>CM077307.1:143281196-144481196 GCA_039655065.1 Glossophaga mutica
TTAGTTTGATGTAGTCCCATTTGTTTATTTTTTTCCCTTAATTTCCCTTGCCCAAGGAGATATATTGGCAAAAATATTGCTACAAAAGATGTCTGAGATTTTATTGCCTATATTTTCTTCTAAGATATTTATGGTTTTGTGACTTACATTTAAGGCTTTTATCCATTTTGAGTTGTAAGTTGGTGGTCTAGTTTCATGGTTTTTTTGCATGTACCTGTCTAATTTTTCCAACACCATTTATTAAAGAGACTGTCTTTACTGCATTTTGTGCTCCTGCACCCTTTGTTAAATATTAATTAGCCATAAGGTATTGGTTTATTTCTGGGTTCTCTGTTCTGTTCCACTGATCTATATAACTGTTCTTATGCCAGTATAAGGCTGTTTTAATTATAATGGACTTGAAGTATAGTTTGATATCAATTATCAGGAAAAATGAACCAAGTTTGTTCTTTTTTCTGGATGGTAATGCTGATGGTAATTGGGGTTGGTTTTTTTTTTAGTTCCATATACATTTTTGAAATATTTGTTCTAGATCTGTGTAATATGCCATTGGTATTTTAATAGAAAAGTGCTTTTCATTTAAAACAATTGATTTTCTATTATGGAAAAATTTCAAAACTGAGAGAAGAAATCACTCCTAGTTTTCTAACCACAAATAACTACTGGGAAAACCTTTATGTATTTTTTTTCTGTGTAGCTTTATTGTTGTTTATGGAGTTGTAATCATGAAGCAGCTATGATTTAATATCTTGATTTTTAACTTACTATTATAGCTTAAGTATATACTTTTGTTTTAAAAAATCTATAAGCTATATTTTCACAGCCAAATAATAGGTCATTACCTGTGCACACATCACACAATATCTACTTTATCTATCTAGACACACAAACACCCCCCCACACACTGACACACATACATTAAATGTTGATGAAGGGGCTGTGGCAACTATGTATAAAAACATCTATGTTTGTACTCTTGATAACAGATTAAACATATGGAATTTCTTTTTGATGTAAAAATATCTAGGACTATAATTTTGAAATTGTAATCATATGTCCTTTTTAAATATACTTTATTTAGAAAACAATCTGGGACAAATAACATTTTTTTAAAACATGAAACAAATGCATCCTGCATTCTAAGTCTCCTCAAACAATAAGTCAACCATTATGCTTAACTAAAAGTTTAAGAAAATGTAGATTTTCAAGCAATATTAATAAGCCCCAAATGACTGTGCTTGTGCATCCCTGCACTGGTCATTGAATAATTGATGGCATTACATTACTTTATACTCCTGATGCAAGTATGAACTAATTAGTGTTTCACTTTCCATTCTCACTGATGTGCTGCAGGAACACCTGCCATCTGTGTGGGCCCTCATTAAGCAGACATTTGGAACATTATTACTCGAAGTATCAGATGCCTTTTTAAATGTTTACCTCCATCCTATGACATTTCTTGAATACAAAGGATAAGATTTGTTGTTTTATTCAGAGAGGTATTATAATGAGATGTTTTTGAAAACTTTAGCAGCTGACTGAGAAGAAACCATAAAATATTATTTATCAGTTCCAACAAATATAGGAGACTATAGGAAAATCATTAAATTTATGAATGAAAAACTTTAATATAAAATAGCCAACTTCATATATATTCTAGATATAATTTTGGAATAAATAAAGAAGACATTAATGAGCAAAAGACTTTAATACAGTGAGATTCAAGAGCAAACCTATTGCATGCACATTAAGTATAGGGTATGAAATCCAATTTTAACAAGTCTTGACAGAATTTTTTGAGGAGGTAAATAAAATGTTATTGAGTACATACAGGTAGAAAGAGAGCAAATGAAAAATCCTTTTTTATGTCTAATGCTCATAGTTTAAACATACTTGCAAAGTTGGGGTATATGAGAAAGAAAAGAGGAATGATGAAGGGAGGAAGGAAGGAAGAAAGGATGAAGGAAGGAAGGAAGGGGGAGAGAAAGAGAGAAAATGAAGAAGGAGGCAATAAAGAGAGGGAAAAAGGAAAGAGAAATGACCCTTCACATCAAGAATGTTATTTATAAAATTTTTTCTTAAAAAATAACATTTAAAGGGCTGTGTTTCTCATTCTAGGAAATTTGTCTGTTTTAGAAACTTATAGCGATAATAACTCGGTGGGTAATAATTTCAGTTACTAAGATGTTTTCATTATTAAGCCAAAACCTTCTTCTGAAGGGAGCTGATTACTTAGGGGAATATCTAAAATTGTATAATTTTGTTCTTCAATTGACAGGATGAGACTTCATCTAGAGAGAAAAGGGGTATTATTTATTAAAAAGGCAGTCCAAATTTCAGAGATCAGTATTATCAGGCTGCTAAAAAATAACAGCATTTATATTTCATTCTACAGGTTACAAAGCACTTTTTATATTCATAAATCATGCATGTATTCAATAACATATATTAGTCAAATTAGTCCTCATGATTTCCTATCCTCTATTTCACTATACTGCTTAGGAATCTTGTAAGAAAATATTTAAAATACAGGCTTTTCAAATTTAAAATAGCATGTGAGAAAACATCAAAACTCATTTATAAGTTATTTTTATTATATCTTTAAATAAGGCAGCAATCTATTCTTAACAGTTAAACATCATAAGTCAAAGTGAGGTAACAGTAAAATCTTCAACCAGAAGCTGTTGCATATACTTCAATAGTGCTAAGCAATGTTTGCCAAGCATCATCTCAAATCTTGAAAAGGCCCTTTTAATTTGACAGGTGTGTAAGATTATAGTTCATTAGACTTTTCTAATCTCAATCTAAGTCCTTTAAAATATATTTATTAAAAGGAAATAGAAAGTGTCCAAAGTTAGTAGGGGCATGTTACTTAACTAAATCCATGATTTTAGAGGCATCCTTCATTATTTTAGTACTTTTAATTAAGAAAAATCTGTTCATTCACTTTGCGGCTTCAGCTAAAGGCTTCTATGTTTTTTGTTTGTTTGTTTTTGTTTGTTTGTTTGTTTGCTTGGTTGTTTTGTTTACAACTAGCACAGCCATAATTATTAGTGGATCATATTATCAGGAACTTCAGAGGGACTGTAACCCCAAATACAGTAAAATGAAACAACATCAAAATTCTCTCAATTATCCATCCATCCACCCATATGTATGCAATGTTTACTATCTATAAGAGATAACTCAAACAACTGTGGACTATGCAAAAGAGTATAAATTCCTCAAGGAATTTTATCTCTATATTAAAGATAAAAAGCAAACAATTATAATACAAGATAGAAGGTTGAATGCTGATGAGAAGGAAGCTTCTAACACCTATAAAAAGTTTGTCATCTCAAAATTATAGATGATACTAATTTCAGAGAAAAAAATGACAATTGTATGAGCAAATAGTTTTCTCATCAGTGTTTTCTTTATTCTGCACATAGGTTTATATTTGCAAGAGAATATTGCACACATCAAAGTGTTAGACATTTGGTTGTCTCTGTCTCTCCTTTGTAATAATAATCCTATATCTATCACAGGGATTATTCATTTGGGAAAGTTGATTACAAATAACACATATTTAAGTTAAAACATTTCCTGATTATAATTGCATGCTTCAAAAGAATTAAAATTTTAAAATAATGATCCATATTGGTCTAATGACCACAGAAACCAAAAATTAAGAATTGAGTTCAGAAACTCCTGCATTTTGTTTATTGCAATTTTTGTGGAACAGAACCCATGAAGCATTAACAAGTTTTTATGTCTAATGTGTCTATATAGTTAGTCTTCTCTAGGGAATAGCCTTATTGAGTTAATATGGCTTATCATATTAGTCAAATGACATGTTCTAGTTTTGAATTTTTTACTTTTTTTTTCTGATCCCGATGGTAATAGGTTGAAATTTTAGAAGGCACTAAAAGCTCCAAGGAATAAAAAGCTTATTTGTAATTCCATAGCCTTGAGCCAAATGTTAAGATTTTGGCCTGTATTCTTCCAGACAGTTTTTAATGTTATTTCAAAGCTGGAACTGTACTGTTTTAGTACTTATTTGACTTTAGGCTATGTTTGTGTTTATACAATAACCAACTTAATGATTAAATAAAGGAAAAAAATCCAGTGTAGAATATGCTTGATTATGTGGAAATATCCTATACGATTGACTAAATTTCTCAATCTTATTTACATGCTTATCTAATATTTTTACTGTTGAAGCCCTTCCAATAGTTTGGCATAAATTTTATTTTGACTCCTTTTGACTTTTAATATTTAACTGTTAAGAATATGTTACATCTTAATAAAGAATTAAGAAATAAACCTATAGCCAACCTCATACTCAACGGGCAAAAACTAAAAGCTTTTTCCCTAAGATCAGGGACAAGACAAGGGTATCCTCTTTTACCATTTCTGTTCAATATAGTATTGGAAGTTCTACCCACAGCAATCAGACAGGGAAAAGAAATGAAAGGCAATCAAATTGGAAAGGAGGAAGTAAAACTGTCATTGTCTGCAGATGACATGATAGTATACATAGAAAACCCTACCGACTCCACCAGAAAGCTACTTGATCTAATAAGTGAATTGGCAAAACAGTGGGATACAAAGTCAATATTCAGAAATTGAAGGCATTTTTGTACACCAACAATGAAATATCGGAAATAGGACTTAAGGGCAAAAATCTCATTTACTAAAGCAAACTAAGGTATCTAGGAATAAACCTAACCAAAAACTACCCCGAAAACTACAGAACACTGGAGAAAGAAATTAAGGAAGACACAAATGAATGGAAGCATATACTGTGTTCATGGACTGGAAGAATTAACATCATTAAAATGTCCATGCTACCAAAAGCAATTTATGGACTCAATGCAAGTCCTATTAAAATACCAATGACATGTTTCACAGATATAGAACAAACATTTCAAAAATTTATATGGAACCATGAATGACCCTGAATAGCCTTGGCAATATTGGGAAAGAAGAACAAAATAGGAGGGTCACAATACCTGATATTGAACTATACTAGAAGGCCGCTGTAATCAAAACAGTCTGGTACTGGCATAAGAATCAACATATAGATCAAGGGAACAGAACAGAGCCCAGACATAAACCCATATTTCAATGGTCAATTAATATTTGATGAAGGGGACAAAGAGCATAAAGTGGAGTCAACACAGCCTCTACAATAAATGGTGTTGGGAGAGCTGTACATGCAAAACAATGAATAACCACCAAATTATACCATACACCAAAATAAACTCAGGATTGACAGAAGAAGACTTAGACATAAATCATGATACCATAAAAGCCCCAGGGAAGAACATAGGCATGAAAATTCCAGATATCCCATGCAGCAATATTTTCATTGATATGTCCCCTAGGGCAAGAGATAAAAAGGAAAGAATAAGCAAATGGGACTACAAAAACTTAAAAAGCTTCTGTGTGGCTAAAGAAAACTTCAGCAAAGTAAAAAGGGAACCAACCAAATGGGAAAACATATCTGTCAATGATACCTCAGACAAGGGTTTAATCTCAAATGTATATAAAAAACTCACACTACTCCACACCAGGAGGACAAACAATCCAATTAAAAAATGGGCAAAGAACCTGAACAGACACTTCTCTAAGGAGATATATGCCCTCTAAGGCATACAGAGGGCCCAGAGATATATGAAAGGATGCCCAGCATCGCTAGCCATCAGAGAGCTGAAAATTAAAACCACAATGAGATACCACTTCACACCAGTCAGAATGGCTATCACTAACAAATCAACAAACAGCAAGTGCTGGCAAGGTTATGGAGAAATGGGAACCCTAGTATACTGTTGGTGGGAATGCAGACTGGTGCAGCCGTTGTGAAAAATAGTATGGAATTTCTTCAAAAAACTAAATTTAGGGAACCATTCCACGTGGCATGGGAATGTGGCCCAGCTCTCCCTCAGAAAGGCCAATGGGAAGTGAGGTTCCAGCACACAGGAGCCATGCCTGCAGATAGGTTCTCTCATAGGGAATCAGGCCTGCATTGCACCTAGGATGCTATGAAACTTGCTTTTGCTGAAACTCCCTCACCCTGAGTTGAGGCAGCAAATGCTTACTGTAACTCCCTAAAATCTGAGCTAAACCTCCCAAGTGTGGAGTGTAACCAGTCCAACCACTTTCCTCTTTACATTTGCAAATATCCTTCTTTTTTGATGTAATTAGCAACATCCTCTCCTTTGGTATCTGTAAAAGGTATCACCTACAGCGAACCTGTGCATAGTAAATGAGGACCATCCTCCATGTAATCTACCCAGAAAAACAATGAAAGCCTGTCCAGGTGGGGGTCAGGGCCCTCTCTCTAACTTAGAGAGCAGCCATGCCATCCCTTTTCTCCACAGGATTTCTGTAGTCCTTGTGTATTTGTTCATAGCCGCCACAACACAGGGATCCTGGGGGCCATGATCCACATCTACTAAAGATGGAATTCCTTTTGACCCAGCAATACCACTGCTGGGATTATACCCTAAGAATCTTAAAACACCAATTCAAAAGAACCTATGTACCCCTATGCTCATAGCAGCATTATTTACAATAGCCAAGTGCTGGAAACAGCCTAAGTGCCCACCAGTAAAATGAGTGGATCAAAAAACTATGGTACATTTACACAATGGAATACTACACTGTAGAAAGAAAGAAGGAACTCCTACTGTTCCTGACAGCATGTATGGAACTAGAAAGTATGTGAAATAAGCCAGGCAGTGAAAGATAAATACCATAAGATCTCACCTATATGTGGAACCTAATCACCAAACAAACAAGCGAGCAAAACATAACCAGAGACCTGAAATAAAGAACAACCTGACAGTGACCAGAGGGGAGTGGGGAGGGGAATAAAGGGGGAAAGAAGGGGAAGGGGCAAATCAATGTACATGAATTGAGGACTCATGGGCATGGACAGTGGGCTGGGGATTGACTAGGATTGGGTGGGAGGGTGGGGCAGGGGAGAACAATGGAGAAAAAGGTGGGACAACTGTAACTGAACAACAATAAAAAAAGTCACTATATAAATTCAAAATAAAGAATTAAGAGATAAACTGTCTTTTAAAAAATGTATTTTGAGATTTTTCCCTCAACTATTTTGAATGTGTAAATAATCCATCTTAAATATTTATATGCAAGTTTCTTATATTTGACCCACCCTTACCTAACCATGATTGAATTCAGGAATCTTTTGTAGCTAGTGGGACTCATAGTATGATTAGTAAACAACTGTTACTGGTCTGTGAAGAAAGTAGAGAAGTTTAGAAGCTTTTATAGCAAGTTGACACTACTTAAATAATCCAAAGGCGAGGTCAGTGGGTTCATATTTTTGAACAGTGAATAGACTTGCTTAGTTATTGTCAAACTCCTCATGAGGTGAGAAACATTTAGTACAAACTGCATGCAAGTCATACACAGAAGGATAATATTCACTGTGTGATATTTTAAGATTAGTTCGCTAACTATAACCCAGAGCATAAAAAGTTCAGAATCTTTTTCTTTTATTGAAAGAATATTTAACTTTATCCATAACTTTAAAGGGTAAATTGATAGCACTGGCTATAATTAAATAAAGAATTAATGAAAAAAGAACAATGTTTGTTCCATTTTGGGTAAAAAATAAAAATGAATGTCCTAAGTGTTGAAATTACTTTAAAAATCACTTTTTCCATTTCCAACACGACACCTCTTTGAGTCTGGTTTCTCTACTCTGAGTGCATTAAACCAATCATAAACCAGTGTAGATGCACATTACTCCCTGCAAGTGGCATTTCCATCAATTCAACCTAAATCAGAAAAATTAACAAGCAAGAAACAGGCACATTTGGCACAGTTAGAACAGATATTGATGCACACACTGTTCTTTAAAAATGTACCTATTTCACTTTGGACAGAAAACTGTTACTTCACTCATAAATTTTGGTTTTGCTGTGACTGCAAAATAAGTGTAAAAGCCA
The DNA here is from genome assembly GCA_039655065.1 of Glossophaga mutica. Lineage (NCBI taxonomy): Eukaryota > Metazoa > Chordata > Mammalia > Chiroptera > Phyllostomidae > Glossophaga > Glossophaga mutica. The sequence continues at coordinate 143,289,161 of CM077307.1, forward strand.
TTCACTTTATTGCTTATACCCACAGTTTCAATGACCATGTGATCAACTGCTGTAATTCTTTTTACTCAGCGTTATGTTTGTTCTGATATTTTTATTGACATAGAATTTTATGCATGCTCACTGTAATATTTTTAAAAGTGAGCAATTATTTTCATGCATTTTTGTTTTTTTTTCTGATAATCTATTTGCATTTTATTTTATAAAAGCATCCAATTATGATGGGTTGGAAATAAAACAAAATAGAACAGGTCCTGAGCACCAGCCCTTGGAAAAGCACTGTCCTGGACCACACACCTTCCCCCAGCCTCTCCTATGTGCCCCTTTCTGAACCCCACCTGACACCTTGTGGTTGCCTTTTCAGGGTACTTACGGCACAGTTCTGGAGTTGGTACTTTTTGGGTCAATGCCTTCACTAAACAATGAACTTTTTGATATCTAGGGTTTTCTGACCTTGAATCCCTAGTGATAGTGAAGTCTCTGCACACAGAATACATTCAATAAGTGCTTATTAAACAGTTTAATGAAGTAATTATTTAATCAATTTCTGTAAGTGCTTATTGAAGAACTTAATAAAGTATTTATTTAATCAATTTCTATAACACCTAAAGATATTTTTAGTTCACAAATTTAATCACCCTATATTTAACTTAGTTTTTTCAGAAATATAGATCCACTAAATTTTATATGTATTTTTAGGGGAAAGTTGAGAGAATAATGGCATATTACAGAATTTATAGCTTCAATAAATATTAATATACAAATATTAATAAATATTAATATAAAAACATCATTGTAATATAAAATATTTATAAGAAGTACAGTTACATAAAATAAAGAATAAACACATGGGATATCATCAAAATAAAAAGCTTCTGCACGGCTAAAGAAGACAACATTAAAATGAAAAGAGAACCAACCATATGGAAAAACATTTTGCCAGTGATACCTCAGACAAGGGTTTGATCTCCAAAATATAAAAAGAACTCACATGACTCCACTCCAGGAAGACAAACAACCCAATTAAAAAATGGACAAAGGACTTGAACAGAAACTTCTCCAAAGAGGATATACAGAGGGCCCAGAGACATATGAAAAAATGCTCAGCATCACTAGCCATCAGAAAGATGCAAATTAAAACCACAATGAGATACCACTTTGCACAGGTAGGATGGCCACTGTAACTAAATCAACAAACAAGTGTTGGAGAGGATGTGGAGAAAAGTGCACTGTTGGTAGGAATTCGGACTGGTACAGCCACTATGGAAAACAGTATGGAATTCCCGCAGAAAACTAAAAATAGAACTGCCTTGTGACCCAGCAATTCCACTGGTATTATACCCTAAGCAATTCCACTGGTATTATACCCTAAACAATTCCACTGGTATTATACCCTAAAAATCCTGAAACACCAATGGAAAAGAACCTATGCACCCCAGTGTTCATAGCAGCACAATTTGCAATAGCTAAGTGCTGGAAGCAACCTAGGTGCCCATCAGTAAATGAGTGGATCAAAGAACTTGGGTACATTTACACAATGGAATACTATGGAGCAGAGAGAAAGAAGGAATTCCTATCCTTTGTGACAGCATGGATGGAACTGGAGGGCATTATGCTAAGTGAAATAAGCCGGGTGGTGAAAGACAAATACCAAATGATCTCACCTTTAGGTGGAACTTAATCAATAAAACAAACAAGCAAGCAAAATAGAACCAGAGACACTGAAGTTAAGAACTGACAGTAACCAGAGGGGAGGTGGCAGGGGATAACGGGAGAAAAGGGTTTTCAGAAACATCTATAAAGGACACATGGACAAACCAAAGGGGGTTAGGTTCAAGGGTAGGAAGTGAGGTTGGCTGGGGTGCTAGGGAGTGGTGGGGGAAATGGAGACAACTGTTCTTGAACAACAGTAAAAAATGTGGAAAAAAAAAGAATAGAGTACATGGTACCATAACAGATAAAATCAATGAATATGTCAAATCTATCACCCTATATTGGGCTGAGCACCCTACTATACAAGGGTAGTAAACCAAGTCAAAACGAACATGTAATCTGGGCACCTGCTAGTTTACTTCAGCTAATGAGGAAAGAGGCCTGGGAAATGGGGGAGTGGGGAGGGCTTCCCTGGATAATGAAGGCTTGTCTCCAACAGGCCCAGGGTCTCTCCTTTCTCCAGCATATCCTTTATTGTGGCACTGAAGTGAGGGTGCTGGGATCTCACAGCATCTGTTAGCCTCTCCATGATAAGGTTTTCCAGAAGAGAACACCTTTCTTACTCTTTCATGAAGTTATTCTAGATTAGGGGTCAGCACACTTCTACCCATGAACAAATCTGGCCCATGCCCGGTTCCATAAATGAATTATTTGATGGGAACACAGCCACTATTATTCTTTTATATACTGTCCATGGCTGCTCTTACACATAACAGCACAGCTGACTAGTTGTAACAGAAGCAGTATGGCCTGCAAAGCTGAAAATGTTTACTATCTGGCCCTTTACAGAAAAAGGCTGTAGACTCTTGTTTCAGATTATTCTCTTTCTCTAATCCAACACTAAATCTTATAATTCTGACTTCCATAATCTGAAATGAATCCCCCTTTCTCTTTTCTCCTTTGGTGCCAGCCACTGTCCTCTTATAGAGAATTCTGTCATCACCTTTCCCTTACTACCACTCTTGTCCTTACACAGCGGGCAGGGCCATCCAACTTTCAAAAACGTAAGTCACATCGCATGACTCGTCCACAGTCTCTTACACTTGCATCTGCCTCACAGCCTTTGTGCTCTGCCTAGAACATTCTTTTTCTAAATCTTTGTGTGACTTTTTCTTAATGTTTCAGCTCATGCATGCCTTCCTGAGACAGATCTTCTCTGACCTAAATGTAAAGTAGCCTTTAGCCCGAAACTTTACTGCTCTTCTCCTCTGTCATTTTAATCCATTTTATTTTCATCACATCACTTATCATTTGCTAAAAACTATTTTGCTTAAATATCTATCTTTCCCAGATTAGAATTAAGTTTCATGAGATCAGGGATATAGTCTATTTTATTCATCAAAAACTCTTTAGGAACTAGAATATAGATGGGTATGTAATAGAAATGTGAAATAAATTGATGAATAGATGAGTGAACTCATTCATTCACTTACAATACTTATTCCTTCCTTGTATGTGACCAGGAGAAGAGAGGCAAATACTTAAATCTTCTGAAGAAACGTTAAAGGTATATGAGTTGAAAGTCGTATGTGCCTCTTTAAGAATCCACCTATATAGCCCTGGCTGGTGTGGCTCAGTGGATTGAGCGTGGGCTGTGAACCAAAGGGTCGTGGTTCAATTCCCAGTCAGGGCACATGCCTGGGTTGTGGGCCAGGTCCCCAGTGGGGGCCATGTGAGAGGCAACCACACATTGATGTTTCTCTCCCTCTCTTTCTCCTTCCCTTCCCCTCTCTCTAAAAATAAAGAAATAAAAAAAATTAGAAAAAAAAAAAGAATCCACCTATATAAATGATGAACTTTTAAGACTAAAGTTTTACTATAATGAAGTCCTTACTTAAATCTTGGTTCCTAATGAAGACATATATTGGTATAAAGATAGATGAAATGATTTGAAAAACCGATGTATCATTAAATTGTATGTAGGACATTAAATGAGGGTAATGATTTTGGGCTATAATGGAATTTATATCTTTGAATCCCAATTGCAATTAAAGTGAAAGAAGAGATCTAAAAATGTAGCACAACTTTCATTTCAATTAAAAGCAGAAGAAATTAGATAAATCTCATGTGATAGTTTAGCCTTTGAGGTTATAGAGGGAAATACGCTTCTAAGTATAGATTGCCCCAATATGACAAATTATGTTTCATTTTCCTTAAGGAAAACACCTCCCAACTATCCTTAAACCAGACAATCTATGCAGTAGACAGATTTTGGGGGGCTGACCATTGATTATGTGTTAGAAACTCTCTTTACCTTGAGTACATCAAATACATACTAACAAAATTAGACATTACATATTTCTCTTTCTGCCATTGATTTTCTGGGTCAAAATATCCCCGTTTTGACAAAAAAAAAAGCTAATGATGATGTTTTCTATATATCCAATTATTTTCTTTAAAATAATTTGCTTTCCTTAATGGAAACAAAATACCAACACTAAGTTATTTAACTCTTCTTGTAATGCAACAGATTCTCAGTTCTAAGAGAATATTGATGTCTGTTTTCTCAATACGAATATACAAACAAATGTTATATTTTTTCCAGATTTTCCTGTTCTCAAAGCAGAATCTATGACAACAGTGTATATTTAATCTATTAAAACGTTTCAAGTTTATCTACTTAGAAATTATTTAAGATTTATAAATCAATATAACTGACAAAATTCTTATCAAAACTGTCCAAAAACAAATGGGCACATTTATTAAAAACAATAAAAATCCACAGCTAATATACTCTAGTTTATGTAGCCACATCAATTACATCAGATATTAATTAAAACAACCTACTTTTTTGTAACTGACTATTTAAAAACTGACTTTATAAAACTTTGGCTAAGAATAAATGGCACAGGAACATAAAATATTATGTAAGTCACTGATTTTTAAAAGTAAGTTGAAAATAAAATGTGAAGATGCCACAAAAAATCTCTCAAAATATCTTTTCAGTATACTTATTTATGTCCTGAAACTCTTTTAAACAAAGACAACTTTTATCTCTAACATTTTTACAAAAATCAGTCCGCCACTGGTGTTTTTATTTCTGCTCTCATCACATGATAGAAAAGGGAAATAAGACTTTACGAGAAAAAAATCATTTGAAGCTAAGAAATATATTTTTAATGTCGCAAAATGCTTGAGAACCTGGTAATAACAAAAATATAAAGCAAAACATGAAAGTAACAAATAGCGTCTGTCGGTAATCATTCCTGTTTTAAAGATAAAGCAACCAAGGATAAGACACAGTAAGTAACTACCCATGGTCACATGGCTAGTAATTGTCAACACTGGGATTTGAATGAAAGCAACCTGACACTGACTCAGAATCCCAACCATGACATCATTTTACCTTCTAATGAGGAAAGCTGAAGCTCACTGCCTGATGGTTGGTGATATTTACTCTCTCTCATATCCTGCAATCATAGTCAATCAAATTCTTTAGGAGAAGTTTTTTTGTTTTTGTTTTTTTTTTTTTTTAAACAGGTCACCTTATTTCTTGTATTGCATTATGGCTATAGAAGTTACAATTAGGAAGTGTATTTGTCCGCCAGGGTCACCATAGCAAACTGCTGCAGCCTGGGCGGCAACGGAAATTTATTTTCTCACAGTTCTGGAGGCTGAGAATCCAAGATCAAGGTGCCAGCAGGGTTGGTTTCTGAGGACGCCCTTTTTTTTTTTTTTTTGCCAATTTACAGGCACCCTCCTCACTGTGTCCTCACATGGCCTTTCCTCTGTGTGTGTGTGCCTTCCAGGTGTTTCTTACTATTATTAGGTCACCAGGCCTTTTGGATTAAGGTCCAGCTCTTAAGATCTCATTTAAGCTTGATTATCTTGTAAAGGGTCTGTTTCCAAAAACAGTCACACTGGTGGTTTGGGCTTCAACGTATGGGTTTAGGGGACATAACTGAGTTCATAAAAGGTAGTTTTATGAACTTCCTTTAATGAAGACATATTAATGATAATTTAGAAGATACTAGTACATCTTGTATAGCTGGGTCTTTTAAGAACATTTTAATTTATAATTTTTGAGAGGTTCATTAAAAGTTAAATTGCTAGTATCCATTTCTTTCCCTGGACTTAAACTACAGTGATGTCATCATTACCTTTCTCTCTTGCAGGGAGCCCCCGCAACTTTCTAAAGCAAATCCTCTCATCATTACTCCTGACGTGAACTCTTCATCTCTTTCCTCTAGACTGTTGTTTCATCAATTACAATATTTTTATTTTTTATTTTTATTTATTTATTTATTTATTTATTTATTTATTTATTTATTTATTTATAGAGGAGAAGGGTGGGAAAGAGAGAGAGGGAGAGAAATATCAATGTACGGTTGCCTCTCATGTGTCCCCTGCTGGGAACTGGCCTGCAACCCAGGCATGTGCCCTGGCTGGGAATAGAACCTGGATCGTTTGTTTCGCAGGCCCGCGCTCAATCCACTGAGCTACACCAGCCAGGGCTCAATTACAATATTTTTATTGTTTCATTTCATTGTCTACCTTCAGACTTTTCCTCCCTTTCAGTCCATAAACAAATGGTTTCTCCATACCTAAAATACAAAACTATCCGTTGTGACCAAATAGCCAATTTGAATAAACTGAATTTCCTGTCTCTTATCCTCATTTTTAATTTAATTCCTAACTTATTGCAACCTGGCATTCTTTCTCATTTTTCTTTCATTCTTCTTACTCAAAGTTCTCACTAGTCTGCTACCTGGTAAGCCCAGTGGTCTCTTTCTAGCTTCCATCCTTGGTGACCTATATGAGATTCATGGCCCTGCTTCTCTGGATATAGCCAAAGAGAGAGACACCAGCCCACTGCGCTGAGTTGCTCTCTCCTTATTTCTGATGTTTCAGTTTCCTGATTCTCCTCCTCCTGTACTAGGGGAGACTCCCCCAAAATGGAATTTATTTATAAAAAAGTATGTATTTATTCTTACATGTTTAAACTTCAGTCACCTTCAAAGTAATCTCTACTTGATGTAATACACCTATTGAAACATTTTTTTCCTCTGCTCAAAACAGTTTTTGAACTCATCAATTGGGATGCCCTTTAGTGCTTCTGTCATTTTTTGTATCACCTCTTTCACATCAGCAAAATTTTTCTCTTTGAGGACTTTTTTCATACAGGGTAACAAAAAAGGCTCTAGGGGAAAAATTGGGTGAATAGGGAGGGTCAGGCATGAGGATAATGCCATGTTTGGTCAAAAACTGCTGAACACTCAGTGTTGTGTGGGCAGGTGCACTTGTAAGTCACACATCATGAAACGGCAAATGTGTTCAAAGAGTCTTCAAAAAAATTTCACTGAAGCTGAACACAGCCTCTCACAACAACTCCAGCTGGTATACTGATACAGATGGGTTCCTAGAACTCTTACCTAGTGGGGGAAGCCTGAGCTACAAGGGGCCTGCCCTCCAGAAGATAATTCCATTTTGGGGAGAGTCCCCCCTCGAATGTTACTTCTTAGCATATGTCACACATACTTCTTCCTCTGCTTTCCCTTAAAGATAAATTGTTACCCAAATTGTATACTTTGCTGACTTTTTCCACCCAATTGACTTCTTTTTCTTAGCTATTTATCCTTTATGACATGTTCAGTCTTGTTTTTACCCGCATTATCTCACTGAAACGTCACAAAAATTCTATGAGGAAAGTAGGATTATCCCTACTTTACAGAAAATTTATAACACTTATTTTCACACTCAGCCCTACTGACATTTTGGATCAGATAATATTTGTTGTAGGGCCTGTCCTGTGCATTGTAAGATACTTAGCAGCATTCCTCAACTCTAACCATTAGATGTCCTTAAAAAACCCAGTTGTGACAATTTTTTAAAAAGTCTCCAGATACTGTCAATATCTCCTGGTTGAAAATAAGAAACAGATAAGGCTTAGAGAGATTAGGTAATTTACCTGAGACCACAGCACCAGAAAATGGTAGATCTGGGACTGATCCCAGGTAGTCTGATTTTTGCTAGTTCTTACCTCATATATTAATTACATTTTTCTTTAAGCTATTCCAGAAAATATCATTTACTTGAAGATTTCAGTTACAGGCCCCAGAAAAATGATTTTCAAATCTGTATCTCTGTTCTTGAACTCTTCAGGATCATTTTACAGAGTGTCATATGCATATCTCACCAGCACCTCAAACTCAGTTTAGCCTAACTTCATTAACCCTCTTCCATCAAGACTCACTGCTGAGTTCCTTGTCTCCCTTAATGGCATTATTGTTTAACCATTACTGCAGGCTAGAATCTTGGTTTCATGCATAACTTTCACTTTGATCCAAGGTCAGCAAGTCTTTGTTATTCCTCCTGGATCTGTTTTTCCTTTTCACTTATACTTCCCCCGCCTTATTCAAACTGTTGACACTCTTCCTTACCTCAAAAGAAGCATTAGTGTTTCCTCCTCAATCTCTCCCACTCCACTCTTTTAAAAAGATTACTCCAACAGAATCTAATTTGCCTCTTAAAGAGGGTATGATAGACAGATCATGATCTTGGAGTCAGACATTCCTGGAATTCTAATCCTGCTGTGTGGCTCTGAAAAGCCATTGAATGTTTTTGATACTCAGCTTCCATTTCTGGATTTTCAAAAATGTCATCCTTTCCCACAAGACTATAGGGAAAATTAACTGAGATGAAAGAGTGTTAAAATAAAGGCATCATACCAGGATGCTCAGAATTCATACATTTACTGCTCTGAACTCTTCCTTTCTTCTTCACCTCTGACCACATTCTGTACCATCTATAAATTGGGGCCGTCTCACATCATAATTTTTGGTCTATATTTTAATTAGTCACTTGGATAATTTCTATCTTGCTCTGCTTACCCTCCCTTTTCAGGTATCTAGTTAGCCTCTACTATTTACTTCTGACATTCAGAACAAGGTTGAGTTCTTTTCTACTCCCACAATTTTCCAAAGCCTTGTAAATGTTCTTCCCCAGGATAAAGAAGCAATTGCAAAACAATGAACAATCTTCCAAGTTTTCATTGTCAATAACCAAGCCTCATAAATCAATGATCAGAAAAAAATAAATATCAAACTAACGCATCAAGGATAGTGACATAGTTCATGCCCTGGGCTGATTTGCCCCGTCATGCCTTTCCAGATTGTTTCAATCAACAAGTCAGGCAGGTCTGAGTGCAGTGCCCTGGACATTCCAGCACACCGCCACAGTGGGGTGAACTGTACGATGGGTCTAGATGATGTCTTTCAGAGTCAGTCATTGTACTACTGAAGAGCTCCTCAAGCAAATACTTGTGAAGAGCTACAAAGGTATATATATGCAAATAATTCTTTAGAAAATAAAAAAATAATATGAGCTACCATGTCAAAGCATACTTAAGACACTAAAGAGACAAAAAGATTTAAATTATACTTGTGAGATGTTTTTATTAGTATGGTAAATTACAAATGCAATGTGATAGGATAATATGATATAATGGACTTTGAAAACAAAGAGAATTATGTTTAAAGTTATTGTTCTGCTTACAGGTCATATTTTGCAACATGATACCTTGGCTCTCTGGAGCCAAGTTTACCTTTAAAATGGAAGAGAGAAAGTATTATTATTTTTTTTTAAATTGGTATTTTTTTAATTGTTGATCTTGTACAGTTTTCTGTCTTTTACCTGCCCCCAGCCCACCACCCCAGCCCTCCCCACCTTCCTCCCATTTCCACCCCCCATAGTTTTTGTCCATGTGTCCTTTATACTTGTTGCTCTAAACCCTTCCCCTTTTCCCCTGAAATTCCCTCCCCTCTCCCCTCTGGTCACTATCAGACCGTTCTCAATTTCAGTGTCTTTGGTTATATTATGATGGTTTGTTTGTTTTGTTGATTAGCTTCCTGTTAAAGGTGAGATCATATGGTATTTGTCTTTCACTGCCTGGCTTATTTCGCTTAGCATGATGCTCTCCAGTTCCATCCATGCTGTCGCAAAGGGTAGGAGCTCCTTCTTTCTCTCTGCTGCGTAGTATTCCATTGTGTAAATGTACCACAGTTTTTTGATCCATTCATTTAATGATGGGCATCTAGGTTGCTTCCAGCACTTGGCTATTGTAAATTGTGCTGCTATGAACATTGGGGTGCATAGGTTCTTTTGGATTGGTGTTTCAGGGTTCTTAGGACATAATCCAAGCAGTGGAATTGCTGGATCAAAAGGTACATCCATTTTTAGTTTTCTTAGAAAATTCCATACTGTTTTCCACAGTGGTTGTACCAGTCTGCACTCCCATCAATAGTGCACTAGTGTCCCCTTTTCTCCACAAACTCTCCAACACTTGCTGTTTGTTGCTTTGTTTATGAAGGCCATTCTGACTGGTGTCAAGTGGTATCTCATTGTAGTTTTAATTTGCATCTCTCTGATAGCTAGCAATATCGAGCATCTTTTCATGTGTCTCTGGATCCTCTGTATGTCCTCCTTGGAGAAGTATCTGTTCAAGTCCTTTGCCCATTTTTTAATTGGGTTGCTTATCTTCTTAGAGTGGAGTCATGTAAATTCTTTATATATTTTGGAGATTAAACCCTTGTCTGAGGTATCATTGGCAAATATGCTTTCCCATACAGTTGGTTCTCTTTTTATTTTAATACTGTTTTCTTTAGCTGTGCAGAAGCTTTTTATTTTGATGAGATCCCATTTGTTTATTCTTTCCTTTATGTCCCTTGCTTTAGGGTATATATCAGTAAAAAGGTTGCTGCGTGAAATATCTGAGATTTTCTTGCTTATGTTATCCTCTAGGATTTTAATGGTGTCACGGCTTATATTTAAATCTTTTATCCACCTTGAATTTATTTTTGCGTATGGTATAAGTTGGTGCTTGAGTTTCATCTTTTTGCATGTAGCTGTCCAGTTCTCCCAGCACCACTTGTTGAAGAGGCTATTTTTGCTCCATTTTATGTTGCTGCCCCCTTTAAAGTACAACACCCATTTATGATAAAAACACGCAGCAAAGTGGGAATAGAGGGAGCATTCCTCAACATAATAAAGGCCATATATGAGACCTACAGCCAACATCATATTCAAAGGGCAAAAACTGAAATCTTTCCCACTAAGATCAGGAACAAGACAAGGTTGTCCACTTTCACCACTTCTATTCAATATAGTATTGGAAGTCTTAGCCACAGCGATTAGACAAGAAAAGGAAATAAAAGGCATCCAAATTGGAAAGGAGGAAAGAAAGTATTCTTTACATGTTTGCTGCAAGAGCAAGTATGTATAGATGTAAGTATGTATGTATGCATGTATCATCAATCAATATCTATTAGCTTTGTGATTAGCACATGTGTTCAATAAATGAAACTGTAGATTTGTCTATCAGTATATCTAACTATACCTGTGTGTGTGTGTGGCGGGGGGGGGGGTAACCCTGTATGTGGACAAAATAGAAAAATAGTTTGGACAGTGTCATCTCACTATTTAAGAAAATATTAGCAGTTACCTTGAATATTAGCATTATATTTTTATTTTTCTGTGCTTTCCAATTTTTCTCAATGAAGTTATGTTTATAGCATCTGACACTGACTATATAAAAATGTAATAATAAAACAAAGAAGAGAGAAGTAAGTCAACCTTGTGAGGATTATGTAACATAAGTAAAAATTTTCGCACTAAACTCAAGTGGTGTTTTCATCTAGATGAAAATATATCATCCCTAGTTCATCTAGGAGGACACATGCCATCATCCTTACCAACTACAAAATCATGATTTGCCTTTGCTAGTTTGGTTTATGTTTTAATATTGGCTCAATTACAGGATTGTTGCAGAATGGTGCATAATTTGACCATTATAGTTCATTCACACTAGTAATTCTGAAAAGTCCCCTTTTGTAAGTAAAGTTCATTCTGGGAATAGATTTCACTGTTATTATAGCTGATGCTAATCTAACTCATGCATCAATGGTATGAGTTACAAAATGAGTACCAACTGCTAGACATACTGAAAAGAAAAGGAAAGTCTTAGATCTTTATGATCCAGCTGGGTCTGTAATAGCTGTCTCACCAGGGAGAGTGCCTACTAAAGTAAGCACAGTCATTTAACTCTACCAAAAAGCACAATGTGAATATCTAAAGCAGAGTTCAACTTTCAAACTTTATGATTAAATTGTTTTTTTTTAAGATATTATTTATTTATTTTTAGAGAGAGGGGAAGGGAAGGAGAAAGAGAGGGAGGGAAACATCAATGTGTGGTTGCCTCTCATGTGGCCCTAAATGGGAACTTGGCCCACAACCCAGGCATGTGCCCTGACTGGAAATCGAACCAGCAACTCCTTGGTTCACAGCCTGTGCTCAATCCACTGAGCTACACCAGCCAGGGCTTAATAATTACATTGTTGATTTTCAAACTCATTGTTAAGCTTCTGTCAGAAATTAATCATGGCATAGTCTCCTCCCTACTTTATTTCTACAACACAAGGAACATTATAATCCCCTTCCCAAGTAAACAGCTAAAAACACCATACAGAAGACTTTTAAAGAGAATTTGAAATATGAGGTTTTTAACTGAAAAAATTAAGATTGATTTTTTAGATTTGGAAACAAAGTTTTCTCAGCTTTTCTTTTTCATTCATACAACTGGTTTATGAGTTTCAAAGACATTGCTAAATCTCTAAGGAACAGTTTTTAACACATACAATGGAAAAATTCAAGCCACAGATATACAGACAGTTTTAAGCATCTATGGGGAAAATGAATTATTTATTCATTGATGTAAAACAAAACAATCATTGTAATTAGCAAAACCAAAATTCTGACTGTAATATTTTAAAACTGATTAACTGTGAACTCCAACATCAATTTCCATTCATCATCTAATTGTCAGGGGGGAAAACTCATTTGTAACTGCCAATGGACTTCTCTGTCTGAATATCTGAATACCACTTAAGCAGTTTGAAGTTATAATATCCATAACTGAATCAAGTAATTACTTCCATTTCAATCTGCTTTATCTCCCATATTTTTATCTGTTTATAGACAGACATCCACCAAGTTTTCTAAGAAAGAAGCACTTCTCAGCCCTGGCTGGTGTAGCTCAGTGGATTGAGCTCAGGCTGTGAACCAAAGGGTTGCCAGTTCGATCCCAGTCAGGGCACATGCCTTGGTTGCAGGCCAGGTCCCCAGTGGGGCCATGTGAGAGGCAACCACACATTGATGTTTCTCTCCCTCTTTCTCCCTCCCTTCCCCTCTCTCCAAATAAATAAAATCTTGAAAGAAAGAAAGAAAGAAAGAAAGAAAGAAAGAAAGAAAGAAAGAAAGAAAGAAAGAAAGAAAGAAAGAAAGAAAGAAAGAAAGGAAGAAAAGAAAGAAGCACTTCTCTCCTACCTTCCACATTGAATTATTTCCCCAAATCTGCTTTAGAGAAACATTTAGACTCTTCAGCTCTAGTGCACAGTCTGCGGGGCTGTGGCTTAGCAAATCAATCATCTACCCCCTTCCTTCAAAAATAAATACAAACTGCAATTGCCACAGCCCCCTCTTGGTTCCTCCAAAGGATACTTTCCAAAGGATAAAATCCATATTCTTTCTGTTTGAGATATTAGGAAATTTCTTTATAATCTGTCTCCATCTTTTTTTTCCAAATGTATCCCCAGCACTCCAATTATCCAGTTGACTTAATTGATTTTCCAGTTCCTTAACCCATATGTATCCTCTCTGTTTTTTTTTTTGTTTGTTTGTTTTTTTTGCCATAGTCTACATATTACTGTACAATGCCCTTTCTAAATTCCATGTCTTTGTGTATGCCCTTCCTTCAGCCGGAGCTGCCTTTACCCTCCTTCTTTACTTGTAAAACCCCTACACAAAGATTTGACTTACATATCACTTTTTCCAGCAAGTCCTCTAGGATGCTGCTACAGGCAGAACACAATCTTCCGCCCTCAGTTATCCTCAAGTATTTTGTTCATACTGTAATGGTTTCTCATGTTAATTTTTTATTGTATTCTTCTTGACCAGCAGTTACTCCAAGTCAGGCAAAAACAGTGCTATTTATCTTCATAGTTCTGGATCCCAGGATAGGACTGGTTTGGAATCTGTACTGTTAGCTCTAAATTCACCCTTCTTGACTGCTCTGTAAAAATGAATCTAAACTATTTAAATTTTTTTCTTTGCCAACTGGCACTGGAACTTTGCCAGCAGAGGACACTGGTTCCAGTGTGCCTCGTACATTCTTGCAGCTTCTCCAGTGTCTGGCTACTTTAATACATGGAGGCCAGCAATACCCAGCAGCCAGCAGCTTCCTCAGCAGCCAGCAGCCTTTTCCCAGGGAGCTTTATACTTCCCTGTGAACGGCTCTCCCTGGAACCCTACAGGGAAGAATTCTGGTGGAAGTTCTATATCTGGCGTCATAGCACTTCATGACCATTGCAAGCCATGGCTGTGTCCTTCTCAGTTGGGGTGACTTTGTCCCCAGGGGACATTCCGTAATGTCCAGAGAGTTTTGGTTGTGAAAATATTGGGAAGGCGAGTATCTAGTGGGTATAGGTCAGGATGCTGCTAAACATCCTGTAATGTACAGAACAGCACCCTCCAAAAATATATATATTTGACCCAAAATGTCAATAGTGACAAATTTCAGGAACCCTGCTCCATAATCACATCTAGTTCTCTGTCCCAGCAGGACAAGGTAGAGGGTGGAGAGGGGAAGAGGGAGAGGAAAGGGAGTTCTTTGAGTACTCTCTCAGAGGCCTACCTAGGGTTACTGACTACTCCTTATATCCCCTACTTGTATATCCTTTAGTGTTCTCTGTAAAGAGAACACTAGCTAATCCCTTATTAGCTTCAATCCCCTATTTAGCGACTAATTCTTTTCAATAAAGTTTCCCTGTTCAGATTACTATGTGCTGTCTCTGTTGGTTCCAGACAAATAGAGCATTACTCATTCATTCATTTCAACAAGTACTCAGTGAGTGCTTACTATGTGTATTTCCTGACTCTGCGCTAAGAGCTGAGGATGCAGCAGGGAACAAAATAGACATAGTTTCTGTCCTCCTCAAGCTTCTGTGGCTCGTCAGTTAAAACAGACAAGTGTTGTGAATATATGACATAGCAAGTAGAGGGAGGTGTAGCGAAATGCAACGCAAGACCCTAACTTACTATAGAAGGTCAGGGGAGTGACTGAGTGAAGACCTCATATATTTGTGATGAATTAAAGTAATAAAATTTTCATTTTAATTCAGTGATAACAATTATTTTGCCAGACAGTAAGGTTTTGATGTAGTGAGATTGGTAGCCATTTGGAGAGACATTTGGAACACAAAGCTTTTACCCACTAATACTTTTTTCTTAGAAGTAGAATTCACAAATATATTTTAGCTCAATTTATAAGCCATCAATTCTTATTTATCCAGTGAACTTTTTGATATTAATATATTATTTGATTATTTTCATGATTCTAAGCTTCTTGAAGTCAACTGTCTCTTCTTATGCATTTCTATTAATTATAGCTATAATTCTAGTGCTTAACACACAGTAGATACTTAATATGTGCTCATTGAATTAGTAAATGCATGAGTTTTATATCTTCATAATGTAAAGCATAATGTGATTCAGGTGAAAAAGCACTGAAATAGGTGTCATGAGACCACTCTGTTTCAATCTCATCCTTAGCACTAAAGAGTTTGGACACAGTGGTAGGGGGAGGGGGGGCGGGTGGGGAATGGAGACAACTGTACTTGAACAACAATGAAAAAAAGTTAAAAAAAAAAGAAAAGAAAAGAAAAAGAAGAGTTTGGACAATCCATAGTCCCTCCAAGACTCATCTTTCTCATTTCTCAACTTGAGCAATCAATTAGAGAAGAGGTTTTTTTCAAGGTCTCATTAAGTTCTAAAATTCTAAGATATAACAAATGTATTAGAACATAAGAATGTGAATGCATTATCTATCTTAGTTAATTTTTATTAAACACTGATTTGAGTGTACCTAATTTGGTCTCAATTTCCTCACCTAAAAATAAAGCTGAATTATTCCAGGGATTAGCCAACTGTTGCCCTGGGGCCAATAGCAGAATTAAGCTTTTATTACAAAGAAATGGCCACAAAACTGAAACTATTCACTATCTCACCCCGTATAGAAAACATCTGTCAAGCTCTGGCCTATAAGGTATCTTTTATTTCTCCTTCTTTAATATCTTCTATGTCTTTCTGACTAATCCTGTTACCATCTAAACTTTTTAACAATGTTTTTTAAACAAAAAAATGTGCTAAATTTGATTAATGGGCCATCAGCATGTTAAAGACAAGGGACTTCTTTAATCTTAAATGGTCAGTAGGTGACCAAAGAGTACTATGAGAAGGTTCTATGGGGCTGTGACTTAACAGATTAGAGCTGGGAATTATACATACAGCAGACATAAAAATAATATTAACGTATTTGCCTTTACACCCCCAAAATACTAGATGTCTGAGTGGATGACATATAGCTATTAACCAGTAAGTTCTAGTTGGGTGGCTGAAGCAAGAGACTGGATCTTTGCAATGAGTTCTCCCATCAGTGATGTTATGTATCATTTCTTTATGGACTTCAGGGGAAGGGTCTACCATTTTAAAGCATCATACCCCTTGCTGTGACTTGAAACAACAAATACTGTCTCTAGATATGTTCGTTTTTCAGTGGAAATATGCTTATTTTGTAGTGAGATCAGGCTTGCTCAGGACATGCTATAATTCAAACACATCACTAAACTGAACCAATATAATGTCTCCCTTTCTTTTACACTTATGGCTTTTATCTCTTCTTAATAACTATTTTGTGTAAAGTGTACTAATCAATAACAGTTCCATAAAAAGCAAAGCCAAAAAAATTGCAGCTGACACCACTCTTCATAGGCACATTTGCTTTCTCATGATCACCCTGCCAATATCCTCACCTCACCCCAGATTTCATTCTGGAAAATGAACCAAAATAAAATCAACTTAGGCTGCAGGAAAGGCTGAGGCTGTGAAATATTTTAAGTTCATCACCCTATCAGTTAAGCAATGTGGCTACAGGTAATGTCACATGTGGAGTCCCTGTAGTCCTATTGTGTGGACACAGAATGCCAAACCTTATAAAGACAAGGACACAGGTCACTTAGAGGGGCAAACACCACTGGGTGCATGCATGGCCTTCATGAGACTGACCTGGCAGGTGGGGTTAAAATGGTGCCTGAAAGGTTCTGCTGTACCCCAAATTTCCCTCTGCTTTCCTTCCCCTCTCCTCGATTAGCACCTGAAAATTCTAAAATCTTTTCAAGATTTTTCAGTCTTCAGGAAGTATATCACCAAAATGTAAATAATTCTTCCAGAGAACCATCATAATCTCTAATTAGCTATTAGCCAAATTAATTCAAAACCTGGAGTAAAGTCCTAGAGAACACAAAAGTAAAGTTAAATACGAGAATCAAAAATAAATAAACTAACAAAAATGGTGGTGCGTGTAGGCTGGGTGAGTAGTGCCTACAGGAGGGTAAAGTGAAGAAGATTAAGGGGACTTGGGGGAAAGGGTGTCAAGAGGGGAGGGCTAGGAGACAGATGGCACCTGGTGGGCCAACACTGGAGGGCACTTCAAGTCAGTGTTCTTTATGTATTTGCTTTATTTAAATTCTGGCTGAGCACAGGAAGGAGAACAATCAGAACAGGACCACTGGGGGGTCACACTCAATTTTTTATTTGTTTTTATTTTTATCTTTAAATAAACATTTTATTTTGGAATAGTTTTCTTGGTTTTATTTTTCTTTTATTTTTTAAATTGTTGTTCAAGTACAGTTGTCTGCATTTTCACTCTACCACGCACCACCCCCATCCCTGCCTCCTACCCTTGAACCTATCCCCTTTGGCTTTGTTCACAGGTCCTTTATACACGTTCCTTGATGGTCCCTCCTGTATTACCCCACATTATCCCTCTCCCCCCTCCTCTCTGGTTACTGTCAGTTTGTTCTTTATTTCAAAGTCTCTGGTTGTATTTTGCTTGCTTGTTTCTTTAGTTGCTTAGGTTCCACTTATAGGTGAGATCACATGGTATTTGTCTTTCACTGCCTGGCTTATTTCACTTAGCATAATGCTCTCCAGTTCCATCCATGCTGTCATGAAGGGTAGGAGCTCCTTTCTTTCTGAGGCGTACTATAAAATTGTGTAAATGTATCACAGTTTTTTGATCCACTCCCTTACTGATGGGCATTCAGGTTGCTTCCAGTACTTGGCTATTGTAAATACTGCTGCTATGAACATTTGAGTGCATAGGTTCTTTTGAATTAGTATTTCAGGGTTCTTAGGGTATAATTACCAGCAGTGGGATTGCTGCGTTAAAAGGCAGTTCCATTTTTAGTTTTCTGAGGAAATTCCATACTGTTTTCCACAGTGGCTGCACCAATCTGCATTCCCACTGACAGTGCACTAGGGTTCCCTTTTCTCCACATCCTCTCCAACACTTCGTTGTTGATTTGTTTATGATGGCCATTCTCACCAGTGTGAGGTGGTATATCGCTGTGGTTTTAATTTTCATTTCTTGGATGGCTATCAATTATTTAATAACGATTAAGTCAGGGAGTCAGCAAACTGTGGTTCAAAGGCTAAATTCACCTCATTGTCTGACCATTAGCTAAGAATGATTTTTAAAACAGACATATGAGTTGCTTTCTAATAATTAACCTGGTGGCTAAAATATTACTATTTTTTAAGAATATTGCTGTATTTATTTTTATTTTATTATTTTTATTTTTTAAAGATTTTATTTATTTATTTTTAGAGAGAGGAAAATGGAGAGAGGGAGAGAAACATCAACATGTGAAAGAAACATTGATTGTTTGCCTCTCATGTACACCCCAACAGGAGACGGGCTCACAGTCCAGTAATCGAACTGGCAACACTTCACTTTGATGCTTCACTGGTTGATGCTCAACCAGTTGCGTCATACCAGTCAAGGCAAATCTTGCCATTTTTTAATATATATGGTATAGATATTCCTATTACACATGAGGCAACGATAACCCTAGGAGGTTAAAACCTTGAACTTAGTCACCCAGGCTTCCCTGACCAATAGAGATGCCTCAGTTTCTAAGATGGCCAATTGCAATGTCCTATAATCTGACATTTGACATTTCTTCCCAATCTCATCATTTTTATTCCAAAGCACCCTTCCTCTAGGTTAGTTCTTGGTATTTGTCCCCCAGTCTTTGTCTCAATGACACAAGGGTCACCATGGAGGGCCTTAGGAACCACCTGGAATGATCTGGAGAGAGAAGTACTTTAAAGGGCTTACCCTCATGGAGCCAGAAATGTTTCTCTGTTTGCTTTCTAATGAATTTTATTTAAACAATGGGTTTGATACAACAAACATTTGAAACCAATGGTGATATCATTTAAGTTTGATATTATTGGAGTGATAGTCAAAATAATTAACAGCTAGTATGGCATCGGAACTGACCAATCAGAATGGAAACTGGTCCTGTGTTTGTCAGATGTCACCTTTTAACTGTTGGATAAGGAAGACTACTGGGGATCCCTGGGAGGGGAATCAGATGACCGGGACGGCAGGTGGTGGAAGGCGCACACACGGAATGCAAACTGATATTTTCCAACCAGTACAAAAATATTTAAATTTTCATAACCAGGATGCCTACATCTTGGAGGTTACACAGTAAAGCTGCAACAGAGTTACAAGTCTAACTCAGAACTTAATTTACTGGGGAGAAATATATAACTTTTAATATTTGCTAGTACTTAGGTTACTCTCTTTAACAATGCTCAATGTCACAAAATAAAGTACCATCCTTGAACATCTAGTTTCATCAACACATTTTATGCCAATGAAAAAGTAAATATTCCATAACTGATTATGAAACACAGTAATGCACTTAATTTTACATTTATTTCTTCATGTATTCTAAAGCAAGAGATGCTAAAGACACCCAGTAGTTTTTATATGTTCAAAACATTTATTAATGAAATTAAGTTATTCTTATAGACTAATATTCTTTTTTATCTGTTTTCTCAATTTTGGAATCACTACAGGTAGGTACTAAGATAATGTTTAGACTGCAAGAAACCAATTCTCAAGGAATATTTTTCGAGGAATGCATGCATCTGTTTATCTTTTCCTAGTTCGTCAAGGAGCATTTTAAAAACAATTTCTGACATGCATGATTAGTTACAACAATGTTCATTTAATCTCCCCGTGGAATGATAACTCTTAATCACAGGCTATGTAACATGGTACCTCACTTGTAAATTTGGCAAAGAAGCTCCTCTTGCTGACAGTTCTGCCATCTGTTTGCATGGAATGAAGCCGTGGTGCCCTGCTAATTGGCCATAAATTAGATACCAGCTTCAGGCCTTTGACAGGATCCTTCAGTTACAGTTTAATTTTTCTTTTTCTTTTCTTTTTTTTTTTTTTTTTTGGTTAAGATTGGAATTCAATATTGGTGGGAAGCCCAAGTTTTCTACTAAGAGTACAGGAATGTACTTCTTGAGTCCTAAACTCAAGCTATCTTCTCTATATTTATGTGTAAAGCTAGACGTCATCCAATGTTTCCTCTTTGTTTATGTCCCTGAACATAATAGAGAAACTTATGCTGATTATAGAGAAAAATTATAAAATCCAAGAAATTTCTATGTGTTTTGTAAGAATAGGAAGAAAACATTTATTGAGAGCTTACTATACATCTTGTACTATCTATGGACCCTTATGTTAAGTTGATCTTCAAACCAATTTTATAATTTAGGTACTTCTTAAAAATTATTATTGTATTTTTCCCTTTACTATTTAACCCCCCTTTACCCTCTCCCCGCTGTAATCTCTGTACTGTTGTCCATGTCCACGAGTCCTCTTCCCCTTTTTTCTATCCCTCCACTTCCGAACCTCCCCTCATGCCAACAGCTGTCAGCCTGCTCTCCATCTACAAGTCTGTCTCTATTTTGGTCACTAGTTCAGTTTGTTCATTAGATTCCACATATGAGTGAAATCACATGGCATTTGTCTTTTTCTGACTGACTTATTTCACTTAACATAATATTCTCCAGGTCTATCCATGCTGTCACAAAGGGTGAAATTTTCTTTTCTTTTTTTATAGCCGAGTAGTATTCCACTGTGTAAATATCCCATAGTTGTTTTATCCACTCATCTACTGATGGACACTTGGGCTGCTTCCATATCTTGGTGATTGTAAATAACATTGCAATGCACATACAGGCATTTATGTTCTTTTGAATTAGTGTTTGAGTTTCTTTGAATATGTTCCCAGAAGGAGGATCACTGGGCCATAAGGCAGATTCTTTTTTAATTTTGAGGTATTTCTCATTTTTTTTTTCAGATGGGGAAACTGAGACTTAGATTTTAAGTAACTTGCCCATATCATCATCAGATGCTGCAGTCAAGATTCAAGTCCTGGGCTTTATTTGTCCAAGCTCATGCACTCCCCACTGTATACTGTGTATGACAGGTTTGAGAACAGAGTAAATGAGGATGAGGCAAAAGTATGTGTGTGATGCTGCTTAATACTTCTACATCTCTCATAACCTCAGTGAATGAAAATGAAGGAGCTAGCCTAGATGACCCACAAAATCTCATCCAGTTTGATTCTTTGTGATTTGATTAATTTGGGCTTTACCATTTACCATGAAACCTATCACCTTATTAAACTTCTGCAGGCTTCCTTTTCCTCTTCTGTAAAGTACCTTAGACACTTTCTAGAAGAAGTGTTCCATGTGTGGAGATTCGTAAGTTATAGAGGACTATAAAGATATGAACTGATGCGATCACCCATTCACCCCAGTCACGTGGCAAACCCCCAGGCCCACTCTCACTCCTCCCTCACAGATTTTCTTATTTATTCTTTATAGGCAAGATTAAGACCATCCAAGTATCTATAACTTTCCTTATCTACAGCTCTGTAAAATTTTTACCTCTCCTTTTTTTGCTGTATTAATAAAAAAATAAAGATGTTCTCCAAGTGACCTATCCCATTTGACCACACTTTCTTCTCCTGTGACCCCACTTCAAGCACATATTCCCTGTAGTATTTCATGTGTTTCATCCTCCTGGATGCTTGTGTATACCCAGCATAAGGAAACTCTCTGAGACCCTGCTACTTCTTTATGCTCCCTCCCTCTTTCTTCCTGTCTTTAAGCATATTTCTTGAAGGAAAGAATCGTTTAGTCTGGGTGCTCACTTCCTTAATGCCCACTCACTCTGTAATTTGGACTCCATTCTATTTTATTTCTTTTTTAAAATTCACTATATTGAATTTTATACTATTGAATTTATTGGGGTGACATTGGTTAATAAAACTACATGTTTCAGATATACAATTTTACACCATCTGTATATTGTATTGTGTGTGTTTACCACCCCAAGTCAAGTCTCCTTCCATTACCATGACACCCCTCTGCATTCTCATGACTTTATTAAAACTTTTCTCCCAGCTGTTTAGTAACCTGTGTGTTTTTTGGCTTCTCACTTGACTTTAACACTGTTGGATTTTATCCCTTTTCTCTTAAAATCTTCTTAGCTTCTGAGGTTTCCTACACTGATCTGAATGTTAACACCTGTTTTATTCACTGTTTTATATTATTCATCTTTTTATGTAAGAATTTTCCCAAATTCTAGACCTGGCTCTTTTATCTTCTCTATTTTTTTCATGTAATTTCATCTAGTCTAATGGCCTCAACTGATAATTTCATGTAAGCAATTTTAAGTTAATTTTAAGTTAACTCTACCAAGTTTTTATCCCACATTTTGCACTTCCTGTAGGGCATCTGTTCTTGAGTGTACAATTTGTACGTCAAACTCATCATATTCTAATGGAATATCTGTGCCTCTCAAACTGATTCCTCTTCCATATTCCTTCTAGATCCTCTCAATCCTGACTACAACCCTAATTTTCCCCTTGCCCTTCACATTCAGCCAAGTGTTAAGCCCTCTAATTTCATCTCTTCATTCTCGGGCATTCCTCCTATGAATGATCTCATGATCACCACTTGGATTTATAGACTCCTCACCAAATACTCTGTCCTTAACTTCTCCCTCTAATTCATCTTATGCAGCATTCTCCGATTAGCCTACCAAATACAATATTATGGTGGCATTATTTTTCTGCATATCATTGTCAGTCACCCTTATCTCAATATTCAGTGTTCTTGGTGAACAAATTCCAATATATCTATGAACTTATTTGTTCCAATACCTCCCCCAACTACCTTTACCAGCCTCACTCTAGTCAGTCAAAATGGCTCATAGTTCCTTTGTGAGCATTGTGTATGCTGTTCACTCTATTTATATTGCCTCTCCTGCACTTCCAGGTCTACCTAATAATACCATTTTTCCATAAAGACTTCCCTGATTCTCCTCAGAAGTAGTCACTCCCTTTTCCAGACTCCCAGAAACGTGTATCTGGACCCTTTTTACATTCTGGCTTGCATGATGATTATTTATGTATATGTCACAAAACTGTACCAGAAGCTAACCCCTGAACCAGGATCTGTGCTGCTCTATTGATGCTTCCCAGGGCCCTAACAATGCCTTGTGTAGAGTAGATCCTCAGTAAAATGTTAGCTGAATGAAAGAATGAATGACTGGGAAATTCCTGTTTCTGGGAATCAGACAAAGCATATCTACTTCAGAGATATTTCTGGATATAACTATCAGTCTGCAGCTCTGCCCCTGCTCTGGTTTAAGAGATCCCGCACAAAGGAACTTCCAAATGTAAAATTTGCTAATCAAGTGGGTTCCCTCTTTACTCTACCCCTCTGAGCTCAGCATTCACTTCCAACATTTTGGGCTGGTCCTTTTTGTTTCATTTTGCACTGAAACTCACAGCCTATTCCTATCATGTAAAAATGGATGTTTTACAGTTCTCCTTCTTGGGTCAGGCAGTTAGCTTTTCTGATAAAATTACCAATAAACACTGAAATAATGAAAAGTCTGCTGTACTGCTTCCAGATAGTGAACATGCTTTTTAATCATGCTCTTGTTGGGTCAACAATCTGATATTTGCAGTTTAACCTATAAAGTGCTTGGGTAATGGATAATGGGAACAGCAAGCCAGAATGGAGAGAATGAACAGGGATAGGCATCTTGGAACAAGCTTACAATGGTCCTATATGCCTATGGCTAGAATTGATGCTCTCTCCAAAACTGTCTTCCTAAAATGTTTCTATTATAGGAGTCTGGGGATGGAAGAATAGATGAGCAAACTAAACCATGATCAAAGAATAGTCCATTTTCTAATAACACGAGTATAACTGTTATTATATTATTATTATTATTGTAGTTATTGTTATTCTAAAAATGTACACAAACCTCCTTAGTGAGATTTCTGTAAGAAGGTACCTCACTAAGTATTAACTCTTTAGTGAGACAGAGTTGGACACATGGCTTTCCTGGTGTGCTCCCAGTGACCCTCACAATGAAGCTATAAGGTTCCATTTTCCCCGGTTTACAACTGTGCTCACTGAGGTGACATGCACATGGTTAAGTACCTTGATGAAGATCGCAAGTGGCAAAGCAGGCTACTTTCAAGAATGATAGGAGATGAGAATCAAATATAGAAGTCATTTTAAAATAAAAAGACATAAAATGCATGTTAACAGCTCCATAAAACAGTATCTAACTCCCAGAACTGAGGTATGTCACTAGTGTGTGTGCGTGCATGTGCAACGAGTGTAACAGGCAATGTACTCACTCTCTGTCGATCACAAGGCAGGTCACGGCTTCGGCAGCAATTACATTTGCTGTTCTCACATCTTCCCTGTATAAAAATAGAAAGAAACGGAAGTAAAATAACCTTTAATATCAAAGAAAAGTGTTCATCGTTATTATTAATTCAGGAAACATACTAAATTATGTATAATCTTCTGATTTATTCTCTTCCAGGTTTAAGCTTTGTTCGTCTTTCAAATGTCTTTGTCCTGAGGAACCACCTTAACCTTGTCATGAATCACACAAATCTTACAGATAGAATTCAGTAGTTCTAATCTCTAAAGTTTCACTTGTACAAGTGAAACAAAACTTTATATCATCACTCCCTATGCTTTTTGGGGAATTAATGAATTAATTGGATAATGATAAAGACAGTCCTGAACATGAACAGATGAAAATCTTTAAGGACCTGAAGATATATTCTGGAAATGGAGACTTTAATTCCTGTGTGCAGGAATTTATCACTATAACCTGGAGAACCATTGACCTCTTTCAATTATTCCCTTGCTTTAGAGACCATGTTTTTATGAGGCTAATCTTTTGGCAATTTATGGTCCACAGTTATGCATCTCCACCAGAGTTTATGGGTCTTCAAGAGTATTTGATAAATCTTAGTCACACTGACTCAAATTTGTATATAGTGTCTCTTTAGAATCTATTAATTCATCACTGTAGGGATATTTATTAACCTCTTAAACCTTTAAAAGTCTGCCCTGATATCTATGTCTTATCCAGTAGTCAGAGGTGGATTTAGTAAATTAGCATTCACATGTCATTTTGAGCTACTAAAAATTTAATGGTACCGATGTCATAAAAACATGAAGTTATACTTGAAACTATACTTGTACTCTTTCCTAGAAAATTAAAATGTCTAAGTTAGTATAATTAATGATAAATAAATTTGAAATGCATTAAAGAGATATGTACATAGAAAATAATATGGTATTAACACATTATAAAAAGCATAATTAAAGCATCATATGTCTCCAATGACAGACTATACATATACGTCTTAATAATAAAGATGTTTTCAGTGGATTCTTATTTTTTAAAAATACCCTAAGTTCCACATACCATTCTGCACTCTGTATTTTGCACTGACCTTTCTCTTTCATTGTTGCTACATCACTGTTGCTTTATAGTATCTACTTCATATTTAGTATTTGGTAAAGCAAATTTTCTCCTACTAAAAGCTTTTATAGAAATATTTGGATGATTTTCTTAAACATTCATATTTCATACAGATTTTAAAATAATTTTCTTCTCCCAAAGAAATCCACATTGGGACCCTGGTAGAGTTTTACTTACACTTGCACACTGATTTCAGCAAAAGGACTTGGTGATTAGATTAATTTCCATCCAAAAACATGGCATGACTCTCCACTTGTTCAGATTTCATTGTTGTTTTCTTTTGTCTTTAAATAAGGTTTTCCAATCTTTTTCACTTGGATCCTGACATTTTAAAACAGTATTCTTAGTTGTTTTATGTAATTAGTTTCTCTTGTGAGTGGCATTCCTTTCCCATTTCTGATTCTTACTGAGAAAGCAAAAAAGTATTGATTCTTGTATACTTTTAATCTGCCTACCATACTAAGTTCTCTCGTAATTTTAAAATTTTTATTATCATCTCCACAGCTCCCAGTATCAGCCTTCCAGTGCCTCCCTCACCTTCTCCACCTTCCAGCCAAATTGGCCTCCTTTCCATTCCTGAGCCTAGCAATCTGTCCCCAACTCCTCGCCTGGCTCACCTCACCCCTGCTTATCCTGTAGACCTCAGTCCACAGGCCCCTCCCTCAGGGATGCCATCTAAATTAACCAGAGCAGGTTTCCTCTATGGCTTCATCCAACCTATCACTGTTTATGATGTGTACAATTATGTGTTTAATGACCCCATGTTCCTCCAACTAAACCACAGGAGGGCAGGTTCCCAGGCTAGCTTTGCTCCCCATTTTATCCTAAAGGTCTGGGACATAGGAGGTGCTCAGGAGGCCCCAGGCACCTCAGTCGTGGCCCTCAGGTGGTACAGCTGAACTCAGGCTTTAATTCTTAAACAAGTCATAGCATCTTGGTTTTAGAAGAGAAGCTACAGGCTATGGGAAAGCCTCACCTTTCTCATCTGTAAAAATGGGGATGGTAAGAATGCCCACTCACTCTGTGGCATTAACTGAGATAATCAGAGATTCGTTTATCACAATGCCGGGCACATAGTGAGCACCGTGTTCTGCTGTGTATGACTTCTAATGCTTCTCACCAGTGATACTGTCATTCATGTCTGTCCTCAGGAAGCACTGTGTTTTATGAAGCATTCCTACCCAAGAACAAAGTGTGGCTTTTCTTTTTGCTCCATGGAAGTAGACAGTATATTTTCAACTCCATTATCACTTTCTGAGTGGGAATTTTTGGTGAAGTGGAAACAAGTAGCACATGTCAGTAATACCCATCAGGTCTTTCATAAATTGTGTGAATGTCTTATTTCTGAAAAGGTGGCTTATGGCAGCATAAATTATAAAAAAAAACTGCTGCCAGTGTAAAAATCAAAAACAAATTATCACAGTTTTATAGAGAACATCACATTAAATCTAACTTTCCCTAAAATATATTTCCATCTTGGAAATTTAGAAACTGCTTACAGTCTTTCAGAATATAATATATATAAAACAATGCTTCCTTTTGATAATACTTTCTGCGCATATAAATTTTAAAAATAACTTCATTACCGATTTTTAATATTTCATCATATTATCTGGCCTGAATTAAATATACCTTGAAAAAAATGAATGCAATTTTCTTGCAATAAAAAAATACATAGATAATTTAAAATGTAGATGGGGGAAAATCAAAGACCAGAAGAGTAACATAGTCAAAAAATTAAAAATATTTTAAAAAGGAAAATTTGTAAGTTATAGCCTACAATCAGGCTTACTGCCTAGTAAGGTGACATATATCAAAATAAAAGAGATGCACAACACAGGGGAAATAATATATTAAAAAGGAGATTACCATATTTGCCAATTAATGAGAATCTAGTATATATTAGGAACTACATTAAACAATTCACACGAATATCATTTCATGCATTTAACAGAAGGCGGGTATTTGATCTCGGAT
Organism: Glossophaga mutica; assembly: GCA_039655065.1. Lineage (NCBI taxonomy): Eukaryota > Metazoa > Chordata > Mammalia > Chiroptera > Phyllostomidae > Glossophaga > Glossophaga mutica. The sequence goes on from CM077307.1 coordinate 143,316,645, forward strand.
TTACTCTGGGGGATAAAGGTTAGGTAACACATCCAAAGTCAGACATAGCTAGTGAGTTGCAGTCCTGGAATTTGAAAAAAGATCTGGCCGGCCCCAAAGTCAGTGTTTTTTTTTTTCCACAACAGTCCACTGTTGATACACTCTGCTGTCTCACTTTAATTGCATAACAGTCCTAAATTAATTTATTTGTATTTTTATTTTAATTGTTCTTGTACAGTTTTCTGTCTCTTACTCCCATCCCAGCCCACCACCCCAGCCCTCCCCACCTCCCTCTCATTTCCACCCCTAAATTAATTTTAATGCAAAATAACTTCTGAGTAGTAAGTAGTCATAATGTCTGTCAATCATTATAAAAATCTATTTAACTTTTAATAAAAATAGCATTGATATATTAATGATTGTCCAATTGCAAAGCTAATTCAATAAACCATTTTTGTTTCCAAACTATTAGAACTCCTATCCGTTGCTCTCTTTGAGCCCTGTTATGTTACTTTATAATAATGCTACATAAAAATCTCAAATTATTCAATGCCAAGTTCATTTAATGCCAAGCTCATGTTGCCATTATGTTGTCATTGCATCTCTAGTATAAAAGTCCTTAATGCCAACATGCCATTCTATGAGGTGTCTAAAAGCTATCCCTATATACTCAGAAAGCCTGCTCCTATGAAAGACCATATACTATTTTTCCTAGTATCAGCACATACTAATCCCCTACAGTACGTGGGGCAATAGAAATTTCTAATGAGAGAATGTTACCCATATAAGTTGATAATACTGAGACTTACTGTGTATGCTTATTTACGTTATAGATCAAAGAACCACGGCAAAAGCAAATATCATTTGGATTCAGATATAAAGTATTGCATACTCATATGACACAAAGGTCCTAATAACTCCATGTTGTTATTAAACTTATATCTCTTCATATGTCACAGTTATGATACTATTTTCCCACAGAACATCTGCCAAATTAGTAGGGTTTCACATAATATGGGTTTAGACACAGGAAAAGAGAAGAAAAAGGGAGATGATGTCATTTTTAAAAACAGTTTTCAATTTAAGTTTTTGGCAGATCAAGGTATTTGATAATTTCTAATGGACAAATATACAAGACTTTGAAAAACACATTGAGCATGAGATAGTTTTATAACAAGTTATAAGACAATGTACAATATATTTAATTAAAACCTTTCACTAAACACACAATGCCTCTGAACATTCAGCACACTTCTTAATAGCAAGTAAATGTCCAAGTACCTATATAACCATCCAGGCCTAGCATGCACACTGTCTTTAAAAATAAAATCTCCTATTCATCCATTTCTATACCAGTATTAGTTGATTTCAGCATAGCAATTAATAAGCATGTGCTACTGCAGAAGTAGCTACTATTTGGCAGATTAACCGATATTGTGCAAAGTTGCTATTGCTTAATGAATAATTACTGTCAAAGCTATGCAGTTTAGCATTGTTCACTTTTTAAGCATTTTTGGTGGAGTTAGACATTCCTTTCAATGAAACCATAGAGCATAAAAAATATCCAAAATATTTGCAAATAATGGTTTTCTGTGCACTGACTCTGATATCCTTTGAACTTCATCACTGGAATCTTCATCATCGCTGTATCCCAAAGTAGAATCACTATCAGTATCTGAACAATCCATAGCAAGGCTTTAACATTGACTCTTCTTGTTCTAAAGCAATTCTCTTGTGCCTCATGGCTGGTAGAGAACTCAACTGTTGATTGATATCTCAGGGGAAGACAGAGTGCATGAGGCCAAAGCAGACAGTACTTCGTGCAGAGTTACTGTTTGAGTAAGGGCTCTCTCTCCCTTGCAGCTTTAGAGCAATGTGACTGTCATAAACAGAGTCTCAGCATTCCTTTGGTGCCAGCCTTCTGGCACTACTCCAACTGCCTAGGAACTTAAGATAATCCATGGGCCAGAGCCCTTCATTCCCAAAGGCAACAGTTTGATGTTCACAGTTAAGTCTGGACCACATAGGACAAAATAAAGCCTTTTCATTTCAAAATCAAAGGCACTCTTACTACAACAAGTAGGATATTTAAATTAATAAGATATGACAAGCATCAAAAGGCCACTTAAGAGTGAAATTATACTTTGAATTAATTAGGTACTAGAATTGTAGAATTTATGGCAAATTCAACTGCAGAATTGGTAAATCTGGTCCCAGAGCAGATAAAGCGTTCTTGAAGAATAAGTTGTTTCAGGCCATTCACCAACCTACTTTTTATTTCATCATAAAGTTATTCCAACATACCCCCCATATTCTAACAGAACACACACGCAAAGTGCAAATTGAATTAATGCATGCAAATAAACACGTGTCTTCTAACCAAGCATGGCACAGAGTAAGCAACCAAAAGTGATAGCTTGTCTACCATCATTGTTGTCCTCATTGTTGTCACTGTCATCATCATCATCATCACTACCATCATCATTATCATTTTTAGGTCCTCTAACATCCAGGAAGCATGGGACCCTTTTGAATATACTTCTCTCATGAAACCTCCTTCCCCAAGTTTCTACAATAATATCAGTCTCCCATTTCATTTCTGACATCACTTGCTCGATTTATTTTCTTGACCCCTCTTCCCTAGTTCACTGAACTCTAGGTATTTCTCCAAAATTCTCTTTTTGGCCTTCTTTTATATTGCTTTTATTTTTCTTATTAGGGAAATCTCACATAATCCTAAGGCGTCAACTGAGATTTATACTAATGACTTCTAAGTCTCAACCTCTAACATTTACCTCTCTCCTACCAGACATCCCTGTCTGGAAGTTCCACTGACCTTTAATTCAAACATTTTCTCTTAACTTCTAAACCACTTTTCTCTGTGGGTTCCCTTATCTCGGTAAATGACACTGCCATTCTTGCATTCACCTAGGCTCAAAAGATTAGATGCATTTTCTCCTTTTCTCTCTCCACCACTGCAGGTGTTTGATCATATTGGCTTGATCTTTGCCTTTTCTCTTATTCATACATTCGTGCTTCTTTTGCATTTCCACAGCCTCTGTTCTGGGCTGTCACCGTCTCTGCCCTGGAATGCTAACCTGGCCTCATTACTGATCTCACTGCCTCAACTCCTTCCTTTTCTAATCCATATCTCACTTGCACATTTTCAAATATAAATGTAGCCATGCAAACTCTTTGCATGAGAGCTTTCAAAAGAAACATTCAAAAGAGAAAAGTTGCTACCCTTTCATTGAGGGTTTGAGGTCCTCTACTATCTGACCTGTCACCTTTTCAGGCACGATATGGAATTTTACAGACTATCCTCTACTGCAGTTTGGACAAATCAATGTATCTTTAAAATATGCCAGCTGCCGTCTCGTCTCCATGCCTGTGCGCATGCAGAAGACTCCTCCGACAACCTTCGACTCCAATTCAAATGTTCATACAGGCAAATTTCCATGAACTCTCAAGAGCATAATATATTTATTTCTAATACTTTTTTCTATTTTTATATTTTGTCCTTGTTCTGTTTTATTTTCTTTCAATAGCATTTTTAAAGAAAAAAATTCCCATGAAAAGTCTACATTTAATTACAGAATAAGATAGTTTAAAAAGAGTAAGAGTGAGAAATAGAAAACTGCTGTAATACCAGATACCAAGAAATAACTAAGGTTAATAACCCTTCAAACACTTTATCATTCTCAAGTATTCACATGTATCATGGATGTTATAATAATAGGTCAATAATTATTTTAAAACATGTTTACTGACAGCTATTATATTTTGAAAGCCTGAACCCCGAGGTCTAGAGGAGACAGATGTGAAATTAGTATGCAGATGTATACTTGAAAATACTAATCCAGCTGCATGCAATGAGAGATATATTAGGGAGCACCTCTAATGGCAATTCAGAGGTCAGTAAATCTTTTTGAGGACACTAAAAACTAAACCCTGAAGGATGACTAATTTAGGTTAGCAAGATAAGTCACAAGATGCATTGGCTAGGAAGGAAGTACAACATATGCGATACTCCTGAGGTAGAAAACAGCTTATTGTAAAACAAGAAGGTTGGAATTCAGGGACTGAGGAAAAGGCGGCAAGGACCTAGAGGTGCCACAGAGGAAGACAGGGCCACATCAGTCAGGAGCCTGCAGGCTCCTCAAATATTTACTTTAAAAAAGGATTGTGTAAGCGAGCCATTTTTCCTTACCACATAGACTCTTAACGATTAGTTGAAAAGCTTATGCTCAATTCAGCAAACAACTCGTATGCCAAAATAAAATAAAGCATCAAGAAAATCATTTTAGATAAATGATTTTAAAACACTGATGGCCTTTTCATTTTTTTAAATAAATGTTACTATACAGCCATTTGTAGATTAAAGAACGTATATAAACAGAGAATATAATCTCTACCCTTTAAAATCTTCCAATTTAGAATATAGGAGTAATGGAAAAGCAAATGCATAAAAACCAATGTATTCTCAAACATATTAAAATATATCAAGTCACGATTTACATAGAATTGAGTGCAGATCTACTTTCTGGAGTTTACCCATGGCAGTCTCTGGTTTCTCATTAGTAATAAGGACTCATAAGTGACCTTAAGGAAAATTTTTCTCTGAGCAGAACGATTGTGTTATATATAAATTAACTCTGAAGTTTATTCTTCTTGGTAGCATTGGTGAATATTTCTATTTACAGTGTCAGTTCACTAGCTGAGAGAATGCAAGTCTTCTTGGATGTACACCCATGGAATGTCACAATAAGTAAAAAGAGAGTAATGAATTTGGAAGTAGTCGATTTGCACTTCTTTTTTCACATTCTCTTGCTGTATTGGTGGTATGACGAAATTTTTATGTGACATGTAAACTTTGCATTCTACGGCATGCTTCAAGGACATAAACGTGACATTCGTTAGGTTGAACCAAATAAAATTGCCATTTTTCAGGTTAAAAAAATGACCATTTATTGGCAATTTCATTTGGTTCAATCTAATACACGGAATTAGTAAAAGCGAAAGGGGAGAAAAAAGCAATTACATAAAGACACACCACTACTTCTTTTCTGCCGTGCTCCCTTTCGGACACTAGCTTAACAGAGATTCAACAGTTATCCACACACTGCTTCCAAATTCCACATTTTAATGCACTCATTCCTCTGAATGGTGATGTGATTGATGGATTTTGCTCTTCTACCTAGTCACTAAAGATCATTCTCTCTATATTCCATCATAATTTGCAGAAAAAAACAACACTGAAAAAATTTTGAATCCTCGTTTTGTTGTGGTGGCTGTTGTTATTGCTAGACTATTAATGGTATTTACTCTGTGCTCTGGCTTCAAACATTAAACTCTTTGCAAAGTTTCTAAATGTAAAGACTGTTCCCCCAGAGTATATTCTGTGAAGAGAAGGACACATTATTCCCATTTATTCTGTTATTTTATTAGTTGTTTGGAAGTACATATTTAAATATGTATAATGCCATTTTTAGGGGCCCATTTGGTCTTTCCCTAAATGATTTAGAGATATTTTAAGATAAAAAAGAAAACTAATGTTACTCTATTATAATGTTAAAAATCAAACCTGGAGTACATCATAATAGATAACCAGTTCATTTACTAAAATCAAACACTCTCTTTCCTCTTAATTCTATGTTTCCCCTTCTCTGATCCATACTCCATAAAATAATCTGGATTAAGATAAATCTGGTGGCTTGTTTTACTTTTCAGAGAGTCTTCATGTAACTTTGTAATGTAATTGGCCAAAAAGTTTGAACTGTAGAAGGGGAAGTTAATAAATAGGTAAATTATTTCATGGGTGTCTCGTGGGTCATGAGGACTTTAAAGAACAAAATAATGTGTTGATCTTTCCTTTTTCTTTGTTTGTTCTACATTTCACAGAGCTGAATATTAATTTTTCAACTTATCCTATCTTTAAAATAGAGAAAAGGGCAGCATGTTGGAATGATGACTGGAATTGATGTACTAGTGAACCTCAGTGATGCATGTTTGAAATGAATGTTAAGCTGCATGGTGACATGTTTCAAAGGTTACCCACAGTGCCTTTCAAGCCAGGAGGATGTTCTCTCCTGTAAAGATTTCTGGGCCACATGTCAGAGAAACGTCTTCTATTTCTTGTTCTATTACCGACTTACTGCGTAACCTTGAGAAAATGCCCAACTCTCCATTTCATTTTTTATGTGTGAAATGGTGATTGAAATCTCTGCTCTATTGTCCTCTGTAATTAGGTAGAATTTTGCCAGTGTGGACACTTAAATTTTTTTTATTGATTTTAGAGAGAGAGAGGAAGACAGAGAAACATCGACTTGTTGTTCCATTTAATTTATGCATTCATTGGTTGAATCTTGTATGTGCCCCGACCAGGGATTGAACCTGCAACCTTGATGTATAAGGACGACACTCTAACCAACTGAGCCACCCATCTAGGGCCAACATGGACACTTTTTAAAAGTTGTAATTATTAAGGTTTTCAATGCTTCTGAGACAATTTATACTGAAGTCAAGCATATTTCTTTAGATAGAAAAGGATATTGTAAGCCTGTAACCGTGATGACTATATAAGTGGCATATCACAGCACTGATTGTCATATTCATATTTTTAATCTGTGACATAAAATGAATTATCACATAGAAATCAGACATGTTCACTTGAAATAATATAATGTCATAGGCAGATGTCAAGAACAATGCAAAAATGTCTATAAAACTCCCCTGGCTGTTGTGGCTCAGCAGCTGAGTGCTGACCTGCGAAGCAAAGGCTCATCCCTTTGATTCCCAGTCAGGGCACATGCCTGGGTTGCAGGCCGGTTCCCCAGGGGGGGAAGCACAAGAGGAAACCCCACTTTGATATTTTTCTCCCTCTTTTCCCTTCTCTAAAAAATAAATAAATGAATAAAATCTTTTTTAAAAGGCCTGTAAAATCATGTTTTGATCATTAAAATTTAGACTTTAATTGGGCTATTTTTAGGGAACAGAAACATCCAGAATTTTAAATAGAGCTAAACTGTAAAAGATCTATTTTTCATTTTTACTTGCTCATCAAATGTTTCCTATTTTGCATTAGTTGAATAAATACATTGTTTTTGTGATTTTGGAACTCAGTGCATCTAATATTCTATCTAATCTTCATGGTTGGGTATATACAAAGCAAATTTGAATAAAGAGAGCTAAATCCAAATCATTGCATATAATATAAACTCCTACAGTTGGTGTTAGTTAGAGAATGTAAACAGGGTATTGGACATACTAAATATGTCAATGAATTTTTACCAAGAATTTTGGTATACTAGACATACCCTACATGTCCTGTCCCTGTGATTTAAATTATACATGGTTTTAAATGATTTTAAAACACTATACAGTTTTTATATATAAATATTTTAAAGCTAATTTCTTTAATGTGTAAAGAGTTTCTATAAGTCAATAAAAATATTTTTAAAACACCTCACTTAAAAAATTAGTGAATACTAAGAACAGTTCATAGACAATGAGAAATGGTTTTGAAACATGAAAATATGTCTCATCTCACAGTGAGAGAAGTGAAAAGGTATGTAGAAATATAATCTAGTACAACCTTTGCAGATAATTCAGCTTCATACAACAATTGAGCACTATTTATTAAAATTATCTTGCAGTTATTTATCCTACATACATGCTCACACTTTTGGAAAATAATGACATTAAAAGAATATTACTACAGCATATACAAAGTTGAAAACATGTACTAAAAAAGTTGGAAATGTAACTATCAATGTGGGATTGATAAAATAAAATTTTGTAGAACAAATACATGGTAGTGTTAAAATACATTAAAATAATGAAAGAAAACCTACATGTACTTGATCTCCAAGATACCTTCAGTGGGAAGACCATGGAGCAAGACCATGAGTGCATGCTCTCATTTATGTAAAATACACACACAAACTAATAAATATACATAAAAATGTATGGATATCTTTGGGATGCATTAGAAAAAATAATTACCCTCAAGGAAGAGAATGTGTGATTAAAAGTCAGATGAAGTTTTTAAATTTCATATTATGCACTTGAATTACTTGTCATAAAATAAATATTTTAAAAGTAAATACTGCATATGTAATAATAGAAATTCACTCTTACAAGCAATTTGTGAGTAGAGTGGTTGTTGTCATTTACTTTCCTAAAAGGTCTCTTCTGTGTTGACTGCATGCTAGCTGCTGTCCACATCTGGGCCACCCGTTAACCCTCGCCCCAGAGCCATCCCCACCTAGCAGGGCTAGAGCCAACTTACACTGGCCTACTCTGACTACACTGAAGATATACCAGCCTGGCAGGCAGAGCAAGTAGAAACTAATGCACAGTATCAGCCAGTGTCACTTACAGCTCTGCCTTTTGCTCCACTTTCCCTGGCAGCAGTTATAGGAACTAGATGACAAACTAAGGAAGGTATTTTTTCAGAAGGGACATCTGCTTCTTAACACCCTTTGCAACTTTTAGGGTGGCGCTTTAGATCTCTCAACATGTTTAGCTGCCAATTGCATGTGTACAAATAAAACTTTTCATATAGATATCCATTTATGTATCTAATAATTAATATTTTTATATTCAATAATTCTTTGAGATTATATTGTAATATTTCTACTCGTAATTGGGTGATAACTTTTCTCTTAAAATTTTTCATAATTTATTCACACAAGGTACATTAACCACATATATTAAGTCATGGTAAATCTTTGCATTGAAAGAGTAGAGCATAGTAATTAGAAGAACAGGTTCAAATACAAACCTAGATGTGCCATTAATTAACTGTGTCATCTTCAGTAAGATATCTGCTTATCAATTTTCTTGGGAAAAAATTGGGAAATAATAGTATTCAGTAGGGCCAATTTCATAAAGAATAAGCAATGAAATATATAAAAAGTACCTAGATCAGTGTCTGAATAATAAAATCACTCAAAATACAAAATGCTATCATTATTTTTATCATTGTTATAATTATACCATAATTAACCCCAATAGATTCTAATCACTCTTGTTTACTATTATTACTTTCCTGCCTTTTTTATTAATCTAGAAAATGCTCAAGGATTAATGGTCATTTCTGCATAATAAATACCTCTGTTTATAATATAAAAACATACTTCAAAGGGCAGTCAGAGATATCAAGTTACATTAGTAAAATTTTACTCTTGAACCTTAAACATGCAGAAATTAATTAAAATGGCTTCATGCTATAATTCAGAAAAGAATGGCATTCATCCATTCATTTATTCATTCATTTGTACAATAAAGAAAGGTTGTCAGATTTAGCAAATAAAAATACAGGGCACCCATTTTACCTTGAATTTCAGATAAATAATAAAGACTTTTTTTTTTTACTTTAAATGTGCCCCCATGTAATAATGTACTTACAATGAAAATATTCATTGCTTATCTGAAACTCAAATTCAACCAGCGTTTTGTATTTAATCTGGCAACCCTAAATAAAGTTTCAGAATATAGACTCTGAACCAGGTGCTATATTAGGTGATGGGTATGAAAGGGGATAAAGGACAAAATACTTGCCCTCCACACAGTACTATCTAGCAGGTGAGACAGATTACAGACAGCTATAACAGAGAACGCAGCATCATCAGAGTATGCAGGGGGTTGAACGGAGTGACACAGAATCACGTGGAAATGTGCCCGCTCTGACTGAGGTGAGAGGCAGAGGCGATGGACTGATGATAGAGAGGACCGTGGAAAGGTATGGGAAGAAGTGATGCCTCAGATAGGAACAAATGTTCATGTAGAAATCAACAAGAAAGTGAGGTGGTCATACCACCAGGAGCAGTGTGTAAATAAGTGTTGCGGACCGTTCAGCCTGGTTTCAGGAGCTGTAACCCTCACCCCATGGTGGACTGCGTAAGAGCCCAAGGGATCCACTTCATCTGGGTCTGTTCTGTCACGAGGATGTGACCTACTAAGGAGACAAAGCTTATCTCCCTGGCAGGAGTGCTGCTTCTGCCTCATCCATCTCTTGCCCCAATGCTTGGTTGGCAGTCAATGACGGGTAAGACTCCTCATGGGAGGGGCAACCTAAGCCAGACATGACCACTTGGGAGGCCTCATGGAAGGACTCTGGAGCCTGCAGCAAAGAGGATGTGATGGACCCTCGCCCCCCCGGCCCTCTATTCTGACATAGCCCAAGTCCTCATTTCCATCTGGGAGATGTCTCCTGCTTCCTAATTGCCTTAAAGCCTGAAACTGTGGGGGTGAGCGGTGCAGCCCTGTGCCGGCCAGGATGGTTCCCTGGGTGATTGGGCATAAGAAATAATTCCTAAAGCCCTGTGAAACCTGCTTTGCTAAGAGTGCTCTCCCTTAGGTGATAAGTGTCCGAGGAGGAAATGAGTATGTCTCCCAAAGTTTGGCAACCCCTTTTCCTGACAAACACTAACTCAGATTAAGCCCTCAGATTTCTTTGACATGTTAAACCTGTATTCCGGTGCATTTGAGCCCAATAAAAGCCTAGTGAGGATGGGGTTCTCGGTCATTCTCCTCTGAGAGTTTGACCCCTTTCCTCCCCAAGCAGTCATGTCTTGGTAGTTTTTATTTTCATCTGTAATGGAGGGATGGGGCTCTGCGGGTGGAGCCCCCCCACATCTGGCACCCAGGACAGGGACCCCCACAAAAAAGCATGAGAAAATCTTGATAAAGAGCAGCAAGTAATTCACAATGGCTGAAACTGTAGGAGCAAAAAGAGGAGCAAGAAAAGAGGCTACCTGGATAGGAACTGCAATTATAAATGGCTGTAATATCAACTATACAAATATCTTTAAAAATTCAACAGGTAGTTTTGCCACATTAAACGTATATAAAAACCTATATAAAAAAACAGGATTAGCAGGAGGAAAGCATGGACAATGCACTCCCCAGTTGTCTAGGATTTATTTATTTATTTTTTCTGTTGGATACTAAAGTGAATTGCTAGGAAAAAGCATTAAATCCTTCCTAGGTAATTGTAAGAAGAAAAATATTTAGATAAAGTTAGTGGTAATAATGTTAGTGCCAAGAAGTCTTCCCTGATGCATACCACTGAATTACTCTCATTATTCCCTGTACTCAATAAACTCAATTCACCCATATTTCAGTTTACATGACAGTAACTGACAGATAGGGGATGTTTGGAAATCCATTCTTCAGTTGCCCTCATGTTCTGGGTCCTGTAGAACTCCATATTTCACTTACCACACTCCATTCAGAGCTACTTCCACGGGAATGCTGAGGTGCTGGTGCACTAAGTATTGCTCTTATATCAGTAAACAATCCTTAAGTGAGCACCTACTGTCGTGGAAATACTAGGAAGGCAGGTGGCTGTACACCTCAATTGTTACCTTTAATTTATAGCTAAAAATCATGAGGTACAAATGGTAACAGAATAGGGTCCTTTTAAAAACTACTGTGGCTATTTTGGAGCTACCAAAACCTTTAGCTTCACTGATGCTTGGGAGAACCTATAATTATTGAGTGCTTCTCTGTGCCAGGTACTCGCTGCTAAAAATGAACCCTTGCAGTACTGCAATCATGTGGTGTCAGAAAACTGTGCTCCGGGCTAGCCAGCAGCTTGTTTTTGTACAGTTCTCACGTTGTGAATGGGTTTTACATTGGTAAAGAGTTAGAAATAAAAGAAGCAAAAATAACAACAACAAAAAGCATTTGTGACAGAGACTATATGTGGTCTTCAAAGCCTAGAATATGTACTGTCTGTCTTTTCACAGACGAAGTTTGCCTCCACCTAAACAGATGAGGGGACTGAACCTGAGAGAGATTCGAGGATCTACCTGGAGTAGTCATACAGTTACACAGTGACAGATCTGGATTTTAAATCAGGTTCACCTCTTCCCAATGTCCATGTACCTGCCACTCATCATGTTATCCTGCTGACATTGGACCTTTCTATCCTTGCCAGTTCAAAGGCTGCGGACATAGAGTGTTTTTATTCAGGCTTACTTGCCTTTACCATCCTAACTGGGTAACAACATAGACATGAACTCACAGTCACGTAACTGCAAGTCCACTGTTGTATTAAAAACAAAACAAAACAAAACATAACATACAAAAACCACTGCCCTGTCACCCCCTTCCATTTATGTGATTTTGAGCAACTACCTCCCAAGAGCAGAAAGGCTCATCAGGCCCAAGTGATTAATTAATTGTTTTCTTGGCACTAACAAAAATGAAATTTACACTGCAGCCAACTATTCAGTGATTCATCAATAACTTTTGTAGTCTTTAACTCCATCTAAAAATAGCTCAAAAGAAAATGCTCAATAAATATTATGCCCTGTATTTTAACAAACATCATACTGTTTATAGATTTTAAAGATCATACAGCAAATAACCTGTTAATTAATGTTTTAATGAAACAATCTTAATTAAGGTACTTAGTTTTAATTATGCATGTCTACAGCACTATTCTCACAACCATCAGTTGCTATATTCATTCTTAGTCACAAAACTGAGAAATCTATCTTATCTTGCAACCATATAGTCATAGCTGTCTAGTGTTTCAATCTGTAGTGCAGAAGAGTCATATCATTACATCAGATATGTACTGTATTATTTTTATCTGCCCCCAGATTGTGGGTTGAACAAAGCATCCAAATCTTCTTTCCTAATTCAAAATGCATTTAAATGGTTAGTTTTATTCTTCTTTCCCTCCCTCCTGTCCTCTCTCTCCTTTTCCTTTCTTTCTTCCTCCCTCCCTCCCTCCCTTCCTTCCTTCTTTCCTTCTATCCTCCCTCCCTTTCTTCCTCCCTCCCTTCCCTCCCTACTTCCTGCCATCCATCCATCCATCCATCCATCCACCCAATTACTATTCGAAATGTGTCTGAAAACATGTTACTCATTCTACCACTTGCAGTGATGTATAATGTATAGTCCTTATTCTAAGGAAATGTATAGTTTAAGCCCTGGCCGGTGTACAGTGGGTTGAGTGTGGGCTGCAAACCAAAGGGTTGCTGGTTCAACTCCCAGTCAGTGCACATGCCTGGGTTGCGGGCCAGGCCCCCAGCAGGGGCCAATGAGAGGAAACCGCATATTAATGTTTCTTTCCCTCTCTTTCTCCCTCCCTTCCCACCTCTCTAAAAATAAGTAAATAAAACCTTTAAAAAAAAGAAGTGTATAGCTTAATACAGTATGAGAGGCTGGAAATAAACCTTTATTTCATGCTAATAATAGATAGATTAGCCAGTATAAATATAACTTATTTAATAATAAATAATATTTATTGAGTGATCACCATATGCCAATTTCCGTAATGGGGATTTATACTTTTAAACTTGATTTAGTTACTATTATGCTTTCCCAGTTTGACAGATGAAAAACCTGAGGCAAATGGAGAGATTAAGCCATTTTCCCAATGCCATAAATCTAAGGAGTGGCAAAGCAGCAATTCAAATCCAGGTAGTCTGACCATAGGCAACATAGGCTATGTTATGATAATAAATTATTATATGTGATCCTCACAACAATTCCATAATATACATTTTAATGTTATCTAATGTTACCGTAGTCGCAATTCTCTAATAATATCCTTTACTCCAAGCCCACCCAAATAACCCTTTTCTCTGTCACTAGGCTTTCATGCTTGCAGCTGTTTAGACATAACTTCATGGGGTTAAGTAGCATAGCTAACTGGCCCTTATCAAATTGGCCAATATGATTCTCTTTAGAAGATACTGGGAGTGAAGGACACTTATACCTGAGAATAAGTAAACTTTGAGAGCTCCAGCTGACCATTGCCACCACATGAATAGAAAAGACAGAGAAAACAGGCCTACAGCAGGGAGGATTGAGAGATGAGCATTGAAAAGTTGAGATAAAACAGAAAATCTTAGTTGTTCTGAATGGATTTCTTGGCTGTTCATCATAGTTTCTGAGAGGTCCAAGGCATTTTGGATCCATAAGATAGCTTGTTATCTACCCAATATGGTCCCTTTCTGAGACATACTAGTGTGAGTTGGACTCTGTTGCATGCAAATTAATAGAATAATTATTACATATATGATATAGATGCTTACCTCCATTATTCAATTCAGGGGAATTCAAGCTCCAAGAATTTATGTGACAAGTACAAATCAATTACGATACAATTATAGGAAAATTGTAAATCCCACAAACTGTGTGTGTGTGTGTGTGTGTGTGTGTGTGTATGTATCAAGATCTGGAAGGAAAATAAAGAAGTCATATGCAAGTAGAAACCTTACAAATGGCTGTGATAAAACATGAGACATTTTCCAGGCCTTAAAATATTTACAGAATTTGTTTTTATAGTGATAGAAAAATGTTCTAAATAGAGGCTACAGCATGGATAATGGGGTATATGTTGAGAAATTCGATTTCACTGGAAAGAACTTGGGTGGAGGGCACATGGAAGATTCAGCAGGAAAGGTAGACCAGGGCCATACCATAGTGGGCAGAGAATATTAAGTTGTGACATGTGTATGTGTTAAATATCTATTTAAGGGTAAGCAGGTGACATGATCATAAGCTTTAAGATCCTTCTGGCAATGTCAAGGTGTATATGAGAAGAAACAAGATATGGGAAGACAATTTAGGAGTTGAATGAAAAGACAAAAAGAGGCTGAAGAAGTAACTTCTCAAGATTCACAATGTCTTCATTAGGCATATAAAGATTCTGCTTCAACAGAACTCCCTATCAACACCCCTTCCCAAAAGCCAGGAACACGAACACACACACACATGCAGGTATGCACAAACATGCACTCACACACATGCACACAAAGCATGGATGAATGTGGATAATTATAGAGTTATATGGACCACCGACACCAAATATGCTGAAATGACATACTCTACTGTGTCATAGATCATTAATGATTACTTATAACTTTAGTTTTCTCATTCATAAAATGTTTTTCTAAGTAGAGGGCAAGGAAAAAGTAAAGCACAGAGGACCCAGACAATTACAATGCAATGCAATTATAATAAGATTGAATATACAATAGTATGCCAGAACACAAGGCCAGCAGCTGCTGCCACGTTCGTTGTCAGGAGCACTTTGGGCTCAGCCTTTGTAGAAGAACTTATGGTTGGGTAGGGTCTTAAAGAAGAAAGTCAAGCAAGGAAAGAGATAGGGTGAAGTAGAATCGGGTAGGAAGTGGAGAGGCATTTTAGGCAGGGAGGATTTTGTAAGCAAAAGTGGGCAGTTGAAAAACAGTAGAGAAACTATAAACTTTTCTGTCTCTTTAAAGCTATGAAAGTCTGGGAGTAATGTGATTATCAGCTCTGAAAGGAGGCCAGGAGTCAGACCACAGAAGGACCTAGAGAGAGGTCTAAACTACTTAACACAGGATATGAGTGGTGAACTCTCAAATAACACTTCACCAGTGCCTCCAGGAAACTTTTCAGCATGGGGGCATTTCACCTTGATCCTCAAGAACAAACTATTTATATCTAGAGAAAACCTAAAATTAGATAAGACTAAAACATTCCCATAGACACGCACAACAAGATCATCTGTCAGCAACTAACTTCCTGAAGTACATTTAAAATCTCTTAGTGTCAAAGCAATAGAATGGCTATAAACACTAATAACCACCATCTTTGCTAAGAGGTTTTAATAAGAATAGAAAAACATCACAATAGATATTATCATTCGTTATCAACAAATCCTATAATCCTGGTAAGAATGTCAACAAAGGCTGTCATTACACTGCCAAGGGAGCAAAATTGTTATAACAGAGTGTTAGTATAATAGCTTGATATTTTTATACATTTACTATGATGCTAGGCACTGTGCCATGTCTCTAAACAAGCTGTCTAAAGGAGAATCTGAAATGGCTTCCCCCAAATATTTTCCCTACTGCTTGATTTCCTCCTTCCATCTGCAATTTCCTATATGATATGGCCAAAGGGGCATGGGCTTGGAGTTCAACAGACCCAGTTATGGACCCTCCTAGTTACATATCTTTATGCAAATTACTTAATCTTGTTGAACCTGAGTCTGCTATCTATAAAAATGGAACTCTATCTACATTCCAGAGTGATAAAGATTCAATTACAAAATCTAAATGAAGCTTGCTGGGACAATTACAGCACTTACAGGCATTAGTGAACATTTCCAGGCCAAGCTGGCTTAGGTACTTTTTCAGCCCAAGGGAAAATACCAGTATGTGGGCATCTGATTTTGTTTGGTGATTCAACATTCGTATGAGTATGGCAATCCAGAACATGCAGTTCTACACACAATTCATCACACAAAGGAGCAACACTACAACTCTGGTGGGCTAAAGGTTGCAGGGTTGTACTGGCCATGTGGGTAAATCATACTTCTTTTGAGAAATCAGTTTGTTTATATTTTATGGGCTCTTTGCACTTTTGCTGGAAAGCACAACTCCAAACTATAGTCCAGCTCTAAAAGGTATACTGCATTTCCCAGAGAAAACTGTGCTTCTGATTTTATACTCTTTTCCTAGCTGCTCCCTGCCCCCACATATAACATGGTGCTTTTGCCTCAGTTCCTCAATATATTTTTCCTAGGATGGTGATCTTTCTTCCTTTCTACTTGCATACTTCTTTTATTTAATTCTTTTTAAAAATATTATATTTATTTATTTTTAGAGGCAGGGAAAAGGAAGGAGAAAGAAAGAGAAACATCAATATGTGGTTGCCTCTCATGCATCCCCTGCTGGGGACATGGACTGCAACCCAGGCATATGTCCTGACTGGGAATTGAACAAGTGACCCTTTGATTTGTAGGCCCGCACTCAATCCACTGAGCTACACCAGGCAGGGCTACTTTCATATTTCTAAAAAGAAAACAAACAAAGCAAAGCAAAACAAGACAAATCTATGTGAAATGGGTAAATTCTCAACAGATTACAAATGCAGAGGTCCACTGCCTAGGCATCCTTAACCAAAAATCAGGTCCTCTAAAAGGCTGTATAGCTCCATCTTTGGGATAAACGAATGGTGCATCATGGTGCTCAATTTTGCTGCCAAGGTGCAAGGCAAAGGCCTTAAGACATGTGAAATGGTGGTGGGGGAGTAGAGAGGGAGAGGATAGAAGCAGAGAAGAAAAGGAACTACCATCCTCAACCAAGTAAAGCTCTTGGCACTGCTGCACGTGACCCATTTGGGGGAGTTGTATTGTTGTTAACTCACAGATTTTTGTATGGATAAGGCCTTTTATATCTAAACAAATGGTAAGTGTTCATTGACTTTCTTTTTCCAGATGGCCAGGAAGTCAAATCATGTATTTTCATGACCCCACCCCCCACAAAAAAAAAAAAAAATCAAAGGTTGGAACAGTAAGCTGGTTGTACCCCCTTTATCTGGTTTGATAAAAACATTTTTAGAAACTGCACTTGCCCTAATAAGAAAATGGTTGTCTGGGGGGTGGGTGGGGAACAGTATCCAAACTTTCCGCTCAGGGAAATAATATGGCTTCCTGAATCTGCCTACGACATATTTGACTGCAGTTCTTGATTATGGTCCTAGCCCCTCCACCTCTGGGACTTGTGATGACTTTCTGATTATAAGGGTATACCACATACAAACTATTATCCTTCCTCCAAAAAATGAATACAGAATTTCACTTTAGACACATTTAGTATAATAGCTATCTGAGAAGAAAGTTACATGAATGGATCATGTACATTTTCAAAAAGCAGCCTTTAAAAAATTTTATATATCTTCTGTTTTTCTTTTATTTTTATCACTGACATGGATACAGTTGGCCCCATTTATAAACTAATATGCAGAATGGGCCTTTAAACTTAGAACAACATAGCACACAGAAGAGAAACAAACTAGTTGTTCTGCTGCCCTGCTTATGTACAGTGCACCCGCAGAGAAACAATGCCCGGTTGTGCATGGGAAAGCAAACTGTGATCCACTTGCACATGTGGACAAACCTCCAAGCAAACCGTACTTAACGCATCTTTAACAGGTCACAGTTCAAAAATGGAACGAGGATAGAGGAGCTTTTCTGTTTTCCTGGTGGACATCGCAGGGGGCCAGAGACCTCTGAAGACATTATGCGCACACATACAAAAGCTTTCGCAAGGTTGTGTTACCAGCTACCACAGGAATTAAAAGTGATCACCTCTCCTACATCTATGGCTTCCTTGGTAGAATATCATTGTGCTAACAGATATTCTTACATCCTCAACTCTCCTCGAGAGTTTAAAGAGAGAAAGATGGCATGTAAGAAAGAATGTATACACCAGATGAGGAAAGCTAACCCAACATTTGTGTTACTCTCCATAAAAGTTCTGAGATGTCTGGCTGTCATTCAACCTCTCTTAGCCTTTACTTCCCCTCTGTAAGGACAATGTATATCAACATGCACTTGGTATGTGTGTACGTGTGTGTGTGTGTGTGTGTATAATTTGAAAAACAGAAATGTTTCACCACTGCAACCCAGACAAGTGCCAACAAGATGATCCATACTGTATTGTATAAACTCAGTATTTTTTATGATACATTTTTACCATGTTGAACCAGCCTTGGTGATTATGCCAGTTATACTCTACTTTACATGGCAAATTGTAGTTTCTATCTAGTTATGGTCTGCAAGCAAGGATTAAAACAGTAAGTAGCAGAACTGTTGTACTGACAATTAACTGACAAATAACAACCAAATGTAACATTGGAAAGCGACACATTGATTATGAGAATCTACGACCCATAGATTTCAGAGAACCTGAACTTCACAATCTTAAATAAGATTTGACAAAACTTTGTCATCCTGTTAGTTTCCTCTTGTTAGTTAAATAGTTGCTACTCTTAAAATCTTTTCATATTTCCCAGAAATTTTTTCTAGGACATTGAGGCATGAGGTAAAGTACAAGATTTTAAAAGGTGAAGTGATAATTTACAGAGATAAGTTCAGAAACCATGTACTAATCTTGTTCATGATATTGTAAATATTTTGATACATTGTGGAAGTTGGAGGAAATTTCCCAAATGACTCTCACTGCTCAGCAGGCTTTGTATAAAAATGTCACTCCTCAGCCTCTCATACTCATTTGATAACAAAATATTTGAATTTACATTTTATATTTCATAATACATCTTATTTCTTAACTGTTGTTTAGCAATTAAAATGCAGCGGTACAGCTGTGTCTTCCTCCCATGGTTTTGGTCTTTGTCTGAAATGCAGTGCTTTGTCACAAAATCATCTCTGAGGTGACTTTTCCATGGATTTATGATGACTTGAGGAAGCCGAGGGCTATTTCTGCTTCTGGGAAACCTCTTGTTCAAGTCATTCTCCTGCCCGGCAATAGCCTCCTTTGTGTCTCTACTGCGAAGTTGCCACACCCCACCCTCACTGCATTCTCTCTGTGCCTTCAAGCTCTCCTTCAAACCCAGTCTCCCCAGAGACACATTTTCCAGCTTCTGTGACTCCCACCAGTTTTGGGGGGTCAGGACATCCTATGACATTCAAAGAGGAAGTCAGACTTCTGATCCACACACATCAATGTGACAAGATCAAGTGTGCAAATGATTTGTTGCTAACGATAGCTGAAAGGTACTTTTGAAAATTGATTTTAAATACACACACACACATATGTCTAAACTGGAACAGCTTCAGGATTATTCCTAAAATAGAGACATTCTCATTGTCTTTACAATTTGCTTTCTTGGACTGACAAAAATGGGAGAAGTAACTGGAATTACTACAACTAAAAATTTGTGTTACAGACCTTAATGCTTCTCACAAGGGCCATCCATGATTTGTGGCACAGGAAAGCAGACAAACAGAAACGATGAAGGGCTGACCTAAACTGCACAATTTAGAACTTGCTTACAGGCTGCTTTATAACACGTTGCTCACTAAGGAACTAAGATACATATATACAAAGTATAAATATATACATATATACACACAAACATATACACACATATATGTATATTCATATACATATACATATATATGTATATATATTTTATTTCTCGTACTAACCTGTGAGTTCTGGAGGAAGATGGTTGTCAGACGTAGCCAGTGAAAAATGTAAAGTTAGCAAATATTACATGGAACATACTTATACTAAAAAGAAAGTTCCTTGATTATTTGACATTCAAACTTCACTGGGCACCCTGTGTTGTATCTGGCAACCCTAGTCAAGAACCAAGACATGCTGAATAGTTTGGATATTGTCAAAACAGCTGGCTCAGTGCTGGACACCTGGAGGGCCGTCACTGAATACTGATTTCCAAGGGCTTTATTTTATGTTTTCTTAAACATTCTTATTGAATTTACTGGGGTGACTGGTTAATAATCATAAAAGTTTCAAGTGTACAAGTCTATAATACATTATCCATATACTGCATTATGTGTTCACCATCCAAAGTCAAGTCCCCTTCAGTCACCATTTGTCCCCCCTTTTTCGAGCCTGGGTTATTTCCTTGCTATTTTAAAAAAAAAGAATTAAAAAGAAACAAACAAAAGTAAACATTTACTTCCCTGGATGATTTCGAAGAATACCTAAGGGAAGAGCCAAAGGCTGTACGCTTCCATTTGCTGCAATCCCTCACAGTACTCGGCTACAGGCTACATACAAAGCTGAGGCTAACGTAATGTAATGGCATGAGGCCCTCATTCCACAGGGCACTTCAAGGTTATCCTCTCATCCTTAACCCAGGTTCAGTTTCCAGATAGGCCAAATCGACCTTTCACCAACTTCTTGAAGATGCGTTCAAGAACTAACTGTAAAACACAAGTGACCCAGTGACCTAAAAACTATGATATGAAGCATCTTTACAGACATCATAACAACTGCTTCCTTCTGAAACTGGAGACAATTTAGACCCTGATATGGGTTTCTTCCAATTGGTAATAAAGAAAAGCTATTATCTCTTAATTCCACTAAACAATAAAGTAAGCATCTACTTTGCATATAAATTTGGTGAGTTCTTCCTATAAAGATGTTAGGAAAATATGAATGAGAAGACCTCTTTTTATGATTCTTAAAATAGCATTTCTATGACCTCCATTTAGTTGATCTAACTAAAAAATACCATCCATACATAGCAAATGAAGGTGAATCCAACCTCCAAATAAAATTTTAAATTATTTATATTCCCATTGTCTTCTGAAAAAGCAAAGAAAAGTGTTACATGTTTGTGGCTGGATTCTGAAAATCTAAAGATCATAAATTGGTAGATAGAATAGTTAAATCCGAAGAGGTTGTCTCCCATTCATTTCATTGGGTTTGGAACCACTGACAGTGGTAGAAATTACGGGAACAATGAATATGATAATCTATCTTAGCTCACAAAGAAACCAGATGCTTTCAAGTCTTAAAGAAAAAAAAATCTTTTAGAATTTCAGCATAGGAAAGAACACCCAGGTATCATTCTAGTCCCCTCTTTACACCATGCACATATTGCCTGTGCTGAGGTGTTTTTCCCCATCATAATAGAAAACTAATGACAGTATCAAATAAACAAAAGGATCGTAAGTAGTCTTACTAATGACTTTCTTTTCCTGCCCTCCAGGGTGATATTTTTTTTTGGGGGGGGGAAGAACTGCAGGCCCTCAACATTTAACCAGATAAAGAAGTAAGTAATGCTGAAAGGTGTTGGAAGTTCACTGGTCTGGACACCATACTTCGATACTTATTACAGAAATAAGGTGACATCAATTTTTTAATGTCCCAAATGATTTCTTTAATAATTTACCCTACTGAGTGGTCGTTAGCAATTAAAGTATCATCATTAAATCATTCCCTCAGAGAAATTCAGTTTATCTATTACTTCATCATCCATTTGGTTACTAAAATTACATTCAGCATTAAATCAATGTGTTCACAAGTACATGAAAACAAATATATAAAGGTATATACTAAAAATATATGAAAACACAGCTGTTATTTAATCATTTGTTCAGGGAAGAAGAGTTGAAAAGTCAGGATTTATGTTTAATTTTAAATTTGAGTTAGAATGTAATTAATTCTAAGCTAAATATATATACATGTATATGTGTATGTGTATGTGTGTATATATATGTAATAATTCATGGTAGCAGATCCTTTGGTCACAGAGTTGAAGGCTGATTCTAATTTTTTCTCTCAGGCTGACTTATTTTTCCTGACTCTGAGAAATACCTAAGAAGATATATAAATCCTAGGACTGGCAGTTTATTGACTTTACTGATAACATAACTAATGATCACCCTGATGCTATTTTGTATTTAAAAAATGATCTCACCTTTAACAGGAAGCTAATCAACAAAACAAACAAACAAGCATAATATAAACAAAGACACTGAATTTGAGAACAGTCTGACAGTGTCCAAAGAGGGAGGGGAGGGAATTTCGGGGGAAAAGGGGAACGGTTTAGAGCAACAAGTATAAAGGACTCATGGACAAAAACTATGGGGGGTGGAAATGGGAGGAAGGTGGGGAGGGCTGGGGTGGTGGGCTGGGGTGGGGTAAAAGACAGAAAACTGTACAATATCAACAATTAAAAAATACTGATTAAAAAAAATTTAAAAAAATGAGGCTTTCAAACTCATTTAATCTTCTCTAGTTAATATTGCCACAATTTTTCCTGAATTACCTATATATATACACTTCTATCTATACAACACGTAGCCCAAATAGAGCTAAATTCAAAGGTTCAGCTGAATTAGATCCTGCTAGATTTTACTGAGCGGCTACTTTGTTCCAACACCATGCCAGCAGTGCTCACATGCATTAATTCATTTAACCTGCACCCAAAGTACCTTAAGGTAGGTATTAAGATCCCCGTTTTATACCTGAAGATGCCATTGGGGTTTCCCATACCACATTGGCTTCTCTGTACTCTGCAAAACTATAGAATTACTGATCAAATCATCTCACAGAATACTGAATGTTAATGTCTCATATTTTATCTGAGTTTGTTTGCACGATCTGTACTTTTGCTCCCCAAATACAAAGGTGTGTCTCTTTAGGGGGACAGTGTTCTCAGGCAACTGGAATCTGGGCATCTATGCATGAGCAGAAAATGCTAGGGGATTTACTTGGGGAGGGTGGTCATACCAATGTCTGGGGTGTAAAGGCATAAATACTCCAGTTCTCTCACCATCAGTCAGCACAGTGCAGCTCTGAGGTGTGACCGCACTGTTTCCAGAGCTTTCCCTGCCAAATGGAGCCTATGGCACACTCCCTAAGATCTTGCTTGTGTTACATACTTGCTTGACTTCCTTGCCCATTTGGTCCCATTTCTTTACTTCCACATCTGTTGTTCCTGGCAACACTTCTTAGATAAGTCCCTTCTACAGGAACTTTGGTCTCAAGTTTTGCTCCCCAATGTAAAGTGAATGTGTAGCTGCAGTACGTTTTAGACACGGAAAATAGTTGTGTGTTTGACTCATGAGCCTCAGGTAATGAAATGGCCCTGTTGTCGTAAATGGCCCTGTGCAGTAAATGCCTCCCCCAAAAAATGTCTATATCCGAATTGCAGAACCTGTGAACGTCTGTTATATGGCAAAGTGAGATCAAGTCTGCAGATAGAATTAAGGTTTTGAATCAGCTGACTTTAAAATTAAGAGATTATCCTAGATCATTCAGGTGCAGCCAATGGCACCACAGGGTCCTTAAAGGTGAAAGAGAGAAGGAAGAGTATTAGAGCGCTGTGATATGACAGACTGGACTGGCCATTGCTGGCTTTGAAGATGCAAAGGGGCTGTAAGAGGCAAGAAAATGGATTCTCCCCTACAACCTCCAGAAGAAACTTAGCCTTGTCAAAACCTTGATTTTACTCTAGTGAGACCCATTTTTTTAACTTCTATCCCCCAGAAGTCTAAGATAATAAATTTGTGTCATTCAAGCAATTAAGTTCTGAGTAATTCATTACAGCAGCAATAAGAAACTAATACGACCACTGTCAATTTAATTCTCACTCTGAAAACTACTAGCTAGGTGACCTTGTGCATCAACTGCTTACTGATAAAATGACTGTGCGCTTCACAGAGTTGTTCTGAAGACTAAAGAAGTCAATACATAAATTATTTAGAGGAGAATGTGGCCCAGAAAAAAATTCATTAAATGTCATTTACTCCATTACTGTTGTGAAATGTGCTGTGTTGTATTTCTGGAAAGCTTGAACTTTTTCTTCCACTGTGTTTACATAAATCTCTGGGTCTGAGTAGGATTTCAAGAAAGGTGCCATGTAATATACTTGTAAGGACACAGTCTGATGCTCTGCCTCCACAGAGGTGCATGCATGTTAAATGAACTAAACAGGATTCATAAAATATGTAGTAGTTACATTAATAATGTCAAATCCATGTTCCTTAATTTTTCCAGCCCAGAAAATACGGTAACAATGAAATGTAAATTGGACACCTGTCTCCAAAGGGTAGGCAGTATCAGAGTATATCAATAGCCTTTGAATGTGGTACTCTATTATTAAATTAAGGCAGGAATGCAAAAGAAAAATAAATTAACTTGTATATTTTATCCTTTTTTCTGAATTATTTCCAAAATGCAGAGATACATGCTGACCTGAATTCTGAATATAAAACTAAGCAGAGACACATCCATCAACATGAATGGCATGTATATGAACATCCAAATCCTCTGTGATTGTTTGCACATATCCATCAAATTGCTTTAGCCAAAGAAACCATAATAGAAAGTTGTTTAGACAACCACTAATAACCATTTTCTGGGCAATAGAGCAGAAACACTGAAAATGAAAAAGGACCAAAAGCAGCATTAAAAATGTAACTTCCTTCAAGATATGTTTCTTTAGAAAAGAAGCTTAATCCTTCGCTTGTTTCAGTGTAACCCCAGTTAGCATGAGAGCAGCTATCAACAAGGGACTGGGAAAATTAAAGTGGAGGAAAGGTGATCCATAGCCCTCCATGTCTAACCCACCACGTGAAATCAACAAAGCAATTTCAACAGTTCATCTTGGAAAAATGTTCTCATTTTGGCCATAATTTCACATAAAGTAGGTAAGTGTTTGGCAACAGGTGTTTGTATTCCACTCAGGGGGATAAAGGAAGTCTGCTTGCAAAATTTCCAGGGATTTTTAAGAAAGCGATAGACAGGGAACCACTCAGGCTGGGTCATTTTAGCTGAATTTGGATCAACAGTAAAGCTATAGCAACTTATTCATTGGCATAGTGACAGAGATCAACTAATTTTGCAGAAAAAAAATGCAGTTTTGCCATGCAGACCGTGCATTGGATGTATTGTTACACGTGACACATGCACATCTTTCGCCACGGCAGGGCCGAGTGGGAAAGTTTCTAACTCCCTGTGCTCCATTAAAGCAGCTGGAGAACCAGTCCAAACTCCACTGATTCTGGACTCATGCTAACTCTTCCCTAGACATAGCAACAGAAGCAGTAAAAATAAAATCAACTACTAAAATCCTACATTAGTAAATCCCTTGGCACACACCAAAGGGCTTCCTTTTTACTTGGCATTCAACTCCCTGTGAAAAGAACAGGACTATTTCAGGCAGGCAGGAAGCCCCACCCCTTACAAAAGTCATTAGGGGTCCATAATACAGGAGGGCTGGAAGAACCTGGAGGTAACACTGTTGGTTTGTTTTACTTGTTTTCCTGAAGGTCCTTTTTTCCCCCTGTGAATAGGCCTTCATCATCATTATCATTGTCAACAACACCATCATCATCAAGAACAATGATCATCAGCAATACCAACACCATCAACAATAATACAATTCACAGCAGCAGCAGCAGCAATACAAGAGGCACTGTGCCAAATGTGTTGCAAGTGTTATCCTGTTTCTAGCATACTCTCTATGTAAGAGGAGATTGCTCGTATCTTCATCATTCCTGAGGAGGAAAAGGAGGGTCACAGAATGAGGGAAACCCAGGACTGCATGACTGTTAAGTGGCAATCCAGGCTTCTATATGAGGTCTGTAGTTCCAAAAGCAACCCTCCTGGTATTTAAGTCATTATGAAAGATAACATCTTAAAGGTGATCCTATATTAATTTCTAAAATGATCTGGTAAAAATGATGTAGATTGAGATTATCCTTTGAACCCCATGATCTTCCTCTTCTATTTCCCATACATATCTTCCCACTCTACTCCTCCAAAACTGCATGCATTTTAAAGAAAAAAATAAAGGAAAAAACAGATCTACAATAATAGGCCTATATCAAAACACTGTGTGATCCAGTAACATTGTAGTTAGAGAATTATGTTGGAAACAAGAAGTCTTTCCAGGACTTATGGGCGGGGGGGCAGGGGGGGACATCTTCCTTCACTTAACTCTTGTGACTTAACCACCACGTCTATAATAAAGTGGCTCATTGTAAATCCTTGTCTTTCACAACGATTTGGAAGAGCATTGTGCTACAGTCTTCCATAATTTCTACCAGTTTGCTCTCTATGCTATACCCATGAAAGAGCTCCCACTGCCACCAGTAGCCACGCCAGAAAGCCAACTAAGAGAACTATGCGCTTATACTATAATTTTATAGACAGATTCTCTTTGGAAATATTCTATATATCCATAGAGATATAGATATATATGTAGATATATGTTGTAAATATATCTGTGCAGGAGGCAATTTACAAGAGTTCACTTTATTTTACAATCCTCTTTCTTGTTCTCATTTGCTGAAATATTTTAGATAATCGAGAAAGATTAAGTTTATTGGGATATGTTGTTGTTGTTAAACTTACCTATTGTCTCCCTGTTGGAATGAGTTATTTCCTCCATCTTGTTCTATCTCTTTATTTTGATGATTGCTTTTTATCATAAAGGCAATTGATCTACTGGACCAGCTCACTGCAGCCCCTCATTGACTTCTTATTCACACACTTTAGTCATATGGTCACTTGCTTACCCACCCAGCACACCCACTCCCTTTTTGGGTGTTAAGAGGCACAGCACCACTCGTCCTCTCTAATACTGAGTTTATGTATTACCTTTCCTTCCCAATTTCCTGTTTCCTGACCCCACCTAGATTAGGCGCTCTCCTATGTATCTCCATGATAGAACATTATCGAAGCTCCCCATGGTCTATTTTACAACTGCACTTTTATTTACATATTTCTCCTTCTACTAATTTATCATATTATTTCCACAAAGCTTATGTAGTATCTGGATCTCAAAGGTCCTCAATACATGTGCTATAGAAACTTTGTTTAAGTCATTGTTAAAAAGGAGTCACGTCCCTTTAAAAAGAGAGTTGAGCAATCATTATATCCTTACATGGAACATCCACCAGTATTTCCGGGACAGTTTTATAGTGAGTAGTAGGAATAAGTAATAGAAATGTTTACTCTGAATTCATAAAAATTAATGTAACTAGAAGGAATTGCGGAATGTGACTTTATAAAGAACAAAGAGGTATCAAAACATATTATTTTGTCAAATGAAAATTGTCCTAATTAAAAACATTTGAGGTATCTTTTTGAAGTGGAAGTTATTATTGTCTGTTATTAAACATGCATTTTTCAGTACATGCTAAATTAAATTACTGTAGCTTTTTCTTCTTTTTAACTTTGTAAATGCATGCAGCTATTTTCTGAACTAAATATTACTTCTTATTAGACCAATATTTATGTATTTCATTTTGGCACCCTTATGATAACTGCTCTATACAGCAATGTTACTGATGCCTACGCAAATATAAAACAAGAATAGCCCACCTTTCATAGACAGCTTTTAGATTTATAATCTCTATTTTTGTGCTGCAACGAACCAAGCCTTATGCTGAATGAATTAGTACCCTCGAAATTAATGGTGATAATTATAGCACCTTCAAAATACATCTTAATTTTTAAAAATCTATTAGCAATCTGAATTCATATACTATACATCTGAAAATCACCACTCCAGTCATAAAAAAATTAGCTTTAAGATACAATGATATTTAACGTTGCTACAATAACACAGTTGACAAGAAAACAAAGCTCTCTTATTGGAGAATCAATTAGTATGCAGAAGATGTAAATGAGCTGAATTTAATCTAATTAAATGCCATGATTAAAGGGTAAGATCAAAATAGCAAAGAAAAAATGCCAAACTCATATCATAGCATTAGCTAGATAAATTTTGGTTGTCGAATCAAGGAAGCTTGTCATACTCATTAAATCTTTAAAACAAACATTCACTAACACAGAAATCCCATTTAGTAAATATTAAGTTAATAAAGAAATGGAAAAAAAGCACCATATCTTCCACTAAATAGCACCTAATCAAATATTCATGGCCCCATAGAACTTAAAATGGCAGGTAATAAACACTGGTTAGAAATCATCCTTACCTTCTTTTTCCCAAAGCAAATATAAAGCAATATTTACTCATAATGTGTCGCAAAGTCCCAAAGGGGTTATTACCTGGTAGCTAAACACATAAATATTTAAAAAAAAAATTAGGCCTATTCTCTGCCTGAAGTAAAAGGTTTATATGGAACTGTATCATACAGGCCATTTTCAAATTTCAATTCCATATCTTTCTAGATGTATAACTTTGCGCAATTTCATTTATGCTGTCTGATCCTCAACTTCCTAATATACAGAATGTAGACAATAAGATCTATCCCAAAGTTGTAAGAATTAACTGAAATAAAGCATATTAAATGCTTAACTCTTTTCCCAACCCAGAGCAGTCATTACACAGGGTGAGTACGTGAAACACAGAGCTTATTCTTGTGTTATTATTTATTCATTAGAATATTATTTTCCACACAAATAAGTGTAAACCTACTTTTACCCCACCCTGTATACGAGTTAATAACAATAACACTACCGCAACTAATATACTATACTGCAGTGGGACATATAACAAATTCCAATTTTCTTTGTAGATATAAAACAGCCTAAAGGAGTTCATTTTAATTTTACTATAATTCTTCTTTATTTTTAATTTAAAAATAAAATTATGTGACTATTACATTAAATATATCTGTATATGCATACACACATAAACACATGCATCATCCTCTTAGAGGTCAGAATTAAGAGAACATGGTCCTAGGGAGTGTAGAGGTGAAACAATTAGGCTAATTGCTTTCTACTCAAGGAAGGAGCAAGCATTTCACTCTTTTTACTTTGTTATCACAGCAGGTATACGGAACAGGGCTAATAAAGGGGAAAATTCAGCATAACAGAGGGAAGTGCTGACTGGGAGGAACAAGTTAGTTTCCAGTTTCAGCCAAAGGTTTACAAACTCACAAGCCTGGAAGGACCTGGGTGGGGGGAGGGGCAGGGGTGGAGGACTGACCAGGGTAAAGGGAGGGCACCTGTCTTGCCAGCAGCCTGGGGCCACATGAGGCTGGGGGACAGTGTTACCTATTCATCAGATTTTAAAGAAAAGCCAGATGTGTTTATGTAAAGAATGCTTTAAATTTTGGATAGAGTTTTTAAACATGAAGTGGATTTTAAAAACACATCTAAAGACTGTAGTCTGGGAACTCTGTTTAAAAAGGCATTCTCACAGCAGATATGGACAGATAAGTGCATAAGGCGTCAGTGATGAAAGCCAAGAAATAAGTCACAAAGTTTGGGAATGGATACCAAGACCCTCCTCTGACACACATACTGCTACTTTTGTCTAGAATGTTCTTCCCCACCAAAATCTACCTCAAAAGACTCCCAGTCTCAAAGGGCTGCTGCTAAGGAATCTTTCTCTCACCCCTTCTCTTGCTCACTGCTCTGTCCCACAGTACCCACACATAGGTGCTAACATATCACTAAGAAAAACTTACTTTACATTAAGAGTAAATCTGGTCCCTAATTAAACTGCAAACAACATGAGGGCTCTATCTTAACTGGCTTTCGATCAATATTACTTCCCCAATGTAGCCATACACAATGTTCAATTAATTTGAGCGGGACCCCCCCAAAAAAATGGGAATTATCTTCTGGAGGGTGGACCCCTTGTAGTACAGTCTTCACCCAGTGCCAGGGGAATGTTCTAGGAAACCACCTGTATCAGTTGACCAGCTGGTATTGTTGTGAGAGGCTGCATTTGGCTTCAGTGAATTTTTTAAAAGATTCTTTCAATGTGTGCACCCATTTCATGATGGGTGATTTATGAGCACACATGCCCACACTGCGCAGAGTTTTGTCAGTATTGGACCAAAAGTGGCATGACCTCTGTGCTCCACACTTCCTGTTCTCCCAATCTCCCCCAACCAATATCTTTTGTTGTTTCCCTGGGGGAAAAAATTCCTCAAAGGGAAATGTTTTGCCTATGAGGAAGAGGTGAAACAAAAAAATGGCAAAAGCACTAAAAGACATCAAAATTGACAAATAGAAAAAGTGTTTTGAGCAGTAGAAAAAAATGTCTCAATATTGCATCAAATAGAGAGTACTTTAAACATGTAAAAATAAATACACGATTTTTTATAAATAAATTATGTTTTGGGGCCCCTCTATAGATGTTTATTTGCTTCTCTTCCCTTCTAAGCTACAAGCTTTTTTAGGATGACAGAGCTGTATATTTCTGCACCCAGCAACTGGCTTACTTGTATTGAATATACAATAGGTGATAGCTTAATATTTTTAAGCCATGTGCATTAAGTTGCTGCTGTGAGGCCCTGTTATAGGAATTTAGGGTCAGTGAACAAAGAAAACAGAGATCTCTGCCTTCCTCCCTCCTGTTGCTCACACCAGGGTGCCTGGTGTATTCAAGGAATGGCAAACTCCTCTGTTTGGCAAACTCCAGCTTAGCTTCAAAGTAAAGGAATAGGAAGAAAGACAGGGTGGGTGGGGCTGGCAGGAGTGTGTGTAATAGGGTAGGGCTGGCAGGCCACTTAAAAGACTGGGAAAGAACGCACGCTAGCAGAATCAAGTGGCCCAAAGTCGGCAGTCATAGATAATGGGAAAAGATAAGTATGAGATATTAATGGAACCACAGAACACACTCCAATTCAAATGGTGCGAACATGCTGGAATTAGCTTTGGTTTTAGTGTTCAAAAATCTGAGCAGTAGTGATAAAAATAAAATGGGAAAATATTGGCATCATAAAATGAAATCTCTGTGTTCATACATGTGTGCCTGAAGGAAGGGGGAGAGAGAGCAAGACCATGCAAGCACCAGGAATTGAGTATAAATTACCGTATGTGACCATGTACAATGCACACGGACATTTTGTTCACATTATATATGGGATTACTATCCCATTATTATACCCAGAATATACAATCATCATATCCATGTAAAATATGCATCCATATTTTCCCCTAAAAATTTTGGGCAAAAAAAAAGTATGCATTATACACAGCAAAATATGGTAATGAATAGTAATTAAGTTTTAAGGACAGAATAACATTATTACAGCATCCGATGAAGACAAATATTAACAGTATTATTGACAAATGTGGATGAAAAGAAAGGTGTATGAACCATAACTAGTAATGATAGAAATGGTCACATAAATTTTGTTTTATAGAGATCTAGGTGAATTTTTAGAACTTTCATTGTATGTAAATCATCATTTGGTCGATCATAATCAAACTGCAGGAATATTTTCAATATTTTCAAAAGATTTCTTCCATTAGTCTATTCTATATTAAAGAAACAGACTCCTGAGGAGAGATTTTTTTCCCATGTTCTTTTTAAAATTTTCAAGTTGCATCACATGGGCTTGTTAAGAAACGTGGCTTCAATTTGGCTGGAAAAGAGCAGCTCGTGTCCTTCTGTGACAGCAGGGTTTTAACCTGGTTCCCCTGGCAAGGCCTGGAATGGCTGTGAGCCCTGCAACTGGATGCGCAACTTCCTGTATGTGGCAATTTTTCGTGGAAGAGAGTCAACAGTTTGCCGAGCTTAAAACTATAAAAGATTGAACTCCACTCTGTTAGAAATCTCAAATGACAACTAACGGTTGGGTTTCTTAAGAGGCCTCCAAAATGCCCTATTTTTGTTATAATCTAAACCAAGGCAACGCCCACACTAACAAATGGAAGTAATAAGCAGAGGTAATTATTTGCATAATTTAAAACAGTGGAAAAATTACTTTCCAGAACTCTCTGAACAAGGTAGGCATTAATAATATGTTTTGCTTTGACTCAGATGATTATCCTAGTCATCCATTTACAAATCTATTAGAAGTCATTTAAAATGTAAAATACAAATTCTTCCTCTAAAGCACTTTGGGTTGCATTTTATTTTTGAGGTTTGCGTTCACAGAGCTTTTTCTTTTCTTTCACCTATATGTCTTCAAAATAATTTGCTCTCACATAAAATATTAATGCGAGAACATTTAAGCTCCTTAAGTAGCCAGAGCTGGATCAAACTAATTTCACTTTGAAATTGTTTTCTCTGGCAAATGAAAAATAAAAGCAACTGGGAAAGGATAACAGAGTTATTCAGAACAATGCTTGTAAGGCAAGTTTCAGAAACATCTTAGTTTCTGCTAGGATGGCTTAAAGATTGACAAAATTTCACCCCCCAAAAAAGTTTCTATTATGATAGCATTTTCAGTTCTTCATGGGCTAATTGAGTATTTACTGTGCCTTTCTAATGATAAAAGTTAAGTCAGTGTCCGATCCCAACCGTGCTCCACAGCCAAGCTCTTCTTGAACACTCACACCTATAAGGCATTACAACCGTCATCCCACTTTGGAGAAGAGAAAACAAGTCCACCTCATTCATACTCACGTCACCGGTAACTGGGATTCAAAACCAGGACTTCAGAACCTGCACTCCTGCAATCCTCTATGAGTGTTCTCTAGGGCCACTTCACTTTTTAATTCACAACTAAAGACTTTTGTAAATAATTCAAGTGAGAAAACCATACTTAAAATGGAAACTGGGTTTTTAATATGCATGACTTGTAAACTGGCTCAAACACCTCTTTCTTTTGGGTTTCTAACTATTTCTTCAGTGGTGAAAACATTTTAGAAATTTGTTTTTAAACCTCTTTTTTCAAACCAGTGAAATTTAAGGCATTAAATAAATCCAGGTAATTTTTTTACATGTGATTCTTATTTGTTGTATTTTATTTTATTAAAGATGCTTACATTTTCTAAACCAAACACAGATCAAAGAATCATTTGAAGTGTTTGAGCAAATTCTCAACAGGGCAGGACTCTGTGCCTAAGGGGCTCAGATTAGTACTCAGAATCATATGTAATTGCATGTAATCATATGTGAAGGATAACCTAAAAATACCAGAAGCTTCCATATCACAGAGGAAAGAATCAAACCGTATATCAAACTATGACTTTCTTCAAACTGTGTTTCCTGAGAAATGTTACACAAAACTCCTATCTTTAAATACACTATCCTTCAAATTTTAGTACTCCCAAATCTATACTCCAAATATAACAAGCATAGGAAATCTTATTTATTTAAGATTTTTTGTTTATTTATCTTTAGAGAGGAAGGGTTGGAGAGAGGGAGAGGGAGAGAAATATCAATGTGTGGTTGCCTCTCGTGTGTCCCTTAGCTGGGAACTGGCCTGCAACCCAGGCATGTGCCCTGACTGGGAATCGAACCGCGATTGTTTCGTTCACAGGCCCGCGCTCAATCCACTGAGCTACACCAGCCAGGGCAGAAATCTTATTTATTTAAATAAAATTCAGTCTATGTCTCAGACTGTTACTACAGCATGCAAATATACACAAACACATTTGAAGAGGTTTTATGGGTTATTCTCACATAAAACATTCATTCTTTGTCACATCCAAATTGAATCACTCTCCATAACAATGAAACTGAGGCACAACAATAGGTTCATCAGCCTACTAATTAGGTCTGAACAACAGCGGAGGGAACAAACTATGTTCAGTATAGGAGTCTCAAGAAAATCCTAAGGGCCGACGCTCTCCAACATAGACTCATTTACAATCACAAGAGCAACTGCTAGTAACCCCAGGAGAAGCATTTGGCTGGAAGTAGTAGCACAGCCACATCAAACCAGGCCCATTTTCCCAGCCTCTTTTCCTTATACTGCACAGAAAATATCGGATCAGTGAGTTAGGATCGCACATTTGGGACTGCTGCCGCACAACGCACTATGAAATCTCCAGAAATGCCCGTTAAGGTTTACCCCTTCACTCCTTCCACATCACCACTTAAATGCGTAATTTGATCACTCAATGGAACTACCCCAATTATCATGCTTAGAACACTTGTCTTGATATAGTTTTCTCATGTTTAAGGCTCTACAAAGTGAAAACAGATCTGGCACAACCTGCAACTGTTTACCCCACTGAGGGAAACCAGTGTGATGGGCCACATTGGTTGCCATGCTTAAAAAATCACATTACACAGAGAGGACAATTTTGCAATTTTATCTCCATCCAAATTGTTCGCCCACATGGTAGGAACAGGACTGAGTAAGAGACACAACTCTAAAAATTAACAACGTGTTGCTGTGGTAGAATTTCTGAAGTGGCTTCCCAGACACATCTTTCCCTGTGTCAGCACAGGTAGCTAGATATTAATAAAGGAAGGGTGCAAAGGAAGTCAGACATTATTAAGCATGATCAACTAAGGAGCATAAGCCTATTTAATCAGGAAGCTACAACTTTACACACTCCAGGGGATAGTGACATTGCCCAGTGAGGGGATTAACACTTGCCACTTCCCCCATGTAGGGAGCAGCTCATCCTCCTGTACTGGATGGTGGGGAGTGGCGGGGGAAGGCTGGGGGAGGTAAGCACATGTGCAGAAGTCAAAATGGCATGGGGGACAGGCACTTCTATGAGGCATGCTCGAAAGAAGGCAAGACTGCAACCACAAAGGCTTGTCATTGTAGCCTGGAAAAAAGAATAGATTGGTTAGGAGGTGGACCCATCAGAAGCCCGGTGAAAGTTTGTGAAGTTGATTGCTTGGTTTGAAAAGAGTGCATGGCCCTTTCCAAACCCAAAATAATATAATCACAGCTAACAAAGCCTGCCTCTTCTCTTCGTCTCTCTCTGTCTCTCTCTCTCCCCCTCTGTCTCCAGGTAACATGATTCTGGCCCAGTTTCTTCCTGTTCTCTCAGTAGCAATCTTGGAGGTCTAGCAGCCTCCTGTAGCCCAGGAGGCAGCACAGACTCCAATACAGGTCAATACAGGTCACAGAGAGGCACAGCCAGGAAAACAAGCTCGTTAGCTGGATGGTAAGAAAGGCTGGACTGGACTAGCCTTGGTATGGCACAAAATTTCTGGACATTGGCCCTATTTCTGGGTCTGATGAAGGCAAGATAGGACTTTTTCCATGGTGGGAGGGACGGAGATGGGACATTGGAAACCCAGGGGAACTCCTTTGTTTCTGCATCCGGCGCCACAAATAAATCTTATCACTAGACCTCATTCTCCTTTGTGGGTCTCCTGGGATGCTTTCCTTATGACACTGCAAAAACCCCACTTCCACTGGCAACAACTAACCTCCCCAGAACCTACAAATATGATGAAACATCTTTCCTGTAAATAGACTGTTATACAGTATAGTTGAGTGTGCCCTGTTGCAGTCACCTAACCCCTTTAAAGAGCCAAGAGTGTAGTCAAACTGGAAGCAGAAGGAGGAGAGAGAGAGATTCTAAGCAAGAAGATAGGCACCTTTGCTGGCTTAAAGATGGAGAGGGACATTTGACAAGAAAACAGCAATCTGTTTTGTAACTTCAAGGAACTGAATTCTGCCAACAACCTGAA
Organism: Glossophaga mutica; assembly: GCA_039655065.1. Classification (NCBI taxonomy): domain Eukaryota; kingdom Metazoa; phylum Chordata; class Mammalia; order Chiroptera; family Phyllostomidae; genus Glossophaga; species Glossophaga mutica. The sequence goes on from CM077307.1 coordinate 143,352,198, forward strand.
CGATCTTGAAGCAAATTCTTCCCCAGAGACTCCAGACAAGCACCCAGCAGTACTAACACCTACATCGCAGCCTTGTAAACTCTGAGCAGAGAACCCAGCTGAGCTTGCTGGGAATTCTGAGCTACAGAACTGTGAGAAATAGGTGTTGTTTTCAATCCAAAGATGTGTGGTAATTTGTTATACAGCAAAGGAAACCTAGCAGATATTTCAACAAGGACAGAGTAACAAAGCAGCAAGAAGTGTTTCCCTGCTGGGTCATTTTCACAAACTGGAATTTGTCTTAAAATATCTTACCAGAAGGCAAAAATAAACCGGTTTGATTATCAGCAATTAACCATTTATTTCTTATGTTCCAATATGAGCCAATTAAAGCTTTAAACTGATAACCTGCCCTAACAGAACGCAGTGCAAAAAAGGCAGTGCAATTAATGCTTCCCTATGACATTCAGATTGCATTTACTTGCCAACAAAGCTTAAATAAACATATGTTAACACTACCATAGTAATTAATAAAGTGGTTGAGGGAGATAATTTATCTGCAGCAATTGTTAACTGTGGTGATCTAACAGTTTAATAGTCCCTCATTTTCTACATTAATTAGAATTATTCTGTAAGAAATATGTGTCCCCTCTCCTCATTCATTCATTCATTCACAGCATTTCCTTCTTTTGGGGTATAACAAGAAGCTCCAGAATCATTTTCTATTTTCTCTACTCCAGTTTATTCCTCCAAGGAAGCCCTGTTTTCTTTCACTGGGGAATGATATTTAGAGACCAAGATCCAGGCACTAGGTATGCTTGCTGATAATGGAGTATCATTTCTTCTAGGTTTGTCCATGAGCAGAACAAGCACATGTATGTATGTATGATAATCCATGCATGTGTGTGTGAGTCTATCTATCTAGTCTATCTAAATATCTATCTACATGCAGTCATACTGATATCTCTGAATTTAATCCAGTGCTATAATTTCATTCCAGCCTTTCCCACTTTCTTATTTGTAATTTATTTCTCAATGGTGAAATAGCTCACCATTTCTCAATAGCTCTCATTATGTATATTTTAAAGATCTTTCTGTCACCACTTAAACTATTAACACAATTTTACATTATGGAATAGACATCTAGAAGTAGGACCAAAAAACCTAAAGGTCTGAATTCGATGCATGTTAATAACAAGTTTAACTAGCTGGTATAGTTCTCAGAAGAGAACTTTGTGCATCAGTTTGTTGCTAAGAACAGAATACCAAATAAAATTCAAGAAAACAGTGAATTTATGAAATGCAGGTTTCACGACTTTGGGTACCATACCTGCCCTCTGTTCTATTTCTGCTACTCCTGCTAGTTGCTAGTTCTTGAATTCCACTTTGCCCTTTGAAGTAAAGCCTATTGACTTTTAAATGTCAAGTTATTTAGTTAATCTAAAAACTCAGCATACGTTGGAACCATCACTTTGCTCTGATCCTATATAAGTTGTCATATCTTCCAATTATTTCATTTCTTTCCGAATTTAATAAGGTTTAGAAAGATAAAAAATCTTAACACTTTTATGTTGGGGACTCTTCTGTGTGGTTTTGGAGACTGTAGCCCTGCAGGAGCAGGCCTTGAAAGAGGCCACTAAGTCCCACTGGAAAGCCGGTAATGCAGGTGGCAGGCATGACCCGACACTAGCACCAAGGGTTCCCATGGGAAAATCGGGCCTGATAAATACATTGTGTCCTTTGAAGCTTGCTTTGCTTTGTATAGCCATGTTGATATAAACTGGATGTTTAAGTTCAAGGCAAAAGGAGTAAACTCCTCATCTCATGAAACACACCTTAAAGACCATCTGGCATCAGCATGACTAACAGACCCTGACCGAAGGCAGATTTCTGTGTCCCTTCCATTGTTATCTATAGATAATACCTGTTTTTGCATGACTATAGCCTTTTGACATTGATTGATGAGCTACGCAAGTATGCTGTGTATACCTACACACGCCATTCCCAATAAAAGCAGTTTTGGAGAAGGGCTAGGGGCATTCTCTAGAAGAGGGAATCATCACCCCCTTTCCTGCCAGAACAACAGATTGTGTCCGGGATGACTTATTCTTATCCACCATCCACGGTGGCCAGGAGAGCTCCGTGGGACAAGGCATCCCACACTTTTAGATACCATTTTTCTGATTATAGAAGTATAAGTGCATTCATTGTAGAATATTTTAAAAACAAAAAATATGTCTGAAGACAAATATTAATCACTCATGCTCTACATACCTTTGTTTGCATTTTAGCAAACTTCCCTGGCAAGGGTATGCCTCTGGATGATCCCCATTTTGTTAACATGAGTCATCTTTAATATATATTTTATGCAGTTTTTCACTTTATATTACACAGAGAACATTTTCTCATAATTTTAAATAGTATTCAGTAATAGAATGAATGAAGAAAAACTGAAAGTCCATAAATACACCTGAGCATACGTAGCATTTTAGTATAAAAGGCATACCAACTTATTGAAGAAAAGATATTCTACTCAACATACTGTAGTTTTTAAAATGGTTAACCATTAAAAAATACTCATAAGATTAGAAATCTAATTTATAATTTATACTAGATGATACTTGAAAATATGTAATATTCTAATGTGAAAAATGAAATCACAATGAAGAAGAAAATAAAAATGGGTGGCTTGACAATATATACCAGTGATTATAATGACATTTTATATTTTTACATTTATTGAAATAATGATGATAAGTTTCTTTCCTAATCAGAAAATAAGTTATTACCATGAAAAAAGTGGAAGAGACACGATGATTTTGTACACTGATCTTCCAGCCCCTCTAGACATGCTTTGTTTCTTTATACTGGTAGCAACATTTATTAATGCTGCTAGATCCCAACATGTTTTTTGCACTCCTGTTTTATTTAAATATTTTGTTTTTTATTTTTTAGAGGGAAAGGGAGAGAGAACGAGAGGGAGAAAAATGTCCACATGTGGTTGCCTCTTTATCACCCCTTGCTGGGTACGTGGCCTGCAATTCAGGCAGGTGCCCTGATGGGGAATCAAACCCAGTGACCTTTTGGTTCACAGGCCAGCACTCAATTCACTGAGCCACATCAGCCAGGGTTGCACTCATGTTTAACACAAAATAGATCTACATCTAATTTCCTAGGCAATTTCATGTCCATCTTAGAATTATTCAGGTAAAACACTCTTGGTGGTTATGTGCAGCCACCAAAAAAAGTAGATTTTGTTTTATATTGGGTTGGTCAAAATTTTCATTTGTTTTTTTTTCTATAAGATGGCTCTAGCAATAGCTCTTGTAACATTTAGTTGTCTAACTTCAGTTGAAACAATATTGTTAAACTGTATTTTGACAGCTGTCATATCAGCATGTATTTTAAAAAATCAAAATTGGTGAATTTTTGTGTAGCCATTTTAATATTGAAGATGGAAGAACATAACCCACATTTTCAGCATATTATGCTTTATTATTTCAGGAAAGGTAAAATTGCAACTGAAACACGAAGATTTGTGCAGCAGATGGAAAAGGTGCTGTGACTGATCAAATGTGTCAAAACTGTTTTGTGAAGTTTTGTGCTAGAGATTTTGCACTGGATGATGCTCCACAGTCAGACCAGTTGAAATTGACAGCTACCAAATCAAAACATTAATTAAGATGAACGTTATACCATGCAGGAGATAGCTTACATAGTCAAAATATCCAAATCAATAAAATTATCAGTGAAAATGAAAAATGCATCTTTTATTTTACAGAAAAAACTATACAGAGTCTCTGACCACCAACCCAAAACTTTGTTTTCATAAGTCTCAGCCTTGTGTCTGTCAGGGTAAAACTTTTGCTAAACAACTCAAAGTGGCAATTTTGGACAATTTTCTGACAATTGTTAAAAAATTAAGCCCTGGCTGGTGTAGCTCAGTGGATTGAGCGCGGGCCTGCGAATCAAAGGATCACAGTTCGATTCCAAGTCAGGGCACGTGCCTGGGTTGCAGGCCAGTTCCCAATGGGGACACATGAGAGGCAACCATACATTGATATTTGTATCCCTCTCTCTCACCCTTCCCCTCTAAAGATAAATAAATTTAAAAAATCTAAAAAAAAAAGATACTAGAAGTTATATTTTAGAAAAAATCAGTCAAATATGCAAATGTGAAAGAATACCACATTATTTAAATCAAGAAAGAATTTCATAGAATATTATGATCTGGGCCTGCTCCACATCTTATGGATCACATGATACTTGTGTCTGCATTTTTATTGTTGTTGTTGTTTTATTGTTTCATTTTTTTAGTCAACTATACAGTATAGTTTCTGTGTACTTAAAAATAAAAAAATATTAAATTATTAAAATAATGTTATTAGGGTTACTATTTGATGTATCAACTATTGAAATGCAGCCCCATGTTCCACGAAATTCTTTGATAGAAATGATTGCAAAGAATAATTTTGGTACCTAGCTCAGAAGCACAATATATGAAAATCTCAAAATAAGTTAATTAAAATGAATTTAATTAGTTTATTATGAAAAATTTTACAGCAAGAGAGAAACAATACAATAAATGATAGTGCACCTGTCATGCAGGTTCAACAATGCTCAATTCCTGGCCAGTCTGTTTTCATCTATAACCCCCTCCCTACACACCTCTCCTCTGGATTATTCTGAAGCAAACCCAGACTCCATATGTTTTATTTGCAAATATTTGCCAATCTCTAAAATGCTATAAGGGCTCCTTTTAACTTCATAATGGCAATGCCATTATCATTCTAAAATAATCAACTAATTCTTTAATATCATCAAATATTAGAAGTAAAAAAATTTAAAGAAAGCAAACAAAATAACACCAACCTATAAAACTGGTGACTTAAAAAATATACTGCATGTGAAGGTCTGTGCTAAGCACCACCAATTTTAAAATAATTATTGCCTAAAATGCTTAAATTTTTTAGTTAGATAGGCAGACAGAAAATGAAAATGCCATGATAGAGATAAGAGTGTAGTGTGCTTTTGGAGAGCAGGAGAAGGGTATCAGACATACCATGGGATGATAGTTGAAGGGCAGAGGAAGATTTAAATAGGTGACACCTTGTGAGAGCAAATAAATCAAGTGAAGTACTATGCTGGAACTGCCTCATATCAGCTGCGAGAGCTTATTTTGCATATCTCTTCTTCCCAGCTCCACGTTCTGGGCCATCACATTGATAACCTGGTCATGGCAGGACTATTTATACCACAGAAATCAGTAATCCCCAGAGTTAGGTATTTTTCTGTGTTTTTCTCCCTCCCACCCCTGCCAAGAGCTGGATGTTAAACATTTATAAGTACAGTAACAGGTACATGAAAAGGCTTTATGGGTAGAATAACAGCTATTGCCAAGATTCAGAGATGAGAAAGGACACTGAGTGGTTGGTTCACTGACAATGTCACGTAGATCTGGAGAAATTCTATTATTAGTACATGGGACATTATTCCTTCATGAGCTATCTGTGGCTTATCTCCTTCAAATTTTTACTCAAATGTCACTTAGGACTATGTGAACCACCCTACCTAAAATTGCTAATGTCCCTCCATACCACCACTGTGTCTTCCTTACCCTGAAAGATGACCTAGAAGGGGATGTACAGGTGTCAGGTGGGCATATCTGGCATATTCCCCTGACCCTGAAGACTCCTTTCCCTTTGGAAAGAGGTATAGCAGACAAGGGCCAGAAGGAAACCAGCTAAAGCTCAGGCTCAGAGCAAGGGTCCTACTTGCGTGGCCAAACTAGGGTTGTGATATTTATGACATATTAAGATAGGGTGAATGAGAAAGTGAATCTCACAGCATAAACTACAGGTATAGGAAAGATCTGAATTGCAGTGGGAAAGTGATAAAATGAGAAAGGAAAGAATGTGAGAAATACTGTGAAGGAATCATCCATAAAATGTGGTATCCAAACACAGAAGAGGGACAGCTCTGACCGAGGAAGAGCAGGGTTGCAGAACACGTCCTTAACTTTCAAACCTGCGTGACTAGGGACATGAAGGTATTCTTAACCAAGGAACTTATTTGAAGGGAAATTAATGCATTTAAAGAAAATAAAAATGCTAGTAAAGACACTTTTCTCCCATGGTATTTGCCTGTAAGCATACACAATTCTACTCTTAGGGGAAACCCAGAGATCCATGATTTCCTCTCTGAACATTGAAAGACATAATGAAAACTATAAATATAAACTATCTCGCCCATCACTTAAACGTTATTTTACATTTCCACAAACACATATATCTTGTGTGCTTTAAATAAAAATCATTATTTTAAATAAAATCATTTGGCTGAGCAGCTCTTTTTAGGATATTTAGACATTGCTAGAAGGAGAAATTGCAAAATTTATATTCCAATTTTTAATGACCCACTCTGCTTGGGAAATTAATAAAATTTTCCTGTAACTGGTGACAAAATAATTTACATAGTATTCTTTCCAATAAAAATACCCCTTAAAAATATAAATACAAATAAATATGGTCTATGGTTGTCTTAGGTGTGTGACAGCTTGATTAATGTCCTCAGTGCTTTATCAGGTACACATAGTAACATGAACATCAAAGGTTACCTAATAATAGTGTGTGGATTGGTAACATAGGAAATTAAGAGGGATATGAAATAAATACAGCTTCAGTAGCAAAGATTTTAAAACCCATTATTTTCTATGATATCAGTTCCTCACTATTCTGTGGTGGACTACAAACATACCTTTTTTTTCCTCCTATATTTAAAAAAATAATTTATGACTACTTTGAAAATTCATACTTTTAAAATTCATGTTTAAAAGTTAACGTTGAGTACATGTTTTACAATTCTTGATGATTTTTATTTGGTACCACAAATTCAAAAGCTTTAAAATAAAAATATTCTGTTTCTCCAGAACAGCAAATCCAAGTTTCTCAGGAAAATAGTGCATATGGATGGGGGTGGTAGAAAAATCTGTATTCTTCTTATGGAATGTTTATGAAAAATGTTCCTTTTAAACCAACATGTTTCCCCATATGGGGAGCCGGTTTGCAGCAAAGATGTTGTTGAGTAGCCAGTGAGAGAGGCAGACTGCCATCTGGTTAGCAGGCAACTGTCAACCACTGTTGCTGAGGGCATCATTAAGCTCAGACACTCAGGAATGTTCCAGAAGACAGAAGGACAGTCATTATACTTCATGGGATAAGCTCTTAATACTTACAGACTTGAGTTGTGGTACAGTTTTGAAAAAGGGATAGTTTAAGAAACTGTTGTACAGCTACTTAAAAGGGAAAGGGGGTGATAATCAGGTCCATTTGCTTTAAAATCATGTTCATTTAGCAATGGAAAACAAGCGCTGAGGCCAAGATGCAACCACAAGTGGTTTTATGACAAGGGATGCTCTGTCATCTAAATCATGGAAATTGGTAGAGATAAAAGTGTCAAGTATCTCAGGAGAGTAAAAACTAATAGAAAGCAGGATAAAAAGCAGCTGTATAACTTTCTCCATGTACGGCTATGCATCGTTTGAGCAGGAAAGGGAAATGAAACTCCCATGTATTGAGAATGCCCTAAGATGTCCATTCCGCCCAGTCTGGTCACTGTTACTACCTGTAACCAGTGTATGGTCACCTGAAAAGACAACAGATGGTGGGACCTAAGAGACCTGGGTTTGACTCCTAGTTTTTCTGCTTACTATGCAAATTATTTAACTTCAGTGAGCCTCAGTTTTCTCACATGTAGAATGGGACTAATAACGGCTGTTGTGACAATCAAACAGAATAATGTATGTAAGAGCATTTAGTTGGAGAGCAGAAGACATGTCTTGTTTCCCTTTAAGTGTTTTATTGTTAAACAGTAAACAGTGCATTTTTGCTGAGAGTGAATGAAAAATTTAAGGGAGGAACATTAAAATGTATGCTGTTCAAATTTAAAACTTTGTAGTATCATATATTATCATAACATATAGGTGTACTGGCTTAACTTTTAATTGATGGTTTATCTAATATTTCCCAACGTGGGATATGAGAATCACTGCTGATTCAAATGATTTCAGACAATATAGGAATAAATGCCTTATGTAAACTATACATATTATTTAGTTTGTGTAATTTCTTTAATAAGCATTAAAACTAATTTACCTAGAATTCCAAATTCATTTTTCAATGACTATTGTTCAGAAAAAGGCTACAACAGAGAACATCCTTATTAGCCTGATAACACCAACTTCCCACTGGAAAGACAAGGGTAAAATATGAATGAGAAACATCTGGGAAACTCTTGCTCATGTTACTACCGGAAAGTGCTGCTCGTAGTTACCGTGTCTCTTCTCCACCTTAGTATGGTCCACTTCATCACTGTTCAAAAGTCTTAACCCATAACCTCCATGTGCTAGTACTCACAGATTGAATGCCCAGAACTCCCCAAATAAGTGCAAATTCTCTCAGCTATGAAGTCTTGAGCTTGATGTGGTCTTTCAGTCTTCCGTTCTCCTGCTTGTGATTATCTGCTTGATCTTATATTCTATCACTTTAGTAGAAAACTCTGTCTGTTCTCTGTTTTCCCAGCTGAGAATCAAGTTATCCAAACTGATTAGATACTGACACACAGCCCAAAACTGACTCCCACAGGCAAGACCCTTTTGGCCCATCATCCTCGCTGCATGCCTGGGTAATCTATTGCCTGACTTGTTAATACCCCACGACTTTGTGGAACATGACTACTACTGACAGTGGGTTTAATGCACCATAGCTCTCTAACTCTTTTCACCCCAATAAGCCCTAACACATTCTGTCATCTGTTCCTGGGGTAAAGCAAGTTGCAAAACTACAATGTTATTAACAGATGCTCTGATAATGGGAGCATAGGGAGGTCTGAGCCTAAGGGGTGCACAATAGTGAAGCAACGGTGAGTAGTTAAGCACAGGAGAGTTGGTAGTTTTCTTACTGACACTCGACTATATCAAAGATACTTATAAGAGTGAAAGTGAGTTTGAAAACATTTTCATAGTTTATTGAGGTATAGTTGACATTAAATAAACTTCACATGTTTAAAGTGAAACAAATTAAAACTTTAGACATTTATAGATACTCATGATTCTATCACTACGCTCAAGGTAATGAGCAGACCCAACATCCCCAAAGTTTCCTAGCCTCCCCATATAATCTCTGTCTCTTGCCAAATGCCATGACTAGGTAACCACTAATCTGTTTTCTGTCCCTGTAGATTAGTTGGAATATTCTAGATTTTATATAAATGATATCGTATTTATGTACTCTTTTTTATTTGGTTAATTTCACTAATCATCATTGTTTTTATATGCCTCTATGTTGTTGAGTGGAGCGATACTGAATTTTTTTATTGCTAAATAGTACTTCATTGTATGACTACACTGGGATTTGTCTAACCATTCACCTACTGATGAACATTTGCTTTGAGTTTGAGGATATTACAAATAAAGCTGTTATGTACATTTGTGTATAAGTCTTTGTATGGACAGGAGCTTTAATGTTTTCCATAAATACATAGGAATAGAATGGCTGGGTCATGTGGCAAGCAATATATTTAACTTTTTAAGAAACTTCCAAATTGTTTTCCATAGTGCTATAACATCTTACATTCTCACCAGCAATATATAAAGGCTCCACTTGCTCTACATCTTCTCTAACGTTTGGTATAGTCAATCTTTTAAATTTTAGATATTTTAATATATGTATAGTGGTATTTCATTCTGGTTTCAATTTGCATTTCCCTAATGCCTAATCAGGGTGAGCAGATTTTCATGTGCCTATTTGGGATCAGTTTCTCCTCACTGGTGAAATGTCAGTTCAAATCTTTTGCCCATTAATTTTTTTTTTCATTTGACATTTGAGAGTTATTCATTCCAGAATAAAATCTCTTTTCAGATAGGTATATGCCTTGGAAATACATTCTCATAAGTCTAAGGAGAGAGAATATTTTCCTACTCCTAGCAGTTTTTTTTAAAAGAACAGAAATTCTTAATTTTAATGAAGTCTAATTTATCATGGTTTTCATGTTTTGGTATGACAAAAAAAAAAAAAAAAAAAAAATTCTTCACCTAATCAAAGTTCCCAAAGCTGATCTATGTGCTTTTTCTTAAACATTTTGTAGTTTTCATTTCACATTTAGATTTACAATACAATTTTTTTAATGTTGCTACTAGATTTCTTTTCTTTTCTTTTCTTTCTTTCTTTTTTTTTTTTTTTTTTTTTTTTTTACAGAAAGGGTGGGAGAAAGAGAAGGGGAGAACTATCAATGTGTGATTGCCTCTCATGTGCCCCCTACTGGGAACCTGGCCTGCAATCTAAGCATGTGCCCTGACTGGTTTGCAGGGTGGCACTCAATCCACTAAATCGCACCAGCCAGGGTAGGTTTACAATACATTTTAAGTTAATTCTGGTATATGGTACAAGATATAGGGCCAACTTTATTTAATTTTTACTTAATGGGTATTCAATTGTTTCAATATCGTTTGTGAAAAATGGTGGCATCTCTTCAATGAATTGTGTTGGAACTGATGGTGAGGTTTAACTGGCAACTGCTATTGGCTGAATTGTGAGCCCCTGCCACCTCACGTTGATTTTCTGAAACCCTAACCCCCAATAGGATGGTACTTGGAGATAGAACCTTTGGGATATACTTAGGTTTAGAAGAGGTCATAACAATAAGGCCCTTATGATGGGGTCACTGCCCTGATAAGAAGAGACACCAGAGAGTTTCCTCACTCTCTCTATGTGCATGCACCAAGGAGAGACCAGGTGGGTACACTGAACATACAGCAAGAAGACAGCCATCTGCAAGACAAGAAGAGAGTCTTCGTGAGAACTCAACTTTGTTGACACCCTGTTCTTGGAATTCCAGCCTCCAGGACTATGAGAAAATTCACTTCTGTTGTTCAAGTCATCCACTCTATGATATCTTGTTATGGCAGCCTGAGCTGACAAAGGCAGCAATAAACGTGTGGTGGATTTTGGAGCTCTTTATTCTGTTCCATAGTTCTAGTTTTCTGTTGTGACATCAATACCTCATTGCTTTAGTTACTATAGTTTTAAAATAAGTCTCAAAGTGTGGTAGGGTTAGTTTTCCAAATTTGTTCTTTTTTCCCCCCTAAAATTATTTTGGCTATTTTAGGTCTCTTAAATTTCCATATCAATTTTAATGTCAGCTTGTTAATTTCCACACTAAAGCTTGCTATGATTTTGACTGAGATTGCACTGCAGGCATAGCTCAATCTAGGAGAACAATATGCACTCCTGTGACATGAATACAGTATATCTCAACATTCTTCTTGAAAACATTTTCCAGTTTTCAGTATGCAGATCTTAAAAATCTTCTGTTAAACTTATTTCTAATTATTTCATGATCCTCTTGTAAATGGGTTTTTTAAATAATTTCTATTTGTTTATATGTTTTATTAAACTACAGTACATATGATAATTTATTGACATACTTGAACATGGCTCTGGGAAGTGATGATGAACACAACTCCCCTTACATACTGCTTGAAGTGTTCTACAAGGAATATTTGTACTTGCCCTAGTTTATGGAACATGGAGTAAGACAATCATCACATAGCATAGATTTCTAAAATGCCTCCCACTCCCAGTTCATTGTACGAATGAGAAATGTGAGACCAAATATAGCTGGAAACACTTGCCCATGTAGACACAATCTCAATAAGAATACATGAGTAAATGTTACAAAGGAAATTTTTGGCAAGAATTTTCAGAGGCCTTTAGCACAGTTTTTCCAGGCATCACAAGTGATTAGTGTAATGACAATGAATCTAACTGGTTAAAGTCTTTGTTGCCTGTCCAAAGTGGGATTTATAACAAGCCATTTTTCTCCTATACTGTATAAAGGAAACATTGAGAAGCAGTCATGAGAATTAGAAAGAATGAAAATGCCAGAGATATAGAACACTAACCAAATTTATTAACAAGAAAATTCACTTTAAATAAAATATTTTTCTATTTGTTTTTGAAGAGAGTTTTAAATTTATATTGTATTTTCTTATCTTGTGGCAACTGAGGAAATTATTTGTCTGAATGACATGTTGGAGAATAGCAATGAGGGATTGAATTGTTTGATAAGTACCTCAATTTTCACTACTGAAAATGACCTTATATTTAAGATAGCAGGGACAAAAGAACCATTTTCTAAAACACGCTGATGTTTCCTCAACCATCTACAAAAATGTAGTCCCTCCCATAGAAACAATTATTTGTACCAGCAGGCCAGAAGCCTTCTTCTAGAACAAAAATCCTCTTCCATAAATCCCCTTGCATTTAACAATTTTTTAAACAACCAATTTTCTAATTTATTTAGAACTAATAGATCTTGGGTTACTATCACTTACTGACAATTCTCACCTATTATAAGTAGAAGAAGTGCCTGCTAGTGATATATCTGTGTCTACAGCATACGCTGAAGCATTAACAAGATTATCAAGTAAATTTAAACAACAAAAAATATTTTGTGTATTTAACTTTTATATTTCAGATGTATTCTTTAGAGGAGACTAGACAGCAAATGTTCAAATTTTGTCGATTAAATTACCTTTGTTAATTTGTATGTAGGCTGGCTAGAGGTATTTTTATAATAATATCAATAATTTTGGATATGCATGTTTGGTGTGGGTGTGTGTATGTGTGCATGAATTTTGTAAGAAATATGGTTTCTTTAAAGCCAAGATATGATTTCCATAAATTCTCTATTGAATTCATTGACATCAAAGCCCAATGGGTCAGTATCATACCCTTGTATGTGACCATATCGTGGGTCTAAGTGCCTAGAGAAACAGGCCTGTGCATTTGGGTTCTATGCTGTGCTGGTCTTCCCAGTTCTAATATCCTACTAGAAGCTTGTCATATGTTTAGTTATCCAAGCATGCCAGGAACGACTGTAATCACAACAGATTACTGCAATGGCAACGTACTAAAAGTCAAATATGTCATGGAGATGATGATGACATAAATGATCTCAGCATAACTGGAGCACAGATAATGGTGCAGGGTTGCACATGATGAGACTGCACAAGTAATATGGGAATGGATCTCATAGCACGGGGTGCCACAGGAAGCCTTGGAGAAGTAGTGACATAAGCCTAATTGTTTTACCGAGTGTTGTGGGTTGAACTGTTGTTGCAGACCATTCAGCCTGGTCTCAGGAATTGTAACCCTCACCCCATGGTGGGCTGTACAAGAGCCTAGGCCCCACTTCATCTGTGTCTGTTCTGTCAAGAGGATGTGACCTACTAAGTAGACAAAGCTTATCTCCCTGGCAGGAGCGCTGCTTCTGCCTCATCGATCTCTGGCCCCAATGCTTGGTCAGTAGTCAATGACGGGTAAGACTCCTCATGGGAGGGGCAACCTAAGCCAGACATGGCCACTTGGGAGGACCTCATGGAAGGACTTGGGGGGCTGCAGCAAAGAGGATGTGATGGACCCTGCCCCCCCCCCCCCCCCCCGGCTATTCTGACATAGCTGAGTCCTCATTTCTGTCTGGGAGATGTCTTCTGCTTCCTAATCGGCTTAAAGCCTGAAATTGTGAGGGCAAGCAGTGCAGCCCTGTGCCGGCCAGGATGGTTCCCTGGGTGATTGGGCATAAGAAAGAATTCCTAAAGTCCTGTGAAACCTGCTTTGCTAAGAGTACACTCATTTAAATGATGAGAGTCCCAGGAGGAAATGAGTATGCCTCCCAAAGTTTGGCAACCCCCTTTCCCGACAGACACTGACTCAGATTAAGCCCTCAGATTTCTTTGAAAAGTTAACCATTGTTTGATCCTTGTTGCCTGACATACCTGTATTCCTGTGTATTTGAACCCAATAAAAGCCTAGTGAGGAAGGTGCTCTGGGTCATTCTCCTCTGAGAGTCTGACCACCTCTCCTCCCCAAGCAGATTATGTCTTGGTAGTTTTATTTTCATCCATGATGGAGGGATGGGGCTCTGTGGGCAGAGCCCCACCCCCCACACATCTGGCACCCAGGACAGGGGCCCCACAAACTGTGTCCTCCCAGAAGTTCACCAAAGTCTTAAACCCCAGTACCTGTGAGTGTGACCTTATTTGGAAATAGGGTTTTTGTAGATGTAAGCAAATTAAAACACTGCCATACCAGATTAGGGGAGGCCCTACATCCAATGACCTGTGTCCATAGAAGGGGAGAGAGATTTTGATACAGAAACACACACAGAGGAGGGATGGTCATGTGTAGACAGGGATGGAAATTGGTATGATGAAGTTACAAGCCAAAGATGTCAAGGAATGCCAGTAACCACCAGAGGCTAGACAGGGGTATGGAAAATATTTTTCCTTAGAGTTTTCATAGGGAACCTGGTTATGGTGACACCTTGATTTTGGACTTCCCTCCTCCAGAACTGTGAAAGAATGAATTTCATTGTTTTAAGTCACTCAGTTTAAGCCACTTATTATGGCTATCCTAGAAAATGAATACAGAGGGATTCTTATGACCATACTGTCTGGAATGGATAGGAGGTAAGAAAGAGAGGACACAGGGTGACCAATTAGGAGGCTGTACTGTAATCCAGGTGACAGACTGAATCTGTGGGAGTAAGACGGCAAGATTCAGGTGATGGTGAAAGTTACTTAGGAGGTAGAATCAACAGGATTAGCTATCAGCAAAGTGGTTATTTCAAAAGAGGAGTCAAGGATAATTTCTGGTCCAAATTTCTGGTTTGAGAAATACTTATTGTAATAGTGATCATTTGAAAGGGGATAGATTTGAATGGTGGACAGACAGAAAATGAGTTTTCTCTTGTCCAGGTGCCATTTGAGGTGCCTGAGTGATATCGAAGTAGCTATGCCCCATAGAAAACTGAATTTGGAGCCCAGGGAAAAGTTTTGGGATGAAAATATAGATTATCATGTTGCTGTGACACTTTGTGCTTCTCCTACATTATTTCTTAGCACGCTCTTTTCATCGATGTTTACCTGTAAATCTGCAACAAGAAGGTAATCTGAAACCAAAGAATCAAGAGAGCAACCCCTTTTGGGAAACACTGCTCTACCCAACAGGCTAACCTTTATTTAGTATTTCTGCTTCTCCATCTTATAGACAGAGTAGTGATATGAAAAAAGCAACTCCGTTTCTTCTCAGACAGTTCTACAAAATGAAGCTAGCTCTAAGTATGGGTAGCTTTTTAGCTTTGAGCTTTAGCCAGAAATACAGGACAATATGGAAAAAAAAATCCCATAAGACATTCTGTTGTATTTCATATAGATTATACATTATAATCCTCATAAGAATAATGTTCACTAAAATCCAAATTAATTTTAATCTTCATTAAAACCCAAAAAGAAACAAAACCAAAACTAAGTCTCAAGGTCTGGGAATAGAAATGGGTTCTAAGTTTAGAGGCATGCACTGGAGCTGGACAGGAGGGCTCACAAAGGGGCCAGAGAGGGGTCTGGCCACGGCCCCATCGAGACAAAGACCAAGACTGAGCCCTTCACAGGGCCAGAGTCCTAGAGCGTTTCTATACACAAGATGCAAGCTTTAGCAATAACTCTCTCTGTTGTCAAGCAGGTTTACCCTGACAGAAACAGAAACCTTGCAACTAAAAGATATAAACTATTTCTATCCCATCTTTATGGTACAGGAACATCAATCTAAAACCTGACCTTATAGAGGCAAATATAAAACATAAAAAACAACTCCACAGAGACACTCCAATAACCCGGCACAAGGGAATCCCTCAGTCCACCCACCCCATTGAAAATAGGCATGCAATAAAGACAAACATACTAAAAGAAGCCCCATGAGCTATAATAAGCCATACTACAGGGAAGTCAACAAATGTGACACATTAGAATGCGCACCCTCAAGTTGAAGGTAATAGAAAATGTCAAAGAATTTGATATTTTCAATACAATTAATAAATAAAGAGATAAAGCAAAGAAATAAAATATAACTAAAAATAATGTTAAAGATTTTTGAAGCGAATAATAAAATAATGATAATAGTTTACACAGTATTTGCCAGGAATCATTCTAACATGCAGATAAACTACACAGATTATTTGGCTTATTACTCACTTCAAACCTAAGTGGCAGATACTATTACCCCCATATTATAAATCATGAACCTGAATCTCAGAAAAGTAGAGAAAAGTAAGCTCAAACATCTTATAAATGATGGAGCTGGGATTTGAACCCAGGAAATCCCATTTCAGGGCTCACAGTCCTAACCAAGCAGAAATTCTAAAAATATATTTTTAAAATAGTCACTGGAATCTACTTAGTGGATGGTTTGAATTTAAGACTTGATACAATTGAAGGGATAAGTAGAGAACTGATTAGTGGATCTGAGAGAATTTGCCTAGATTTCATTACAAACATAGCACAGAACGATATGAAGGATCTATAAACCTAAAATAGGAAAACAAGGATGGTAAAATGAGGAGGTGACAACAAATGAGAGAATAGAGAAAGTGGGAGAAAAGAAATGGGCAGGGATAATGCTGAGAATTTTCTAGAATTGAGGAAAATTACATTCTCAGAAGAAAGGAACACACAAAGTATATGAAGGAGAAGTAAAACATATCTGTACTTACATTATAGCAAAAATGAAAATCAGAGACAGAAAGCTACAAAAAAATACAGACATTACTTATAGTGATTTGACTGTGGATGCCAGAGACAATGAAGTAATATTTAAGATATTGAGAAAAAATAAATTTTAACCTAGATCTCTATGCATAACCCAATGCTCATTCACATAGGCAAAGGCAAAAAGTATAAATAGATCATCTCCGAATAATTACTAAAGGATGAACCCTAAAGGAATAGGCTGAATATAATAAGCAACATTGGGAAAAGTACAGTAAGTTCTCACTTAATGTCATCAATAGGTTCTTGGAACTGTGGTGAAATGACATATAAAGAAACCAGTTTTGCCATAGGCTAACCGATATAAACAGGAGTTAAGTCCCTAGGTACCCCATTATTTTGATTAAGCGATGTTGTTGGACAACCTGCTGTAACAGGTAAACCAAATTACTAAACTTAAATAAGTAGTGTCTGAAAAAATATGTGTAGTAATAATAATGACCAATATCTGAGGATTTACCAACCAGATGAAACTCTCTGTTACAAATCTAGATATAAAGTGAACAGGAATAAATTGAAATTAAGTACATGAAGATTCATGTATCTTTCAAGAGAAGGATAGAGCTATTTGTTAGATATACATATTAAAAAATTTAAAGATTAATTACTAAAAGAATAGTAAAGATAAAATTTCTAAACTAAGGAATAACACAAGTATAATTTGTATGACAGTAGAAGGAAAAGAAAAATGATATATTGACCCCAAATGAAACAGAATGAGATTTCACATATGTAAAATTTTAAACACAAATAAAACAAGCTTATACATGTTAATGTTTATGTATGTATATGTTTATTACACATATTTATGTAAACACAATAAAATTTAGATGCGCAATCAGTAAGGATTCATACAACCAACTCTAGGATGAGGATCATGGGAAGGAGGGAATGTACTGGTAGAAGGTACCAAAGAGGCTTGAATTGTGTCTATAATGTTTTATATCCAAATAAATAAATGATTTATGCTATATCCAATATTTGTTGGGTCATTTTATATGCTATTATTTTACTAACTAAAAAAGAAATCCAAGTAGACTCACAAATACCAATTAACTTTTCTTAGACCACAATCCATGAGGAGAGAATCTGGGGAAATGACTTGGCTGATTTATTTTTGCATTCACAAGGGCAGGGCTTGGCATGTAGTGCGGGTGTTCAGAATGATGGGCAACAGCTGGGATAGTTCCTCAGCTGGGAAAGGGCCTTGCTGACTGTGGTTTGCTATTAAATGCCACCACTTAACTAGAGTGGCCCAGAGCTGCCCTTGGAATCCAGGGATCTGTTCCAGTTGAAAAGAGGCCACATTTCAAGAAAAGCAGAGTTTGTGCCCTTGGGACACAGAGATCATCTAGTTCAGCTGGCTCAGTTTATAGATTTTCAGAAAAGAGACTCAGAGAAGTTAACTGGCCTGCTCAGTTATATAATCAGTGAGTAAGTAGTTAACTCAAAATCTAATGCTATGCCAATTATATCAAGTGTTCTAAACTTTAGTCAAGAAGAAGCACAACATTGTTGGAATTGGAGATGGTGATATAATGATAATGGTGACGGATGCTGATGTTACTGATGATGATAATGAACGTAAAGATTATGGTAGTAGTGATGATAGCAGCAGACTTTTTTTTTTGAGCACTAATCTACTAAATTCTAGGTAGTCACTCAAATGTTTTATAAGTATCCACTTGATTACTTCTCACAGTAACTCAAAAAGTTAGAGGCAATCATCATTTCCATTTCAGATGAAAGAAGAGCCTCTCGGGGTCTCATAATTTATAAATGATACAGTGGATTACAACCCAGGCAGTCTGACTTCTGAGCTGAAACTCTTAACCATATGCTATGCTGAAAACTCAAATATTAGGAGGAGGTGCAAGTGGAAGCTCGATCTTATCTCTCTTGGGTTCATCTTAGTCATAAATATTTCTAATTACTACAGATCCAAATGGCTTAGAATTTGACATCATCTGATGCCCTTGTGGATTCCATATGGTTTCAAGTCAGGTAGAGATCTTGAAGCAATAGTAAGTTAGAGTGTAGTTCGATTGATACATGAATATTTGGGATAAACCTGAACTAATTTCTCTTAAATACAACTTTAGTTTTCATGTACATAAGGAAGGAGAACTTTTGTAAAGAGCAAAGCATTTTGCCCTTTCTCTGGTGTGAAAAAAATCATTATCATAGAAAAAAAATGCTTTAGCCAACAACACTGAATAATTTGCATGATGTCAACCAAACAAAGTGAAAACAATGTGATCCCAATTTTTCTTGTAATGGATGTTATTGATTAATAAATGCTGACAATATAGATTATTGGTTGGCTAGATTCGTGGCTCTACTGTCTCCATCCAATATGGAAATAACACATTACTTCTAGAGGCAGAACTACATAGTGGAGTTCTGGTGTTAGGTTAACTGAGGTCACATTTCAGCTCATTCAGTTAACTACTGTATCTTCAACACTGGAATTGGGCAGTCTTAAATCTAAAAATAATGGTCAAGATACAAAGAAATGGGAAGGTATTTCGTATTTATGGTTAAGAATAATCAACATTGTTAAAATAGCCATGTATATAATAGTATATAGATTTAATGCAATCCTTATCAAAATCCCAATGTCATTTTTTACAGAAATAGAACAAAAAGCCATCAGATTTGTATAGAACTACAAAAGACCCTGAATAACCAAAGAAATTCTGAGGAAAAACCAAACCAAACCAAACCAAACCAAACCAGACAAAAGCAAAGCTAAAGGAATCAGACTCCCTGACTTCAAACTATACCACAAAGCTACAATAATAAAAACAGTAAAGTAGCGGCAGGAAAACTGACACAGACCAATAAAACAGTATTCAGAGCCAAGAAATAGACCCACACATATATAGGCAAGTAATTTTTGACACAGGAGCCAAAAACACACAATGGAAAAAAGGAAAGCCTTTTCAACAAACGGTTTTTAGAAAACTGAAAGCCACATGCAAAAGAATGAAACTAGATTGCTATCTGATATCACACACAAACATCACAGTGATTCAAGTGGATTAAGGACTTATATGACCTGAACCAATAAAATACAGAGAAGAAAACATAGGTACTGAACTTACGGACCTTGGTCTCAGAGGAATTTTTGTGAACTTGACTCCAAAGAAAAGGGAAATAAAAGTAAAAATAAATAAATGGGACTACATCAAATTAAAAAGCTTTTGTACAGCAAAAATCTCAAAAATCACCACCAACATAAGAGACAAAAAACTAAATAGAAGATATTTGCAAACAATACCTCTAATTTCCTAAATATGCAGAAAATTTACACAACTCAACAAACAAAAAAAAGAATCCAATTGAAAAATGAGCAGAGAACCCAAATAGACAGTTTTCCAAAGAAGACATACAAAAGGGTAACAGATGTATTTTTTGAAAATGCTCAACATTACTAGTTATAGGAAACACATAAATCAAAAACATGAGATACTGCCTCTCAGCTGTGAGAATGGCTGTTATCAATAAGGTAAGAAATAACAGGTGTTGGAGAGGATGTGGAGAAAAGGGAGCCCTTGCACACTCACTGTTGGTCGGAATGCAAGCCAATGAAGTCAGTATGGAAGACAGTATGGAAGTTCCTTGGAAAGTTAAGGGCTGAGCTACCATATGACCCAGCAATGCCCCCTCTGAGTATCTGGCCAAATTATCGATAATACTTGTTCATAAAGATATCTGTACCCCTATGTTGGCTGCAGCATTATTCACCATGGTCAACACATGAAAACGTGTCTTATGCCCTTTGTGTCCTCAGTGCCCTTTGACAGACGAATGGATAGAGAAGATGCAGTGTATTTACCCAATGGAATACCACTCAGCCAAAAAAAAAAAAAAAAAGAAGAAGATAACATTTGTGACAAGGTGGATGGATTTTTGAGAATATCACGCTAAGCAAAATAAGTCAGACAGGAATGTACAAGAACCATATAATTTCAGTCAGTGTGGAATAGAAAACAAAAAGCAACAAGTGAACAAAGAAAAGAAACAAATTGATACATACAGACAACAGAATGGTAGTTACCAGAGGAAAAGGGAGTAGGGAGGATAAGGAGGATAAATGGGGTCAAGTATATGTTGACCAAAGGAGACTATATTTCGGATGATGAGCATACAATAGAGTATATAGAAATCATATTATAAAGTGGTACACCTGAAATTTATATAATGTTATTAACTAATGTTACCCCAATAAATTTAATTTAAAAAAATGTTAAAGGATGTTCAAGAATTTATTTCAGTATTACTAATTTACCAATATTTTAATGATCTACTGAACATTCTCATAAAAATAGAAAAATGCCCACTACATATAAATTTTATTTGTGAGAAAACAACAATCTGAAATGCTATATTATGTACATACAGAGAATATAAACTATAAAATTTATCTTTTTAAGTATAAAAGTCATTTGGGTTGCAAGGAAGCATAGCTATTACATAAAAGAACATATAAAATTGCCGAAAAGACTATATCCTGAAGTTACAAAAATTTAAAGGTATTTAGAGGGGAAAAAGTGAAACAAATCAATCTGCTATGTGAAAAGTAAAAACTTCTTATGTGAAACATTAAAATTCAAAGAAAAGATCAGAATAGGAGGACATGGAGACACAGAGTGAAAAACAGAACATGGGTATAGAACATCAAAACATTACACTGTCAGATAATCAAACAAGGAAATAATCAAGAAGGGTTGACCTAATAGGCTTCCTTCAATAGAATATAATTAAAGAGATTTAAAGAGGAATATCTGATTGATACAAATAAAAAATGGAAGCTCAGAGGTCAAATCGTTTGCAGAAATGTTTTCTTTGCTTGCAGAGCTTCTTTAAAAAAACTCAAGTTACAAAATAACATTTCGTATTTTTTTTTTAAATACCTAGTTTTTTTCTGTCTTCCCTTAAAAAAAAAAAAAAAAAAAAAAAAAAAGCATAGCAATGACCTGGAGGACAGGAATTGCTATTCTTATTACAAAATGCTTTCTAGTTTGTTATCAGTTTTACTCATTTATTTTTACTCATTTACATTGCCAGCCTGACCCCTATAGTCAAGTGAGTTCATAACCCCTTATTCACCTTAAAGCAGGGGTGTCAAACTCATTTTCACTGGGGACCACATCAAGCCCTGCGGTTGCCTTCAAAGGGCTGAATGTAATTTTAGGACTGTATAAATATAACTCCTTAACTAGGGGCAAGGATCTGCCGCCAAGTAGAAATAAGGTGCCAGGCTGAATAAAACAAGGTGGAGGGCCAGATTCAGCCCAAGGGCCTTGTGTTTGCCACCTGTGCCTTAAAGCAAACACAAGTAATGAAAGTGATCAATGGCAGAAGGAATTGCAAGATTGAGTATCATTAGAGAGGCTCATTTGTTCATTCCTTCATTCATTCATTCAACATAAACATGTTGAGTATCTGAAAAATGCCAGATGCTGAGCTCAGAGCAAAATAGAAATATTTGGAACTTCCTTTCATCAAAAGGAATATGCAGTCACAGACCTGGATGTATACCAAGATGTATGCAATGGAGAGTTGAGGACCAAACACTGGTGAATTTAGGAACTGAAAAGAGAAATTGTAAAGATTGTTAACAATTACAGGGATCTCAGAGGATAGGGAATTTAAAGACTGAAGGAGGTATTCAAGAGTGTAAAACTGTTCTGACGAGTGAAGTCGAGTGAAGTCAAGTGAAGATAAAAGAAAGATGGTTCTTTGATGTAAGCAGCAAATCCCTGCTGACATTTAGGAGTTCACTTAGAGTAGGCTGATAAAGCCAGATTGGGTAGTGACAAAATAGCATTAAAGAGCATAAGAAAGAAAGAGATGGAGGTAAGCTGGGACTGCGGGTTCCGGGTAATGGTGTCAGTGCGGTGAAAGAATGGCCAGTAAAGAGGGCTGAGTATGTTCAGAGAAGTTTTAACCACAGATAGATAATTCACAAGAATGAGCGTAGGCCAGAATGAATTCACTCTAGATGGAATACTATTAAATTAAATTTTGGTATGACAGCAAAATTTGATATCTTTTTTATAAATCATATCCTCAAGTTTACTGCTTAAGACACATTGTAGGAAGGTGTTTTCACCATAAAAGCTTTCTTTAATTGGCACCAAAATTCAGTGACAGTAAGCTGCAAAAGAAAATCTGTCAACTCTCAATCATGTTTTATTTTCTGGTGTTCCACTTGTGATCTCATCAGAAATGATTGAAAATGTTCCTGTTTCTCTGGCTCTGCAGGAAATCACAATTTCCATGGAGGTATTTAGTCTTGGACCAATGAATTCAGGTGGCATTATTCTCTAGAATCTTCTGCATGTATAATAATCAGGGGAAAGAAAAATTAAACTACAAATGGTATGTTTGTGCATTTTGTACTAGGAAGATGATATTTACTGCATTCTTTTGCGCATCTTCATCAGATAGGATCAAACAAACTCAGTAAAAGAAAAAAAAGAAAGTCAAATGCATTTAGTTCTAAATTTTCATAAGATGATATGGCCTCAGTAAGATGACATCAAAATGACTGCTTCATTTCTGTAGGTGTGGAATAGTGAGGAAGAAAATAAGATCTGGCAACTAATTATGACTTAAAAAATAAAAACTCTGTAAAGTGAAGGGATTAAGTCAAACTTGGTACTTACAAAATTGTCACAGGGATGTAAAGTATAGCATAGGGAATATAGTAAAAATATAATAACTATGTATGATGCCAGGTGGGTACTTGAAATACTGGAGAAACCACTTTGTGTATGATTGTCTAACCTCTGTGCTACACACCTGAAAGTAATACAAAATAATATTGAACCCTGACAGATGTGGCTGAGATGGTTGAGCATAGTCTTCCAAAGTGAAAAGATCACCAGGTGAAATCCAGGTCAGGGCACGTGCCTGGGTTGTGGGTTCTGCCCCTGGTTAGGGGGTGTGCGAGAGGCAACCAATAGATGTTTCTTTCCCTCTTTTTCTCCCTTCCTACCCCTCTCTCTAAAAATAAATAAATAAAATCCTAAAAAATAATATTGAATGTAAACTATAATTGAAAAACAAAATAAAAAACTTCAAACTATTTCTTTATAGTATTTTTAAGCAAATTGCTTATAATATAATTTTTAAAATAAAGGCACAATTTGAAATGAAAGTAAAACTGTTCCAAACATTTTAGGATTATGTTATATCTTATTATTGTTCCTTTCTAGTACACACTTCTGTACCTGGAATTTGATGCAAATATAAGTGCTTATTGGTTGTTTCTTATTCAGGTTGCTTAGTATATGTACAGCACTGAACTCTGTATCTGTACCCACTGATCATTGAGATGTGGTGTTCGTTGGAAAATAAGGATAGAACACCCAAATATATCTGTCATGCTAATCATGAGTTCTGCTTATTGAGTGGTACAGACAGAGTCAGCTGAGTTTTTCTTCCATTGTATATGGGGAAAAATCCCAAATATTTACTGAAGTCTTAGATTCTACGTGGAGTTTCAGTGAACTTGCAGTACACCACTCCAAGTCCATCCTTTAGAGCCCATGCAGAGTGAATCTGGGTATGCATAAATTACCTCCATGCCCACCTCCTCCTCCACCTCCGTTACCATAAACAGCAGTGACAATAGTCAGCCAGAGCTGAATCCCAGAAAGCCCTCACTACTTTCAGCTCTATTGTTTGTACAATCGGGTTTAGGGGATTCCAAAATTCTCAACCATCTTTCTGTGATTCTGAGCAAAACTGTTGTACAAAGTAAACTTAGCAGAGACTTTCCCTCTCTTTTAGAGTCTTTATAGAGATTGAAATTAAGAAACATAAAGCTGAGAAATTTTCCTATTAATAGAAAATTTACTTATTACAGAAGTTAACCACCAATCAATCCTAGAAACTATCTAAACAAATTACAATTCCAGCTGAAAATAAATAAAAATGATTAAGAATTCATATCTGTTATTAGGATCAGTACTGAAGAGCCTATATTGTTATGACAGGAATATCTTTAAGACAGGAATTTATGTAGTACTTAACCCAAAACTGCCTAATATTTGATCTACTTACCCCTGCAAGGCTTTCTCTCCAAACCAATCTCCTTTTCCTAAAGTTCTAAGAAAGATTGGATCTTCACTTGGTGAGTCTTCACGAGTGACATTTACCTACAAATAGAAACAATGAAAGTCTATATCCACTGAATACTCTGGATGATCAAATGAACAGTAATTGATAATGTTGATTATCTCCCTTTTTCAAATTCAATTTTATGAGAAAAACAAGAATATTATCACTAACAGGGCCAAAGAAATGACCTCCAAATATTTTTGATACTTTCAAGTTGTTTTTAAATGATAGTGAATCATTTAGAAATTTGAATTTCATTTAATCCTCATCCTGATTCCCATTCCTACCTATGAGACAACTATTATAATAAACTTAGTGAACATTTCTCCAATCCTTT
Organism: Glossophaga mutica; assembly: GCA_039655065.1. Taxonomy (NCBI): domain Eukaryota; kingdom Metazoa; phylum Chordata; class Mammalia; order Chiroptera; family Phyllostomidae; genus Glossophaga; species Glossophaga mutica. The sequence goes on from CM077307.1 coordinate 143,377,310, forward strand.
TTATGTGTTTATGTGCATGTATTTTTAAAATATATGAATAGCATAATATGCTATGTATCATTCTGTGACATACTTTTTTCTAACATTCTTTTAATTATTTATTCCATGCTATTAGATATAAATATAGTTTATCCACTGCCTTCTTGTACTCCGCACATTCCCTTATTTATCCATTTCCTTATACATGGACATTTATGTTGTTTGCATTTTTTTTTTTTTTTTTTTTTTTTTTTTTTTTTTTTTTGCTGCAACGAACATCTCTCCACATAACTCTACATGCACATCTCATTTTCTCTAGGGCATATCTATCTCCTTCCTTAAGAAAAATCCAGCCCTCATTAAAACACCAGTCACATTTTCATGAAGTATTTCTGCAGGTCTCTAACTCAATATATTCTTCATGTCTTCACGATCCCCATGCTTCATTCATCAGTATTTCTTATTTAAAATATATAGAAACTACATATTTGTTTTTTAAATCATAATAAATATACCCTTCAAAGAAATAGATATTTATTTGGCATTCTCTACAATTTCTAATAAGCACTTAATAAAGAATCATAAATTGTATGAAGAGAGAAGCTTCCTTACTAAGAAGATATCTTGGCCCACACAGGACTGGTGAGTTGAGAAACAGTCTGCAGAAGGCAAGGAATGAAGGAAGTTTTTGCCTTTGCATTAATGCACTACCCACTTCGGTCTACCAATATTCATAACACTGGCTACATGCCACCCAGAGAAGTTCAATACCTAAAATGTATATGCCTGGAAAATGAAGTAGAAAAACTAACTTCTTGAGACAATGCCAGATACTTAAATATATTTGAAAATATTATGCTTCAAGGTGTTGACTTTACAGATTGAATGTCAAAGACCAGAATCTTTATAAGTATCAAGAAAGTCTGTGAAAGGTGCAAGGAATTCAATTATTATTCTCCACTGATCCATTTGAGTACTCCTCCACTCAGAGTTTCAAACCCATGGAAATGTGGTTTTTAACAATCTTATTACTAAGCTGTATCACAGAGATGTTCATTTGCATGTTGATGAGGCTTTTACAGATGTGCATGGAAATACCCTAGCACAGTGATTCTCAAACTTCAGTGTGTGTTTGGCCAAAGAAGTGGGGGCAGTGGAAGGAGTGTATATTTAAAATAAAGGCTTTTGCCCTGGCTGGTGTTGCTCAGTGGATTGAGCGCGGGCCTGCGAACCGAAGGATCGTGGTTCGATTCCCAGTCAGGGCACATGCCTGGGTTGCCAGGCCAGTTCCCAGCAGGGGACATACAAGAGGCAACCGCACATTGATGTTTCTCTCCCTCTCTCCTTCCCTTCCCCTCTGAAGATAAATAAATAAAATCTAAAAGAAAAAAAATTTAAAAAAAATAATAAAATAAAATAAAATAAAGGCTTTTGAGGTTCTGATGCAGTGGGTTTTAAAAATCTGAATTTCAAAAGTTTAATGTACAAACCAATCTTTGACAAACATTGATACATTGTTAACTTTCTAAACCTTGGTTTCCTCATCTGCACAATGAGACAATTCAACAAAATTATTTCAATCTCTTCTCCTGGCTGTTAAAAAATGTCAAGGACTAAGGTATACTGCCCTGGCTGGTGTAGCTCAGTGGATTGAGCGTGGGCCTGCGAACCGAAAGATCGCGGTTCGATTCCCAGTCAGGGCACATGCCTGGGTTGCCAGGCCAGTTCCCGTCAGGGGACATACAAGAGGCAACCGCACATTGATGTTTCTCTCCCTCTCTCCTTCCCTTCCCCTCTAAAGATAAATAAATAAAATCTAAAAGGAAAATAAATAAATCTTAAAAAAAAAAAAAGGACTAAGGTATACTATACTACGAGTTAAGATCATTAATCCAAAATTAGATATAAGGTTATATTATATAACTGTACATTTGTAATTTGAATAATAAAAATCTATTAGAAATTCAAAATGGCAGATTTAAGCAGGCCATGGGGAAATTCAAGTGTATTTTAAAATGTTCTTTAAATAGATGTTATTGAAATGCTCCAACAGACATAAAAAGTGGGCCATCTACAGAATAAACCACTTTCTGCTTATATGATCAATGTGAGGAAAAACCTAAACAGTCAAAAATACGTGAAAAAATATGCAGCTCAAAGAGTAAGAATAAAAGCTTTCCTTTAAAGTTGTAATTTCCATAATTATTCTTTGTATGTATAATGAATCATTCTAAATATGAAAAGACAACAATAATGGACACTTGCATCTTTAATTCTGAAGATATTTCAGAGCAGAAAAGGTTAAATATGTAGAGATAGCCTCTGTCACCCTGGCCTGTATATATATTATTTTCATTTAAACCACAAAATACTTTATGACCCACAATGCTATAAGAAGAAACCAGCTATGATAGAGCCTTAAAGATGATATTTAGTCTGCTTGGACCCATGTTACCTGGCCAAGTTGTCCAAAACAGGAGAGGCTTATCATGGCGAGGGGTGCGTATGTGCGCATGTTGTATGTGAACTAAATGAGAAAGCCTATCAAAGTTCCTCTTAATAGTAAGTGCCCCAAAAAGTCAGTTGTGTTTTCTATATTTTCCCTTCTATTTCCCTAATTTCCTATATCAGAAATTCCATGCATTCGATTGTAAAATAATTATCTCTTATCACTATTTCTCTTTTATCATTGCCATAAAATGCTATTTAGATCATTAACTTCTAGTTCTAAATAGATAAAAGAAAGTATGTATGTTTTTATGTTTTTAACTTATCTATATATTAATTTTCTATAAGACATATATGTAGCCTTGTAATTTACATTTTTAAAACTATGTAATTTTTATTTTTTGGTTATTGTGTAAATTATGCACTTATTGTCAGTATAGTCATAGCTCATAGTGAATGTATGAGAACATATTGCAATGGAATATGAAGCCAAATGAATACTAAATCTATGTCTTAAATGTGTGTCTCATTAAGCATAGCATTTCAGATAGAATGCATGTTAAAAATATGAAAGATTGAATTAACATCGAGATGAGTCTATTTCCTTTTTACTTTTCTTTTAGGCTATGATGTTTCTTATTCTCTTTTTAGCAATTTTTCTAGTTTTATTGAGATATAATTGACATACAACACTGTATAAATTTAAGGTGTGCAGCATAATGATTTGAGTTACAAATATCGTGAAATTATGACCATAATAAGTCTAGCTAACATCTATCATCTTGTATAGACACAAAAAAAGGAAGAAGGAAAAGAAATGTTTTTTTTTCTATTATGATGAGAATTCTTAGAATTTACTTTAACAACTTTTAAGTATATCATACAGCATTGTTAACTATAGTCATTGTTATACAATATATCCTTAGTAATTATTTATCTCATAACTGGAAGTTTGTACCTTTTTCAAAATGGGAATTAGACATTTAAAAGGGACATATAAAATTAATCTCTAATTCCAAAACCTTCAATAAACAATATGAATGTGTTCAACCAACACGTTTAACCAAAAACAATTTAAAAGAAAAATAAAAAGTTTTACTACAGACTCAGTGGGTTTTATCAACAAAACAATGTTTATTATAAGTAAATCTGGATTTTATAGACTTGTGGGGCAGATCCAGTTGGAGAATAAGGGTTAGTTTACCTAACCTTTTCTTACCTAACTAAGGAGTCTCAAAACCAAAGCATTTTCCTATCTGCGTGATTAATATATTATAAAACTGAAGGAGCCCATCCTGACCGGTGTGGCTCAGTTCGTTGGGCATCATCCTGCAAAGCGAAAAGTCACCGGTTTGATTCCTGGTCAAGACACATGCCTGGGTTGCAGATTTGGTCCCCAGTCGGGATGTATATGGGAAGCAGCTGATCAAAGTTTCTTTCTCACATCCATATTTCTCTCCCTCTCTTGCTCCCTCCCTTCCCCTCTCTCTAAAAATAAATAAATAAAATCTTTTGTTTTGCTCTATTTCTTTTTAAATTTTTTTATTGCTGTTCAGCTACAGTTGTTCCTATTTCCCTCCATTACTCTCCCCTGCCCTACCTTTGCCCACCTCCCTCATTCAATCTTTCCCTTCTCCCCAATTATCTTTGTCCATTGGTCCTTTATACTTGTTCCATGATCCTCCCCCTTCTTTCCCTATTAAATAAAATCTTAAGGAAAAAAACTGGACTCCCCAAAGTAGTACCTTTTCAAATAATGTTCTGCACATATTGCTCAAAAATTGGTCCTATTTTTTTCAAAACCTAAATGTCTCCTAATGCAGAAGCATACTTTAAGGATCTATAAATGACAGTTTAGGACATGCACAGGGAAACACATTTTTTCTGAGCTTGAAGTTTGCCTACATTTTCTGAAATTTCATTTAAATTCACCGTGGGGTAAGCTCTATGATTTCTGTGAGTCTGACGTGACAATTGAACCTTCTGTGTAACACAGCAGTAAGTTAGAATCTCTCTCCATTATCTCTCCCACTCTCCCCCTCCAAAACATCTATGGTGACTTTTATGTTCATGATTTTCTTTCTGAGGTTTCTAATTTAATCTGTGTGCACATTTGCACTCATACACATACACCTCATTCCATGCATAAATGCCACGTATTTGCCTATCTTTGAATTTTATATATACATATACAAAAATACCAAATATTAGCCTGGTTTTAAACTCTATATAAACAACATATCACACAAATTCTTCTACAAGTTGTTTAGTTTGATCAGTATTTTACTTGAGATTTATGCAATTCATCTATGTTATTATATGCAGCCCTATAGCTCATTTTCTGTGTCCATATTATCCCATTATATAAATATATGATTTATCAAAACTTCTGTAGATGTAAATGTGGGTTTCTTCAGGTTTATTTTATAGTTATATTTTGATTTTCTTGTGCTATTAACAACATTACTATGAATATTGTACATGTTTTTTTTGGTGTCCATAGATCAATAGTCATGAATGATGCACAAGTTTGTAAAGTATATGGATCTTCAAATTTACCAGGTATTGACTCACTTGGTACAAAGAGATCATACCATCTTATATTCTTACAACATGAGTGGATAAAAGTTTATATTGTACTATATTTTGTCATTAACCCGTGTTATCATCAAACTTTGATTTTTACCAAGAAGGCTGGCATTTTCTTGATTATTAATAGAAGTAGAGCATTTTTCATGTTATTTTATGGGTCAGTTCCACTTTGTTTTTATGATGTGTCTGATCATGCTTTTTGCATATTTTTCTATTGGACTGTTATTAGTTTTTCATTGATTCATAACACTGGTTTTCTTTTTAGTATTTATATGTCTTGTCAAAGTTATTAATTTTAACATAATCACATATAACCATATTATTCCTTAATTTTTATATTTAATAAATATGTTTAAAAATTCTTTTCTATCATGAGATGATAAAAGGATTCTCCTAATTGTCTTTCCCCCCTAATTTAGGTCTGGAATTTACCTCTATGTACGATGTGAGGTCAGAATCCAATTTTAAGAATTTCTCTATGGATAACCAGTTGTTTTGGATCTATATTGCCCATAGTGTCTCAAATCAACTTTCCATACAGTCATGGATCTTTTTCTGAGCTCACTAACTAACACCCTTAAGCACTTGTTAATTCTAAGCAAAGCCATGCATTTTTAAATGGCATTTAATAGACAAACATTTTTGAATTACACTTTTTTTCTAATGGTGGCATATAAAGTATTTGAATAGAATCAGAAATTCAAATTACATTTGAATGATTATTGGAACTCTGGAAGTTTATCTACAAATCCTGCTCAATTTTTATTCAACTTGTTATTGGAAGATAGTTTTTTGATGCAACAGAACCACAAGGACGCATGCATAAAATTTTATCAGAGATATTTTTCATGTCTGATTGTGAATCCTTTATTGGGCGGTGGAGGGAACCGTCATGTTCTCAGGTAACTGGGGTGGACCCATCAAAACACAGAGAACTAACTCAACTCCTCCTTGAGGCAGTACCAGATACTCTACATATCACTGCCACCTTCTGCCTCAAGCTTTAGAAAAAACGGTTTGCGTAGGTTTAATGAGGAGGGAAACAGCTATTTCAAAGTTTAATTGTAAATGTTTTTCTCTTCGTGTGGACAGGTTTAATGGAAGAATAAAAATTGTTTCACACGTAAATAAATGGACTTGAACAGGGGAAGTCCATCTGCAGGCCTATAGCTGCTGTTTTGTGTGTCTGCGGTGAAGCAGTTCCTAAGCAAGAGCCGGTTCGGCTGCAACAAGGAAAGTGTCTTAGCCAGGGTTATCCTTCATCATTTGTTTAAAATGCATATGAGAACAAGTTTACATCTGAATGCCTAAAACAAAACATACAGTTTTAGAAAATTCCAGTTCTACAACTTTGCCTGCATACCTGAACCTACCCTTATTCCTCTTCTCTCTTCCTATTTCTTCCCATCAGGACTTCAGTGTGCCCATTTTCTGCTGTATAAGGCTTAATGCAGTGATTCCAATATGTTAATAATTAGAATTAATATAATTACTGTATTAATCTATCACATATTAATTATGTTATAATTTATATAACTAGGAATCATAGCAGCTAAGTTGTTTGACCTCGAAAACTTGGTTAGGAAAAGTCTATTTATGCCTCGCTTAAAATAAATCATGACTGTGTCAAAAGAGTCTAATATATTCTTACTACATCCCTACCAGAATCCCTATGGTGCTCTAGAATATTGCCAAGAGAATCAGTTCCTGTGGTGTAATTTCCATGTTATTTCTAATTAGCCTTATTATGAAACTCATAAAACAGCATCACTAATGCACCTGTCTTCTGCTGAAACTGGTTAAAAACACAGCTTCTTTTAGCTGGCACTGGAAACTTGCAGTAATAGGGTGTTCGCATAAGCCTGTCAGAAATTTATCTTACGTAATAAACATATCATTCCCTGAGAGCAAAGAATTAGCAATGTAATAAAGAAAAAATACAACCAGCTCATGCAGGTAAAAAGCCTCCATGGACCAGTGGAGTCATTTATATCCATGAAGATTTTCAATTTTTTTCCTGATTTTTTTTTAGTCAATGTTAAGAAATGGAAGAGTAAATGGTAGACTCTATCAATTTATATATAAAACACAAAATGCTAATATTTCTTATTTTGTAACAATGGAATAAACAAGATAGAGTTTTAGCTATAACTATAGTCAGATGTCATTTCAGGATGCCTTTTTAGAAGCTGGTCCCTGCCTTCTATTTCTACCCCAGGCTTTCTGATATCAGTCAAAAAATAGGTATGTGATAAAAGTATAAACATAATTTTCTTCCTTTAGTGTGACATGCTACTGGCATAAACACTGCCATGAGCATATTCTTGATTCAAAATTAGTCCAAAGAGAATTTTCCAAAATATGATCCAGCAAGATTTATGTTTCACATGTCCTGCATACTGTGGCTCTATAAATCACTATTTTATTTTTATTTTTTATGTTCTTTTTTCTTTTCTTCTTTTAAATTTTATTTTAATTGTTGTTCTTGTACAGTTTTCTGTCTTTTACTCCCATCCTTTTAATGTGAGTCATAAAGTACAAGATTCAGTCATATTTGTTAAATTAGAAGAAATAGATTCACTTGTTTTTAAGTTAACAATTGTAACAATGGAAACATAAATCCCCTTCCACTTGCACTTCCTTCCCCATCTCTTCCTATACCTAACACATACACATTCTTTTTAAGGATCATTTATGATAAAGAAAAATAAGTTCAAATCATAGGTTATAGTGCAATGATACTTAAATGCAAAAGTGATTACGATGTTACTGTTAAAAAATTTAAGATATTTTTAAAAAGATAGTTATAGCAATACAATGAGTATTAATCTACATAAGCCCCAACTTTCCAATTCACTTAACTTCTTATTGAGTTTTAAATAACAATTATAATAGATTCATAATATTGAAAAATTAAAACAACGTACTAAAGAATAAATTATTGCTTTTTGTTTGGATCCCTTGTATACCTTATATTCATCCTTGCCTTATAATTTATCATTTTAATCGCTTTTAGTATTTATTCAATATTTATTTAGGAAGATACAATAAAATATGGGTATTTTTATATGCTTATTGCCCCTACAGTGTTAAGCAAATCGCGTGTGGATACAAAACTAGTGTGTTTTGTAGCCTGATTCAAACTTAGGCTATCTGATCTCAAAGTCCAGATGTTTCATGATGGCACTTTCACTCCTATGAATGGCTGAAAGGATTTTTTCCCTGTTAAGGATTATGTTAAGCAACTATCATCTTTTTCTTTTTAATTATATAATTTTAATTATGGAAATCTTCCCATTCATGCAGACATTTCAATGGTATCTAGAATCATGATTATATTATAGCACATCGACTATTTACTGGGCTTCAAAGTCATACTTTCTCTTCCTTCTACATCATTTTTGGGAAATTCACGCTTAAACATTCCAGTTTCCGCAGATGGAAAAACTAGTATAGTTCAGGACTGCGCATGTGCTGCTGCCGGGCCACTGCGGACCCCGGCTCCCCTCCTGCTCACTCCCTTGTCCTACCAGAGCTTACCTTTCCTTTGCTGATTATAAAGAACGTGTCCCCTCTTGCACCTTGCCTGATGATATATTCCCCATTTTCATAGTGGGTCTGAAAAACAGAAACAGCAGCAGAAAAAAAAAAAAAACATTAAGAAAAAAGTAATTTACCAAACAACTCAACCTCTCCCAATACCAGCTCCTGAGGGACGCATTCATCCCCCTGGAGTTTTACCCAAACCTAGAATCCATCATGGTTTAAGAATAAATAATAGTCAATGAACACAATAATTACAGGGAAGTCATTTCTGTCATGCTCATTTTTAAAACTATTGTGTTAATGCCATTGTTATGGATGATTACATTCATATATTTAAATCCTTTCATTTTAATAGTTTGATGGAAATATTCTTTTCTCCCATCAACTGAGCATAAAACAGCACAGCTGCTAATTAAATTGGTCTTCTGTATTATTTTATTTGTTATTCTCATTTAGTTTTAGTGTTCTCATAATGATAGCCTTTTTTTCCTGAGAAATTACTGTGGCATCTAAAGATCTTCATTTTGAAACCACGTTGACTTTTAGTGCAGGTTTGATGGCCCTAGTTACTTTTTAAGACACTGCTTCATGCTTTACTGTCCTTGCTTCAGCAATTTAGATTTGGCTCCATCAAACAGAATGTCTTCATTTTATGGCCTAAATTCTGGTCCAGCATCTGTGAGCTCATAAACTACCAAATTAGGAGCAGAGTGAGGCTGAAAGAACATTGTCACAGGCAGTGTGTCAGTATTCTGATTCTGACACAGTCACTAGGTTCATTCCCAGAGTTAAGATAATTCCCAAAACAGACAAAAGTGATTTCTGTAAGGAGAAGCAGGAAAAAATATATGGCTGGGTCAGGAGGTATAACTGGGAAATGAGAACTGTGTGCCATCTGGCCCTATCCTTCTTGGCAGCTTAGCAAGTGAGCCATATTTGGGAGAAGAAAATATTACTTTGCACGCTCTTTAGGAAAAAGATTTCATGTTTTGCATGTGACTTGGCTGTGATTTGTCTTTACACTTCAACACTATGTTTCCGAACACTTTAGTCTATCTACTCTTAAAATTGCCTTTCAGTTATACTTGACATTGAGACTAACCATAAATTTCTTTGTATATCTAAAAAGTTAACAGACTGTTCCATCGATGCATGTAACAGAGAGCCCAGAAATAAACCCATGTCTGTATAGTCAATTAATATTCAACAAAGGGGGCAGAAGCATGAAATTGAGTAGAAATACCCTCTTTAATAAATGGTGTTGGGATACCTGGAGAGCTACATGCAAAAAAATGAAACTCGACCACCAACTTACACCATATACAAAAATAAACTCAAGATGGGTAAAAGACTTAAATGTAAGTGTAAAGTCTATAAAAGTCCTAGAGGAGAACATAGGTAGGAAAATCTCAGATATTCCACACAGCAATATTTTTACTGGTATGTCTGTCCCCTAGAGCAAGGGACATAAAGGAAAGAATAAACAAATGGGATCTCATCAAAATAAAAAACTTCTGCACAGCTAAAGAAAACATCAGCAAAATGAAAAGGGAACCAACATATTTGCCAATGATACCTCAGACAAGGGTTTGATCTCCAAAATACATAAAGAACTCACATAACTCCACTCTAGGAAGATAAAACAATCCAATTTAAAAATGGGCAAAGGACCTTTCCTTCAAGGAGGATATACAGAGGGCTCACTGTATATATGAATGTATGCTCAGCATCACTAGCCATCAGAGAGATTCAAATTAAAACCACAATGAGATATCACTTCACACTGGTGAGAATGGCATCATAAACAAATCAACAAACAAGTGCTGGCGAAGTTGTAGAGAAAAGGAACCCTAGTGCACTGTTGAGGGGAATGCAGACTGGAACAGCCATTGTGGAAAACAGTATGGAATTTCCTCAAAAAACTGAAGATGGAACTGCCTTTTGACCTAGCAATTTCACTGCTGGGATTATAACCTAAGAACCTCGGAATACCAATGCAAAAGAACCTATTTTAGGCTAATAGGGCCGGCCAAGATGGAGGCGTAGGCGGACACACTGTGCCTCCTCTCACAACCAAAATTAAGGACAACAAATATTTAGAAATAAGAAAACAACCAGAACTTATAGAAAACTGAACTGTACGGAAGTCCAGCAACCATTCATCCAGACCGGTAAGAGGGGCGGAGTCGCGGCAGGAGAAAGTGGAGGTGCGGACCCAGGTACGCAGGCAGCAGCGGCTGGCAGTTCCCAGGTGCACAGGCGGCGGCTGGCGGTCCCTGGGCCCACAGGCAGCAGCTGGCGGACCCCGGGCACAGGGGGGCGACTGTGGGGGCACAGGGGGGCGGCTTTGGGGGCACAGGGGGGTGGCTGTGCAGACCCAGTGAGGCCGCACAAGGCGGCTGGCTGACTGACCAGGTGGTCTCACGTTCGAGCGAGCAGACAGTCCAGGCGGAGGGGAAGTGGCGGAGGGGACTGAATCTGGGAGAGAGCGGAGCAGACGCCATTGCTCCCTCTCAGGCCCCACCCCCACATACAGCGTCACAACCCAGTGACTGGGCTGCCCCGCACTGGGGAGCGCCAGAGGCTCCACTCTTCACTACCTAACAGCACGTGCGCATGCGCAGATAAGCCAGGTGAAGGGAAAGCAGCGGAAAGGGCTCCGGGAGAGAGCGGAGCAGGCGCCGTTGCTCCTTCTCAGACCCCGCCCCCACCTATGTCACAACCCAGCGACTGGGCTGCCCTGCCCTGAGGAACACCTAAGGCTCCACCCCCTCACACGTAATAGCCGCGACCAGACTAAAACCAAAACGACAACAACAAAAAAAAACCCACCAAAAAATGGCTCAAACCGGAAAACAAATAAAAGCCCCAGAGCCAATTCCTCTAAGCAGTGAAGAGATAGCCAACCTGTCAGATGCACAGTTCAAAGCACTGGTCATCAAAATGCTCACAGAATTGGTTGATTTTGCTCATAAACTAGATGAAAAAATGCAGGCTACAATCCGTGAAATGAAGGAAGATGCATGGGGAACTGATAGAGATGGAAGGAAAATTGGGACTCAAATCAATGGAGTGGACCAGAAGGAAGAAACTAACAACTAAACAGAAGACGAGGAAGAAACAAGAATTCAAAAAAATGAGGAGAGGCTTAGGAACCTCCGGGACATCTTTAAACGTCCCAACATCCAAATTATAGGGGTCCCAGAAGGGGAAGAAGAACAGCAACGAGTGGAAAACTTATTTGAGCAAATAATCAAGGAGAACTTCCCCAATCTGGCAAAGGAAATAGACTACCAGGACGTCCAGGAAGCTCAGAGAGTCCCAAAGAAGTTGGACCCAAGGAGGAACACACCAAGGCACATTGTAATTACATTAGCCAAGATTCAAATGAAGCAGAGAATTCTAGAAGCAGCAAGGGATAAGGGGACAGTCACCTACAAGGGAGTTCCCATCAGACTGTCAGCTGATTTCTCAAAAGAGACCTTACAGGCAAGAAGGGGCTGGAAAGAAATATTTGAAATCTTGAAAAGCAGGGACCTACATCCAAAATTGCTCTATCCAGCAAAGCTGTCAGTTAGAATGGAAGGGAAGATAAAGTGCTTCTCAGATAAGGTCAAGTTCAAGGAGTTCATCATCACCAAGCCCTTATTATATGAAATGTTAAAGGGACTTATCTAAGAAAAAGAAGATAAAACTATGACAGTGAAAAGACAACAAACTCATAGCTATCAAGAACCACACCTAAAACAAAAGCAAACTAAGCAAACAGCTAGAACAGGAACAGAACCACAGAAATGGAGATCATATGGAGGGTTAGCAACAGGGGCATGGGAGGAGGAGAGAGGGGGAAAAGGTACAGAGAATGAGTAGCATAGATAATGGGAAAAAAATAGACAGGGGGAGGGCAAGAATAGTATGGGAAATGTAGAAGCTAGAAAACTTATGACCCATGGACATGAACTAAAGGGGGGAATGTGGGTGGGAGAGGGTGGGTAGGGTGGAGGGAAATGATGGGGGAGAAATGGGACAACTGTAATAGCATAATCAATAAAATATATTTTTTAAAAAAAAGAACCTATTTTAAATAGAACCTATTTAATTTAAATATATTTAATTGATTTTCATTGAAATACTCATATGTGGTCAGTAGCGACTGTATTAGACAGCACAGGTAGTGGCTAAAATGGAAAAGGGAAGAATTATAATCCGTAGCAGAAGGGGAGGGAAAAGTGTGGAGCATCTTTCCCACTCTTAATGTTTCTTTCGATGTGAATGGAGCTTAATTAGTAACACTTTGGGCCTCCCTCTTCCCCTTCCCTCACTCAGCAAAAGAGGAAATGGCAGGACTCATCTGACTGTAAATTTGGAAGCAATGTGTATGTTCATCTCAGCCTCTCAGTTCTTCCTGATGGGAGGTAGCTCCTGGAGAGGACTGGCATTCTCTGCTGCTCCTCCAGGGGGAGACGCTCCTCCCTGGCATAGTGAAACCTGCTCCTGTCTGGATGTATGTGACAGGACAAGTCAACCCAAATAGAGATCCAGATTAGGAAGCCCATTTGGCTCTCATACCTAAGCTACATTCCCTAGTCTAGGTTTTATTAGTAATAATGGTAATGCTTTAGTCCTCTTTATCTTACTGTTTGTCTTTTTTTTCACTTGGTTCCAAATCCAAGAGCTCTCAAACCCTTCGGAACAGTCCAGTATGCAAAAGGCTATCCTATTTGTCAGTGCAGTCTTTTGTACTACATGCTGCAGATTCTAGGAGAGATAGGACTCTTGCCCAAGGGCTTAGCCATGGAGGAGATTCTAAAGGCTCAACAGAAGGATGAGAAAGAGGTCTCTGGATGTTGAGCAAGACAGAGCCATCCCCCATAAAAGAATTAACATCTTTTTATGGTCATGTAGTAGTAGACATATAATAGTTTGGGGGGGGGGAATAGGAAGATGGAAATAAAAAGGATCAAAATTTGAAGATTTCTGAGCTCATCTAAGCTCATTCCCCTCACTTATCTCTTTTTTAAAAGGCTATCCCTTTCCTTTCTACCCGTGTACCTAGAAAAATGCCTAGTTATTCCATAAATACTTACTGAATAAATTATTTAAATTATAAAGATATTTAGTCTTTCATGTAACAAAAAATCTAGAAATGAAAAAGTTTCAGGGATGATTAACTTATTGACTCAGCTAGTTATCCAAGAACACAGGTCCCTTCCTTTGCTCAATTGGCTTTCTCTAACAAGATGGGCCTTCATCATCCCAAATGACTGTCACTGCAGAAAAAACATAAGAATTCTTTGGCCAACCCAATAAAATGGTTCTTACTCTGTGCCACTAGGTTTTGGGATGGTTTGTTGCTCAGGAATAAATAACCTCAACAGACAGCTAGGGGGCTATATCCTAGTACTTGGTTTCTGACTTCTCCTGGAGGCTCTGTCTCTGGTTGGTTCTAAAATCCAGAGCTTGCCAACCACTGTGGTGAAAGATGGTGATTTCCCTATCAGTGGGGTCTCAGCTGAGAGGTGGGGGAACAGTCTGTAATATAGCCCAGTCGAATCTCTATTTCTAGCACAATGAGCAAAGAACATTCATGGTCCTTGTCTCAAGGAAACTTCGTATTAACCCAATGAGGGGTTCCAATAGAGAAGCTGAGGAAAACACAGTGACTAGCCCAAGGTCATATCATTAATAAGAGGTGGTAATGGTATTCAGTGCAGTACTTCATTCATGTCTCATCATGAATTGTGGTGGAGATAATGAATAGGATGGGCCATGCCCCTTCATCTCTCCACTCACCTCCCCTCCCCGACTGGTAGCTGCGTGTTTTAGTATGGGCAATAACCAGAATCTTTTACATCGCAAAGAAGAGATGTGTCCATGTCACCCTTCAGTGATAAAGAAACAGATTGGTCACAATTCCTTGGTTCTAAGTGAAAGAAAATCCAACTACAACTAACAAAATAGGAAGGAACCAAGTCACAAAACAGCACAGTCCAAAGTTAGTGGCATCCAAAATGGCTGAATCGCAGGTGAAATCATGGCGCCTGACCCTCGCCTCTCTCCTGTCCTCACAGCTCTGTCTGCCACACGTTAGCTTCTCGTGAGGGTCCAGGGTGTACCAAGATGATAGTGGGCTCCCCTCATGTTCAGATCAGCTGGCTCTTTCAGAATTTTAGTTCCTTCATTCCAGAGCATAGAAAGTCTGACAGGAATAGCCACAGTCTGTTTATTAATTCATGGAAATTATCTACCTACCTTCTTAGTATAATCAGATATGGTTTTGCAGCTTGACATCCACAACTGCCATATCAATTATTTCAGCATAACTACACAGGTATTCATGGTCCATATTTCCATGCTGCATAAGCTCATAAAACTCAGGGGTCCAGGGAAGAGCCTATGGAGCAATGCCCAAAGGCAGTCTGAGTCTGGGAAAGATAATACCAGGACCGTACTGACTGTTCTATCTTGACATGTTCAATTGCACCTGAGGGGAAGATGATTGTGCATGCTGATTCTCCAAGAGTCTCTATAATTATGCTGCTCAAATGCCAGCAGTTTCACTGCTTTTTGAAGGTCACTTTGCTGCTCTACCATTCTCTTATTACAAATTAAATCAAAGAAAAATACAGGATTTAGAATCCGAAGAAACCTTAGAAACTATTAGATTCCTTTAAAGGTTTCCATAGTTATTAGGATAAGAGCCACACTCCTTAACATGGTCTACAAGACTGTAGTTAGTGTGTACAATGCTACCCTTTTCAAGCTCTTCTCACTTTTCCCTACGTTGCTGTTCAGCCCTGCTGGTCATCTCAGGTGTATTTCTCAACTGTGCCACACTCCCTCCTTACGACCAGGCTTGTGTGCTCCTGCTGCTGCATCCCCTCTACCTCTCACCAAGTTCTGTCCTGCTTCTCGCTCAGATCTCACCCTTCCCTGACTGGGCATTTCCCACCCTCCTCATCCTGGCTAAATTAGGTCCCTTCATTATATGAGTTTACAATACCACATAGCTTTATTTCATTGCCCTTTTCTGAGCTTATAGTTAATTTATTAACTCACTTATATTTTTATTTATTCATATGAACATTTTAATGATGTTTTTTAAGCAAAATTTAAGTTCTATTGAAGGCAATGGCAAAGACTGTGTCCAGTTTTGTTGACAATAATATCCTCAGTGTATACCACAGGGTTTGGAACAGAATGGGAACTCAAGCGTATGAATTGCATAAATGAAGTAGTCTTCCTTAATTTTCATCTTTCTGGCACTGCCCAGAGTCAATCCATTAGAAAAGCCTCTCCCTTCAAGACATGTGCCAAACTCAGCTATCACTATCTCTACTGTTAATTCTCTAACTGAAGCCAAAATCCTATCTTGAACCTTTACAATGTCCTCCTCCTATCTGGCCTCCCTGCTTCTCCACTCACCATATGCTAACCCATCTATTCTTCTTACTGCAGCAGAGACCTTTCAAACAGCAAATCAATAGAAATCACTCTACTACTTAAAACTTTCCAATGACTTCTTCCTACAATTGACATCATAAGCGACTGATGTGGTCTATCAGGTTCTCTGTATTCAGACCCCTACACTCATCTGTTCTCATCTCCTCCCATTCTTACCCTCATTAATTCTGTTTCAGAAACACTGGCTCTTTCTCTCCCTTGCACTTACCAGATTGGGTCCCTCCTCAGTACTTTGCATTCTGTAGACCTTCTACCTAGAACACTCCTTGTGAAGATCCTTGTCATTATCTTGCTCCCATCATTCAGGCCTCACTGGGGCCTTTCCACTCATAATATGCCCTTCACCCCATTCATTTTCTATCCTATAGCCTAGTTTTACATTTCTTTGTTGTTGTTGTTGTATTAAAAGCCTCTCCAAAGCTGTGTGGTTCCACTGGGCACTTTAATGACTGGTTGCTGATAAGCACAGCTGCAAAGCACAGCACAACTGAACCTCCTGTGAGAAAGACCTTCTATCACACTCATTATGATGTGAAATTATCCTTCCTTTTTATTTGCTGTCTGGGACCCTATCCCTGTCACCTGCTGCTCAGAAGATTTGGGAGACTTTATGTTATATCCATTGTTTCACTTAGAACAATGCCTAGCAAACAATAAGCATTCAATATATAATCTAGGTTAAGGATAGATTTAGTCTAAACCCCTTTCTTTTTCATGGGAAAGCTGAGTTATAAATCCCAGATTAAAGAGAGATGGATAGAGAAAGAAAACTGAAAGTATACATAAATATAAGCAAGGCATCACTGCAAGGCAATAACTTGTAATAATATTTCTGAAACTTGTGAGTTAAAAAAGCAATCCTATGTTTGCCACTAGGAAAAAATGAATATAGCTTTAATTGTTCATATATATGTCTTTGAATTCTCAGAACTCAACATTAATATAGATGTTCATATAGATTATTAAAATTTTGCACATACTTGCTGACATTTACCAGAAGGCTTAGTGTGGCACTGAATATGGCACTTAGAGGTCTTGAATGTTGCTCCTTGGTGAATATATATACTAATTAATTTTCACCCTTCAGATCAGACTCAGAGTTTCTGATATCAAATATACTATATTTGTTTAATTAAATTTATTTTGGTGACATTGGCTAGTATGATTATATAGGTTTTGAGTATACATTTCTATGCTGTGATACGTCATCTATATATTGCATCATGTTCCCACCACCCAGAGTCAAATTTTCTTCCATATATTTGACCCACTTTACCCTTTACTGCCTCCCCACCCCTCTTCCCTCTAGTAACAACCACACTGTTGTCTGTGTCTAGGAGCCTAGAGACTCCACCAAAGAACCAATAGAAACAATGAACAAATACAATATAGTTGCAGGATACAAAGTCAATGTACAAAAATCCACTGCTTTCCTATATACTAACAACAAATTTAAAAAAAAAAAAAAAGAAGAGGTGGGGATGGCTGGGGTGGGGGGGTGGGGGGGAGTGGTGGTACTAAATCTATGCTTAACCTAGATTATATATTGAATTCCTATTGTTTGCTAGGCATTGTTCTAAGTGAAACAATGGATGTAACATAAAATCTCCCAAATTTTCTGAGCAGCAGGTGACAGGGATAGGATCCCAGACAGAAAATAAATGCAGGTAACTGTACTTGAACAACAATAAAATAATTTTTAAAATAAAAAATAAAATAAATAAATGAAAAAATAATTCCTTTTGCAACTGCAATAAAAAGGATAAAATATTTATGCATAAATTTAACAAAGGATGCAAATATACTATATTTTAACTGGTGATTTTATCTTCAACCCCCAACTTTAAAATAATCTATAATTAAATATCACTTAATACATATAAACTAATATGTAATATATCATTTTGAAGTAAATTACCACCTAAATTACTTCAGTCAGAAATTATACTATTATACTTAAGTGTATTTGTTTATCATTGGAGTTACCTTTAAGTATTTCTAAAGCATGGAAGGAACATCTATTTTTTTTTTTTCCAGTGGTTCATTTTATTTTATTTTATTTTATTTTATTTTATTTTATTTTTATTTTCATTGTTGATCTTGTAGTTTTCTGTCTTTTATTCTCACCCGAACCCGCCACCCCAACCCTCCCCACCTCCCTCCCATTCCCACCCCCCCCCGCCATAGTTTTTGTCCATGTGTCCTTTATACTTGTTCCTGTAAATCCTTCCCCTTTTCCCCTGAAATTCCCTCCCCTCTCCCCTCTGGTGACTTTCAGCATGTTCCCAATTTCCATGTCTTTGGTTATATTATGCTTGTTTCTTTGTTTTGTTGATTAGGTTCCTGTTAAAGGTGAGATCATATGGTATTTATCTTTCACTGCCTGGCTTACTTCGCTTAGCATGATGCTCTCAAGTTCCATCCATGCTGTTGCATAGGGTATGAGCTCCTTCTTTCTTTCTGCTGCATAGAATTCCATTGTATAAATGTACCACAGTTTTTTGATCCATTCATTTACTGATGGGCATCTAGGTTGCTTCCAACACTTGACTATTGTAAATTGTGTTGCTATAAACATAGGGATGCATAGTTTCTTTTGGATTGGTGTTTCAGGGTTCTTAGGATATAGTCCTAGCAATGGAATTGCTGGGTCAAAAGGTATATCCATTTTTAGTTTTTTTAGAAAATTCCATACTGTTTTCCATAGTGGTTGTACCAGTCTGCACTCCCACCAGCAGTGCAGTAGTGTCCCCTTTTCTCCACAACCTCTCCAACACTTGCTGTTTGTTGCTTTGTTTATGAGGGCCATTCTGACTGGTGTCAAGTGGTATCTCATTGTGGTTTTAATTTGCATCTCTCTGATAGCTAGCGATATCGAGCATCTTTTCATGTGTCTCTGGATCCTCTGTATGTCCTCCTTGGAGAGGTGTCTGCCCAAGTCCTTTGCCCATTTTTTAATTGGGTTGCTTGTCTTCTTAGAGTGGAGTCGTGTAAGTTCTTTGTATATTTTGGAGATTAAACCCTTATCTGAGATATCATTGGCAAATATGTTTTCCCACATAGTCGGTTCTCTTTTTATTTTAATACTGTTTTCCTTGGCCATGCAGAAGCTTTTTATTTTGATGAGATCCCATTTGTTTATTCTTTCCTTTTGAAACTATCCTAATGATTACAGCACTATGGTAATTGCTACTTGTTGGGGACCACTTTGTGTGGTATTGGAAACTAGCCCTGCATGAGCAAGGCCTTGCCTGTAAGTCTCGACCAGAACCCTGAGGCAGAGCATGCTAGAGGTAGGCATGACCCAATACTAGCATCAAGGGTTCCCATGGGAAATCAGGCCTAAAGAATGCATTACACCTTTTGAAAGTTGCTTTGCTTTGTATAGCCCTATTGATATAAACCAGATGTTTAAGTTCAAAGCATAAGGGAGTGAATTCCTAATCTCATGAACCACACCTTAGTGTGACCCTCTGGCATCAGCATATCTAACAGACCCTGACCTGAGGCAGATCTCTCTGTCTCTTCAATTGTTATCTATAGATAATATCTGTTTTGTATAACTATGGCCTGTAGACTTTGATTGATGAGCTCTGAATGCATGCTGTATACCTCTGCATACATGAATCCCAATAACAACTGTTTCAGAGAAGGGCTTGGGGCATTCTCCACTAGAGGGAATCTCTACCACCTTTCCCACTGGAACAACAGATTGTGTCCAGGATGACTCATTCTCATCCACAATGGCCAGGGGAGCTCCACAGGATGGGGCATCTCACAGCTACTTATTATAAAAATAGCTGCAATAAGTATGAACCACCTTAGTGTGCTTACATATCTAGTAAATGTTTGAAGTAAAAAATAACATTGGAAAATTAATGAGTTAAGAACAATATGGACTTAAGTCATGCTTTCTGCATAATTTTGACAGAGGACAGTCACATCTTAGAAGAATATTATGACATCAGAAAGGACAAAACTCTGTGGCTCAATGGATTGAGTGCCTGCCTGAGAACTAAAGGCTTGCCAGTTCAATCCCCAGTCAGGGTTCATGCCTGGGTTGCAGGCCAGGTCCCCAGTTGGGATCATGCAAGAGGCAGCCACACATCAATGTCTCTCTCCCTCTCTTTCTCCCTCCCTTCCCCTCTCTCTGAAAATAAATAAACAAAATCTTTTTTAAAAAAGAAGTCGTTCTTTAAAATAGTTGCATCTACCTTTTTGGAGCCCAAATCAGTGAAAGTCCTCCAAGAAAGTCTTCACCCTGAGAGGCCAATTTATTTCAAAGACAAGATATCTTCATGGAGAACAGAATCATGAAACAGCTTGATCCATCATAAAATATACTAGTTAGGTGGCAATACAGTATTTTTTGGTCCAGGACTTTTCTTCTAGTTGGTGAACTCTGCTCATTAGATACTATACACCTGGACTGAGATTATCCAGGGTTGCCCAGAAAGACTGGCACAGTCACGGTAACACCATGACATTAGTTCACATTACTGTCTTTGAGTTCTGGTGGTTTGAGTCTGGAGTCAGGGAAAAAATCCATTCTGGAGGCACAGATTTTATAACAGAACTAGTGCTTTACTAACAACTAACAGCAATATTTTTGCTTCATGTATGTGGTCCTAATGGGCCAGTTCTCTTTCATGGAGCAATAATTGTAAGGGGACATGTTCTTTCAGGAAGCATGTCCTTAGATAATAACTAACCTTATTAAGGCTACAAGTTGCATGCACTCTCCTTCTTATTCTGTAAGGAAAATTAAATTTTCCTCATATTACCAACCACAAATTAACTAGAACACCTTAAAAAAAAAAAGAAAGAAAAGAAAAAGAAAAATCAAAGCCTGGGACATTTGTTTTCTCTTCCTCACACCACCGTCCTGTCCCAACCAATTGGACATCTGGGATACATATCTCTCTACTAAAGATGTTTTCTATTTCAAAGCCATGCCTCATCTTTCACTCATGACACTTTCTTAATTTATATCCTGTACTTCCCCACACCTCTTGGGCTGGACAACGACTTGACTCCACGGCTGCTCAAACTTACCTGTAAAATCCGCCTTTACTAAGCCTAAACTTCAGGTCCACATGAGAGACATGCCCGTGTCAGGAAAGTCTAGCCATTCGATAATTTCAGATAACATCATTTATCCATGCCTTTTCCACATGAGAAACTGCTTTTGGCACTGAGGCTACAGAGTAATGTAAGACACAGTCTCTAACGTGAGAGCCAGCATAGCATGATGATTAAATATGTGGACACGTCAGCCAGACCTGCCTGGTTACAAAGGATAACTCTATAACCCTGAGCAAGTCACTTCACCCTCCTGCGCAGTTTCCTTTTCTGCAAAATATAATTATAGCTGCATAGACTTTTGTGAGGATTAAATGTGTTAATAGTCACAAAGTGTAGAGCTTCTCTCATTGTAAGCATTATATACCTGTAAATTTATTATTATCATCATCATCACCATCATCATCAAAGAAAGTTTAGTGTAAGGAGATAAGATTGTATTCAGGTAATTTATCAAAAATAATACGTAGCTTCTCCCAGGCAGATGACAATTCCCTGCTGAATGGGGGGAAAGGAGAAGGGTTTTGCAGGCAGAGAGAACAGTGTTTGTACAGGCACAGGGATGGTTAGTATTTGTAGTTTACAAAGAGAACTGTGACGTCAGAATGGCTGAATCTAAAAACTTGCATTTCTTTTTATTGGGTCATTTTCCAACTCTAATATCATTAATCCAGTGACCTTCAAACCCCTGAACAACCTGAAGGTTCCCGTGTTCTTTACATTTGCTCTTCAATCACAGAAATTCACCAGAGTACACTCCACTCCCTGATTACTCCATATTCTTAGAGATATTCCTAATGAATGCCCTGTGGACTAGAAGAAATGCAAAGACACCCTGAAGAGTCAAAACAGGAAGCTCAGCAAACAAGCACACACTTTGCCTGCTTAAACATTTCACCGGGACAAGCCCGCCATAGCTGGTCCAGCCGGATGCCTGTGGGAAGGAAGCATGGTTTCAAGCTCACCATAACCAGTGTCCTCACCCTAACCACAAGAGCCACCATGCCACCAAGGTTGAGAATGCCAGTATCAAAGAAGGAGCACTATAGTTACCCATGAACTGGGAACTTCCACTCTTAAGGGGCTGACTCACAGATCCCTCGGAGAACCTAAACACAGTAGAAACCCAAGTATAAGCAGAAAACATGGCTTTTTCATCAAATACAGACAGCTTAGACTCCTGAATAAAGAGCCTGCGTATCACTAGCCCTCAAGGCACCACACCTGCCTAGCTCACCAAGGTTATTTAAGACACAAAGAGCTGGAGCCATGAATATGAGTCTGTACCACCACCATTACTGAGGATCTGCGGGCTATGCAGCTGTCCCTGATGAAATACCAGCCCGTGACGAAACATGAACCATTCCTCCACGTAACACTGTTCATCAAATTCCTCCAGCATGAACTTTGCCTTACTGGTGCTGTGTTACCTTCTAACTGCTAGAAACTTCTGTTCTAACTGCCTGAATCACTGAATTTTCATCTGCCTTGATGTTGCTACACTGTCCCTGTCTCTACTGACTACCCACTTCTACTGGAAACCCAGGGATTGCTCTATAAGTACATCTGACCGCACTAGATGGAATAGACACCGTGGGGACAGAACATCAGGCAAGTCTAAGCCCTGGCCTGATCAGAACTCTATGGTCAGATTTTAAGCACACTTGACTTGTAAATCATCCTGGCCTTAACAAGGCATCGGGACTGATTCTTATCAGTTCCCACACTGATGATAAGGATAAACACAAAATCCCTAAGACACTAACTCCTGGGACTATGTCAGTTTATCTTAGAAAATTAATTTATGGCTTTTGCCAGAACATATCAAAGCAATAAGCTGGCTGGGAGTCAGAATTAAAATCCCCTGCAGTGCAGCAGGCCAAGATGTAGCTTATCCAAGGAACTAATGGGACTTCAGCCCCATGATGAGCAGAAAGTACTGGCAGCTTCACATCCTCCTGGGGCCCAAGAAACCAAGAAAAGCCGTGGATTCCCCCCCCATTGTGCCCTTGCTTAGTGAGATCTGTTAAAGATATCATAAGTCCGTTTAGTGAATTACAAGCAGCATTTTGTAATAAATGTAATAAAACATAAAATATCAAATGTATTACACATAGTAAGGATAAGTATAATTTATAAGGTTTGTGTGTGTGTGTGTAAATATCTATGTGTATATTAGGCCCCGATGTAAAATTTATGCCTCAGTATACAAACACTACTTTGATGAAATAAGTATTTTACTTTCTTTCTTTTTTTTTATCAGCACTATGCTTTTACTTTTTCTTTTTTTTTCTTTTTTGTTGTTGTTGTTGTTTTTTTATTTTTTAATCAGTATTTTTAATTGTTGATATTGTACAGTTTTCTGTATTTTACTTTCTTTACAAAAGTTATGAAATCTTTAGAACTTGAAGATATCCTTACCTTTACAAAAATACCTTTAGAAATTTTACCATTAATTAAAAAAACACTAGCATTGGATATTTTTCATATTTGAATTATTTCACCTTTTAAAAAAATTATCTCACTTTTGCAGAGGCATATATACTCTGAAGATACCAGCTCTTCCTTAAAAGGTTATATAACCTCCCTTTAAGTAAGGGACACATTGCCTCAGTTTACCACTTCGTTTTCTCATCTGGCTTTTGGTCTTCGCCCCTCAGCCCTCCACTCCATCCGTCCTGCTGTCTGATGAAATGCAATCATTCACATTTACATTTTTGTATATCCAAGCACTCAATTTTCTAAACACACACTTCTCATAGTGCAATAAAACTACGTGGAATTTTGGTCAACTGATACTGAATTCTGGTTTCCTTCTCTGAATTTCAAACATTTTTGAGGCTATGTGTCTCTCGGTGGTCAGATCATATAATTATCCCTTGAGCTGCCTGGATAGCTTCAGAGTTTATTATTCAAAGACAGCTGGTGACCCAGCAGTGGCTCCTGGACTAACTGAATCCTCACTCTGAATATTAGACAATGGAGGGAAAAACCTGAGCTGAAATTCCATAAATGCTTGAGTTTTATTTGATGTTTAACTGAGCTCTTCAGTGGCATGCCTTTCCGAATAGATTTTCAATTTCTGTTTTCACTTTCAGAGATTGTGATGTGAACATATTCATATAATATAATGACTAAGAGTAATATCAAGGCAGGCACACAAAATGCCAAAAATCTTTAAAAAGATTAATTCATTTCAGATCTATTCATTTCACAACAGAATAAAACTGTTTACAGAGTAGACAAGCAGGCGTTCCCATTCCACATAATTACACTATAACTCAAATTTAACAATTTGATCTATAAAGGCAATTAGGTTCAGCAGAACTCGAAAATTATTTGCCCTGGTAGATAATGTGTTACAGTGAAGCATGCAATTTAGAGTCTCAGAGTCACCATCTGAAGCATAAATATGTTTTGAAGTTTAAACTAAAATAAATATAGTACTCAAAAAAGAAACAAAAAAGAGAAATTAATCATAGTTTCTCATGAACTGCATAACAAATACAGATAGTGAGTCGAAAGTATGTAGAATTCACTCAATATTTTACTTTTTAAAAATAAGCTGTTCACAGTTCTGTCTGAGAGGATACTCTTGAGTTTAAAGGGCATCTTGAGTCATCGAGGACCAGAAAGAAGAGAAAGTAAGGAGAACTTAGATTAGATTGGAGGATGCAGTTCTCATCTCAAAGATATTTCTGACTAGACCAGTTTAAGAGTGGTCTTGTTCAGAGCTGAGGTCTTGTTCAGACAGAGTCCTTTATGATCCTGCCTACTTCTTGCATTCCACAATATGCCATTGGAACCCAGTCAAAGACAGTGCTCCCGAGTGAGGCTAAGGTGCTTCCCAAGGACTGAGAGACAAAGGGAGAAAGGCTTCTCCCAGAATGTGGGTTAATGTGTTTACCGGAAGTGATCACCAAAGTGATATACAAAATATTTAATAACTAGTACTTAAAAGGCACTAACCAGTCAGAAAAGATACTGATACCAGGCTGGAGCAGGGTCTTCAAGAGCCTCCTGGATCACAGGGAGGTTTGGGGGCCCCAAGAATAAGCGGGGGCAGCAGTCAGGGTACTCTGGGCAAAATCTTTTTACTCACTGGTAAACTAATAGTTCAGTCTGTTGACAACTTGTACAAACATTTTGAACGAAGCCCTAGAAACACTGCTCCACCTTCATACCCCCTACCAGCCTCTGCTTGATACATATGTTAAGGTTTCTGAATTCAGAATGAATGTCACTGTGGTAATGATGGTTATAATGATAGAATCAAAAAATAATACAGCATCTAAATTGGCACAGTACTGGAGGACAGACTGTCCTAGGCTGAAAGTCCAGGCTGGGAACAGCTAAGCAGCTGATGGGGTTCAGGACACGCTACCCCAAAACATGGTGTCTTGCCATGTTGACTATTTCAAGCTGAAAGACTGAGAAAACAGCAGAAGCAGGAAGGTCACTGGATGCCTCTCCCTGCCCTTCTCCACTGAAACAGGTTTTAAAACCCTTACGTGAGAGGTGCTTCCCTCTACCTCCAGAAAAGGAGCATTCTGCACTCTGAAGACAAAGGGAAACCAGGAAGAACTTGGACAAACATGGCTGCTGCACCCAGTTTACTGCACTTACATCGTATTCTTGGCCTAGGATATTTCTGCACAACTGTCTGCCCTTCATCAAGCATAGCATAAAATATTTGGGTTGCTTCTTTGGGCCTGCATTTCCTAATGAAGGCTTCTGTATCATGCACAGCTTACAGTAAATAAATTTGTATATTCTCTTGTTAATCTGTCTCTATCAGTTTACTTTCCAGACCCAATCAGGGACCCGCAGAGTGTCGAGAAAAACTTTTCCTCCCTTACATAGACCCTAAGAGGGTAGAGAAAAACATCTCCTCCCCTAGGTAGCGAAAAAGGTGAAATGAACACAGCTAAAGAGGAAACCACACTGCAAGGGGTACTCAGTGATGCAACAGCGTAGGGAAGGTTCAGAGAAAACACAGGTGGGCAGTAAGAGATCACAGACTGGAGGGGATAAACTATTTAGTCTCTGGAGAGGGGTGTGCTGTAGTCACAAGGTGTATTTTCTTAGCCTTGGTTACCTGAATCTGTTCAGCTTTGAGCCACCTTCCTGCACTTTAAATAAAAAGACAACTATCTCCTGAGAGTGCCTGCTTCCCATGTGCCCCCACACCAGGAGGGCAGAAGTCTGGATCTCCAGATCTGAGGAATCTGCTTCATAGTCATACATCTGAGTGAGACACACATACACACCGAAAGTCTCAGGTGATATCTTATGCTAAAATCTGAAGTTTTTAAAATGTGCTGTATATAAATATAATATCCAGCTTCTTGTCCTGCCAGATTGAAGCCAGATCTTTAGTACGGTCCAAGTCAACGCAGTGATGCCGATCTAGCAACCACCCTCAGACCTCGACAAAGACCTGCCTTCCTCCTGTGACCTGCAACCCCCGCACCCGCAGGGTCTGTGATGGAGTTTCTGTGGACAGCCACTGTGAAAAAAGAAAAGCCAGGACCTTTGTCTTCCCAGCATTCAGGGGGCTTTTTACCGGTTCTGTGGAGTATGTTCAATTCAGACAGTATTATGAGCTCGGATTTACAGAGCAGGGTTGCTGAGGAAGCCCTGGTGGTTACTCACTTGCATTTCAATAGACCCACAGGGGCTGAGGCTGCCTTCCAGCAAGTTAATTTGCCTATTTCCAGCAATGGAGATAGAAATGTCTTTTTAAAGAAATGATCAATTGAAATTTCACTAATTCTCCTGACCACGATATAATTTACTATTTTATAATAACTATAAAAACTCATTTTCTACTCCAGCGTTAACTCACATAAAAAAAATAGCTACTATTAATTTGAGGCTTACTATGTGCTAGACAATGTGCTAAGGATGACTGGATTGGTATAAGGACTCACCGATGTCTCATAATCTCCATTTTACTAGAACAAAATGGAAGCTTAGACAGGTTGAGTAGTTTTTCAAGAAGAACAAGCAATTAAATTTGACAATCAGAATTTGAATCCAAGTTTGCTTTAGAAAGCCTGTGCTCACAGTTTGACTTCCTCCTAATCTTATAGAAGACCAATTTTCCTTATTTCAAAAATAGAAAAGAACATGTTGGTAGTAATAATCCCAAGAAAACTACTCTGATACAAAAAATTGGAAGTCTTCAATTTTCTTGCAATGTACTCAATTTTAACATTAGAAATCGATTCCTGAAACACTGCTGTAATCCTGTCACTTTGGGGCTCAAACACTTGACCAGCTCAACCTTCTCAATGGATCAGGCTCCCTGTGGTCATATATGAGGCCTCGTGGGATCTGGCACTGATTGAAACACCCACCCTCACCACCACTCCTTACATTCCAGCCTCTCCAGGGCCTTAGCTGTCTTCCTTTCCACTTGTAATCTCTGCATCTGCTATTCCCAAGCCTGGACTCCAGCTCTTTAATAAGCCCTCCCTTGATTCTCTAAATAGAGAGGCTTTAAAAAAAAAAACTACAGTACACTTTTGTCTCACAGTTGCAGCCTATGTCTCTCTCTGTTTTGTTCTCTGTCATCATTTCCACGACTATCTTGTACTTGAAAGAGAACAGCCCACCTTTTTTATCCTCCATTTCCCACTACAACGACCACACCTTCTGCTAAAGAAGGGGTTCAACCAAAATTGGTTAAATTGAATTCACTTGAATTTGTACTACTTTTAAAACACAAATATCCTTGACAGCATAATACTTCCAGTTTTGTAAACTAATCAATAAATTAGTACTATTAACACATACTTTGTAACTTATATTAACCTGGATTATTATGAAAAGCTCCTTGGATACTTATTAAAAACATCATTATTATCCGCATTTTTATGACAAGAGATCAGAAAAATAAATATGTAGCTATTTCTCACATCTGCAGAACAATTTGTTGCAGCCACAATGCTAAGTGCATACTTCAATTATTTTATTCCTCAAAAGCTTGAGGTCAAATGCATAGGTATTTCTTTCAGGTTCTTAGGAGTTTATAAGCATCCAAAAATGCAAACCAGTTATTTCCAAGCCTGTGTATTTATAGGAAAAAACCACAGGAAATAGACTTGAAATAAATGTACCCAAGAGAAAGTTTTGTTTTTTCAGTCTTACTCTATATCCCCACTTGGTTCCATGTGGATCAATGATGTTGAAAGGAATGAGTGTATTTTTGTTTGCTATTAAATAATGAGTCTGACTTAGTAACTATCCCCTTATATGGCTATGATCAGATACTTCCACTTGTGGCAAACACATGAAGAAAATGAAACGGATACTGTAGCATAATATATATAATATATAATTTACCTAGTATCATTACAGAATGATGTATCTGTTCCAAGTAAGCAAAATTTCATATAATTCTTTTTTCTATTTCAACTGATTTGGTTAAAATATACTTACACTGTAATATCCACTTTATATTTTTAAGTATTTTTTATTGATTATGCTATTACAGTTTTCCCGATTTTCCCCCTTTACTCCCTACACCCTGCCCCCACAACCTTCCAGTGTTCCCCTCCTTAGTTCATGTCCATGGGTTGTACATATAAGTTCTTTGAGTCCTCTGTTTACTATACCATTTTTTATCTTTCCTCATCTATTTTATGCCTACTAATTATGCTTCTTCTTCCCTGTACCCCCCCCATTCCTCCCTTCCCCCTCCCGACTGAACTCCCTGTGTGTGATGTCCATTTCTCTGATTCTATTCCTGTTCCGGTTGTTTGCTTAGTTTTTGTTTTCATTGTTTTTCTTTTCTTTCAGGTTCATTTGTTAATAGCTATGAGTTTGTTGTCATTTTATTGTTCATATTTTTTATCTTCTTTTTCTTAGATAAGTCCTTTTAACATCTCATATAATAAGGGCTTGGCAATGATGAACTCCTTTAACCTGAAGTTATCTGGGAAGCACTTTATCTGCCCTTTCATTCTAAATGAAAGCTTTGCTGGATAGAGCAATCTTGGATGTAGGTCTTTGCCCTTTATGACTGCAAATACTTCTTTCCAGCCCCTTCTTGGCATGTAAGGTTTCTTTTGAGAAATCAGCTCATAGCCTTATCGGAACTCCTTTGTAGGTAACTGTGTCCTTTTCTCTTGCTGCTTTTAGGATTTTCTTTTTGTCTTTAATCTTGGGTAACTTGATGATGTGCCTTGGTATATTCCTCTTTGGGTCCAACTTCTTTGGGACTCTCTGGGCTTCCTGGACTTCCTGGAAGTCTATTTCCTTCTCCAGATTGGGGAAGTTTTCCTTCATTATTTGTTCAAATAAGTTTTCAATTTCTTGCCATTGTTCTTCTTCTGGCACCCTTATAATTCAGATATTGGAACGGTTCAGGTTGTCCCATAGAATCCTCAGCCTCTCTTCATTTTTTTGGATTCTTGTTTCTTCATTCTTATCCAGTTGGATGTTTATTTCTTCCTTTTGTTCTAAATCATTGCTTTGAATCCTGTTTTCCTTCTTGTCACTGTTGGTTCCCTGAATATTTTGCTTTATTTCATTTTGGGTATCTTTCATTTGTTCTTTCATTTTTAGAGCAAGCTCAATTTGGTCAAAAAATGAAAAATGAGCATTTTGATTACCAGGGCTTTAAATTCTCCATCAGATAAGTTGGCTATCTCCTTATCGCTTAGTTCTGAGGTTCTGCTGTGTTCTTTCATTTAGGCCATATTTCTTTGTCTTGGCATGCCTGCCCAATTTACTTTTTAAACAACATGTATGGGACATATTTAGCCTTTTATGTCTGACCAGGGTACATGACTATTCATATCCGCTGTCATCCTGAGCATGGGCATGCCCTGTGTGGTAACTGAGGCATACGAATCAGATGGTTTTAAATGGCCACCTCCCACCCCCATGTCTGAACTTTTTTTCAAATCCTCCTCTTTTCTTGCTGCCAAGTTGTTAAACTTGATTTCTCTCACCCTTACACATCAGATCAGTAGCAGAATCCCAACAGGCCATGCCCTAAATCAGTTCCATTTTAATAATCAAGTAAATGGGTTAGGTGCCATACTAGGGCAAGGGGCATACACAGATGAGTAAGACATGACCTTTATGAGTTTGCAGTCCAGAGCCAGGGGGTGAGGGTGGGGAGCAAAAATGAAATCAGACAATTTCAAAATAACACAGAAATGCTTTGCTCGAGGTATTTACAGCATGAAAGGCTTGGTGGCATGGAGTTCAGAGGTGACTCCCATGAGTTAGTAGCTGAACTGAGCTTTGATGTATGAATAGAAACCAGAAAGATGAAAAGGTAGCCAGTGGGATAAAAAAGAGGAAGAGGAAATGCTCAGGTGCAAGAACTAGCATGGTTTGCCCAGAGAATGACTAACTCCTCAGCACTGGTGGAGTCCAAGTTTAGGCAGCAAGTAGTAGAACCCCAGACTTGAGAGATACAAAGGTGACCTTCAATGGTTTGTTCCCTTCGACTTTATCCCATGGATGACAGGAGCCACTGGAGGAATAAACAAGGAAGCAATATGGATGAAAGATGAGAGTTCAGCTAGAAAGACTTAGAGCCAGACATGCATAGCTTCTCAAGTATTTTTGAATAAATACATAATTTCTCAAAAATAAATGTGACCGTTAGATGGTGAGAGATTATAGCTGAAACAATAGGTTTAATCTGGAATAATTTCTTGCAGGAGAGAAGCCTGAGAATAGGTACTGTCCATGTGTCCAGCAGGGAGTCAGACGGCCTGTTTCTAATCATCTATGGGCTGGGAAACCACGGCCAAGTGCACCTTACAGTTTCCAAATTCAGCAGCCCATTAATATCACCAGGGAGGTTTTTTGAGTCCTGATACCTAGGCTGTCTCCCAACATATTAAATTAGATCCCCTAGATCTGTGACCCAGTAATTATTACAGTTCTCCAAGTGATTCCAGGGTTCAGCCATAACTAAGAACTTCTACACTAAAGTGCCAGGCTCAGACATGAGACTAATAAAGAGCTTTCTTTCCAGTAAAGTATATGGACTGTGACATTTTGGACTTGACTTGACTTTGCCTGTTTATTTTGACACCGGTGATTGTACCTACTAAAGGCACAGCTCAACTGTCACTTCTGAGAAGCCTCTTCTGAGAGGTATTAGACAAAAGCTATTCCATTTCTAGAAGTACTTCTCATGTTTACTGAGCTTGGTGGAAAGAAAATTTATAGGTTAAAGCAAGAGGTCACACAAGATGAAACCAAACTATATTGGAAAGAAATCCATTTACAAACATTTAACTGCAAGATGAAAAAGAGATTCAGGATGTTGGTGCCGAAGCATGGAAGGACTCTTTACTTTGGGATATTGATGGGCCATGGTTTCTGGTTTCACTGTGAAGAACAGAACGTAATAGGCAAGGGTATAAACTTCCAGCCTGCATACTAGAAATCCAGTAAAAAAAAGGAAACACAACCTCGACTCATAAGACAACAGTTTTTGTTTTTTTGACAAGCTCATATTCTAGTCTTAATGTCATTCACAATTCAGACGATTCCTGAAAGTTTCAAGTCATGGCCCTTATACACAGCAAGGGTCTTGTATACAGTACTATGTTTTGTTTTATTTTTAATCTGGAAATGTTAACCTGTATAGAGATATTTTAAGACAAGAGAGATTAAGTCTGTAATTAAGTCTTCAAATTCTTAGTACATATATTAACACCATTATTTTTAGGAAGTCCTTGCCAAACATAGAAATGTTATATTGCCCTAATATTCCAGCATTGTGGATAGTGAGGTGGGTTTTAGGTGTAGGTAAAGAATATCAAAAGCCATTCTACAAAGGCACTTAAAATTTTGCTAAAGCAAACACACCTTAAGGCAGAAATAAAATGAACTTCAGAACAGTACACCTGGGGTCTATTTAACACAGACATGAGGTTACAAGCACCTCAAAGTCAGCTTTAGGCACAAGTTACACAGAACCAAAAGGTATAACCTTCTCCTCTCCCCCTGAAAGTAATGCTTAAGGGAGTACATTGAAGTGTAGATAACAAATGGGTGTTTTTCAAAGTGGTACCTCTCCAGAGGAGAAAGCCCAAGGAAAACAGACATATAAAAAGGTAATCAACTGCTTTAACTTTGCACATAGTACGCAAGAGACACACACACAAATCTTGGAAATTAAAGGCAGTCAGGCTTGTAGGGTTCTATTCTCAAAATGTATACGGTGAACATAATGGAGTGTGCAGAGAAGAACTCTGCACATCCGAATAGTAGGGAAGTAAAAGGAATATAGTTTTCCTAGTATAACAACATGAACATTTGTGGATTGAGTACAGGCCTGCGAACCAAAGCATCGCTGGTTTGATTCCCTGTCAGGGCACATGTCTGGGCTGTAGGCCATATCCCCAGTATTGGGTGTACTGGAGGCAACCACACATTAATGTTTCACTCCCTCTCTTTCTCCCTCCCTTCCCCATCTCTCTAAAAAATAAATAAATAAAATCTTTAAAAAATTATATAAAAAAAAAAACCATGAACATTTCACCAGTCTGTTTGACCTGGGAGCTCTGTGGACAATGTTCCGTTGCCATGCTAGGAATAGTAACCCTCCAGAAGAAATGATTCAAATCGTGTGACTACTTTTACCCATAATAAAATAAACGACGTAAAAGTCTTGGCTTTAAAAGAGTTTCAATTTAGCCAAACCATTACTTATTTCTTGTTTTATATCAAACTAGTTTGACATAAGGGTCAAGTTTTGCAAAGCAGGACGGAGGTCACTATCATAGACTTTGAGCTCAAAGACAGGCTGAATTACTGCCTTCTCTTTACCCCATTTCCTCAATTGTCTATACCTATCTACTTGGAAAAAGTGAGGTGGTGGAAAATAGATACAATTTGCTGGATGGTTTAGAAAAATCGTTCTCATTCTGTGTTGTGAATAAGAAATAAAATGTGCTGTTTATAAAAAATATACATCTCCTAACCCTTACCTTGAGAGATTCAGATCAGCAACATTCACTCACTAGAATGCAAGTCCTTTCCTATACAAGCTTTGTGACAATTCACTGAAAAAAAGCATACATACACACTTGCCCCCCCAACACATCTTATCATGTCCCTCTGAATTGAGTTTTGCAAAACCAGTTCACTACACTTCACTGAGTCTTGTGTTTGCAGTCACTATCATCCATCAGGTGTGCACCCAGGTTAGGTGAATAGTACACTTGTCCAATTATGCAGTGACCTAGAGGCAAACAGACAACCCACTGGAAAAATGAGAAATGAGGACCTCGCAGCTGCTTCCTTCCTTAAGTGCAGTTCCGTGGAGTGAATTAATAGACTTAATGTCATTACTCAAGGCCTTCTTCCTGACTATAGGACCTGGAGCTCCCTTTTTTTCTCAGAACATTTACTTTAGAATATTTCCAATTGTAAATTCTTTCTCTGTCCCTCTGAAATGTAAGCTTTCTTGGGGCCTCTGTCCAGTTTTACAAAACAGGAATGTCTTTCTCAAGGGCCTGGGAGCCCTTCCTTTGAAAAATGATCATCAGAAAAATAACACTCCTATTTCCTAGTTTCTGTGGGAAGAAGGTAGGAGACTAATGTCCATAAGTGCCACTTAGTAAACGTGGATGGACTAATCACACTGGCCAATTCACCCACTGACGGCTGCCAATGTTCTTCCTCTTGGTCACACAATGCTGAAAAGCCATCCCACCTTCTGCTTCAGAGGAGCTGAATTCAGTCTTTGTCCTATCAAAATCATCTCAGGTCAATTCATGTCAGCCAGTTTGACTTTGTCTAGTGTAAGTCTCCTGCAACAGTGCTACACACAAAGTCCTGACTAAGGACATTCACCACCCTATTCTCAAAACTCAGAAAAAACTAGATTACATTTCAAAAAAATTCAAAGGTCCTGACATTTTATTTTGGCTACTGACTTAAGTCATGATGATAATGACAGCCTCAGAAGAAGCCATATAATCATTTTTCTTTTAAAATATAATTCATTCTATGTTGATGGTAGAGAATAGAAAATCAGCTTGTATCCTGCTGTTTGAAAGATGGACGTGTTACTGGAGAGAAAAATCTATTACAACAAACTCTGAGTCTCGTAATAAGTTATGTTTTCCATGAATACGCTTGTTCTTTAAATATTAAAGGTATATAGTTTCATTTTTTAACAACGTTTTCAAAACATGAAGTGAACAAGGGCAGTTTCTTGTCCATTCATTAAGATAATATGAAGAGGTGAAGAGCAAAATTTGTCTCAACACCACATTACACAAGCTGTTAATAGGTCTTTGGAATTTCTGATTTAGTACTTTCACCAAAGAAAATACTAAATCTTTAAAGAAATATGATATAGGTTATACTCAGTTGATCTCTATTAAACTTGAAATAACAAATATGCATGACCAAAGAATACTTTTCAGTTAAGCAAATCAATGCTCAGACTAGAAATGAGTATACTCTTGCCCAGAAAATAACAGAAAACTGCAATGGTGGTGTAAAGAGTTGCCAAAAAAAAAAAAAAAAAAAAAAGAGTTTCCTAGGCTTCCTAATGTTAATAATAAAAAAACTATGTGACCATAATATAACTGAGTTTTGATTTCTTGCAATAATAGGAACAAATGAATATGCACAAATGTTATGAAGATCCCTGAAACTGTGCCAGATGGCCTTATTCAGCATCCCAGGAAAATCTTAGGTGCCTTGAAAAGCCACATTTTTATTTCCCGCCCTCTGCATCTCTGCTTCCAGATTCATGCTCAGTGGCGTAAATAATAGCACCACTTGGATGATTAATAGGCATTTTAGAATGACCACATCTAAATTGATGATTTACACCCTATGTAACTCTTTTCTCCCCTCTTCAGGAAATAATATTTACCATTTACCTTGAATCTCTGACTTGTCATCACCACTTAAAATATTTTTCTAATTAAACCACTCCCCATCTTAACCCACCACTTTAAGCCACCCCCATGTCTAGCTACACTTCCCCATTAATTTCACCATCACTACACTTCCTAGTGTCTCACACTTCTATATATGTTCAAATCTCCACAACCAGAAAGAATACTTACAACTGTAAGCACAACACTGCATGTTCCTGTTCAAATCTCCCCTTTTTTTCCCCCTCATCACAATGAGAACAGAAACAGAAGAAAAGCTTTAGCATGCCTTTTCTCCATTTTATCTCTTATTACTCCCATGTTCGCTCCTTCCTCTTCAATCACAAAACCAAGCTCTTTCAGGCATTTGCACTTCCCTTTGCCTAGAATGTTCCCTCCACTGAGTTTTTCACCAGGCTAGTTCTGGCATTTGTATCAGATCTCTGCTCAAATACTCCCCTTTAAGGACGAACTGACCACCCAAACTAATATATCCCTTTCCTCTTCACCCTTTCATTCTGTATTTTGCTATGTTTCTGTTTTGTTCTTTTTGTTTGCTTGTATTTTTTTATTTTTACTAATACTTGCACTATAGATATGCTAATTTGCTTATTTTCCACCTCTTCCTACCAGAATGAAAGAACTATGGAAGCAGAGACTCTCTCTCTCTCTCTCTCTCTCTCTCTCTCTCTGCCTGCTCCCTCTCCCCTCTGTGTTTTGTTTTATACTTGGATCTTCAGAACCTGGCAAATGTTTGGCACATAATCAAGGGTTTAAGAAATCTACGTTGAATGACTACATGATTTCACATTCCACAGATCCTAAAAATGACATCACTGTTCTCTGTAAACCAGCAGTTTGTTCAATATCCACATTTTTCAGTTATTCTTTCGCTTGTCTTTTTTTCCTCACTAAACTTTGTTTTAATGGGTTTCAAAATCCTGTGACAGATTTTTGATCAAGTTGTTTCCACTAAAAAGTACTGACTTTAAAAACTAATAACTTAGAAAGTGTCATACACACAAACAAACACACAAAATCAAAGGGTCCACAAAAGAGTCTCTTCCTTCTGAAGGTTTTATGATGGATTGTAATCATTAACCAATCTTTTACTGTTAATCTTAAATGGCCAATTGAGACAAATGGTTCTGAGACCATTCTTGCACCACTAACTAAGACTGGGGTGGCAAGTATCAGGGATAATATTCATTTAGCTTTCTGGGCAGACTTTGCCAGCTCCAGCCACCTTCTTTTGATGACATCAACAGCAACTATCTGTCTCAGGTTATGAACAGCAAAACAGTCCAGAGGAGGAAAGTCGGAGAAGCTTTCAACACAAAAGGCCTTGCCGGGAACCATACATATCGATGATGGCAACATCACCAGATTTCAAAAACTTTGAGCCACTTTCCAGCTTTCTCCCAGAATGATCAATCTTCTCCTTCAGCTCAGCAAACTTGCAAGCAATGAGCTGCGTGACAACCCAGCACAGGTGCATATCCAGAACTGACTTGGCCTGGATGGCTCAGGATAATCGCCTAAGCTGTGAAGCCAGCTGCTTCCATTGGTGGGTCATTTTGCTGTCACCAGTCACATTGCCACAATGAACATCTTTGGAAACATGCTCTTGACTTTGAAGCCCATGTTGTCCCCAGAAAGAGCTTCAATCAAAGCTTCATGGTGCATTTCAACAGGATTCACTTCAGTTGTAATGTTGCCTGGAGCAAAGGTAATCACCTTGCCAGGTTTGAAAATACGAGTCTCTACTTCATCCCAAGGGTTAGTACAAATCAGGGACCATCAGTTTTGTAGACATCCTGGAGGTGCAGACACAGGGGCTCGTTAGTAGTGTAAGCAATTCAGGGCTTCAAGCAATGTGATTGCACTGGCACTGCCATCTTCGTGGGTGAATTTCTGTCCCCTGAACCAAGGCATGTTAGCACTTGGCTCCAGCATGGTGTTGCCATTCCAAGCAGAAATTGGCACAAATGCTACAGTGTCAGGGTTGTAGCCAATTTTAGTAATGTAAGTGCTAACTTCTTCAACAAATTCCTTGTATCTCTTCTGGCTGTAGGGTGTCTCAGTGGAATCCTTTCGGTTAACACCCACAATCAGTTGTTTCATACCCAGTGTGTAAGCCAGAAGGGCATGCTCACGGGTCTGCCCATTCTTGGAGATACCTGCTTCAAACTCACTAACACCAGCAGCAACAATCAGGACAGCACAGTCAGCCTGAGATGTGCCTGTAATCATGTTTTTGTTAAAGTTTCTCTGTCCTGGAGCATCAGTGATGGTCACATAATACTTACTGGTTTTGAATTTCCACAGGGATATATCAACAGTGACACCACACTTGCATTTAGCTTTCAGTTTATCCAAGACCCAGGCATACTTGAAGAAGCCATTTCCTATATCAGTAGCCTTTTTCTCAAAATTTATGATGGTTCTTAGTTGATCCCCCCCACATTTAGAGATCAGATGACCACTTGTAGGAGACCGTTCTGTGTGGCGTGGGCCCAGCTCCCACTTGGAGATGCACAGGACCCACACCCATGGATAGGTTCTCCTGTGGGGAACCAGGCCTGCAATGTGCCTAGGCCGCTTTGAGTCTTGCTTTTGCTAAAAACTCCCTCACCCTGAATTGAGACAGCAAGTGCTTATTGTAACTTCCTAAAATCCATGCTAAACCTTCCTAGGATGAGTGTAACTGGTTGGACCACTTTTTCCTTTTTCATTTGCAAATATCCTTCTTCTCTGATGTAATTAGAGGCATTGCTCCTTTGTTGTCTGTAAAAGGTAACCACCTAAAGCGAACCTGTGCATAGTAAATGAGGACCTTCATATCCTGTGCCCAGTAAGACAACAAAAGCTCATTGAAGCAAGGGCCACGGCTTTTGCTCCTCTTGAGAGAAAAGCCATGCTGTCCTTTTTCCTCCACTCAACTCGGTAGTCCGTGTGAATGTCTCATTTCATCCATAATGATGTGGACACTGTGGGCCAGTGTCTGCATCAACCACTAGTGGTAGACTTGCCAGAATCTACATGTCCAGTGACAATGATGTTGATATGAGTCTTTTCCATTTCCCATTTTGACTTTCAGTGATGGTTTTCGTGACACCTGTATTCTGGTGGCAAACGCGTTGCAAAAAAAAAAAAAAAAGGTCATTTCACTTTTCTAAATTAAAGGCTTTAGAGTCATCCTTGAAATGCTTCTTCTTCTTGACTCTAGACCCATTATATTCCAATCCTGCCTTTTCCTATTCCCTCCCCACTGCCACCAAGTTTAGAAACTTATTCCAAAGTATTCTCCCAGGATCATTCTCTCTCTGAGGAGATATGGAGTAAAATTTGTAAAAATAATATAAATGTGGCAATCAGCTACATAACAAGAGCAGCTGAGTCCAGGACAGTAAGATGAGCTTTCAAGACTAAATGTACAAAATTAAAGAGAGTCTTGCAAGATACCCACACTGGAGAGAAAAGAAGAAAAGAAAAATGAGTGATATCAAGAGCAAAATCATGAAAGCACAGTGTCTACACATCCAAAGCTCATTTACTAATAACAGGTTTATCAGTCACTTCCTCTAGTCCCCTTTCTAAAATGCTCTGAATATTCTTCATTACCAAAATTCTTTAGATTCAAGGTGTGAAATTACATTTTTTGGTCTTCTTATATACAACCTGTGCTCAAAACAAACCAAATTCCCCATTTCTCTCAAATATAAGTTCATAGTCTAGCTTTTCCTTCACGCTATATCTATAGTCTAGGAATCTCCTCTAATAACTACTTAATTCTACATACTCAGGATATGGTGCAAATATTACCTCCTCCTTAAAGACTCATCAGATTCTCTCAGTTTCAATGATTTCCCACCAGCCTTTCAAGCATCCTTCTTAACCAGTAGATAGCATTTTTGCCCTCTGCTTCATATTAAAAGTATTTTTTAAGCATGTCTGTCTTCACTACCTATCTGGAGTATAAGATCCTTATGGGCATAAACTATATCTTATTTGTAGCTCCAAAAATTAATGTAAACTTGGAGAACTTGATTTATGAGAAACTTGGGTTTCTTATTTTAAAAAGAGGAGTAATAATACTAGCAATAACCATATGGCATGTTGTAAGAATAAAATAGTTAAATTTATCTAAAGCATTTGGAACAGCACCTGAGCCATAAGAGTTCCTTATTACTATTATTTTCAAAATTGCTATCATTAATTGTACCTGCCTTTCTCACTATCTCAGATTTAATTGATATTCAATAGCATCTTTAAAAGGGCAAGAAAATTCCTGAAAAGAACACTAAAAGCACAAAACAAACACAGTAGCTAAGCGTATGTCAGGTGATGCAGAAAAAGTGTAAAGGCCAAAAGAACAATAAAATTCACCTGACCAAGGTAAGTGTGTAGAATTTCATAAAATGGGGGGAACAGTAGGGAGTTAATGATGGAGGTGACTAGAAATGGAGGCAATGTTCAAAATCTATTCTATCAGCCATCTCAGCATTAATGCAAACAAGCAAAACAGGGCATTGAAATAAGAAGCCCAAGTTTATTCTCTTTTAAAAGAACTGTTTCTAGGAGAAGCAAAAGAGCACTTGCAAAAGATAAGTTTGTTGGTACAAAGTATATGTTAGGAGAAGGGGAGTAGAGG
This sequence comes from Glossophaga mutica, assembly GCA_039655065.1. NCBI lineage: Eukaryota > Metazoa > Chordata > Mammalia > Chiroptera > Phyllostomidae > Glossophaga > Glossophaga mutica. The sequence continues at coordinate 143,416,955 of CM077307.1, forward strand.
GGGAATTATTTAGTATTGAGGACACAGATAGAAAAGAAAAAAATGAGGAAAGAAAATTATTTCATCGCTGGAGGAAAGAGGAGAAACTTCTTGTGGAGTTATCCATGCATGCTATTCTGGCCCTCCCCCTGACCGCTCTCACAGATTTTGGAGAAGTAAAATAGCTGGAGGGGACAATAAAGGCACATGTAGATGTCTAGCAAAACACCCACAGGCTCATTAACACCCGCTGATCTATGCAGTCCAGAGCCATGTCGCATGAAAAATGAATTCTAAAAATAAGGCCTGGCTTTCTCCCTAAGACACAAACTTAAAGGAAAAAGTTCTTTGTAAAATTTTATCTCAGGCTATTTGGCAAAGTTGAGCAGAACCAGATCTACCCACCAACTCGCAATGAACACAAGCTAATCAGACTGTCACAGTATGCTCTGGGCAGTCGGTGCTCTAAACTTCAAGTGCTGGCTCCTACTCGCTACACGTGACAGAGCTGAAAGAACTGTCCAACACAACAGATTTTCATGCTTGAACCAAATATGAGGGATGTGTAACATTTGGGTTAATAAACGCCCCCCAAAGAGGCTGACTGGAGGACACAGACGGCAAGTCTCTAGGAGTCAGAGAGGCTTGTTGTAGCACCACGGGCACCAAGCTCAGCTTTTTCTTTCTGGAGCACTCATTATGGCTAGGTTTCGAGTACTCCAGAGTTATTCCCTAAAACCAGGCTGCTAACACTGGTTTGAAGACAGTGATAATGGGAAAAGTCTTCAGCACAAAGAATTGTAAACAAATCATTCTTTGTATCAGTAGTTTCTGTTAAGACACAGATGGGGTGGGAAGGCATGGGCTTATCTAGATTATTGAGGTGCCCACCTGCTTAATGACCTGGGTTAAATGAGGACAGGCATGTACTGTATAATTGGGGGGAGCTCTTATTATGATTCAGTACCAAAGTGAAGGATACTTTTAATCTACCTGATCCTGATGTACTTATTATGATGACTTGAACTGTGTTCTTTTATCAGGTTCCTGTAAAGTTGGATTGGGACGCAGCCACATCCATTCATCTATGTATTGTCTGTGGCTGCTTTGGTGTCGCATTTCAAAGCTGAAAGTTATAACAAAGACTGTAAGGTCCACAGAGCTGAAAATATTTATCTGGACTTTCAAGAAAACTTTTGTTGACTTCTTTTCACATGATTGGCCAAGTCAGGCACTGTTACTGCCTTCCTACTTGTAACCTTTTAATGGATATATTTACTTTTGTTCTTAACATGTTGGTGACTCAGAGACCATCCTAGATTTTCCTCATTTCAAGCTCTGCTTGAAGTCTGACCAGAACCACATTTTTACCAGCTTCTGAGTATTATAAACCTTGGAGATCTTTCTACCAAAGTCACACTCACATTTAAAGAACGGTCTGGAAGAAAGCTCTTATAGTGCAAGAAGGTAGAAAAAGCCGAAGAATGAACAAACATCCCTCATGTCTGCTTTCCTGATCCTAGTCTTTGTAGAATGGTTTGCAAACACTCAAACAACTTGATTTTGATGTCTTCATTAGGATGCACCATCTTCATAAACCATTTCTAAATAAATGGGTATCACCATTTATTTAGCTCTGATAAACCATTTCTAATAAATGGGTATTACCATTTATTTGTCCATAAGTAATATTGCCACACTGTGTAAATCACAAATTTCACATTCCAATATATGGGATATGTTAAGCAAAAACTTATAAAGAGCTTTTCTGTGGAAGAACAGTTAAAGTACTAAGCAAGGAAGAAAATACACTTTATGGGGCCCTAAAATTATGATTGAAAAGAAGGTAATGGGGATTCACGCAAAACTGTATTCACAATGTCAGAACTTGTTTTAAACTACATTTCAACTCCAAAAACAGCACAGACTAGCTGAATGATATGGCACCGAAATAGCAGCAAATTAAGTAAAATGTGAAGCCTCCCTCTCGCCACTTTCTGGACACTTTGTGTTACTTATCACCACTCCTTGAGAAAGATCTCACAAAAACCATCCAGATATGACACTTCTTGTATGTGTTTTTAAATGAAATTAAATAAAGTCCCTAAGATACATGGGGAAATTTTTTGTTAGACACTATTCACACATTCTCCAGTAGTTGGGGATCTTTTGTCTAGGTTGGGTCTGGGAGGTAGAAACATGCAATCTTAGAAGATGTCAAACAGAAATAGTGATACCTTGATTTTAGCTAATGAGTGGTATTATTGCTTTGTCTATACCATGTTTTAATGCATCTCATTAATTTCTACCAATTTACCGACAAGTAGTTGACATTATTATTGTTGTTTTGGACCACTCAGATTAAACTCTTCCTATTTTTCTTCCTCTAATATTTATTTGTGCTGAAACTGTGTTAGGATCTGAAAATATAATTTTAAAATCATTATGATCCCCACTATCATGGAGCTTACAGTCAATAAGTGGCTTCCAAGAAGAAAGGTATTTTGAAGAGAAATATCTCAAGGTCTCTAGATTGAACCAACATCCTCTTAAAACACTTAGAAGGGCAAACATAGAGGTGATTATTGAGTACTTATTACATATCAAGAACTATCCTAAACATTATATGTACAGTATATGATTTAGCCTCATAATCCTATGACCTAAGCATTGTTATTGTTATACCTATTTTACAGATGGAAAGCCTGACAAAGACTTTCCCAGGGCCACAAAGCTAGCTACAGGAGCTGATATTCCAACGCAGGGAGTCTGAATCCAGAGCCTGTGTGGGGCACTAGGCTACAATGAGGGACTGAGAGGGGTATAGACAGCTTGAGAAAATACAAGGGAAGGAACGGGGAGCATTGAAGAATCGCTTCTCCATTCTGTTGGTAGCTCAAATTCTCTGTGTCTCCTAAGGATGCCCACAACAGTTTCTGCATTGTTCAGTCAGAGAAAATGTCAGCTTTCTTGGCAGTATCTCCCCCAGGGTGATAATCCTGATACTATGTCCGGTTCATATCTGGGTGCCAAGAGTTGGATAATGCCTGACTTCAGAGGGTGCTCAATAATGTTTGCTCAAACAAAATAGCAAACAACTCAGAGAGATCAGAGTGATGGTTACCACAGGGTAGGGGGATGGAAAATGTGAAGGGACTGAGAAGTACACATTGGTAGTCACAAAATAGTCCCGGGGGAGTCAAGTACAGCATAGGGAATACAAAGGAAGGAAGAAGGCAGGCAGGCAAAGGAGGTGCAGTATATCACATGACACACCATCACACAAAATAATTATAATTTAAAAAACATCACCTCGGGTGGAAACAAAAATCATTCCATCAAATTGTGTTGAGAATGTGCAACACGGGAGAAGTGACCACAAAAAAAAGACAGATTTGAATTTTCCCAAACCAGAAATGTGTCTAGTAACTAATAGGTATTGCAAAGGACTTATTAATGCATTCTATCTTTAAAGGAGTAGTATTAAAATGTAAATCTGAAGTTATTTTGCTAATCGGATAATAAGTTTTTAATCCCTCAGATTAAAACCAGTTTTGAAATAATTAACCACAGATTTGGAAAGAATGATATTCTTTGGGAGTTCTTGTGAAAAGACAGGAAATGGGTAATAGCTACTCCTGTACCTTTTTTCCTTTCCGCTGACCTGTCAGGTTCTCACCTCGAAGCAGCTGCTCTCCCTTCCTTCTCAGAAGGAAGCTGTAGAGGCAACATTAAACTTGTTTTATGTAACTACTTATTCTAAGCTTAAACGATTTTTAAAAATATGTGCTATGGTGTAATATGAAAAGTTAGATTATTTTTTATTAAATATGTTTATTAACTTTGCTCACCCTCATATCCCCAATAAAACAACAGTTCTAATGACTTTACTAGCAGAATAGCATTTATTATTGATAAATGATAGATATATAAAAGAAAGGAAACACAAGAACCACCTCATAGGTCTCAGATCCATACTCTATAGTTAGGATTCAAGGGTTTTAATAATAAACAATAGTTCATACTAAATAAATGTGTGTGGCCAAATGGAAATCTGTAATTTAAAATGATTTCCATTTGGTGGTGGAGGTGATTTTTATCTACTTTTTGTTGTTTAAATATATTTTTCAGTATTTACCTTTGCTACTCAGAGATTTTTATAGGTCTGCTATTAAGATAGAGAGTATTATATTGTAATACCATTGAACAGAGTATTTTGAAAAATGAATGGAAAGAAAAACCCTCATCCATAAGTCCTTTAAAAGGAGGTAACAGAGTTTATCAACGATGTTGATTTCAGTTTTTGAGTTGTTAAATTTCAGATTCTCCTGGTGACTTTCAATCTATTACATTACCAGCATTTTGATTTCTTGGTTGTAAAGGATTTCAATACATTTAAATAAAAAGTAGCCGAAGGGTGAATTTAATTAGATCCTCTGGCCATTGTGATATTTTCTTAAACTACTTGCCCTTACTAATTAAATATGTGAGAGTGTGAATGAATGTGTATGTGTGTATATACATATATTCATGTACATATATATATATACATGTGCATATATATAGAGTGTGTGTATATATATTTTTTTCTAAAGAAAAAGAAAAGGAAAATACTATGGCACTGTTAAATAAAAAGAAGAGGTAGAAGCAGAGAAGAAAAAGAAGTTGCTGAGTTATAAACAGTTCAATCCTTCAAAGGACCCTAAAGAAGAATCAATTTTGTGTTACCCAGGAGAGCTCTGATATCAAAGTATGCACTGTATTTTTTTCAATAAAATTCAGGCCATGGTCATATAAGTGCCAGTCTTTATTTCCCACCTTCTATGTTTACATTCCTTTTGAACAGCACAAGGAGGACACTCATACACAGATGGAAATAGGCAATGAGTGAAATTATTGCTTTGTATTAAAATACTTTCTAAAAATTTTATAGAAAGTTATCTGTTATCTTTTGAAATTATGTATATGTGCTAAAACTTTCTCATTTGTTTTTGATGTCTCCAAGGTTTACATATAGTCTACCAAACATAATAATGCATTTTCTTTAGTGATGGCACTTACCTTCTCCTGCCTTTCTAAGGCCTATCATAAAATAATGCAGATAATCCTAAATTGCTTACGCTTCAACCTGAGCTCTGCATTTTTATTATCTCACATAAATGCAGAGCTGTACTTTACCTGCAATTTGCTCTGAAAAAAATATAATGGCAAGAGAATGAATTAATTTTATGGAACCACAATAAAAGATCAAAAGAAAAAAATGTCTTAAAAATAAAAAATTGTTATATTTTCTAAGACATTAAAAAGACTAACTGAAAACTTTTATGGCAGGAATACAAACTGGAAAATGTCTCCTGCTGTCGAACATGTGATGCCACATTCAGCCTAATTTCATTATCCTTTATTCTTGTTATTATTTATGTTTACATTTTCCTAAAAATATAGAATATATAGTTGAAAAAGAAAATTAAATGTTTGCTTTCTTGATTCTTTAATATGCAATGAAGATACTGAAATTATACTGATTTACTGAAATTGTACTGAAAAAATAAAACTGTATCTGAATTTTCATGAATTTATTCCTTTAATTATCCTCCAAAAAGAAGGGAACCAAAATAGGTAGGTACACATAGAATCTTGCATAGGGTATATATAGTAATCTAAAGAAAAGAATTACATAAATGGGCCCTGGCTGGTGTGGCTCAGTGGACTGAGTGCTGGCCTGTGAACTGAAAGGTCGCTGGTTTGGTTACTGGTTATGGCACATGCCTGGGTTGCAGGCCAGGTCCCTAGTTGGGGGCATATGAGAGGCAACCAATTGTTTCTCTTCCATATTGATATTTCTCTCCTTCTCTTTCTCTCCCTGCTTTCCCTCTTTCTAAAAATAAATAAATAAACTCTTAAAGAAAGAATTATACAAATAGTTCTGGAACTTTTGAAAAGAAAAACATTTAAGTTTAGTATATGTACTTCAAAACAAAATATCCATTCATTTTTCTGAGAGATGTAGACATATACTTGAATATAGGTGATATAGATTTATCTGAAAAATAATAAAACTATTTTTTAAAATTTAAATTTCATCAGATTTCAGTTTTGTTGTGGTCTGGTTGCAGTTCTAACCCTAAAATATTTCTTAATCTGGCAAAGTTCCCCTTGTGAGTGCTCAGATTTGCAAAATCCAGCCCCTAAAAATCCATCACGTAGGTCATTTTCCTCATAGTGAGTCATTCAACAAATGGTATCCTTTGTAGGCATGTCCCGCTGACACAATTTGGAGTTCTGTCCTGGACAGAGTAATGCCTTCAACCTGTATTTGGAAGTAGAGAGGAGGGAGGAAAGTGTGGAACACTGCATTCGTAATTGAAATCTAGCTTGCAGCAGACTATAAATGCAGTGACGTTTGCTTTTTTAATTCTTAATATAATTTAGCCCAGCATCTGTTGCTTTTGGTTATAGCTAGGTTTTTTTTTTTTTTTTTTTTTTTTTTTCCCTGATTTAAAGTTTTAGAGAAAAAGCCTCCACTGACCGAAACCCAGAGGTAAGGGGCAGATTACTTTCACAAAGAAATAAACAATGGTATAAAGTTAGTAAGGAGATTCGTAGTTACCACCCTGTACAGACAGAAGCAGCAGAAATGCCCCGAGGCTTCTGCGTATTGCTCTGGGGTTTCCCACCACCGAACACTGTGAAAAGGGTGACACATCCCTCTCCGAAGTGCCAGAGGGAAAATGACTTTGACATCAAAGGGAAACTTCAGTGATTTAAAGGGAAGTTGAAGTCAAGGATTTTAATGCTTGCTAAATGGTAGGGAGAATAAAAATATCTTCCAAAAACCACAAAATGATTGTTTTTATTATTAATACAAAAATTACAGGAAAACTATAACACACATCAATGTATCCTTTACTCAGATTTGAAACAAGTTGACAGTTTGCCTTATTTACATCTAAAAAAAATTTTTAAATAATGTTAGACTTCTGGTTCCAACAGCATATGCGATAGATAGATACCCTGAAGAACCAGGGTGTTAGAAACAAGTGCATACAACAAATAAAATATTTCAAAATGTCTTTCTAAATGAATGATGAGCTGGCAAGAAACAAAGTGGTACTGTAAGGCCAAAAGATGAGAAAACCAGAAGGTAGAGAGGTGAGCAAGCATTGGGGTGGTTGATGCGTTGAATCCTAGTGTCTGTAAATTTCTATTTTAGTGGATAAATTGGGACCACAAAAGCGCTACAATTCCAGTGCCACGTATAGTATAAGCACTACTGAGAGGTTATTTTATAGGCTCAAATGCTTAGATGGGGCAGAGTCCATGCATTCATTTATCATATTAACCAATCAAAGAAGAAAAATAATATTTTTTAAAAATGTAGATCAAAATGATATAGAGAAGAAATAGTCCTACTGATGTAAAAAGAAATGTAGCAGAATACGAGTCCTATTGAGATAGCAGTCCCATTGATGTAAGAAAAAACTATGGTAAGATACAAATCCTATTGAGATAGCAGTCCTATTGATGTAAGAAATAGATCAAAGAAAGGGGGAAAAGGAGTTAAAATTTACGACTGCACCTGCCGCGGAAGCCAAGATGTAAGATGCTTAAAAGAACAGTTTTTCCCTGAGATCGGGGCCCAGAATTTGGAGACTGCCTCCTCTGGGACCACGCGTGTAATAAAGAGTCGTGCTTCGTGAACTCCCTGCATCTGGATCGTTTCATTTCTCCGTAATAAAAAGTCCAATAAATTCAGCATACTTTTGTATATCTACCGAAATACCTAAAGAAAAAGAAACATCTAATACCTAAAGAAAAAAAACATCTTAGAGAGAAACACTGAAAGCTTTCCCTTTAGAGCAGAAAAGAGACTAACTAAGATGTCCACTATCAACACTTTTCTATTCAACAATATAATGCGAATCCTTGTCATCAGAATAAAAAAGCAAAGGAGGCAAAGAGAGGGAGAAGGGGCAAAATGAAAACATCATTATTCACAGCTGATATGATCACCTATCGAGAAAATCCAAAAGAATTCATCAATAAATTTTTAGAATCTAACAAAAAGTAACTGAATACCAAAGTAACAGGACATCAAATTAATTAGCAAAAATCAATTGTCTCTATAGATTACAGCATAACTGGAAATTAGAAATTGTGCTAGAAATAAATTAAACAAAAAATTTATAGAATCTCTAAGAAAACAATAAAACATTCCAGAACACCTAAACAAATGGAAAGAGATAACATATTCAGGAAACAGAAACCTCAATATTGTAAAGCTATCAACTCTACCCAAATCATTCTATACATTTACAATAATTACAAAATCTCATCAGTTTTTTATTTTGGGTTTCAAGCTGATTTTGAAATGATATGGAAGGTTAAGATATAAGAACCAACTAAAAAACTCCTGAAGAACAAGAAGATTTGGTACTTACTTAACAGATATCCAAAGTTACTATAGAACTGTAATTCCAAGAGAGTTTGATATTGGCAAGATACAGATAAACAGCCCAAATACAACAGAATAGAATTCATTAAATACATATGTTTATATATAATATGCATGTATATTACATAGAACGATACATATATATATATTTGACTTATAACGGTGGTGGCATTGCAGATTGGGTGGGAGGAAGAGGGACTTTAATGTTCCAAAAATTAGATAGAACATATGAAAAAAATGAGAATGGGCCCTTATCCCACACTAGGCCCCAAGTCACTTATAATATTTTTAGAAGACAATAGAAGAAATTATCTAAGGATAATGCAAACGTAAATCTATAATGAACATGTGAAATGGTTTTATGTATTTCAAAATTACATGTTTTGTCATTATTTTTTTCATCTGCAACTGACTTTTTCAATTACGTTTTTGAAATGTATTAATTCACATAGACCTCGTTCACTCATTTTATTTGCTTTCTAATATTTATCTTTCCATTTATCTACAAATAAACATTTAGATTCTTTCCAATTCTTAATATTACATAATAAAGAATTTAACATGTCTTCGTGTGCATTGTATAAGAATTTACCTTTAACTGAAATTGTTTTCTCCTTGGTATGATACCTTCAAATTTACTATATGATGTTAATTCACTTCAAAGTGGTGATATCAATTTCTAACCTCATCAGAAAGATGCGGTCTCCACTTCTCCAAGTCTGTAGCAATAATTATCAAATTTCTAAAATTTTGCCACAATGATGGGTACGAAGTGATAGCTCTATTTCTTTCTACATTTACTGGCCATTCAACTTGCTCTTTTGCTAACTATGATTTTATATCATTGATTTCCCCATTAAGTGTCCTTTTGTTTTCTTACTAACTTTGAAAGTCCTTTATATATTCCGGATAGTCTAGTAAATATCGTCCCCCTATCTAAAGCTTCTCTTTCAACATTGTTCATAATTCCTTTTATCATGCAAAATATTTTAGCATAAATGTACTAAAAATCTCTCCAATCTTTTCTTTAATGTTTCTATCTGTACTCAATGTATAGTATCTCAATAAGCTTCACATCAGCACTGCAAGTTGGGTATTATTATCTCCATTTTGCAGAAAAGGAACTGATCTAAAGGCTATGCAATTTTCCAAGTCACGTACTGTTGGAGGCTGCATTCAAACCCATGTTCCCAGGATTCCAAAGTTGATGCTCAGTTTACCCCTCCCCCAGCCTCCAACCTCCTTTACAGAGGCAGTGTGTCCAGGTGGTGATGACAAAATGGTGGAGGAGAAAAGACAGAAAGATACACACACACACACACACACACACACACACACACACACAATTTATAGTAATTATTATCAAATGGCCAAGTAACCTTACAAATAGTAAAAACTTAGTTAATGATACATCAATTCAGGGAAAGAGGAAATTTTGTCAGCCTATCTTACATATCAAAATTGGTCTACTGAGAAATTCTTAGACAATGAATAATACCTGTAATTTTATCATTTATTATTATCATTCATTGAAAATGCCTAATAGTTTCAAGATAAAGTCAACATAACTACAAGATCTTATAAATGATATGGCCCTATCTAGGACTTGTTCACTATTAAAATAGGCATCTTCTCAAAGCACCTACCATGAACAATTCATTAATAATAACTTTTTTTCAAAATGTTCCAGTGGTCTCAAAGTTATGCAAACAATTTGCTGTCAATACAAGACAGAGTAAAAGCACATCAGCTTTGGAGCCAACAGAAATGGCTTTGAATCAGTGCTCTGCCTCTTATTATTTATATAATCATAAGCAAGTGATTTAACCTCTCTGAATCTTAGTTTCTATGAATATTAAGTGGAGACGATAGCAACTACCTTTCAGTGTTACTAAAGATTTAACAAGCTGATATATGTAAGGCACCCACCATGTATATTAAGGGTTCATAAAAATGATGGTGAGAGTGACTGGGAAGACAGAATCATCAGTTTCCCTTTCACTCACAGTGCTGTAGACACTTTACTACCTTTCTCTGTCACGATGATGGAAGTAGTACCTTTCTTTCAAGTTCAGGGAGCACATCTTAGTGCTCCATATGTCAAATAAGAGCATTTCTTCCCTATCTTAAAAAAAGCTCAGCAGGCATATAGTCAATACATGAAGAAGCAATGGCACAGTCTCTCCTCCTGATGGCTGTGAAGAATGCACATAGTTCTAGGGAGAAAATGATACTGGAAGGAATGAAAGCACCATGGACCTCGGGATTAAGACTCCTTGGGGATCTCTCAGTCTTTTTCAGTCAGAAAATCTATGCTTTCATACCTGGGCTGACAGCAAAGCTTGGGAATTGACTAGTTCTACAGATGAAATGTGGCCAAAGAAAATCACTCTCTCCTGTGAAGACATACCCAAAGATGTTCTTGGATAGGCAGAATAGTAGCAATAATATTACCTACTTGGGAGGTCTCCAGAAATATAGACCGCCTCTTTGAGATAACAGGGATACCTTTTGTCTAACCTACAAGAGGACATCTTTTACGTACAACATAGGGCCACGTGGAGAAATGGATCATCATGGCTTTCTTGGAGGGCTGTCTGAAGGACAAGGAGGGAAACTGAAAGACTTACTCTCTAACATAAAAGTCAAGGTGAGTGAATTATACTTACCTTGGAAATATAGGGCTCTGGATGAGAAGAGCCAGTAAGACCTGTTTCTAGGAGGAAAATCAGAGCAGCAGGCCGCAAGTCGACAGTGGAGAGGGGACTGAGGATTGTGTGGCCTACTCAGAGAGAGAAGAAATGCTGATCTTCACAAGGAACTGACTGATTTCCTGGTTTTAGAACCGGGCTTTTGGACAGCATTAAGTCCTGTGCAGTTTCCTCACAGAGAACATCCTTAGTTCAGGCCACCAAGCACAGGAGGGACAACATCTTTCAGAGCAGCAGGTTAACCTAGTAAGAAAGTGCCTAAGAACAGCTCAGTGGTGACCAGTCATTGAACTACAGATAGTCCTAAAGGTGGGGTTAGAGTTGCATTATGTGTTTCACCATAATAAGGAAGAAAAAAATTCAGGACAAATGGAAGGCTTTAAGTCAACCTCACAATTGTCATGTAAATAAAAATACTAAGGATGAGTAGAGAGCCATCTGGATGAAAAGCTAGAGTGAAAGGGAATGTAGGTTACTGAGCAGAAACAGTCACTGTTGGTGCAGCTTCTGCAGTCGCTGCCCCTCTTCCTTTGCCTCCTCCCATCCCCAGAGTGACTGATGTTGCCACGTGCCTGGCTGTGGGCCAAGTACCTGTATCTGCTCATTAAATCCGGCTTGCAATGTCAATTAAAGCTAGTTTTCCAAACTCTCAAGCCTTAGTCTCATCACACATTATACACAGATGATAATCCTACTCACTGGGTTATAACAATTACTACATGAAATAAGTACACGAGCTCAATAAATGGAAAGTTTTATTCTCTTACTAGTTTTGTTCCCCTGGTCGAAATTTCTTGTTCAAAATTCCTATTCCTTTTGTTAGTTGCACATGGCTTCGAAGATATATATTTAGCCTGTGTATTTTTTAATGAGAAGATTTATCAAGGCACAATATAGATTATTACTGCCTGTCACACTGAGCTGGGCCTATTTAAGATGAAATAAAGAGCCAGGGATAATGAGGAAAGACAAATCTTACATATTTGTGCTTGGAACTTACTATCTTAAAGCTTCATGTGTATAAGCTAGATAATGAGGAAATAAGTTTATAAACTATTCAGTAGTAGTTTCTTCTCATAAAATGTAATTACAAAAAACCAATTCTTTGAATTATATTTTAGGCTTCATTCAAATGGTAACCATAAAGAAGGCTTTCAATTTGATTCTCCTCTTCAGCAGATAAAAAGAAAGCACTAGGAAGACATTTCAGCCTCAGTTTTGCACATACTAAGCCAGCAACAGACTTTTTAATCAAACTGGCAAGATCAATTTAAAATAAACTCATCACTCTAGACACCCATGTCCTTTTACTGACGGAAATTCACATGAGATATGGAAATAATTACCTCAGTTATGTCCAAGTTTAAAAAATTGTTTTTCAAATTCCATTGAGACATTTCAGAAGAAATTTATACACACACACACACACACACAGTATATATTGTATATATACTTTCATATACACATTTATATTCACACATACACATATGTACATTCAGAGACACATATATTCTGCACAATTTTAGACCTGAATATTTGATTAATCCAGAAGAGAAGACCACAGAGTTCTAGGCTGCTGGGGGTGACCTAAAGGTCACCTCAGAGGTGCAAAGCCCAGACCAACAGAATAGCGAAAACAACATCATAGTTCTTATGGAAGCCCTACCAGTGCTTCTTAAGTTATCGCCATAAGCAAATAAAAGTAACCTCTCCTTCCTCCATACTTTTAAAATATTTCCAAAGAAAAAGGAAACTGAAAATGCTAAAGGAACAGGAACTCTTTCTTTAGGGAAGGGGAGACTGAAATTTATGCCCCTTCTCTGTGCCCACATTCCCCACACACAGGTCTGCTCACAGAATCAGCATGGAGCCCCAGCGGGTTCACGGATCTCGGGCTGAAAACCACTGCTCCCCGGGGAAGAGCACAGAATGAACTTACCACATACTCCGTAATTTATTAATAGACTTGAATTGTGTAGAGAATGGACACAAAATTTTGGCCTCTAGATTAAGGCAGATAGGAAACTTCAACAATATTAAAAAGAGGTTATAATATTTCTCAAGTTGTAAATAAATTTAAATTTTTTTCAACTTTTTTCAGTATTTGGAACTTGGAATATATGTTTCTCAGTAGGACAATTGCTTAAATAGCATTTTAACTCCCAGACTCACCCACCCAATCCAATTTTACCCATTTAATAGTCTAAACCTGAATGTTGTTAAAACCATCAAAATACCACATTAAGGAAGATAATGATTGATTTACACAAAAATAAAGAATGGTGGAGGGAAGAGTGAAATATAAAACAGAAAAGGATGCAGAAAAAGCTATTTTTCTACACTTGGAGTTAAAAAATACTTTTTTTTTTTTTTTTTGCAGGCAACTACATAAAATACAGAATTTCATTTCCATTTATCTCTTGAGAACTAGGATCTCAAACTGATTTAACACTCACACACCAAATATATTCATGTAAATTTGTCTCAATCCATAATCCCTCCAGAGTGGCTTCCCTTCCCTTTCTGTCAGTAAAAGCTCCCTTTTTCTTTACCACAGATAACATCAGCCCGAAATCTGATTAAAGATGTTGAGAGTGATGTGTGAATGATTAAGCTTCCAGACTCTGTCCTGTTTGTGTTGTTAAGCAGTTTGTTCATTCTGCGAATGTGTTAGAAAGTCAAGTCCCCAAAATGACATGCTGGAGAGAGAGGAGAGATGTTCTGATCAGTGGGAGAAGAGCACAAGGACAGGCAATCGTTGCTGTGAAAAGGTCACTCTTTAAAGTCGGGCCTAGCTTTTGGCAGGTGATTGTCTTCCCTGATGACCTTACAGATCCTTCAGCTGCTCCCATGCTCATGATGGCTACACGGCTCAGTGAACTATGGGACATTTCCCAAAGTAAGGATAGGTCCTGGGCGAAATGTTCCATTCAGTATTTATAAGTTTCCTTGGATCATCATTAGCTTCTATGGAGGTAATAGCCAGAGCTATTGATTGGCACTACAGGAAATCTGATTGCCTTCTTGTTTTATCTTGACCTTAGACTTTTCTCCAGCTGTGGAGATGGGTAATATAGGAATTGTCCTCACATCAGTGTCAGTCACCAGCAACTCAACATTAAATTGTTATATATATTATCTATTTTGTCCTGCCTCATCCTGCCCCTTCCAATTTATTTTTTCACATTACAGAGAATGATTTTTTAAAACACATATCTGATGGTGCTACTCTCCACTAACACCCTGTGATTGCCTCCTACTAAGTTCAATATGAAAACTAACTCCTTAAATCAGGGGTGTCAAACTCATTTTCACTGGGGGCCACATCAGCCTTGTGCAGTTGCCTTCAAAGGGCCAAATGTAGAGCTCCTTTGCCCCTAGTTAAGGAGTGGTTACATTTATACAGTCCTAAAATTACATTCAGCCCTTTGAAGGCAACAGCGAGGCTGAGGTGGCCCCCAGTGAAAATGAGTTGGACACCCACTCCTGCCTTAAATGGATTAAAGGCCTTGTGTGATGAGCTCCAACTAGCTTCACCTATTTCTTCTCCCTTCAGTCCCTCCCCTTTTATCCACCCAGTAATACCTCCTGTAATTTGACTTCAATAATTTTTTCATTTATTTTAATTTTCACTGACCATGCTTCTCTCATGTCTGAACTTTCCTCCCATGCTAATGCTGTTGCCACAGCCTATACACCCTTTTAACCTTCTTTACTTCAGGTGATGTCTAAGTATGAAGCAAGATGACAGGGTATAAAGTAATTTGAGGAATACAGGAAAACTAAAATTCTGGAAGCTAAGTTTTAGAAGAAGGTATAGAACAACTTTATGACATCTAAAGAGTGAAAGACTTCTTAAACAAGACAAAAAAAGGTCAAACCACACAATAAAAAGATAGATGTTTTAGTTAAAATGTAAAGCTATATTTAAATCAGCATTTAAAAATTAGTATAGAAAGAATTATTTTAAAGTGAGAAGATATGCTATAGAGAGGGGAAGAATATGCAACTGGCAAAAAATTAATGTCTAAAATATATAAGGGATTCTTACCAATCAAAAAAAAGACACCCATCCAACAAAAATTGAAAATAAAAAGGTATAAAGAACATGAAGGCAATTCACAGATAGCTTTCCTTTTCTGAACATCATTCACATCAAGGCATTATAAAATTTACACATTTATACTAACCCCAAATTTAAAGATCAAACACAATTTTTAGTTATTTTATATTTAACCTTTAGTATAATCTATAATTTCCAAATAGGACACTTTTTGCTTTTATTCTTAATTCTAGTTGTAGACATAATACATATGCATTTACCAATGGAAAATATATATATATATCTATATATACACATATACATACAGGAAAAATATTGCAACTATGTGTTCTTTAATCACTTCCATGGGAACTTTTTTTAAATTTTAAAAATCACCAATGATCATGACAGTAGCAGAGTATTAAAGAAATAAATTTGACAGACTTCCCTGTATTTCTTAAGAGCTCTTGCATTACCAAAATATGTCTACTTAAAATAGAGTTGTATTTTATCTGTTTTTTCCATGCAAGAATGTCCACAATGCCAGCTGTTCTGACAGAGGCATCTTATTCTTCTATGGGAACAAGCAAGTTCTAGCTTCTCTTATGTGCCCTAAGCTGCATGTGTGTGAGACATTACTACAGCTGCGCTTTCCCTTCTAATCCTGCACATCTGTTACCATAGTGGAGGCTGCTCTAAAGAGTTAAATAAAACAAGTCTAGGGATCAAAGTTCACTGTGAGCAGGTGTTTTCACAGGGCGCAGTTCACCATGACTTTTTGTCTCTGGCAGCTGGTGCTCAGCATCTGAGCATAACTATGGTTTCTACAGAACTTGGCACTCATAGCTCACATCATCTAACATTCTCCTAGACTGCCCAAATTTCTGAGAAAATGCTCAAAATTATAGTGTTTTCACTTCACTTCACTTCTTCATTTACACTTGGAAAATATCTCCTTTGAAGTGACTGTCTTCTTTGCTTTATGTGATTAACTTCAAATAAACTCTTCTGGACACTACAGTTTTGGTGAGTGTATTGTTTGAAAAAAGTAGATATCAGAGTCATTCAAACAAAATTAAAAGTGGTGAGTGGGCAATTCCTAGTTCAAAAACTTTGTATGTTGTAATTTTTAGACCTCTTTGCTCTAACTATATACACGAAATAAACAGGCCATGGAAAAGTAGGCAAATTATCCCTTAATATAGCCTAACTTTTCCTTACTTATATTGCCAATAAATTCTACATTTAAAACATGACACAACCAATGTTTTAAATAGCAACAGACTATAAATAGAGAGGAAATGGTTATAAAAGGTATTACTTAAATGTAAACTTTTGTAACTTCTCCAGGCTCACAATCAAAATTGAGGGAATGAGGTTTTCTTTCCCCCAGGCTGATGTGCTAAGAGCTGACAGAGAAATCTTTAAAAAAAGAACAATTGGTACAATTCTTACATTTTTTCCATGAGCTTACATTTTTAGCACTTCAAAGTATTTTGGCAATCACAGACATTTAAATAAAGGGACGAATACCACTTTTCCACACTGGTATCAATAACATATACCTAATAGTATGGACACCCAAGGGTTTTGCTCTCTTTGAGATTCTCTGAATTTTGTGCAGCTGATCAAAGTTAACTATGCTTTCCCTCTGTCAGTCATGTGAAATAAATATGAGCTATTTCCTCCAAATAGTCCATGAGCACTTCTGCTCATGGGCTAAAAATCTCATTTCTTGTCACTTTCTAATAAGGGTTTGACTAATTTAGCGTGAACCGAAAAAAAAAAAGAGATAAGTTTAAAATAAGGCACGGAATCAAAATCCAGAAAGTACTTCATGAATGACCAGTTCTTTGATATTGCCATAATTCAAAATGAACTACTGCGTAAATGCACGTGCTGTGCAATTGATGAAATGCTAGGAAAGGGAAGCGACTGTTTCGGTTGGTATGTATTCCAACATGGGACTTTCCTTCTCTTCAGACATGTGCTCTTCACTGAAGCACTAACGACGCTGGCAGAGGAAATAGCATCATTCGAGAACAAAATTTGACCTACTGTTATACTCCTGTCTTATAACTGAAAGCACCAGGCCTCTTGATACAATTTTTTCCTTTCAAATTTTTAAAATTTGGATTTCAGGGACTTAAGATCATTCAGAATGATTAGGACTTTGTTCCAAGTCAGTTAGTCAAGCCACCTTCAGCTTTGACTTGACTTAAACCATTTTTATAGGCACTCCAATGACTCCTACATCACCAGGAGCTACACTTCAGCACTCTGGAGTTGGATGCCTGAAGACTGTAAACTACAGTATTTTCTAACAGTTCTTTGAATTACATTTAGTGATGTTGCATCTATAGGTGTTACAAAGGTCTCATAGGATCATCTCCCCTCTCTGTTCTACCTGGAAAAATCCTATAATGCAGTCACAATGTAGCTAATTATAACTCCATAAAATTTAATAGACAACCATGTAAAAATTACTAAAATATAATTTTGCATGCAAAATTTAAAGTGATCTGAATCTACTAAGAGAAAATATTTGTTAATAGTTACATCATTTTAAAGATTCAGAAGTAAATAATAAGCTCTGTAGATACTATTTATAACCAACTGCGACTTCCTCATCTTCCCCCAGCACTAAATACATGGCCAATCACATTGCAAGAAGGTATTCCTAATTCCAGGCAACTTTATTTATCATTTCGATGCATTGCTTTTATTAATGTTCATTTTCTGGAAATGTTGCATATGTACAAAAAAATTGATTGAACTTGATTACTGCTTTGAGTATAATCATAAATCATAAACAAGTGACTAGAAATACATGTCCAGAATGTCATTAAACATATATATTTAATTTGTCCTAATGAATTGTATACCAAATAAGTGAGTTTTTAAAATTACCTCTATTGAGATATAATTTGTATACCACAGAATTCAGCATTTTAAAGTTTAAAGTTCGGTGGGTTTGAGTATATTCAAAGGGTTGTACAAACATCAACACAATCACCTTTAGAATGTTTTCATCACACTGAACAGAAGTTCTGTATCAATTAGTAGTTACTCTCCATTCTCAACACACTCCTGTTACCCTAGTCTCCAGCAACAACTCTTTTTCTTTCCCTAATTTGGACAATTTATATAAATGGAACCATATAATATGTGGTCTTTTGTGACTAGTTTCTTTTACATAGCATATTATTTTCAGTTTGTAGCACATATAAATACTTCATTCCTTTTCATGTCTGAGTAATAGTCCATTATATGGATATAACACATTTTCTTTATCCATTCATCCATCAATAGATTTGAGTAATTTCTACTTTTTGGCTATCATGAATAATGTCATATAGGCATCCACATAACAGTGTTTCTTCATTCTTCTTGAATATACCTAGGAGTGGAATTGTTGAGTCATACGGCAAATCAACATTTGATATTTGAAGAATTTCGAAATTGTTTTCCAAAGTGGCTGCAAACTTTTACATTTCCATCACTATTGCATGAGAGTCTCCATTTCCTCACATCCTCCCTAACAGTAGGTATCATCTGTCTTTCTGACTATAGCCAAAACCGTGAGTGTGAAGTGGTACCTCTGTGATTTTTAATTTGAATTTTCCTATTGGCTAGTGGTGTTGAGCATCTTTTCATGTGCTTTTTGAAGTTTTATGTTTCTCCTTTGGAAAAAAGATGTCCATTCAATCTTTTGCCCAGTTTTTAATTGGGTTGTCTTTTTTTTTATTGAGTTGTAAGTTATGTATTCTAAATGCAAGTTTCTTTTCAGATAGATAACTTATAAATGTTTCCTCTAAAAGGTCTTCTTTCATTTTATTAATATCATTAAGAGCATAAAGTGTACTAATTTTGATAACATCAGTTTATATCTTTTTTTTCCAGCTTGTATTTTTGGTGTCATAGCTAAGAAACTATTGGCCAACCTAGGGTCACAAAGTAAATGTGTATTCTTCTGAGGGTTTTATACTTTTATCATAGATGACAAACACATACATTAACCCTTTGCATAATTTAATCAAGACCACATATTTGTAAACATACATATTTTTGCACAAGGGTGTATAAGGCAAAATGCTTTAAATTTATTTAAGAACAGTATGTTTATAAGCTTGAAAGTATGCTTGTATAATAATTACAACCAGCATAACATAATGGGACTTGTTTTTTCATTTTGCATATGGGTTTTAATTACTGTTTTAATTGTGACACACAGTCTACTTTCCCCTTATGTTTCCTTAATTAATAGTAAAGTAGAAAAGAATTACTCTTGTAATCACCCATAATAGACCATGTGAAGGCTACTCTTTTTCTAAGGTGATGGAAAGACCCAGTTGAAACTAGGGATTCAAACAGATATGGGTTCAATTTCAAACTCTACTACTTGTGTGTTCCTGGGCAAAGTTCCTATTATCTCAGAACCTATTTCTTCAACTAAAAAATAAACCAATGAAACCTATTTTCTGATGGTTACTTATAAGCACTAAAGAAATAACATATATAATACACTTAGCAATCTGTCATTAAATGTTCTATATTACATCAGTCTTTACACCAAATCCTAATAAAAACAAACAACAAATTTTCCTATATCTGCTATTCTAAAATGAAAACCTTTTGTCTGGGCATCAGGGCTATATATAACTGGGTGCCGATTGCTAATATACTCATATTTTTCAGTATCTTTTATCAGGTATAAGCTATTGAACTGTATTTAAAAATGTCCTCAACCTCAAGGGCCTTGTGCTATTATAGAAAAGTCTTAGGGAAATTACTTAAAAACAAAAACAAAAATGAAAAAAAAAACAGAAAAAAGGCATAGTGTTGCCCTGGTTGGGTGGTCCAGTTGGTTGGACTGTTATCCTATACACCAAAAGGTTGCAGAGTTTGATTCCCAGTTAGGACACATACTTGGGTTGTGGGTTTGATCCCTGTCAAGGTACATACAGGAGGCAACAAATCAATGTTTCTCTCTCACATAAATTTCTCTTCCTCCCTCCCTACCTCCCTCTCTCTCCTCTCCCCTGTCTCCCTCCTTTTCTCTCTCCCTCCCTCGTTTTTAAATATTTTATTTATTTATTTTAGAGAGAGGGGAAGGGAGGAAGAAAGAAAGGGAGAGAAACATCAATGTGTGGTTGCTTTCCATGTGCCCCCTACTGGGACCTGGCTCACAACAGAGGCATGTGTCCTGACTGGGAATTGAACAGGGGACTCTTTGGTTCACAGGCTGGTGCTCAGTCCACTGAGCCACACCAGCCAGGCCACTCTCCCTATCCTATTTCTCCTTCTTCCTCTCTCTCTGCCCTCTTCCTCTCTCTCTCTCTCTCTCTCTCTAAAATCAATAAAAACATATCCTCAGGTAAGGATTACAAAAGGCATAATGTTATCTTTGTCATCCTGAATACAAACAAATTACTTTGGGATTCAAGAAATGATAAGGTTATAAAGACGGGGAATCGAAGAAAAATTCCTAGAAGACCAGTTAAGGTGAAACTTAAAAGAAACTTAGGATTCAAATAGCATTAAGGAAAGAACTAGCATAAAAATATGAATATACGAAAGAAGGAGTCATACTTGCAGATTCCTGATGTGTCTGAAGTATAAGGTACACAGAGAAGTAAGATGGATCCAGAACACAGAGGACACTGAATGGCAGAGTGAGTTTGACCTTTATCTGACAGGTGATGAGGGGCTAAGCAGAAAAATAGCATGTTAAGAAGCCTATCTAGAAAGGTCATTCTTCCATCAATACACAAAATAGCTCAGGTGGGAAGAGCAGAAGCAGACCCGCAATAGAGAAACAAGCAAGCTACAGTAATATTCCCAGTAAGGCCAACACTGTCATGTGCCTTCCAATAGTCATCATCACCCCAGGTTTCAGCTAACAGAACACTGATTTTGTTGTAGAATTATGCAGGCAGCATGTACTTAAGTGGCTCCTTCCCTAAGAAATAAAAGGAGAGTGATCTAAGCTGGGTGAGTAAACTTTGTTTTGTAAATGGCCAGAGAGCAAGTACTTTAGCCTTTGTGGGCCATGTGATTTCAATCACAACAGCTCAACTCTACTGTTGTGTCAGAGGAAAGAAAAAAAAAAAAGGTAGACGATATGTAAATGAGTGAATATAACCGTGTTCTAATTAAAGTTTATTTATGGACACTGAAATTTGCATTTCACATAACTTTCATGGGTCATTAAATATTATTCTTTTGATGTTTTTTATCCACTTAAAAACGTAAAAACCACTCTTGGCTCCTGGCCCACAGAAAACCCGCAGCAGGCTGCATTTGGTCCATGGGCCCCAGCTTGTCAATCAACCCCTGAACCAATATAGCTGCTCTGAATTCTCACCAGGTATAATTTAGGAAGCAGTGGGGTGTATTATGTGGTTCTGACCAATGAAATATAAGGGAAAGTGTGTTGGAGGGTTTCTAGGAAAGACTTTCCTATCCAATGAGAAGAAATGTGCCAGAAAAACTAAGACTCTGAAAATAAATTTAGTGTTGTGTCACCTATTTTTGCATCTGTGAGAGGAAGTCCAGAGATTTGCAGAGGACCATCCTGACTGATACAGCAAGTGAAATACATCAGTAGGACTAAAGCAGAATGTGTTTAGGGTAATGGGGCAGAGAATAGTTGCTTGAAGAGCAAGTGTTGTGGTGGAATTGGTGTTCCAGTGGCTTCCAGGGTAGGATACAGGGAAGGGAACAGAGTTTTAAGGCTTGGGGTTGAATTCTACATTTTTATGCAGTAAAAATAAGATTAAAAAAAAAACCAGCTAGAAAAAATAGAACTACCATACGATCCCACAATCCCACTTCTGATCATTTATCCAAAAGAACTAGATGTCAGCATTTCCATGTTCACTGTAGCAGTACTCACAATAGACAAGAGGTGGAATAAACCGAACATCCATCCACAGAAGAATGAATAAAGAAGCTTTGGAATATACCTACAGTGGACTGCTAGTCAGTCTTAAAAAATAAAAAAAGGAAATCCTGCAATATGCAACCACATGGCTGAACCTTGAAAACATCATGCTCCATGAAATAAGCCAGTCACAAAAGGACAAACAGTAATGATTCTACTTATATGAAGTATCTTTACTAGTCAAATTCACAGAATCAATGGTCTAATCACAGTCTAATGGTGGATGCCTGGGGATGGAAGAAGGAGAAAGAGGGGAGTTACTAATTAATTGGGACTGAAATTTCAGTTAAGCAAAATGAATGAGCTCGTGAGAGCTGCTGTATAACATTTTTCCTAAAATTAACAATATTTTGCATACTTTAAAATGTGTTAAGAGAGATCTCATGCTAAGTCTTCTTTCAACAATAAAATAAAATGACATAACAGAAATATACATAAGGTAAATTAATTCACTATTTGTTTTAATAATAAGGAGCACCTCACAACTCGTTTGAATGTCTAATAAAACCAACTATCGGAGGGCATTCCACCTACTGCTGGCAAGAAAGTACATTAGTACGTACCCTTGGAGAGCCAGTTGGGAAGATTTGGTAAAAGAATGATCTGGATTTTCTATGACACAGCCTAGCAATCTCACTTTAGGCATACGCCCAGAAACGCTGTAGTAGTACAATGTGAGTGAAGACCCCATCCAGGGCCAGCTTCTGCAGTGTTGTTACAATAGTACTCAATGTAACAACAGATATTACAGGAATGAATCAATTAATTATGTCACAGTCATTAAATACTACAATTAAATATGTGTGCAAAAAAGTATGCACCAGGATAGACAAATATATAATCATGTGTGTAACATTTTTAAACACATGAAGTATATGGTTAAACATGCACACATATGTCATAAGAGAATAAAAATATATCTGTAAAACTATGCCCTGACTTCAGGAGAGTTGCACTTGGGAGGGAGGGAAACAGAGAGGAAGAAGTTATAAGGGATAGGATGAGACAGAGGAAGCTTTCAAAGAAGCTGTATTTTAAATTTCATTTAATGAAAAACAAAGACCTGCAGCAAATGTGGCAAAATCACTAAAATGTGTTGCATCTGGATGGTGGATTCATGGAGGCCTACAAAACTATATTATTGCATGTGTGAAATGTCACATAACTTTTAAAGAATGTCTGGCAGAGTTCATTTTTATGTTGAATATTTTTTCAAGGCTGAACACTCTCAATCACCAACTCCATGACAAAATTGAATATATTCTTACTGCACATAATAAGAAGCTGTAATAAAAAATGAAGTGTAGGTTAAAGTATTTCTCTGAGATCATAAAAGAGATAAAGAACCAGTCAGTTCTCTATATGACACAAGCAACTTGATCCATTAGCAGAAGACAGGCGACACATCAATGTTTTCACAAACAGTAATTATTCTTAGATAGCTGGGAAAGCATGGGGGGAAAAACCTCAGCTTTCATACCCTTGCACTGATATATATTGGAGTATTCAAAATATTTTGATAGTAAGACAGAAAGAAGAAACTTACTGAATGCAAAGTCTAAGTGTTATTACCTCATCACTTTAAATCAATTTTTTGGATTTCATACATTTTAAAGCAAGAGCATTTGAATCATTTAACAAGGTAAGTAAAATGTTGTTTTTAATGTTTTATAATCTGAAACATCATCTTTATACTAAACACAGATATTTAAGGAATATAAAAATAAACAATATAAATTTTAAACAGTAATTTGTATTGAATTATATTGGACAGAGAAGAACACAAATAATTATATAGCTCTACGAATTTTCATAACATGGACTCACAAATGCAAGCACACCCCATGTTAAGGAATATACTATTGCCAGCATGCTAGATTCCTCTGCCAGGGTTGCACCCACAATACCTTCCCTCCCCAAACTAACCACTATCCTCACTTCTAACATCACAAATTCATTTTGCCTGTCTTTAATCAGAATCATCTGTTCAAACTCCTTTGCTCAGCTTTATTTTTGGGAAATTCATCAATGTTTGCTGATAGCATTAGTTTATTCATTTCCATTGCTTCTACTAAGCCATTGTATTACTATCCCACCAAGTGCCTATGTGTTCTAACAATGAAGAACATTCAGATTGCTCCCAGGTTGTAGCATTTATGATTAAAGCTGCTATAAACACATTAGTCTATGTCTATTTTGGCATAAAATAGGCATTTCTGTTGCATACACACAAATATGATGATTTATCATGTATGCAGAATGTTCCAATTTAAATTTTTCAAAAATAGCTGTATTAATGAGAAGCATAAGTGAAATAACAACGACGAAAAGTTAATGATAGTTGGAAGCTGAGCCATTGTTACGTGGGGTATAGTGTACTGTTTTATTTACTTTTCATATGTTTAAATCTTTGATAAAAGACTTTTTAAATGGTTATAATGACCCTCTATTTTATAAAAAGAGAGATCTGTATTCTTTAATACACTTGAAACCTTTATGATCCTATTAACCAATGTTATCTCAATAAGTTTAATAAAAATAAAATGTCCTGAAAAACATAGAAAGACTATGAAAATGTTAGGTTAAAGGAGGCCAAGGAGACACAACAACTAAATATGATACCTGATCCTATGGATCTTGAACTAAAAAAAAAAGAGTGCTATAATGGGGCATTACTAGTTCAGTTGATAAAGTCGAAAAGTAAATGGTAACTTCAATGAAAGTTTTGTATCAATGTTAAATTTATTGAATTGATAACTGCAGTGTGGTTATGCAAGAAAATATCTTGCCCGTGACTGGTGGGCTCGGTGGATTCGGCACTGTCCTGCAAACTGAGAGGTTGCTGGTTCAATTCTGGGTCAGGGCACATGCCTGGGTTTCTGGTCAGGTTCCCGGATGAGGGGGTGCGGATGAGGGGTGTACAGATGAGGGTTGTGCGAGAGGCAACTGATTGATGTTTCTCCCCCTTTCTTCCTCCCTTCCGCCCTTTGTCTCTCTATAAAAATAAACAAAATCTTAAAAAAAAAAAAAAAAAAGAAAAGAAAAGATCTTTACTATTAGGAACACACATTGTAGTATTTTTGGGTCAAGGACCCAATGTAAGTGGGTTACCCTCAAATCATTCAAGAAGAAAAAAATCAATAAACATGTGTGTATGTGTAAAGATTATGAGCAAATAATAAAGCAAATCAAATAGAGTAAAATTTTAACAAATAATAATCTGGGTAATAAGCACATAGGTATTCTTCATACTATTTTTATTTTTTCACTTTTCTGTAAATTTTAAATTGACAGCAGGTGATCAAAGATTACAAACTTCTAGCTATAAGATAAATAAGTCCTGGTGATGTAATGTACAGCCTGGTTACTATAATTAACCACACTGTGTTGTATATTTAAAAATTGCTGAGAGAATAGATCTTAAAAGTTCCCATCATTAGAAAAAAAAATTTTGTAACTGTGTATGGTGATAGATGTTAAAAAAACTTGTTGTGGTAATTATTTCACAATATATACATAAATCATGTTAAACACCAAAAACTAATATAATGTTACATGTTAATTATATTTCAAAAAAATAATAAGTACAGCTGCAGGATGAATTCCTAGGAGAGTTTGATTCAAATTAAATGTGCCAGGAAAAGTTTGTATAAGAATGGCAAATGAGAGGAAACAATAATAAATTAAGGAGTACAGAACATGAGGGGCATGATGGGAACTGGAACCACGCAGGCCATATTAAGGAGATTAGATTTTTATCCTGAATTCATGGAGGCCAAAAATTTTATGGTCACAAAAATTCATATTTACTTCTCAGAAAATCACTCCTAGAATGGCATAAGACTAGAGGTAGAGAGAAAAGTTTTCCAGAAGTTCAGGTGTAAGATAATGAAGACAAAATTCAAAAAAATATTGAAGGTGTGGAAAAGCTAGGACTTGGTGATCTGTTATGTGCAGAGAAAAGTATAGAGAAAGAATACCACTCAAACTCTTAAACTAGCTTTCTTAAGTATGTTTTTTGATGTATTTCTTTTTTACTGTTGAGAACTGGGGGAATATATGGTACCTGACATTGCCTCTTACTCTCAATTAAATTCACAATAATCTTGGAGGAAGACAAGAATGATGATTTATACAGCCTGTCTGAAATCCCACATAAAATACCCACTCATTTCTACATTGTTTGGGTGTAAAAAAATAATTTCATCTTCCTTTGAGAATAATTAATAATGGTTTTCTGTCAACATAATAAATGTGTTTCAGTGCATACATTTCACCAGATAGAAGCACAAAGGTAGTTTCTGTTGGGTTTTGTGCACCAGCAACATCGAACGAGGAGCAGTTTTTCAGGCACTCTGCATTCCCATCTTGATCTCTGATGTCAAGAATGTATGCTCACCCTCCACCACCCTCTACCAGTTCTTCAAAATCATTGCACATCTAATTCCAAGAAGTCTTCCCTATTATGCTGAAATCAATGAAAATGAAATTATTTCCAAACAGAAGCTGTTTTTTTTTTTTTTTTTTTTTTTTTTTTTTTTAATGCTGTCCCAATTTATATCTTATCAGCAGGGTAATAAGAGTTTCTGCTGTTCAAGCCTAGTCATTGACTGGTTGTGGTAAATCTCTACAGTTTGTCTACTCTGGTAGGAATGCAGTTGTATTTCATTGGGGCTTCAATTTGCATTTTCATTTCTGAAAAGTTAGGTTTGTTGAGCTCCACTCCATATGTTATTTGGCTCAGTGGATACTCTCTTCTTATGAAATAACAGTTTGAGTCCCTCCCCATTTTTCTATTGAATTGTCTTTTCATAATGATTTGTGAAAGTTCCTTCACATGAGTTCATAAAAATTTTAAAGAAGAAAAGTGGTTTCAAAGAAATTCCTAAATTATAGAAAAAGAGGCTTCAGCTTTATTTCCAGTCTCTTAGGAGTAGCTCTTGTAGAAGTTTTAGAAGCTTCACTTTAGACCAATGCGTAGAAGTTTTATTTACAGCTGAATGTTTTACTTTTGTTTTGTTTTGTTTTGTTTTCACATCTCACTTGAACAAGTGATTCCAGAGTAATCATAGTTGCGCTTTTTCTCCTGAGATACGGCCATAATGACAAGAAAGGATTTCCAGGCAGCAGTGAGGGCAGAGTTGACCTGAGATGCCAGAAATTGAGTAGGCTTAGCCTGGTCTTATATCTGCTACAGCAAAGTCGTCTAGTTGGTGTTCATCAACCTTTTATCACCCACAGTAAGAAATATATTTTATGTCATGGCCCAGCACACACAAATATAACTGAAAAAAATTCCAAACCAATGTTTACCTTTACTCTGATATTTTCTATACATACTATTTTATACCATTTCATTTGGTTGCTGTTTTTAGCACAAGCTCTAACCCACTAAACTGATTTGACATGACAGCTCTTAGAAAAACATTGCTGTAGAACATTATTTCTCAAGTTTTAATATGTATGTAAATTACCTAAAATTCTCACTGAAATACAGATTCTGTTTTGATAAGTTGAGACAAACCATTATTATTCATAATACTATTATTAATATCATCATTATTGAAATCACTCAGCACCGACATAATTGCAAGACATATATGGATAATTTGGGGTACCTAATAAAACTATCAATTCTATAGTCATTTTTTGTCTACGCATCTTCTGCCCTTTTCCTCCCACACATGGCATTCCCATAGTCTGCTGTTCCTCGATATGCCCACAGCACCTGGAATCAACCAGTCACCCTTGGTTTGTCTGGCTTGCCAGAGAAAAGACGAAGAGCACAGGTGCCCTCGGTCTTCTGGTACCTTGGAGCAATGCTTCTTGAGTCACAGGTCTGGGGTGAAGCCCGAGATTCTAAATCTCTAACAAGTTCCCAGATGATGCTGAGGCTGCTGGCCCACAGCCTTCCTTTGGAGGAACAAGGCTCCAGAAAACAAAAAAAGAAGAGATTTAAGACTTTTGGATTCAGGTATTAATAAGAACACAATGGCTAAGCACATCATAAAGTTCCAAAATCTATGTAAGGGCCAACAGAGAAAGATTCCCGAGGAGGAAGTGCACTGCACCCCTGAAAGAGATGATGGCATTCTGATTACAAGGGGAGGAGAACATGGCCTAAAAAAATGTCTGGACTGATAAAAAGGACCAAAGCATCAAGGCCCTAAGCCAGATGGCAGGCAGATTTTGTAACGGGTAAAGGTGACTGTGGTCACACAAGCAATGCAAAACCCATGATGTTACAGTAAGCACCTTCTGAGTAATCTGGAGTTGAGGAAGTGAAAAGACTTTGGAATCAACACTACTTAAATCACAAAGAATAAGGTCAAGGCCAAGAGCCAAGAGTCAAGGACATTGGGGATATAGAGAACTGTTCTGGAGTTTGGAAGACAGTCTTGGCAAGGATCAGGAACAGCTCATCTAAAGAGAAGGCAGAGGTTTCCAACAGACAGTGAAAGTGGTCCAGCAGGGTGCTCCTGCTGTGTGATGCTTTCACACACCTAGGAGAACAGAGCCACAATGGATTTTAGCCTGACCTTGTTCCCTCATGCACAAACCGGTGGGCTGTACACAGCATACACCCACAGCCTTGGTGTGGGCAAAGCCAGCTCCTCCTCCCAGCAGGAGTTCAAGAAACCGGTAGAAAGTATAGTATCGGTTGCATAATGCTTTGAAAGAAATGGGATACACAGGAAATGCCAGGTAATGTAAGGAAATAGGAAAATAAATAGCATTGATGGGAAAAGCCACTCAGGGAAAGGAATTTACAGAATAGATTAAAAATAAAATAATCACAAACAATAATATTAGCCTTATATGTAATTGAAAGTGTTCCAGACCACAGAGAAAGGGATTAATAAAGGTCAGGTGGCTCAGGTCATCTCTCACTAAGCTGCTTATGGTAATAATAACAGATTACAATTAGCCAGGCACAGTGCTAAGGGCTTTGTATATAGCATTACAATATAATTGATCTACCAGGCCCACAACATTTGGAAAGTGAAAGACTGTACTAAAACCATTAATCATATAAAATCACAAATAGTTATTTTCTGATCAAGCTACTGATACATATTAATATATTAGACCTATGAAGTAGTTCTAGTAAAAACAGTTTTCTGTAATGAAAATAAACAAAATATATCAGTATGGATTAAAGCAAAACTAAAAGAAAAATGTCTACATTGATTATTTCAAGGCTAAACATAAAAATACATATCTATATATTAAAGCAAAAGTTAGAAAGAGATCTTTATATTATTTTAATATTTAAAATATCACATATTTGTAACCACTATGATTAAAAATAAAAAAATCACACAGTAATAATGATTCTTGGTACATAACTGTATACCTTTGTACCACAAATACAAATGTAAATACAAATACAAATGTGGTACAGATACCTTTGTACCACAAATACAAATGTAAATACAAATACAAATGTGGTACAGATACAAAGGTATACAGTTATGTACCAAGAATCATTATTACTGTGTCCACATTTGTATCTGTCCACATTTATAACTGGATACAGGTGGTATTTTTCTAAAAATGTACTTTTCTAAATGATATTTCTCCAAAAATTTTCTGGATATCTCTCTCAGTGCCACTCAGATCAGAAGGACCTAGCTGTCCCTAGCCCACGTTCCTCTGGACACTTTGTTTTGTTAGCCAAGCCGTACATGCTGTCCTTGAAAGGCAGAAATTAACTTACATCTGGAGAGGGTCAGAAAAAGAGACATGGATCATTCTCGATCGTCTGCAAGGTGAACTACTGTCAACACCAGGGAGACCATGGCTGAAGCTGCAAGTACGAAGTGGTCTATCTAATGCATCATCACGGCATGTACGATACCTCATTTTTAAAAAAGATCTGGAGAGAAACTGGACATTTGGGATTTATAATCCTTCCTATTTGTATTTAATATCTTGTTGAATACACAGAAGAACCGTATTCCATCGGGCCTGTCCACCTTTGGGCAACAACTATAACCGGAAGAAGTAAGATTTGACCCCACGCCATCCAGCTCCAGGACTCGTGTTCCTATCCATGCTCAGCCTGCAGCTCTTAGGAATCTCTCTTCCTGGGCCCTTTCCTAGGCCTTGTCTCCCAAACAAGTGCCCTCCAGGTTGTGGTCTGCTCTCAGCTTTGAAGCCTTTGACTTCCATCGTCTCAGTGAATGGATTTTTGGGTTTTGTCCACACAGCCCTCCAATCAAAATCAATTCAATTTACTTTCGTGTGATGTTTGTGGTGCTCTTCTTTCAAATTTTATTTGTTTAAATTTTTCCTTTAAAAATTGGGGGACAGTTTCACCTTTCTAGACATGAATACCACCGATTCAGTCTTCTTGGCTTAAGTGGGATTACCACCTGAGCTCCAAATAACTTGGATTGTAGACATAGCAACATTAGTATAGCCTACCTCCAAAAATTATCAGATATCAATTACACAAGGAGAAACTCAAAAGTGAACAAAACTGACTGGAAATGCATTCTTTCATATAAAAATGTGGTGAAGTTCAGATTGCAAAAGAGAAGAACCTCATTAAATCTTTTCATTCAAAGCAAATTAAGAAATATCACAAACGTGATCTAGTATTTTTATTCAAATAGTGTTGCATGTTC
Source organism: Glossophaga mutica (assembly GCA_039655065.1). Taxonomy (NCBI): domain Eukaryota; kingdom Metazoa; phylum Chordata; class Mammalia; order Chiroptera; family Phyllostomidae; genus Glossophaga; species Glossophaga mutica. The sequence goes on from CM077307.1 coordinate 143,447,721, forward strand.
AGAAAAAGGAATTAAATCTCATCAATTTTTCTACTTTATTACACTCATCTTTAGTCTGTCTTTCTGTGTGCACACGTGTTAATGTGTGTGTGCCTGAACATCAGCAAGGGAAAAGATGCTGATATTTGTTAAATTCCCAAAGATCCAATTACTCCTTCTTCCAACCGCATGTATTACACCTTACTGTATATTTGGCATTACGTGTGTTCTACAGAGAGAACATCCTTCCCTAGAGAAACTTGTAATTTAATTGACTACTCTTACGAAACTAACTTTTTTCAAATTAAATATATTCAGTGAAATGAATGCCTTTGTTGACACTTAATAATGTGAAGACTCTGGTAGAGTCTCTCAAATGAGTTCAATGCTTCATTCAGCCTGGTGTTTTTCTAAAAGGCAATAATCACGCTGGAGCAGCAAGACACATCAGCAGTCGATTCTCCAATATGTGGGAAGAGCGAAATTCCTCAAATCCCTAGGCAGTTTCACTGCCCCCTCCTTTTTGGCGGAGGCATTAACTGAGGAAGTCGATTGTTATCCTGCTTTTCTGCATTCTGTTTGGATCCCCACTAAATAACAAAGCTGAGCATCCCCGCGTGGATCACGTGATGCGTTTCCTATTTTAGTTGGATCGCCGTCAGATTCTGCTTTCTAACAGCTGCCTTCGAAAATGCAGGGATGATTTCTACAGAGAAATTCACAGAATCAGTTTCAGGTTATAGAAAACTGGCTATTTCATCGTTGCTTCCTTTTACCAATAGATGGCACTGTGGGTGGTGAAATGGAATAAGAGAGCCACGACATTAATTTTTTAATTTAAGTTTTTTGGAGGCTGGGGGTGGGTCGGAGGGAGGTGGACAGAAAAAGAAAATAACCTATTTTCAAGTGTTTTACTCTCAATGATATTTTTACAGTTTTATAAATGTTTCTACCTTAATTATTATTTTTTCCTCCTCTGACCTTTGCTTCACCAAAGACTATTAGGCAAAACATTTAACCCAGTTTCACATCTATTAAGTGAGAAGGTCAGATTAGCTCAGGGGTGGAAAATTGAAATGCTTGTTAGAGCCAGACAGCTTATTTATATGAGTTCAGAGGGTCTGGTGGGAGAGGATAAGGAGGCTAAACACAGTCTATCCAAAATAATTCAATTTTAAATGTTTTTGTTTGTTTTCTGGTTAGTTTTGTCTTCTGAAAAAATACAGTAAACCAAAATAAAAGAGTCTTTGGGAACAAATTATTATCTAAATGAATAGATGATACCTAGAAACTCCTCTATAAAATGCTAAAATATGTTCTAAACTCTACTAGAGGAATATCTATATAAAACCACATCTGTATTTCTAATCCTGTATATCTGTTAACAAGCATCATTCAAATATCTTCAATCTCTGATATATCTGTTTAAGCCTAATACGAAACAAAGTACAAAGATACTATTTCCCTTCCATTAAAATACAGGACAACGTGAAAGAAACTTAAAGCCTATAAGATTCTCTTAAATTCCAACTTTTTCTATCTTAGCAGTCTTACCATCAACTGAGTCTTTGCAGATAGACATATGAGGGTCATCTGTGAGGCATCTCTTTCATGTTTAGCATATCATCAATCACTGAGCCGAGCTAATGTTACCTCCAAACTCTCTCTCCATACCATTCCTAATATTTAATCCCTGTGACTACTGCCCTAATTCAGACACTCATTGGCTAAATCTCACTCAACAGGCTGAATAAACCAGTTAGAGCAGTGAGCACCTGTGGGATGGTGGGAAAGTATGACCAACTCAGAAGGCATCCAGGCTGACCCTGGGGCACACGAATTTGCCCCATACTTACCCTTCCAGCCTCTTCTCTTGCATTTTACCTCAAACATACCTTACATTTCCATTTTCAGTTGCACAGAACTACTCACTATTACTAGAACAAACCATGTGTCACAGTTTGACAGGTTCCACAATCTGTAATACATCTGACCACCTAGCAAATTCCTAGATGTCTTTCAAAATCCAGCTCAACTATTTGTCCTCCACAAAGTCATTTCTAATTCTTCCAAATGAAAATAGTGACTACTTACTCCATGACTGCATATATTTGTGCTCATTTTTCACATAACACTGTCATCATGTTGAGTTTATGTTCTACTATAGATTTTAATCACCCATCTTTCATTAATTACTGAGTTGTATCTGAAATAAATGTCTCCGAAATCCTCCTGCCTGGGTGTGAATCCTAGGTCTATCACTAAGTAACCATGAGGTTTTGAGCATGTTACCTTTCCATACCTCATTCATATATTACTAATAACAGATGCCATAGGACTGCTGTGAGGACCATATGTGACAATGTGTGTGAAGCGCTTACCACAGTGTTTGACACATGTGACTGACTTCACTTTTTAAGTTTTCACATACTTATCTGCAGAATATTAGGCTTGGCCTAGAAGACCCATGTGATCCCTGGTAACTCTAAAATTGTTTGACTTCGTGCCCTGACTAGCACAGATATGTTGACAGAGTTAAACAAATAGCTCTGTGCACACTTGAGAACGGCAGTCAGTCACAGTAAGTCATGGCCCCTGAGTCTCAATCAGATGGTTTCAGTGAAATTCGAATCTTAAGAACTATACTTTAACTTATTAAAACAATAACATACATGTATATAAGTATATTGTTCATTGATGTCCCTCTTGACAGAGGCTTTCTGCTTCAATTTCCCTTCCAACATTTGCATGAACACATACTCATTTCCAGAAAGATTTATTCTAGAGACAACCAACTGACGAAAAGAACTGCTTACCCATTACTTAAAATACTTGAAGATTATCATGGGCTCAGAGGACCAAGTCATCCCAGAAAACTCTGGCAAAGTTTAAAACATCTACAATCCCTGCACCCATCCTAACACATACATACGCTCGCAAGCGTACTCACACGCCGGCTTCCTTCAGATGCCATAGATTTTCATACTGTTCCCCTTTGTGGTTTCTATGAGTCCAAATTCTCCAGAAGTTGTAAGCTCTCTTTGTTAGATTTAGTTTTGCATAAGTACTCCTGAGATGGGGATTCAGGAAGCTTGAGTGATGGGGGAAAAGAATTCATGTAGGAAGTATATATGTCCACAAATGTTGCATGTGGTAGAACTATTTCTACTGTACTCACAAGTGCACATGTTCGTTCACAGGGACATGTGGTCTGGTTAAAGCTCTTTTCGAAGGTAAATAAAATTGGTAAAATGCTACCATTTTATTCAAATTTAAGAGTGCTTATTATATGAAACATTCTAATATAAAAGCTATGAATGATAATTTGAGAATTTTACTCTCTACACTCTTACGTGTTCAAAAAACATCAGTCAGCTAAGCATCTAAATGCCTGACACTTAAATGCCAACATTAATAAATAAAATCTGGTCCCAGACTACAGGTAGTTTATAGACTATTAGAAATGTAGATGTGTGAACAATTTGTGGCCTACACTATTACAAAGGAAGTTACAAACGGATTTCATTGGATGAAGAGAAATGATCTTACTAGATCCATAAAGCTCTAAGCAGAGGAAAATTGAACAAATACTTGGTAAATATAAAACTATACAGAGACTCTCCTAGTCTGAAAAGAAGGCAGTATCATTGTTCAAAGTGAAGAAATTCAGATTCATGTGACCGGATCATAACTTACAGTTTTAAAAATCTTCTTCTTACCCTAAAGTCTCAAAGTGTTTCTGCATTTTCACATTTGAGGACTAGTCACGTATAGACGTGTGCATATGCTATGCAGATAAAGAATTAATTGGTACACAGTGACCAGGAATAAAAAAATTTATGATTTTATTGTGCATATAAGAAAAAGAAGTTTTAATTTCAGAATGTAAAATAGTTCATTGATTTGCAAATTAATTATATAAGATTTGTAGCTATAAAGAGAAAAGTGCTAATTCAATAAAGTTGTGAATCTGGATTACTTTGATGTTTAACACTTTAAACCCATAGGGTATAATTAAAATATTGTCTTTTTTTCTTCAAATTTAGGCTAACCAATGCACAAAAGATTGATGGCAAAATCTTGGGAAACTATCCTAAGTGTTTTTTTAAGTATAAATATCAATTGGACAAACACATTTTGCTATTTCAAAAATCCTGATTAGTGTTGGTCAAAAATATTAAATAATGCAGACACTGGTGTTATATGCCATATATTTATTCTTGAGAAATGTATCCAACACAATTGCACACAAAGCATAACATAACTTATGGGAAAGGTAGAACACTCAAAATATAGAAAAATATAACCAAAATACCAACAAAAATTCCAGTCCTAATTAAAAAAAAAAAATCCCTGCACAATCAAATCTTAACTAGTATTTGCACCAAGAATACAGTGTCAACCCATCCTTTTCCGTCCTAGGTCACTGTGATCATACTTTCTCCTTCAACATGTAGCTCCCTGAGGAAATTTCCTTCTAATTAGAGACCAATTTCATAAAAATTAAAAATGTGATCCCCAGGTAGCCTTCTTTGCCAATCTATTTTCCCCTTAACTACAGTATAAATGCCTTTATATCTTCTCTCTCTGTACCTGTAGCTCCCCCAGAAGCTTGGCATAGCAAACCGAGGGAAATGGCAGCGCTTAAAGCCTCAGACTCAGCACTTCCTACATGGAAGGGAGGCATGTGCTCTGAGCATCTCTTCAAGTATTAAAAAAAAAAAAAAAAAGCTTGATTCCTGTAACTTCAAAACATTAAAATGTGGTAAAAGTTACGTATAAACTTCAACAAATTCCATGTTATACTAATCATTCCCCATTTTACTAACTATGGGTGAACTAGTTATCATCAAGAGAATGTGAGTTATATAGAATACAGTGTGCTGGATGGATCATTTCCAGACATAAGAGGTTTTTACACATAAAATGGATATGGATTAGACAACTTTAAAAGGCTATTCATCATAACAGCAAAGTCAAATGGCATCTTGCTTATAAGATCTTCATCTGAGCGCTATTCAATATGCTGAAGCTTACAAAATAGTTAATGGATGAATATGGTAGAAATGGATTTTTAGAAGTATTGACCCTTCAAACAGCTTAAAAATAGGTTCACTTTTTTTTTTTTTAATATGGTACTTGTGAAAAATGCTTAATTTATTTTGGGATTTCAATACGCCATAGTAACCTATGACACGATAGACCTATTCCTGCCAAAAGGAAACCATGGTATTGAGTGTGTGCTGCTGTCAGACCTTGACCTAAAAGGGCTACTGAGTGTTGGTAAATGGGACAGTTTTCCTGATTCTGCTACTCTGGAAAGGGGGTTGCCAACAGAGACAACTTCCCACCAATAATCGGATATTTATAGAGATCAACTCTTGGTCAGGCCCCTGGTAAAAACCTGGATATCACTTTTCAAAGGTCCCCCAACAGACACTGTCCCTCAGGCCAAATAAGTAATCTTAAAAATCTAATCACAAGTTATGTCACAAGTTATTTTAATAATATAATAATAAAGGCCTCAAAAATGAAAGGTACATACTAAAGTATGAGGCTGTTGAAATGACATATCAGGATTATTTAAAAATACTCTATTAAAAAGAAATATGAAAAGCAGAAAGGAGGACAAGAGACTAGCAAAATGTTGATAATTACTGAAATGAGTGATAGGTTCATTGGGGGAGGTAATGCATTTATTCTATTTTTGTGTATTTGAAAATTTGTCTCCATATGGAAAGAAAAAGCCACCATGAGATATTGATCAGCAATATAAAGTGTACTCTGTTCCACAAAGTGAATAATATAGTTACAAAACTAAAAATAAAATTCTCTGGTCATTTATTGAGTTTACTAAATTCCTATGGTTTACAAATTTATTGCCAGGATATATACATATGACTCCTCCCAAAATCAAGTTTTGAGAAAACATTGGTCTATGCTCAGGGAATTTCTCTAAAGTATCATATATTACCTAAATATTTTTTTTCAAATGCATGCAAATAAATACAAAGCATTTTGAGTATAGTTAACAAAAATGAGTGTAACAACTACTGTGTGTAAACTATAGTCATTATTAGAGAGTTTAAAACTCTTTATTAAGAAGTCATCTTTAGAAGCACTTGCATTTTTTATCTAATTCTAGTAATTTCAGTAAAGCTTTATCCCAGCAATACTGGTCTAAAAATGAGTATCATTAACTTAATTTTTTGTTACTAGGCAAAATCAGAAAAGCAAAGACTATTCTCATCTCTACTTTGGGTTCACTTGATATGTAGGCAAAAGACCTAGTCATTCTGTACCAACAATCTAATAAATTGAGCCCATCATATTCAGTGGGCTATTATCAAATTGTTTTAGAAAACATTTCTAAAAACTTGGAGAGTGTCCTGATTTTTATGTTTTTTCAAGTATACCTGGCATCCTTTTAAATGCAATTATGACTCCTATTGGGATAAAATGAACAGACTACTTGATAAAAATATGATCTGGTAGCGATAATGATCTATTTGATCAGCAATCTTCAACCTTTTTATCTCATGACATGTACACATTAATTACTAATGTTCTGCAATACAACGAAAATATATTTTTTGCTGATCTGACAAAAATAAGTATAATTTTGATTAATTTACAAAAATATATCATAATAGTGATTACCTACCCTTTTTGCTCCAAAATGACTTTAAAAAAAATCAGGTGCCTATATTTGTATATAAGAATTTCTGGTACTAAGAATTAACCAATCAAATACAACCTTATTATGTGACATGGCCAATAAAATGCAAGTCTCTTATATAAGATGTATATATGGTTCAAGACAGGGCATTTACACCAGATGGCTATTGTTGTGTTAGCTATTGTCATTTTTTAATTTGATAATCTAAGGGAAAAGAAGTCAGTGCCTGTGACTAAATAGTCAGGTATTACATGTTTTAGAAACTCTTGCAGCACACTGGTTAAAAATTACTATATTAGATCATGAATAACATGAGAGAAAATACTTCATCCTTATCTTCAGCAATAGATTTAGAAGGGCACATGCCTACTTTTGCTCAGTAGAAATCCCTATTAGACACAAAAACAGGGGCAATTTCCTTATTACAAAGTCACAGACTTACTGATTATTAATAAAAGTCTAGTGTTTCCATGGAGAATGTTCATTTAACATTCTTTCTCTGTGCTAGGCACAGTGCTAGACACTGGAGGCACATCAGTGTACAAGGACCCCCACCTGTACCTCTTAAACGAATTCATCACAAATAATTCAATCAGTAGCCTTAGAGTGAAGAGAAGTCTGTGGGAGGACAGGGATGAGAACAAAATGGAGCACAGGAACTTGGGGAAAACGAACCTCTGATGACAACAGTCCACTCCTACACATTGGCAGTCACTGAAAAATGGAGTGCATGCTGCAGGAAACTGACTTTGTTTCTCACGTTTTTAAGTCCATGCATGATTGCACCCTGCATTTAAATTTCAGCCTGGAACAGAGTTTGAGTGGTTGTGGGATTTGTAGGGGGTGAGAAAAATCACTTCTATGTATTTTTCTCTTTTTAAACCTCCTACAACTTGATCAACACAACGTGCAAACTTGTAATTTTTCATTGGTAACATCTCTGCCTTTCTCACAGCAATCATTTCTGATCTCACCACCAGGATTCTGACTCCAGTGGGAAAACAAGCAGCAGGAGAAATGAACTCTTAATTGAAAACATATTTTTTGCTTAAACAGACAGAAAGAGCTAAAGAAATTTACAAAACGCATGCATTTGTGCAAAGAGCATTTTGAAGGGAAAAAAATAAGGATTGAAGTAGAAAATAGTCCTCCGCTCCAACAGATTCCATTGGATGCAATAAACATGCATTTGCCAGACTGTGCCAAGCTTCATACCACACACTGGAACAGAGAAGCTAATGGTTATAGTACTGCTTTTTGTAATTTTCAGAGTTTTAGAAACAGGTACGAGATGCGTAATTATTTTTATTGCCATTTTACAAATGAAACAAGTGAGTCCCAGTGAGGTGAAGTAGTTCGATGTTACAGAGCCAATAAGTGACAGAATTAGAACGTGTATTCATGTCTTCTGACACTAATAACAGTGTTCTTTCTTACCCTGATGCCACTAATAAAACTACTGCTAATGACACTATACTAAAAACAAGGACACCTAATTCTTATTAAGCACTTATTATGTGCTAGTACTGTATGACCACTATAATCCAAATATTTTACCTAGTTAAATCATCACAACAACCTGATGCGGTTGTCATTCCTGTCATCACACATGTAAATTCAATGAGACTTACACAGTTTAGTATAGCATGTTGTACGTGAGAGCCCAAGATGCCCCAGATAAAAAAAAAAATAACTGAGCTCAGATTCATACCCTATGCATCTGTCTACAGTCTGCATTCATGGCCCGCACCGGTGATTCCCACAGTTGCCTGATGGCAGCCCACATCTGTGAACTTATGAAGAACACAAATTGCCAGAGGTCTGGGTTCTAAAAATTTCACAAGTTGGGTATGAAACCCAAGATAAAAACTTTTAACAAGCATTGGATAAATATCAGGCAAGTGAAGGGAATGCATGCTATTCTTCTTCTTCTTCTTCTTTTTTTTTTTTAATTTCAGCTTGTCTAACCCTCTTGCTGAGAGGTTGGGAAGCTTTCTCTGCAAAGGGCAAGATACCGAGTATTTCAGACTCTGTGGGCCATACAGTTTTTATCACAAATACATGTCGCTGGTGTTGTAGTTGGAAAGCAGCCATAGACCATATGTTACCAAATGGGTATGGCTGTGTTCTGATAAAACATTTACAAACACTTAGATTTGAATTTCATATAATATTCATGTGTCATAAAACATTATTCTTTTAATTTTTCAACCATTTAGAAAGGTAAAAACTATTCATAGGTAACAGGCCATACAAAACAGGTGGGCTGGATTAACTTGCAGGGTGGGTTGTGTTTGTCCCCTGTACCTGCTCTAGCCCCCTTTATCTTAGAAGTTGGTTTCAGACAGAACAGTAGTTCATAGAAAATTCTTTACCTGACTTTCTCCTACTGACATTTCCAGTAATGTCTTATTTTTTTTTTTCTGTCTCCTATCTTCCTACCCTGATGTCTGGATACTATCTCATTTTAAATTCTGAAATGCAAAACATATTCTTGTAACAATTCTGTAAATAGAGTTCTGAGGTCTTTGGGGGAATAAACTAATAAACCAAAACATATTTACTATAAATAAATGTATTATAAGGAATAAGGAGTTCTTGAAAACTATTTAGGTCATTTCCACAGGATGATAAGTGGATTCTATCATTTTAGTGAATCATTACCAGCAAGCATTAAGCTTAAGAATGGTAAGAGAGAATCATTTTGTCAGGCAACCATCTAAGTTCATGACACTCAGATTGGCTGTGCATCTCTGGATGTCAGAAAAACTTTGTCTCGTAGCTTTAACCAAAGTATAATCACATCCTTTCGGCTTTGCACTTCAGTAAATTCTTGTTTAATATGATACTTATTACAAATTTTTCTCTTCCAGAAAGACTCTCCTCTGATTCTCTATAATTGAAGACAAACATTAGAGGACCCCCCTAAAATCAGAATTATCTTCTGGAGAGTGAGCCACTTGTAGTTCAGGTTTCCCCCACTAGGTGAGTGTTCAAGGAACCCATCTGTATTTGTGTACCAGCTGGCATTGTTGTGAGAGGCTGCATTCGGCTTCAGTGAATTTGTTTTAAAGACCTTTTCAAAGCATTTGCCTATGTCATGATGGGCAATTTATGAGCACACCTGCCCACAGTGCAGCTCTGAACGTTCAGCAGTTTTTGACCAAAAATGGCATGACCCTATGCCCCATACTCACTATTTCACCCAGAGTGACTTTTTTTTTTTTTTTATTTCCCTGGATGAAAAAAAGTCCTCAAAGGGAAATATTTTGCTGATGTGGAAGAGGCAAAACAAAAAAACAGATGGCAGAAGCACCAAAATGCATCAACATCAATGCATCCAAAAAACTATTTTGAGCAGTGGAAAATACATCTCAATAGGTGTATTGCATCAAATGGAGATTTGAAAGTGACTGAAGTTTAAACATGTAAGAACAAATACACAATTTTTTATAAATAAATTCCATTTTGGGAGAGTCCTCCCTCACATAGCAAGTCCCTGAATAATATCATTTCATGCAAAATTGTTTCATTATAATGTTGATGAAATGCCATAGGAACTTAATACTCATTTATATCAATTAGCCTATAGCAAAACTGGTTTTATTACACATCATTTCATTTAAAGTCACAGAACTTATTGGTGACATTAAATGAGGATTTACTATAATTTTAAACAGGTCAATAAATGCTTTATTCACTTGGTACTTGACACTCTTTAGATAACCACTTGTTTTTTCCAGTTTATTTCAATTACTTTTTAAGAAACATACATTTAATTTGCTAAGAAACAATATTTTGCAAGGTTCTTAATTACACATTAAGAAAAAAAAATCACATGAACATTTGAAGCACATGTGTATTCCAGGACCATGCTGTAATTTTATGAGTAAAAGGGAATGTGGCATTTGGAAAACTTGGGACTTTCATAGTCTTTCATGGATGTCAGGGATCTGGGAATTATCTAGTTCAAATTTTCCTTCATTTTGTGCTTGACTCAAACCTTTCTTCCATAGATCACTGACAATTGCTTAAACACCTTCAGTGACAGAGGTCAGTAATAACTGCAGCAACTATCACAATTTTTAACCAGTCCTGTTAGTTCTTCCTCATTTTTAGCTGGAACTCCCTCCTTGTAACTTTTACCCAATTGTTCTTTGGTCACAAAAAAGTTCAATTATAGGTTAATGACAATACATAATAATGTATAAGAAACGCTTGTGGTATATGTACATATGTATTACTACATATTCTATTGTAAAAATAAAGTGTTTCTGCTAAATAAATAAATTGCAGAGGGCAGGGAGCCAATGATCACCTGCTCTGTCTCACATGAGTTCTTCAGTTTGCAACTGCCTAAACTAAATGTCACAGGTTGAGACAGGCGAGAAGAGATCTGCTTTGAGTCAAACTGAGCTCAGAAAAAATGTCATTTGATAAAGAAGCCAGCTTTATTCCTGCCTGGTTTACAGCTCCAGTATCTGACACCTCATACCAAGCATGTGGAATTTTCCTAGTAGCCAAATTCAAAGCAAGGGCTAGAAGCTAAATTTGAAATGGCATGCAGAGGTTGAAAACAGGAAAGGCAAGGGTACTAAGCCCACCTTTCCCAACTATATAAAATAAGATAAAAATGGAGTGTCCTGAAAATTTTCCTTGACAATTTCTCTAGGAATCTAAGTTGAGTAGACTAAGCAGCTGAGACAAGGACATCTTATGATACTCCAAGACTGCTCTGATTTAGATCTTCATTCCTGCTTGGCCATGGAAATAACCGGGACTCCAGCTAATAGGACAAATCATCTAGAAAATGTGCATACAAATGCAGGACCCTGTAGTGGTGAAAAGCTACTGATTCAGCCATATAATAAGATGTATACCCTGGTGCTATTTTCTGTACCCCAGTTTATTTATATGCAAAATGATAATAACAATAGCACCTACTATATAGGGTTGCTGTGAAGTTTAAATATGTTAATACAAGCAAAGTGCATAGAACAGTATTCAGCACAGAGTAAGCATGGTAAATTAATGTTACTTAATATTAATATAACATAGCTCTGTCCTAATGTTTACCAAGCTGCAATGCAATTGCAGATTTTAGTATAAGCTCTTTGGTAGTGTAATATCTTCCGTACCTGAAGCTTTGTGTTAGATACTAGCTTAGTAACTTGCATGAAGCCTGGGATATAGCATGGTCCTCAATAACTGTTTATGGAAAGAATAGACTAAATAAGTTGCTTTCTCATCCATTTGGTTGGTAACTTGCTCCTTAGGTAATTTAATTTGTATAAATACTTTAATATACCACAGTTACGATAGTTTGGAATTTCATAAGAAATCTAGTAAGCTATGAAATCTAGAACGTTTGCTTTAATCAAGGAGAATAGAATACAGTAGTTCCCCCTTATTTGTGGTTTCACTTTCCATGGTTTCAGTTACCTGCGGTCAGCTGTGGTTCAAAAACATTACATGGAAAATTCCAGAAAGAAACAATTCTTAAGTTTTAAATTGCACACCATTTCGAGTAGCGTGATGATATTGCACAGTCCCACTCCATCCTGTCCAGGATATGAATCGTTCCTTTGTCTCACATATTCATGCTGCATAAGCAACTCATCTATTAGTCACTTAGTAGCTGTTTTGGTTGTCAGATCAGTTATCAGAGACAGAGAAAGAGATGAGACCACATTTATATAACTTTTATCATACTATATTGTTATAATTGTTCTATTTTATTATTAGTTATTATTGTTAATCTCCTGTTGTGCCTAATTCATAAGTTAAACTTTACCATAGATATGTATGTATAGGAAAACATTCACTACTATCCACAGTTTCAGGCATCCACTGGAGGTCTTGGAACACATCCTTCTTGGATGAAAGAAGACTTGTACACCAAATTATGTAAGTTGCTTGTTAAAAATCTCTCTTTCACTACCTAAATTAAGAGTCTTACATTCATAACTGCAAATAGGACCATCAGCATTAGTAAGTCTAGAAACGGGCATGCTGTTTCGATGCTGCAAAAGCAATCTCTTCCAATTAATAAATCTCCAGGACAATTTCTTCAGTAATCTGCCTAAGAATTTTACATTTCATTTATATCTTGGATGGTTAAACAGAGGGTATTTTACAAACGTATCCAAACTTGATCCTATACAGGGACTGCCAAGCGAAGTTTGGCCAGACAACAAAAATGTGTGCAAAAGCATGTAAACACCGTGGTCTTGGGGAATGAGACTCCAATATCCTGGCAGTTAAGTTTGGGTCTCCATGTAACTCATTGCTAAATTTAAAGATTGGATTTGAGGCAGGACTGAATGTGTGTAACATTGACCATTTTAATAATAGGGCCCTACTCACTGTGCAAAATTCCTTGGAATAGGCTAAATCAAAACCTCAAGTTTAAAATTAGGCAATATCAAGTTGTTTGCTGCTTGCATGGCAGAAAACTCAGAGGGCTCTGTGGGTGTCATCGGGGTCCCAGAGAAGCCTTCTAGTATTCAGAGTGTTGGTGATTTTGCAAACTGGATAGGCAACTTAAGCAAATGTTCACTAGAATGCAGGCTGAAGAACTCCATAGCAGAAAACTCAGTGTACGGGAAGAGACACAAATAGCAAAATCTAGCATCAGAATCCTTAATTATCAATGGAAACTAGAAGCGCTGGTGGTTATTTGAACCTATGCCAGGGAGATTAATTAGATCTTAGAACTCAGTAGTGAGTGCTGCAAATTAAGACCTAATGCACAATTTAATAAAAGAGTTTGTGACACCTGGTCTTGCTTCAAAGAACAGGAAACAAATGCTGACATGGTGGAAAACAAAGGAATCTTCTCATTTCTGCATGACCAGAGTGGTGTTCTGATGCAGTGAGGTCTGAATGAAGCACGATGGCTCTCTGGGGACCCAGCAGATAGCAATCTAGCAGTTAAGTCATGCTCCAACAGACAGTGACCAGCTGCCTCTCACTAGCATTTTGTGGGCAAAGAACATCCACTTAAACAAAACAAAACAAACAAACAAACAAAAAAAAATCTGAGAATGCACTCCCTGAAATGCTGAGGAAATGCAGCAGCAAAATATGGATATTTATGTAAAATGTACATAAGACTTCAGGTATGTCTGCTGATAAATAAAACCTGGGGACTTTGGGGTTAAACAAGAGATATCGTGAGAATTATTTGATGAAGCCTAGGACTATATTGGCTATAATATGTATGCTTTAACTTGTCTTTGTGGGTTTCTGTTTATCAAATTTCTTTGATTCAAAGATGCTCCTCTTTTCATTTACTGTCTCTAAAATTAGAATGTATCTTAGAATGAAGGATAGCTAAAACTTCAATGAAACAGGGTGCTTTTTTGGTATAGATAAATCACTATAATAAGTTAATACTTTGCCCTATCTAGCTTCAATTGGTTTACCCAAACTTGGAGTCTGAGAAGTAAAATCATTCTGCCTTTCAATTTCATCACATAGAAAACCATGATAACAATGCTTACTGTGACCTGATAGGATTTTTTTTTTTTTAAGAATATGTTACTCATTCTAGGAGAGTAAATGGATATGAACTTGGGTGCTTTGGCAGGAGGAAGAGGGAGAGAGGAGAAGAATCTCAAGGAAAGTAACAGGAATGCCAAATATGAAGAAAAGTGGTGGTTTGGGGGCCCAGTAAACACCTGCCCACCACTCCCCAGGAACAAAATGTCATGGCAGGACCTGCATGTCTGAATGACTCTAAAAAGCCACATCTGTAACCCAAGTCATCCTTGGTCAGCATACCCCTGGCTGACACTAAATCAGAGGAGGGGTCCATTCTTCCTTGGACTTAGAGAAGACAGTACAGACGTGGTAGTTATCTAAACTTCTACCAATGGCAACTGTAAATAGAGGTGTAGCCCCACCCCCATTTTCTCACATCACATTAACAAGGATTCTATCTTGCTCATGGTGAAGGAGCTGTTCAGGAGCAGCAAGGCCTGGTCTGTGGAGAAAAGCACATGACCTGGGGATATCCTGTGATTATCACTATAAGGCTGATCCTCCAAATAAAATAAGGGCTTCCTTGAAATAAACAAGTTGGAACTCAAACCATTTAAAAGAAAACATAAGGAATATCGGTTATATCCACCTTTCCTGGAGTAAACAGATGTCATGGGGAACAGAGTTGAACTAACAACATCAGTAAATAACTAATTACCTACCTCTTTAAAAAGGGGAAGTATAGAACCCTAGGAACTCCGTTAATTTTAATTTTAATTCAAGGGAAGTAAAGTGTAAATCAATCAGTACGTAAAAGGCTTCCATTCACTATAGATTTCAGATTTTCTAGAAATTCAGAAGCCCCAATTTTTTCACTAAGTCGTGCTTAGGAAGACCTATGATAACATGAACTTACAGACAAACTAAATAAATCAGCTCATTCATCAACATAAATTCTCACAGCAAATCACATGTTAGTAGATTTGAGAGGAAATTTGAGATTGTTCTTCTTCAGCCATGCAATACTCTTGTATTTATCTATTATATTTGTATTACTCCCACAGGTAAATTCAAGTGTTGTTTCACGGCCAGACAACATACTTAAGAATTCACCTCCCCAAAGTACTTACTAGAGGCCTACAGAGTTAAAGCATATTATGGCCAAGATACCACTGCCTCTCAAAACCAAGTAGAACATCTTTAATTTCTTTTTTCTTTACAGTTTTATTGAGATAGAATTGGCTTCGGCACTGTGTAAGTTTACATGTATAGCATGACAATCTGACTCATATATATCGTGAAAAGATTACCACAAGTTTAATTAATATCCATCATCTCATGTAGACACATACACACACACAAAAACAAGAAAACATTTTTCCTTTGTGATAAGAACTTTTAGAATCTACTCTTTTTAACAACTTTAAACCATGCCATACAGCAGTGTTAACTGTTGTCGCCATGCTGTATGTTACATACCTAGGAAAAATTTATTTTATAACTGGCAGGTTGTGCCTTTTGACCATCTTCATTCAATTCCCACTTCCCCCATACCTTGCCTCTGGTAGCCACAAACTTGTTCTCTTTTTGTGTTTTTTATTCTTTTTAGATTCTACATATAAGTTAAATCATACAGTATTCATCTTTCTCTGACTTATTTCACTTAGCATAACACCCTCAAGATCCATCCATGTTGCCATAAATGGCAGAGATTCTTTTTTATGGCTGAATACTATTTCATTGTGAGTGTGTTGTGTGTGCATGTATCACAACTTCATTATCCATTACCCATGCTCTGTCTATGGGCACTTGTGTTGGTTGCAGGTCTTGGCTATGGCAAATAATGCCGCTATGAATGAACATGAGAGTCCAAGATAGCTCTTTGATAGTGTCTTTGTTTCTTTTGGGTGTGTTCTCTCACATGGAATTGCTGAATCCATCCTTAATTCCTGACTGTGTATTTACAAACCCATCAAGAAAGAAGAAATGTGGGAATGGGATCAGAGTTTGCTCTTAATTTTTATGTATTTGTTAAGCCTAAGCTCTACTTCAGTATATAAGGGGGGACCCAAAAATGGTATTTGTAAAAAAATTGTGTATTTATTCTTACATGCTTACACTGCAGTTACCTTCAAAGTACTCTCCATTTACTGCAATACAACCATAGAGATGTTTTTTCCACTGCTCAAAACAGTTTTTGAACTTGTCAATTTTCTTGCCTTTTAGTGCTTCTGCCATTTGTTTGTTTTGTTTTACCTCTTGCACATTGGCAAAACATTTCCCTTTGAGGATTTTTTCATCGGGGAAAACAAAAAAAATATCACTTGGGGTGAGATTGGGTGAATAGGGAGTGTGGGGCAAGGGAGTTATGCCATTTATGGTCAAAAACTGCTGAATACTCAGTGCAGTATGGGCAGGTGTGCTTGTAAATCACCCATCATGAAATGAGCAATGCACTGAAAGAATCTTTGAAAAAAATTCACTGAAGCTGAACTCAGCCTCTCGCAACAATGCCAACTGGTACAACGCTACAGATGGATTCCTAGAACACTCACCAGTGGGGGAAGCCTGTACTACAAGGGGCCCACCCTCCAGAAGATAATTCTGGTTTTTTAGCCCCCTCCTCCTTGTATCATTTGGAGTTTGTACGTGTCTGTGTTTATTCAGACTTACAATGGATTGTGAATTTTTTTAATTAATTATTTAAAAGTTAACAAAACAAGAATCAGTGCAATCCTAACATAGCAAAGGAGTCTCAATTTGGCTGTGTGTAATATGGATTTTTAAAATTAAATCTTTATTGAATTTTTTTACATTACCATTTAGGTTCCTTAGGCCCCGCTCCCTCCAGCAATCACCACACTGTTGGCCATGTCCATGAGTACTGCTTTCCTTTTTACTCAATCCCTCCACCCCCTAACGCCCCCACCAAAAAGTTTTGAGAGACCTCTGCTATAGTTATTGAAGCAAACTAAACAGGTTTAGATTCTAAAAAAATGACATAAGACAAAATAATATTCAAATCTGGTCATTACTGTCTGATGACAATTGAAGAATGCCAAGAGAGCATCAAAAAGAATAATAACCAGAGTGGTTGAAATAAACAAGGGTTATCTGATTCATGGGATGAACTGATGCAAACTCCATCAAGCACTAGCACATAACCACAAGAATTATTAGACATTTTTAAGCAGGCTCACACACAACAAAATTCATCCTGATGAGTCTATCCACATACTTTATCACTTCTTGTATCCCACTTAAAAATGACAATATAAAATAATATTAATAATATATCTCATTTAATACTTCCCACTGGAGTATATACAATTGTATTACTCCCATTTTATTTTATGGGGGAGGAAAAACTAGGCTTGAGGAGGTTAAACTCTTGCCCAAAGTCATATATTGGGAGGGGAAGTAGCAGAACAGGGAGGTACTCTGTTCTGACATAGGTACTCTGACTTCGGAGAAGTGCTCAGCCGTACCACTGCACTGCAGTGTGAATAGGGGCTGTAGATGCCATGAAATCCTTGGAAGACATCGCATTCCTGTGTGACTCCTCAACAGAAGAAAAGGTAAATAAGAAGGAAGGAAAAGGGGTGAAAATATCATTATGTCTTAGAATCATAAAGTGAACAGAAAGGAATGTTTGAGAATGTAGTTTAAAAAGAAGGATGATATTAATGCACTCCTAATGAAGAATGCCAGTGTCTTTCCCCCTTGATCTAAACCACATTTCAGTTCAGATTCAAGAGGAAATTGTTAGTATGAATCCTTGCACTTTGGCTAAAACAAACAATCCTGGGTAGTGGTTATCATCAGCATGTTGACCAGAAGTCTCTATTTTAAGTTACCATAAAAATGAAAGCAACACTCCTTTTAAGAAACTGAATAAACTACAATGCAATTAAATAGTCAATAATCAGGGAGTTCACAGTCTTTAATTCAGATGGTATGTAGGACTCTTGGATTAAATTCCCAAAGTCAGGCTTAAACAAAAGGAATTCAGGCTAATCAAGGATTTAGTGGTCATACTTCTGCCAAGATTTACAAACCATGGCCTGTTTCAATATGCTCTCTCTGAGAGCACATAATAGCTAAAACCCCCTGAAAACATTAAATCAGGTTAACCATTCAAAACAGGCCAATATTGGAGGAGAATCAGATGCATATTAATGCATTCTTTATTTCATGAGTTTATTTAATGCTGTTCCTCTCACTAGCTCATGGTGCACAGAACACAGCCACAATAAAGTCCTGTGAAATATACAGCTCTCTGAGCCTGAATCTGAAGACCTATTTTGTCTTGTAAATGAAATTCTATCAAGTGGCCTGGAAAATCTAGAAATGACATTATGAATATTATATCCATCACTTAGCCAGTAATTATAGTACTATATCTTCGTTTCTATAATTTCAGTAAGATTAAAGTCTTTTCCAACTCTAAGCTAAGAAGTTAAATTTTAAGAGAAGACACTCAAGCTAACCGAATAGCAAAATAATTATTTCTTTTTGAATTTCTGTGAATCATCATGGAAATCTTCCCACCAATCTCTTACACTTCCTCTTCTGAGGTCCCCAGAGACAACCCAAAAATAAAATGAGAGCTCTCATTTAAAAATTTTCTAACAATCCAGACAAAATGTGTTGTTTCTAATATGAATGTCATAAGCTTATATACCAGGAATAAGTATTTCCCATATAATTAGAAGATCTTTTAAGAATCATGAATGCTTTTGACCCTTTCCTTTGATTTTGCCTGTTTACACAAGCAAAAAAATCTATTTTTAAACTGATATTATAACAATTACATTTTGCTTTTTAAAAAATGCCACTATAATTCTAGCTTTACTCACTTTTTCTCCCACATTAAATGGAAGAGTATATTGTTAAAGATGAGACAACAGCTTGGTGTTAGCTGTGTTTGCATCACGTCATTGCTGAAGCTGTTTAGAAATTGGGATGCTGGCCCATCTCCTCTTTACTGCTGTGCTGAGAGCAATGTGAAATGTTGTTGTTATGGGTAAAGCAGATACACATTACTGAGCAGCTAAAATTTTATGCCAGATATATTCTAATTATCTTATTTAATCCTCACGGTAACCCAGTAACATCGAAATGATCATTCTCTATTATAGAAAACATACAGTGCACACAGGTTGTGTAACTTGCTTAACATCACACTGAATGCAAATTTAAAGTCAGGTGGGTTAGTTCTGGAGAGTTGTAGTTTCAGCCTAGATAGTTACATGCTGTGACCGTGTGTGCCTCAGTTTCCTCGTCTGAAAGACGGGAATGAGATGTGCTCCACATGCATCACAGCTTTTCTGGATGGCTTAATAACAGAATCATGATCAAAGTGTTTTAAAAATTAGTATATGCTCATAAGGGAATCCACACTGGAGATTTATTTCCTTTGATTGGCTCACTATGGAGTTATGTTTTTTTTCTTTTTAAAGACCCAACTCTTTGATAAAATTAAGAGCTAGAATTAGAGGATTTTACATAAATACATGCATTTTTTCAGCTCTTAAAAACCAGAACAGGTGCAATGATAGCCCTTTATGTCTTCACAGAAAGATCTGGTAGAGCAGAAGAGCAGCTGCCCAGCAGAGACTGGACGTGTGCCCTGCACTCTGCCACAGTTCCTCCCCGGCTGGCTTCACCCACATACACTCAGGAGTATCTGTATTTGCTTCCCCTTGTAGTAAAGTGCAAAATACTGAATCAAGGTAGGATAGGATTGTATGAAGAGGCACTACGCTAGTTCAGGCATGCCACCTTACCCTGTGCTATGAAAACATGACCATCATCACACAGGAACCTATTACCTGAACCCACTGGGTAGCATCTGTAGGTCTAGACTAGAGCATTAAAAAAGAAGAAAACAAAATAGGAATGTTGCTCATGCACAATTTCAAACAAGAATATCAGCTATTCCAGAAAAAAACTTCAGGGACTAATTATGAAAAGAATATCTATTTTTTCCCTCTTTGCTTCTGACTTCTCACCTGACCTCCTTTTCCCAGCACGAAAGAAGCATCATTGTCAAATTCATTGGCAGCAATTAATAGAAGTACTTAAAAGCTTCTTATTGAAAAAATATTTTTTTCAAAGATTATAGAAAGTTTCCCACCATTCAATGTTTCATAAGCCGCTGGCATCACCACCTTTAGCTCTGCCCTGGCCACACGCCCTGTCGTAGTCCACACAGGGGCAGAACCTTGTCAAATCTGCACAGCTAAGCCCCAGCTGGGCCACCGTAAAGCCTCTCCTCTGCCCGTCCACAAAGAGGTCAGGGCAAGAGCACAGAAATTAAAGATCTGGCCTTGGGTATACAACAGACCTAGTCCAAATCCTCCATGTTTCACCTTCTTAGCTAGGTGTTCTTGGCCAAGTTTCTTTATCTATAAAACAGTCTTAATACCCCTCATTCATAGATTTGTCTAAGGATTCAATAAATGAGCCTAAGTAAAGCCCTTGCCATCCGACACACAATGAATATTCAATAAATGGCAGCTATTATTATGATTAAAGGACAAATATCTGAGGCAAGAGTGAGCTATTTTCTCAAATATTGTTCTTTTATTGCTTTTTATGACAGTATAGTATATTCTGGGTGTTTTTAGAATTATAGAAACAATTCCATTGAAATGAGTTAAAGGAAAACATTATCCTCAATTAAAAAAATCAACACAAAACCAATTCAGGAAAGAGAAAACGATATTCAATATTTTAAAAGAGAAATTCCAAGGTGAAGAATGCAATCAAATATTTATTTTTAAAAGTGAATTATAATATTACATTAACAAAAATTATCCTTTCTAATGAGGAGCACTCAGGTTAAATTTCTACATTACTCAACAGAGAAAATTGCTTGCTACAGAGAAAAAAGAAAAATAACACTGGGATTTTCAAACATATCAACCATGTACAGTAGTAATATTTCCTCCTTTCTGAACACAAAGTTTGAGAACAGGTTTTATATATTATCTGAATTGAAAATGTATATGAGATTATCTCATACATATTTAAATAAGAAAAAGTTCGAAGACTATGTTTCCTGACCATGAAATTCACTGTTTCACTATCACTCTCCTTACAAGCATTTATCTACTGAGGTTGGCCACCTAACAGAATGGAATGAGCAACACAGAACCCTGGGCTCTTCCCAAAGCTCCTCATTGGTGACCATTATTTTACAATGAAAGTCTTCTCTTTCCTACAAGAAATAATGGAAACACTTTTAATTGAGTAGAGTTGCATTATCTGATATAAAAAAACAATATATATTTATCACATTAAGCCTTGTTTCCTCATTTGTAACCTGAAAGGGTTGACCTAGATCATTTCCAGGCCCTCTCCCGTATCTAGCATTTTACTTATTATTATCTTATAACTTTCCTGTTATAAAGGTTATCGTAATTTGAGATGTTACTGTGATCCCTGGTTCATCTGTTTAGGGTAACAACACAGTGACATAAGGTTCAGTTCAGGACAATTAGGTCTATGTCAAACAGATGTGCCAGAGATACCACGAATAAATATTCAGTTTCATAACAGGCCAGTGAACTTCACAGAGGGCAGACCTACTTAACAGTCACAATACTATTGGACTTCAGTGCACAATTATATGCTGATGTGAGGAAGGGACTACAGAAAGGCATTTGTAATAAGAGGAGCAGCTAGCTCGATAAACCTCATACTTGCTACTGGCTGGAGGGTAGGGGTGACGTGGGGGAAGAAACTTCAAAATATATTAACTCTTGCTGAGGCTAGCAGTTCAGTAACATTTTATAACTATATGAAAATAACTTGGGGAATGGCATATTCTCAAGCAAGATTATCTGAAAACAAATCAAAACTAAATTAAAACTATGTCCTTCATTTTTTTAAATAAAAGACACCCATTTAAACATTGAAAAATCAATATCATAATACAAGATATTCTTTTAAATTAAATGTTGGTATCAAAAATACTATATTGGTTTTTCTTATATTATCATAGACTCATGAGCCAAAAATAGTTATAGGCATTTAAAGCCACTTTGTCTATAACATATTTTGTAAATGTATACAACCAATATTAAAAGTCAGGAATGTATCATTATTTCCATACCCAAAATGATGAGTTCCAATTTACTTATAGAGGATTTGTGTAATCTGAAAATAAATTTAGAAAATGTACATGTGGATGAAAAGTGGAGCTATAATAAATCTAACCAAAAGTAACCTCACAGGGTAATCTGACCATAAATCTCTAACTGGGCAGGTTATGGTGGTTAGTCTCTCCCCAGGCATATAACTTTTTTTAGTAAAACATTCGCTTTTGCCTTAAGTGAGCCCTGTCTGTTGTTTTTTTGTGTTAACACACCTTTGAAATGCCAAAGTAATCCTCTTTTTTAAGAACCCTGGGAGGCATAACCACCCTAAAGGGAGCATTTGAGATTTTGCTGCCTAGCCATTGTCATCAGTTTGGCTCAAATAAACTCATAAAAATTCTCTACAGCCTTGGACATTCTTACATAGACATACAGAAAAGTCATCTAACAGATAACTAGATAAAAATATCCTTACTCATTAAAAACAAACAAACAAATACACGGTCTCTCAGAGCTTGGTTGCTGAGGCAGGGAGGTGGAACACCCAGCTGGGGCTCATATGGCATATTCCCTACTCCCCAGAGTGTGCCTACTGCACACACCATGATGAACTCTGGGCCTCTAGAGATGCTGGCACTAGGACCTCAGCAGTTCCTTCTCTTCCAGTACTCCTGCTGCTCTGCTGCAGCAATCACATTTTTCCACAAGCCCACGCTGCGCCAGCCAACTTTGCTACGAGAAGCTTCATGCCTAGACCAGCACCTCCCCCAGTCTGTTACATGTTTTCTGTGGAACGTGCATGGGTAAAAAGGAAAAATTACATGTTCCAAAAATGTCCCTGGATCAAGTTTGGGAAACGGTGCAACAAAATTCAAAAGATATTATGAGGTTTCAGTGTGTTAGCGTTGTCCAAGAGGAGGATGCAAAATGGCTGCTTATTTCTCATAAGCATATTTCACTTGGGAAATAGTTTTATAGACTCTAATTTGTTCTATTTCCACACTTATTTCCGAGTTCAGATCTCATTCAGGTAATGCTGGAAAATAGATTATATAATTGGGGTGGAAAGAGATCCTTTCTTTTCAATATCTTTCCAGTTAGGAACAAATTAATGTCCTGTTATGCCTGAGGATTTTGCCTTATGGTTATTGATACAGCGCATTCTTGATTCATTGATAAATGTTTAGCAATTGGTGGGCAAGTCATATTTAACTTCTCTCTTTAGTCTTTTTGATTTATACACTACAATTACAACTATGCTATTCTTATTTTTATCTGGTTTTGAGTGTATGTATCACTGGGTTTGGCATGCACAGTTTAATTACTCTCCTTGAATATCACATTAAAGTAAAAGATGAATGACCTAGGGCAATACTCCCTCTCTGCAATCTCAAAATAATAGATCAAATATGTTAATAGTGAAGTATGCATTCTAGAGTGCAGCATACAATTGCACAGGCTATTTCTAAGAAATAGACTTACTATTTGAAAAATGTTAAAACCCTATCTCTACTGACTCTGTCTTATTCCAGGTCAGTAGTAATGACAAGGGTAGTGTCTCTGAGTGTTTTCAACCAGTGATATTAGCTGTGTGAAAATTCAGTGGGGAAGTACCATTGGAGAGGACAAGGTCCACAATGTGTGACCTCAAATGCTTTGGAACAAATCAGATGACCCTTTAAATCAGTTAAAAGCAAAAGGAATGCAGGGGTCTCTCTCCAGGATTCTTTTAGCTGGTGATTCCAAATTATCAACACATTGAACAGTCACCAAGTCCTCCTCTTAATAGCTACTTTGTTCTTACAAAATAGCTTTTTTTTTTTCTAGAGCAGGGAGTGGTAATTAGAATTTCATAGCTTGGTACAACCAGCGTTAGCATCGTGGCTTTTGGTGCTGAGAATTAATAATAGTAGTCATAATGATAACAGAAAACGGTAACAGTTCTAATTACTGGTATTCATCTTAGGGTGGTGAGCAGCTGTTAAGAAATTTCTTCAGAAGTGAGAGTTCAGTCACATATCTTTTTCACCAAATAGAAAAAGCTTTAATACTAATTGGGAAGGAAGATTACAAATTCAAATGTCAGGCAGAGTGCACCCTGATTGTTCTTTATCAACTTTGTTTTCTCTTACACCTTAAGCTTTCTGGCCCTTAAGCTTTTTTAAAAGTTGACACTAAATTTAATGACAGGAGTGCCAGGAGGCCTCTGTGTTTCCATGTAAAACAACCCCTTCCAGTTCAATAAGCGAAGTTTCTCAGCCCTTTGCACTTGAACAATGAGATCTGTTTCCTCAAAGTTGTCAGGAACTTGTATGCCTAGAAAACCACTGTCTACTAGTCATTGTGGTAAGGCACCTGACATAATGACCAGAAAGGAGTACCAGAGAATTGTCTTGCCCATTGCTTCAAAATCAGCTGCAACCACCTTTAGCAAATGACTTAACCTCTTAACAAATTAAGTCCATCATGTCATCTATGAAATAACAAAGTTGGAATTGGTAGGTGTTTCCTAAATTCTCCAGACCATGTTAATCACTCAGGAAGTTGGGGGGGACATGGTTTGCAGACAGCCTGTGATTATGGTTTGCCACACTCAGTATCAGAACCTTCAGGTCAGTGAATATACAGTCAGGTTGAGGCTATATGTGGGAAACTGTTTCCAGAACCCTGGACAGCAGCAAGAAGGAGCGCTTTCAGGACCACCTGGAACTGACTCTGCTTACTACCAGTAAGGATGCACCTTCCTGATGCTGAATTTGCTTTGCAAATCAGGAGAGCATGATACCTTTCAACATTCCCTTAAATCAGGAATTGTGATTTTTTTTTTCTGTAACAGCCCACAGAGTGAATACACCAGGCTTTTGGGCCACAGGGTCTCTATTGTGAAAACTTAGCTCTTACTGCAGCAACAAAAAGCAGTCTTAAACAATTAAAGAAGTGAGTATGGCTGACTTTCAGTAAAACTTACATTTAATACCATAATTTTCATATCATATTAAGTGTTATTCCTCTTATGATGTTTTTCAAGCAAAGGGACATGGATAGAGGACTCATGGGCATGGACAATGCAGGGGGGATTGACTGTAGGAGTGGGGAGTGGGGTAGGGGTGAGCAATGGGGAAAAAGGCAGAACTGTAACTGAACAACAATAATTTTTTTTAAAATACAAAAACTAGTCTTAGTTTATGGGCCATACAAACATAGGTAATGGGAAGTTTGCTGGTCGCTGTCTTCAGTGGAAACGCTAAAATTGTAAGGTAGCATCTTCCAAATTATAACAGAAGCCAGGTTGTACAGGGACAGGAACATAAGCATGTGTCACCTTTTCAATTCTAGCAGGTTCTCAGCTGTCTCAGGTGTCACTAGCAACCGTGTATCCATAGGAGGAGGGGACATGCTAAAGGCTGCAGTGATAGGCTGTCTGTTCCTGCTAGATTTAGCTACCCCAATTCCCTGAGGTTCTGTTCCCTTAACTAAATAAATTGGGAATCCAGATCACATGAATGAATGTGTGTGCACCTATGTGCATGACCATGCATGTGTATGTTGTCTCTGCTGCTGGTCTGTAACCTGACCTGCAGTTGTACAATTTCTATTTAAAATGAAGATTTCTACAGTCATCTAATGAGTGGAATGTTTCTCCAAGTTCTGCAAGTTGCTCTAGCAAATTAATAGAACCTGAGAAGGGACTTGAGGGAAACTTTGATTTATAGCCAATTGGTCAGAAGTACAGGTAACAACCTGAACTTGAGACTGAAATCTGAAGTCCAAGTAGGGGGTTGTGAGAATCTCCAGGTGTAGCCAGTCAGTGAGAAGTACAAGTGACAACCTGGAATTTTGGTTGGAATCTGAAGTGGGTGGGGACACAGTGGGGAGTGAGCTGTTCCATAAGATTGAACCCTTAACCTCTGGGATCTGATGCTATCTCCAGGTTCATAGTGTCAGAATTGATCTAGTTGGAATCTCAAGAACTGGTGGCATGGGAAACCCCCTCCACATGAATTGGATTGGGCCCAGGAACCCAAAAGAAATGAATAAATAAAATATGGTATATCACAGATTAGAACATCATTCCGCCACCATAAAATGGAATAAAATTCTGATACACCCAGCTACAAAAGGGTATGAAATTCAGATATATGCTACAACATGAATGAATCTCGATGATTTTATGCTAAGTAAAATAAGCCAGTCACAAAAATACAAATGTTGTGTGATTCTACTTATATAAGGTAACTAGACAAGGAAAATTCATAGAGAAAATAGAATAAAAGTTACCAGAGGCTGAGGGAGGAATGGAATGGGAGTTATCATTTAACTGGTATAAAGTTCTTGTTTGAGGTCATGAAAAAGTTCTGGAAATGAGTAGTGCTGATGTTTGCAAAACAATATGAATGTACTAGATGCTACTGAATTGCACATTTAAACATGGATACAATGGAGGTTCTGGCCAAGATGGAGACATAGATAAATACTCTTAGCTTCCTCACAACCAAAAGATGGATAACAACCAATTTAAAAACAAAAAACAACCAGAACTACCAGAAAATCAAAGTGTATGGAAGTCCAACAACCAAGGAGTTACATTCATCCACACTGCTGGAGGAGAAGAGACAGGGACCCAAGGTGTAGAGGATGCACACTGACGGACCAGGGTGGGCAAGGGCGTGGCTGGCAGGCAAGGTGGTCCCATATTTGCATGTGGGTAAACCAGGAACAACAACTAGGGAGTGAGATAGACTATGCAACCCAGGGTTCCAACATGGGAAACTGAAACCTCACAACTTCTGTCTTTAAAAACCTACGGGGGTTGCAGCAACAGGAGAAACTCCCAGCTTCACAGGAGAGTCCATTGGAATGTACACAAAACCACCCACCCGGTAAACAGCACCTGAAAGAGTGCAATCTGCTTGTGGGAAGTGACTGAAAGTGGGGCAAGAGCTGAGCAAAAGAGCAAGCTGAATTGTTCCCTCTCAGACCCCTCCCCCACATACAGCACCACAACACATGGAAGAAGGTTGCCCTGCTCCAGCAAATACCTAAGGCTCCGCCCCTTACAACATAACAGGTATGCTGAGACTAAGAAATATAGCCCAAATGAAAGAACAGATCAAAACTCCAGAAAAAGAACTAAGCAATGAGGAGTAGACAACCTATCTGATGCAGAGTTCAAAACACTGGTAATCAGGATGCTCACAGAAATGATTGAGTATGGCCACAAAATAAAGGAAGAAATCATGGTGATACAGAGTGAAATAAAGGAAAATATACAGGTATCCAACAGTGAAGGGAAGGAAACTGGTACTCAAATCAATGATTTGGAACAAGAGGAAGAAATAAACATCCAACCAGAACAGAATGAAGAAAAAAGAATTCCAAAAAATGAGGAGAGCTTAAGGAACCTTGGGGACAATTTGAACTATTCCAACATCCAAATCATAGGGGTGCCAGAAGGAGAAGAGCAAGAGCAATAAATGGAAAACTTACTTGGACAAATGATGAAAGAAAACTTCCCCAATCTGCTGAAGGAACTAGATATGCAAGTCCAGGAAGCTCAGAGAGTCCCAAAGAAGTGGGATCCAAGAAGAAGCACACCAAGACACATCATAATTAAATTATTCAAGATTAAAGATAAGGCAATAATCTTAAAGGCAGCAAGAGAAAAGGAGACAGTTGCCTATAAAGGAGTTCCCATTAGACTATCAGCTGATTTCTCAAAAGAAACCTTGTAGGCAAGAAGAGACTGGAAAGAAATATTTGAAGTCATGAAAGGCAAGGACCTACATCCAAAATTACTCTCTCCAGCAAAGCTGTCATTTAGAATGAAAGGGCAGATAAAGTGCTTCCCAGATAAGGTAAAGTTAAAGGAGTTCATCATCACAAGCCCTCATTATATGAAATATTAAAGGAACTTATCTAAGAAGTAGAAGATGATCAAAAACTATGAGCAGTAAAATAATAATAAGCTCACCACTATCAACAACTGAACCTAAAATAGCAAAAACTAAGCAAACAACTAGAACAGGAACAGAATCACAGAAATGGACACCCCATGGAGGGTTATCAGTGGGAAAGGGGAGGGGGAGAATGGGGAAGAGAGGTACAGGGAATAAGAAGCATAATTGGTAGGTACAAAATAGACAGGGGGAGGGTAAGAATAGTATAGGAAATGGAGAAGCCAAAGAACTTATATGTACAACCAATGGACATGAACTAAGTGGGGGAATGCTGGTGGGAGGAGGGGTGAGGGTGGAGGGTGGTAAAGGGGGAAAAGCGTAATAGCATAATCAGTAAAATATACTTAAAATGGTTAAAATGATAAATTTTATGTTAAACATATTTTACCACAATAAAGTAGATTTTAAAATAAAATATAATACAGGTTTCCAGGATTCTCCCCTAGATATATTTCAGTAGTTCGGAGGTAGTGTCCAGAAATCTGTATTTTAAGCAACTTCCCCAAGTAAGTCATATAATCTCATCCATTTAGGAAACTAATACTGGAATAAAGGTGTAGCCCTGATTGGAAGTTTGCAGTGCAGTTAGGGTCTAACCTTCTGTAGAGTTGCTAAAATGACCTTTCTAGTTTATGCATATAAAATGGATATTCTGAAGTAATATAATCAGATAGAAGTACACATCAATCTTAACACTCAAACGTAAGGCAAGGTTGTTGACCATGAGGTCTTAAAAACAAGCAAAGTTCCTAGAAGTGATACTCGGGGTCCGGGGGAGGGGCACTAACTATTATGCCAGGATGCTAGGAAAGAAATATTCAGGGAAAATAGGCCCTAAGCAATCAGTCTATGATGAACTGATATGAGCACAAGGCAGGACAGAAGGATCATTTTGCTGGTGCTTTACAAACACTGTGGCAATTCTGAAACACTGGGAAATTCACCAGCCATCAGGGATGTGGAGGCTCTGTCTGAGCAAAGAGGTTGGGCAGGCCACACATCTGTGCCAGCTTTGCTCTAAACAGTGGAGACAGTTGGGAAACAAAGGGCAGCCTTTCTTGGAATAAACTATTCAACAGCATCTCTTGGCACAAATAGCAATTCCCATCATGAGTCCCACCTTTGAAGACAAAGGCCAAAGCTTATTGCGTCAACTCTGCCATGGGTCAAACACTAAAAGAGGCTATTATCCTCTTCATTACCTTTTCTATTCTCAAACTCATACTCCTTTGAGCTTAAATTTCTGCTGTTTTCCTTCATGTTCCTCACTGTCCGCTTCCTCTCGTCACAGGCTGTGTGGCCCAGCTTTCAATTTAGATTTGTCCTTTTTGCCAGTGTCATCCTGTAATTCTGATTGCCACAGATCTCTAACTGTAGTCAATTTCTTCCCTACACCCTTTAATTGGCAGCAAAATACTTTTTAAAAATATGCTCAGAGAGATGTACTGACTCCTGTGATACCAATTAGATCATGTTATTAAACCATTAGAGAACATTTTTGATGGAATAATAAGTAATAGTAATAGCTAACAATGTATTATCATTTTGTGCCAGGAACTGCGCTGAGTGCTTCATATGGATATTACAGTGGTTTCTGGTCCGACATCTAAAGGGTTTGGAAATTATCACTCTCATCCTCGTACACAAACACACACAAACAAAAGCTGAACTAAAAATCAGTAACTTTTCTTACATATATCAGAAAAGTGAGGCCATGGGGCAAAATGCTGCGCTGAGAACTGGGGGGACAAGCGGGAGGGGGATACGGAGATTCACAGATCACTGACGGGAACATAAGGCCCCTCCTGGGTCCACTACAGGTAGGGACACTTTACACCACCACTGATGCATTGCTAGAGGCTCAGTGTGGACTAGCTTGAGAGTTAAGAACTCCTAGGAGGCCCAGTCTTGCAGTGGGGAGGAATTCCCCACATTGTTTAGTTTTACCTCCAAGAACTCTAACAGGCTCTTGCCTGAATATAGGGAAAAATTCTCTGTGCTTCTCTCAGGGAAAGAGGAAAAGTCATCATTGTGAACTACACTCAGAGCTCTCTGTTCTCTTTAACAAGACCTGTCCTCAAGGGAAACTATTTTACTAGAGCCTAGATGGGTTTTTTACCAAAGATTAATCAACCGGCTGAGAAAATATTCAATCACAGCTTTCACTGGCATTTGATGTGGGGAGAGAGAAATACCTAATTTAAGATCATGAAAATGCTGAGACCTATTTAGTTATCACTTTTCTTTGGTCTCCTTTAATCTGGAATAGTTCTCCAACCTTTCTTCATCCTTCATGACACTGACATTTTTCATGAACACAGGCCAATTTGTCCCTTCCTCCCTCCCTCCCTCCCTCCCTCCCTCTATTCCTTCCTTCCCTCCTTCCTTTTCTCCTTCTCCTTCTTCTTTAGACAGTGTTCCTCATTTAGATTTACTAATGTATTGCATTTTGAAAATTTATGAATAAAAACAAAAAAATTACTTTTCCCAGACCACTCCACCCTTTCTTACAAATAGGCACTTCCTTCTGAAAATGTTTACTTGTCTTTTTTTTCTGGAAGTGTTTTCCCAGTCAGCATTTTTAATTTATGACAGGAATCCATTTTATGCTGCAGTATCTGCAAGCTCCAAAACAAGGCCTTTCTAGGTATTTGATCACCAGGATATGTACGCTTTGCTCTGTGCTGCTTGTAATTCATTAAAATGTATGTGCTTTGCAAAGAGGAAACCAATCCATAATAGATCAGGTTTCTAGAAAACATTCATGGAAAGTGCTTGAAATGGTTGCTACATAAGAATTTATAAACCTGCTTGGTACTTACAATTTGCTCTCATTTACAGGGTTTGGAAACAAGCAGTGAATTTGCATGAAACTGTAAATTAGTGGCCTGCCTTCGGCATATGTGTGAGATCCCATTTGCAAAATGCCATTTGATGGTGTAGGAGACAATCATGACGAGCCCTGAATTCCTCTGACAGAGCCTCGTGATAAACACCTTGTCTGCACTGAACAAATTGGTCTGATCAAATAAAAGTGTGACTGAAGATTTTCATCATTTTTTTAAAAAATTTGAGCCATCTTTGTAGCTGCCAAACACCCAAGTTCAGGGTCTTATACACAGTAGGCATCTAAGACATAAATCAATGAAGAATAGAAGCCTACTTGTGCTTACAGCACACACATAAGAAGCTGAAGTTAAGAAAGCCAGTTGAGTTTTCAGTTTTATTTTTTTGTAAGATTTTATTTATTTTTAGGTAGAGGGAAAGGGAGGGAGAAAGAGAGGGAGAAAAACATCGATGTGTAGTTGCCTCTCACACGCCCCCTACTGGGTACCTGGCCCACCACCCAGGCATGTACCCTGACTGGGAATCGAACCAGCGACCCTTTGCTTCGCAGGCTGGCACTCAGGGGCTTTGAGTTGTAGCCACAAAATACAAAGCTTGTTTGTTCTGGAGAGAGTCATCACACAGTTTGAAGCGGGGGATAATGCAACCATTCAATTCTGTGTCTCCCCACACAGTCTGCCTCCACATTTCCCTGGAAATCCATCCCAAGGCAACCTCCCGCCCTACAGAGAAGGAATCAGGCAGTTTCTTGGGGCAGTCGCTGCAAGGCTGTTTCCTGGTTGATAAGGCTCTGAACCAGGGAAGGCAGTATTTCAGGCTTGAATGTTCATCGTTCATCAAGTGTCAGTCAATATTAATGAGGAGGGAAGTGTGACCTGCCAAAGCTTTAGTGAGATTGCAGCTGTGAGAGAGAATTGCGTTTATCGCATATCCTGTACGTTCCCTTAATCATTGTGAGCCTGCAAGTGAGCTTCTACTAGCTCTCTAGGAAGAGCCGCCATTCTCTTTTATTACTTATACCTAAGAACTGTTATTTTATCATTTTTAAGATTTTATTTTATATATATACACATATATATATTTAGAGAGAGGGGAAGGGAGGGAGGAAGAGAGGGAGAGAAACATCGACACGAGAGAGAAACAGTGATTGGTTGCCTCTCCTACATACCAAACCAGGGACCAAACCCACAACCCAGGCATGTGTCCTGACTGGGAGTTGAACCAGTGACCCTTCACTTTGCAGAACAATGCCCAACCAACTGACCCACACCAGTCAGTGAAGAATTATTATTTTAATAAAAGTAACAAGGTTTGTCTTATACATAGACCTTTAGAGCAACATCATTCTGCCTTTTTGCTTTACTTTGTATGATGCAAATCAGTTTACATTTCCAGGAATTATTGATTATTGTAAGTATAAGAGCAGTGGGCTACTTCTAACTCTTCTTTCCTCTTCCAAACATGTTTTTATTATAAGTACCAAGTCTTTTTTTTTTTTTAAAGAAGCTTAAACCTGGCTAATTCTGCTTTATCCTCTTTGTGTTTGTTTTTCCCTTAAATTCCTTTGTACAGTTTACACTTCAAAGCCATATGCTTGCTTCTATGTTGCTTGGAATTTGCCTGTTTCCTAATTTTCTGTGAGCACCTTAAGGTCGGATGTGTCTCAGCTTCTATCCCAATTTCCAGTAGGGAAAGAGTTTGTAAAAGAATTATGCCTGACACTTACTACATAACCAATAATTTTTTGTTGAATGAATATTCTGAGTAGGTTTTCAATGAACATGTGCTGCATGAGTGACTCAGTGAATGAAACAGAACTGTTTTGGCTTCACATTTGGATGCTGTCACCACAAATGGGATAGAAATACATCACAGGTGGGGGCATGCATTCTGAAGTACAAGAAGCCATGACTGCTCTCTGAAAATATATTACAGAAGTTTCTGGTAGAGGATCCCACAACCCCCCAAATCAAGCTGGAAGACAAAGATGGTGTGGGAGCCAAAGGCTGGAAGGTCAGATGGAAGGAGTAAGATGCATGTACTTCTATCATCTCTCTCGTCTCCTTGACGCATCTCAGGGAGATTTAACAAAGCCCAAACCTTTGGACAAATACTCAAAAGGGGGAAAATCTTGTAAATCAAGATTCTGACTTCTCTGGCCAGAGAGTTTTGAACTGTTGTCAATTACCACTTGTTTAATGAGGAGATAAATGCCTCTAGTAGCCATCTTCCAAATTTCCTACACTTGTTATTTAGTACATGTCTTTGGCAATCTTCCAATCAACAGCTTTATGGTGCACATGTTTTCTTTCTTTTTTATTCACTTCTTCATCTACAGGATAGAGATGTTGATCCTATGTGTGTGTGTGTATGTGTGTATGCAGGTATCTATCTATCTATCTATCTATCTATCTATCTATCTACCTATTCCAGTCATTGGATGGGACACAGCAGCTAAAGCACTCAGGAGACTGTGGAGAGATCAAAGAGAAGGTAAGCCCAGTCCAAGGTCTTGTAGTCAGTGACAGAACCAGGTGCCCAAGGCCCAAGTGTCCCCACTAGCATTATGCCTGTGCTCCTGGAGTGTTCCAAACTTTCAAAGCCAAGGCCAGGGTGCTGCACCGGCACACCGTAAGAGAGTGGGAGTGCACGCAACAGGAAGAGGAAGAGATGATCAAGATGATGAAACAGATAAAAGAGCAGGAGAGGTGGAAGAAAAAGATGGAAAACAGAATGTCACTAGAGGAGACCATCCTGAAATTGCAGGAGAAGCTTTTTTTCCTACAGGAAAAGCAGCAGCAGCAGCTTTCCCTGTAGCTTACAAAAGTTTTGCATGAGAAAGGAAAACAAAATGACCAGACCACTCTGACATCTGCTGCAGAGCCTGACTGTTAGCACAAGAGCTCACCTCCTCAGCATGCAGGGAGCCCTGGAGGACACAAATACCCAGGGACCTCATGGCAGCTGATGGAGTCAAACAGATGTTCAGACCTCAAGTGCTCACAACCTGGCACTCTGTAGGCTCAGCAGCTGCTTTCCAAGGGACCCCAGAGACCTGGCAGTTTGGAGGCAGGTCAGGCGGCTCCTATGGGATATCTGGGCCCCCACCTGACTGTGGGCCTACACAGCCAGCCTCTAGTCCTAGTCAGCAACCCAGAGGCCTTCAGTGTTTCCCGCAGTGCAGTACCTGTCTCAGCCACCACTCTGTATAGTGTGCCGCTACTTTTAGCCCACCCAGGTCGGGTCCCTCCAGTTGGTGGTGCCCCGTCTTTACAAAAGCAGATGGAATTGCTTTCCAGCACACTGACTTCTCTAACTCATCCTGTCTGTGCCCCATGTACCCCACAAGGTCTAAATCCAGTTTCTGGACTCCTTGCCTTTGTCCAGATCCCTGTGCAGATGCAACCTGCAGGAAAGTGGGGCCTCGCAGCTACAGACCTACCTGGCCCTGGGCTTCCCTTCATCCAGCACATACAGAACCTCTGATTCTATGACAAGTGACCATCAGATTACATCTTTAACCTCACTCCTGCCCTCTTGCTAGGAGTGAGGGATCCCACTGTGTCCCAGTCCCAGGACAATAACATCTACCTGTCACTGGGAGGATTTTTAAAAAAGCATTATTTTACACACACACACACACACACACACTTTATATCTATTTCTATATCTCTATATTGTTATAATGCCTGAGTTTGAGTCTTGCCAACACTCTTTCATCCTGCTTCCATAATCTGTAAGCCATGTGACCTTGAACAAGCTACTTAACTGTCCTGAGGTCCAGTTTTCTCTTCTAAAAATATAATAATAACCTGGCTGGCATAGCTCAGTGGATTGAGCGCGGGCTGTGAATCAAAGGGTCACAGTTCGATTCCCAGTCAGGGTACATGCCTGGGTTGTGGGCCAGGTCCCCAGTGGGGGCCATGCAAGAGGCAACCACACATTGATGTTTCTCTCCCTCTCTTTCTCCCTCCCTTCCCCTCTCTAAAAATAAATAAAATCTTAAGAAAAAAAAAAAAAAGAAAAGAAAAAAAATAAAAATATAATAGTATCTACATCATAGAACTGTTTTCATTTTTATCATTTTTTCTTATTAATAAACTATTACTTAAAAATTTAGGTTTACAGAAAAATTGAACAGAAACTATAGAGAGTTCCTATACTCTCCCTTCTTCTCCCCACTCCTGATTTCCCCATTAATACCTTACATTGCTATGGTACATTTTACATAATTGATGAACCAACATTGAAACATTATTATTAATCAAATCCATAGTTTACATTTAAGAGTTCTCTTTTTTAATCAAATCCATAGTTTACATTTAAGAGTTCTCTTTTTGTGTTGGACACTTCTATGGTTTTTGCCCAATGCACAATGTCATGTATCAACTATCACCGTATCATACAGAATAGTGTCGCTGCCCTAAAAAGTCTCTGTTTCACCTTTTATTTCCCAGAGGGGGGAAAAGATATGTATATATTTTCAGAAGGAGTGCCTACTTGTAAGAAAGAGTGGAGAGGGGTGGGGAAAATATTTTTGTTGTTGTTTTTATCTATTCCACCAATTTTCAAGACGCAGTATAGCACAGTAATGAAAGGTGCTGGCTCGGGGTCAGCCTGGGTGGGGTAAAATACTTCCCCATGTACTTAGCTGTTTACCTGAGCCCTAGTTCCCCCAATGGTAAATTGGGAAGAGTACAAGTACTTACCTCAAATGCTATTAAACAGAAACCCTTAGGCTGGCACAGAGTTATCATTATAAGTGGAAACCATTGGTGTGTTTTTCTCAACTGCTTATAGGTACCGTGTAGAAAAAAAAATACCAATAGAGTTCTTACTTTTAAGAAACTTCCAATTTAAAGAGGTAGATCTTCACTAAAGTAGAGACCAATTTAAAGCAATGAACGACACTTACTTCTTCCACATAATGACAGATAAATTGATCTAGGAGATACAGGAGAAGAAACTCACTAGAGAGGAAGAAGCAAAACTGGTTGGGACTCAGGATTAGAATGGTCACAGTAGAGAATGTAATTACACAGAACCTCATAGAAAAGAAAGAAAAGGATTAATGGATTTCATGGCTTTTGTTTTTCTTTTTTTTTTAATGGGCTTGATTGGGACAAGTAAATTTTTACTTTAGTTTGTTTTGTTTACAAAAAAAAGGGAAAAGGTCAATGGCAAGTTCTTCAGTATATTCAACAAGAAAAGCAAAAAAGCAAAGAAACAAGAAAAGCAGTTTTACATTTACAAAGGTTTTAGGTACAATGATCAATACATTCTGAGAGAAATACAGCCAGTATTTTTTTCATGAAATTTTTTATACTTGAATGTAGGAATCAAATGTGACTTCTGCTTTACTTTGTATTCAGATATAAGTTGAAGAAGACCAATAAATTATAGGGAAATTCAATCTGATAAGCCTCAAACTTAGACTTTCTGTATATGAACCTTTGAAATTCTACAGATAGAATTGCTGATATAATTAGTAACTGGAGACAAAAACATTTTTAGTATTTTTCCAGTTCATCTAGATTTTAGCACAACCTCAAAAATCCTTCATGAAGCTAAAATCCATTGATCGTACAATCTCTCCCTGGCCCTTGCTCCTTCCAAGGCTCCTCTCCTCCTTGCCCAGTTTAAACTCCAAGGTCAATCATTATAATCCTTTCTTCACATGCACCCT
This sequence comes from Glossophaga mutica, assembly GCA_039655065.1. NCBI lineage: Eukaryota > Metazoa > Chordata > Mammalia > Chiroptera > Phyllostomidae > Glossophaga > Glossophaga mutica. The sequence continues at coordinate 143,484,459 of CM077307.1, forward strand.
GAACTCCCTAACCTCTCCCTGAACTGCACATTATTTTTCTTGGCAAAATAACCATCCTGGTTACATCCAGTTCTCTTCCTGCTTAGAACCTCAATCCAGGCAAACAAATGGGGCTAAAGAAAACACACACAGGCGCGCGCGCGCACACACACAGTTTGACTAAACTTGAGACAGGCTTCTTCCTGACTCTAGGTTCTTGCTCTTCCATTTTCTTAGAGTGTTTATTTACTTAAGAAAGTTTGCAGTTGTAAATGCTTAATCTGACTCTTCGAGACAGAAAGCTGCCCCCAGCCTTTGCCAGTTTTACTGCTCAGGAATGTCTTTCTCAAGGACCAGCAACTACTCTTTTGAAATGTAATCATAAAAGGAGATAAGGCCCCTATCTCCCAGGGTAGGAGCCTAACTTCCAGAAAGGATAATTAGCAAACAGAGGTGACCTCATCACACTGCTCAAGACCCTCTCTACTTTTCCACTAGCTCACCTCAGCACTTAAAAACCCTCCCACCTTTGTTTCAGCAGAGTTGTTTTATCTGTTCCCTGCTGCAAACCTTAAATAAACTCTTCCAGGCCTGTTTAGCTTAGATTTGAGATTAGTAACACCACCGTGGGGCCTTGAATGATTCCCACCAATCAGACTGTTTTCCTAGTCCACTCACTCTTTCATTTTTCTCATACCACCTCCCCTGTCCTCAAACCGCTCATACCTCATACCCAATCCTCATACGCAGTTGATGACCATGCTATCTAGATTAAGAAAACAGAAGATACCAGAAAGGTTTTCTGTGGAACACCACCCCTCCAAGCTCCCACCTGCACGTGTGCCCTGGTACTCTGCCTTCCCATGTCTAAGGGCACCAGAAACCCTATCCTCAAGATGCAGCTTTGGAAACCTCCTCTGTTCCTGCTTCAGCCTTGTTCATGCTTTGTAAATTCAGCCAAAGAGAAGTAAAACTGACACTTTCACATGCAGACATATAATGATGTGTGTAAAATATACTCACTCGCGTGCCTAATAAAATGCATACTCAACTGCTAATTCCTGCTACAAAATTGCTAATTGGAAGCTTCAGAGTGGCAATTACTATGCTTTTGCTTTATGATGACTGAAATGAGAGAGAAACACGCCATCTCCCGTTCTTGGAAGTCAAAGTGACATTATATTTGCTACAATAAAATTTTTCTCCCTCTATCGTTGATTTGCCCATTTCTGACTATGTATAAATGTCAGATGTGCTGAGCTGCTTTTTTTGTGTGTGTGTGAAGCCAAATAAAAGAGCATGTCAGTGATTTAAAATATTTAAAAGGTCTCCCTGCAGTTTGTAACTCATCATGGCACAGCTCTGATGGGCTAGGTCCCACTGGAAAAAGTTCAAGTATTAAAAACAATTACCTCTTCAAGGACGTCTGCAAGCTTACTGAGAATCTCTTCAGGAAGGCTCTGGAATGTTGGAACACTGAAAGATAAAAGAGATGATTCTGAGGGAATGAACAGCAATTTACTACTTCCCTTTAAGAAAAAACAGCAGCATGTCTGAATGAAAGTGCAAAAGCCTTCATGACGGAGACTCCACAGATGTAAATTAAAGCAATAGGTTAAGCATTATTTGATAACTAACAAGGAAAAGGTATGCTTTACAGTATGAGAAAGAGCTTGGGGTTAAGCAGAACCAAGGGCAAATCCCGGTTATATTTATCTGTGTGACCTTAAATGCCTCAGCTATGATAGGGGAAAATACTCTCTCCCTTAGAAGCCTGCTGTCACCAGATTTGGTTTCCTCTCCCTCTCTCCACACACCCCCACACACACTCTTCTACAGTCCAACTCCTACACATTCTTTAGAACACAGCTGGAGAGATGATACATTCACACCTGCAGGCATTCATTCAACAATGATGGCAGCTTCCTACTCTTTTAACCCCTCCCCAGCTAGATTAGGTCCTCCTATTACGAAGTCTTTCACCCCTTTTTACAACTGTGTCAGATAATCACATATTTGTTACTGGATATCTTCCCTGATCAAACTGAAACACCACAAAAATAGGATCAGTATCTGTCTTGTTGAATCCCTGTGTTTTTTTGTGACTTACAAATAACAACTCAATAACACATGTTGAACAAAGCCATGAAAGCATAGTTTGCTTTTGTTTTAGGTGTGGTTTTTAATATCTGTGAGTTTGCTGTCTTTTACAGAAACACAGAAATGGGGATCACATGGAGGGTTAGCAACAGAGGAGTGGGAGGAGGAGAGGGGGGAAGTTACAGAGAATAAGTAGCATAGACAGTGGGTAGAAAATAGACAGGGGGAGGGCAAGAATCATGTGGGAAATGTAGAAGCTAAAGAACTTATGACACATGGACATGAACTAAAGGGGGGGAATGTGGGTGGGAGGGGGTGTGCAGTGGGGAGGGAAATGATGGGGGAGAAATGGGACAACTGTAATAGCATAATAAATAAAATATATTTTTAAAAAAAGTTAAAAAAAAATGCCATGAAAGCAGAGATGTGGGAATGCTCCCTAGCACGGTTGTAAGGATCAGATCAGACAGACTGACTGGAGAAGAGAGCCAGACTCATAGTAGACACAAAAAATGCTAATTCCCTCTTTTCACCCTCTTTTTCCTCATTGACCAGTAAAAAATGAAAATAAAAATTTATTGAATGATACTGAATGCACAAACCAACAAAACTTCTCTTATATGTGAAATAGTAATGACTTTAATAAAATGTTCTTCAGTATATAATTCTTGAAACTTCCCTGGAAAATCTAAGTAGGATATGAAACTAAATTCTCACTTAATTGTACCTTAATGCTTAAATAAAGGAAAATCTCTAAATGAGTGTCTATTGATTTGCATGTGTGATATTTGACATACAGAATAATTCCAGCTTGATTAGAATGATGCAGTGAAAGAAGTCATAACACTGTCTGGATACAAGCATGAAAGTGTCACTGTGAATTTTTCTGTCACTCTGCTTCCCATTACTTAGTGTAAAGCCTATTGATAAAATCCCGAGGTTTTATGCAGAAGTATAACAATTCACACAGGACCATCTGTTCTACCAGATTTACTGCTGTGGTCTGAGCTGTGTGGGTTTTAAGTTCCAGAAGGTAATGTATTTCAGCAGCTGGATGGAACATATAACAGGAAGAAACAGAAGAAGATAAAGGAAGCTGTTTCCAGGAGGTATGGACGTTGAAACACCAAGCCCTTCCTTGCTCTTTTGATGAGCTGTATTTCACTTTTTTCTGAGATGTAAGAATAATTAGAATGTTTCTATCCCAATGGAAACTTACGGAAAACACAAACTACAACTGAGATCTTCTCATTTTATTATAATTGGCTCCCCTCTTTAGACAGGCCTATTACTTCTATGCTTTGTCTGTATCAAACCCTACTATAACACTTTTTTTTCATGAAGAGTTCTATCCATGAGAAAAAACTTAATATTTTCTTGACCATATAACACACTAAATAAAAACAAAACATTAAGTTTTAGAATGGCATTTTAAATAATCTTTCATAATTCTACTTGCTTTATATCTTCAGTTTCATTGACGTATAATTGATTAAAAAAATTGTAGATATTTAAAGTGTACTCTGTGGTGATTTTGATATATGATAAGTTTTGGGGAAAAGTTTCCCATCTAGTTAATCTAGTGAATTAACACATCTGTCACCTTATGTATGTATTTTTGTCTGTGTGAGAACATCTAAGTTCTACTCTCTCATCAAATTTCAACTGTACAGTACAGTGTTATCAACTATAGCCTCTTTGTTAGACCTTGGATTCTCAGAGCTCACTCATTTACAGCTGAAAATTTGTACCCTTTTACTAGTCTCTCTCTTTGTTTCCCCTACACATCAGCTTATGGCTACCAATTTTCTACTCTATGGGTTTAACTTGCCATGCATTGTTTCTTTCACTGTTTTATTTCACTTAACTTAATGGCCTCATGGTCCATTCATGCCGTCACCAACAGCAGGTTTCCACCTTTCTCATGCATGAGTAACATTCCATTGTGTACACATCACAATGTGTGTTTCTTTTTAATTCTCACATGAGGACATGCTTATTGATTTTACAGAGAGGGGAATGGAGGGAGAGAGAAAGAGGGAGATAAACGCTGATGTCAGAGAAAAACATCGATTGCTTGCCTCTTGCATGTGCCCTGACCAGAAACTGAACCCACAGCCTAGGCATGTATCCTGACCAGGAATCAAACACATGATCTTTTGGTTTATAGACAATGCTCCAACCAAGTGAGCCACACCAGCCAGGGCTGTATGTCACTGTTAGGTAGAAGTTTAAGGAAAAAAAAAAAGGAGGGGTGAGAGAGTTCCATAGTGCTTGCAGAAAAAGCTCATAAATAACTTTGATTAACTGCCTCTGGCCACTTGTTTTTAACAGGATAACAGGAGGTGGTCTAGAGCAAGATAAAAATCTGAGTTAACAGGTCTCCACCCAGACTTACACTTACTCTTACTTCAGGGGTCACACCCTCTCTTGGAGGAGTATGTACCACCTTTTCCCACCAAATCACTATGTAATTCCCTCACCCCACCCACAATTTATGTAAATCCTCAGGACCAAGAGTCAGTGCCTATGCCTTTCTCACCCACCTTGGCTAGGTTCATAGGCTCATTTTCTTCTATGAGAATGTATAACTAATAAACTTTGTTTATATATATTAATAGGTTTGCTCATCTATAATTCTTTACTGTGTTGGCAAGAAGAACTTGGCCTTCCACAACATCAAGGTGTTTTAAATACCTCAAAACATTCAGCAGCATTTATGATTAATAAAACTTAAGAATTATTTTTAAAAAGGAATACTCTAAAAATTAAAGGAACAGTTGAAGTACTTCTAGATTTAACAAGAGAGAAATGAATTAACAGAAAAATGTGAGGCTTTGAGACAGGATGGTAAAACGCTAGGAAAATTGCTTGACAATTGGAATAGGGAAACTGAGACAGATAGCTAAACAAAATTGAGCAATTTACAGCCAGATACAGAAGGCCACCTCCCTAGAGATGACATCTAGGCCTCACTTGTGTTTCAGCTCCAGGCCCTGCAAAAAGCAGCAAAAATATGTGGGCAATACAGGGACCAACTGCAATTGTAAGAGGGTACAGTGAAAGGCCCCCTCCAAAGAAGGATTTTTAATGGGGTCCAGAACTCAGGGTGCCAAGGAAATATTAAAAAATATGGGATATCCTCGCCCCCACAAGTCTGAACGGGGGGGTGGGACACATGGAAGAGGGCCATTGAGAGCTGTTTTGCATAGCACCAGTTTTGCAAATAACCTCATGTATGGTCATTTAACATATCTATAAGTTTAACTGGTTTCATGGGTATGTTAAATAGCTGTCACTGAGCCAGGGAGATAGGAGTGACTTCCACCCAGGATATAACTGGGAGGCAACTCCCCCTGGTTACAGAGCCTGCCGTAAGAGCTTGGAGATGATTGGCTCCACAGGGCCATGCCTTCCTGGATTTACTATGGCAGCCCAGAAAAGCTGGAAAAATACAGGAACGCAGGCAAGTGTAGCCGATTGTGGGAGGAGTTGGAAATGCGGCTGCAGAGGTAGATTGGCGCTAGGATTTAAACCCAGGCACAGCAGCCATGACAAGAAAAACCACGCAGCTTTGGCAGAGAAGAACCATATAGCTTTGGGTCTCCCTTTGCCAAGCAGTTTAGGAAGCTGGAAAGCAAAATGTAGCAGTGATACAGAACTCTCTCTTAGCGGATTGGAAGAATGCAGGAGAGACACTGTGGGAAGGAAAGGGGTGAAAGGACTCTTCCCTGTGGGCCATGAGAAGGTGAGTTGTGGTTTCGGATTAAGAACTGGAGATCCCAGTGACACAGCTGATGGTGCTGGGAACCAAGGGAGGCCTACCAGCTGTGCACAGATTACTGGGAAGAACCAGGGGCTACCTGAACCATGGACTTCTATTTCTTTTCCTGAGATACGGTACCCTGGACCAGGTAAAGGGGGGAAGGAAGGACTGCGTGTGTTTGTGGGTATTTTAAGGGACTTTGGGGTTTTAAGGAAGACATTAAGTCATTACTCTTAAGTCTGTATAACTTTTGAATAAATAATTCCTTCCCTTTTCACCAATTTCTGACATGGAGAGCCATAATTCCCTGATGATAGGCAAGGCAAACCTAGTACATGGGGACCCCAGGAGAATGGAGGTCTTTCAGCACCTCCATTCTGTGCACCCCCTTCTCGGGTGGCCAATCAAGGAAAATCATGGGAGACCACATGCCCCGTAGCTTTAAAGTACTACAACTACTTGTGCATGCACAATTAAAGCCCACCAAAACTAGCCAGGAAGGATCTGCTCTATAAGAATAGAATCCCTCCAGCCCCTGAGGTCAGTCTCTGCTCTGAGCTGGCCTGCTCCCATGTTCTGTGGAATGTACTATCACTTAATAAATCTGCTCTCTTTCTTTATGCCATAAACTCTGTGTTCGTTTCAATTCTTTGTCCCTGATCACCAAGAATCTGGTTACCTGTGCCCACCTGCAACATAATGACTAAAGACCCCCTGCACTGTCACTGACCAATCAGAGAAGACCATGACTCTGAAAGGGCCCACCTGGAGAACTGATGAATATTCTGCTGAAACCCTCCCCTAAGACCTCCCCTAAGATCCCCACCAGCAAGAAAGAGATAAAAGGCTCACGACAAAGGACCCAGCATGCAAGTGCTCTCTCTCTCTCTCTCATGTGCTTGCGCTCGCTCTCTCTCTGTCTCTCTCTCTCTCTCTGGGAAGCAGTTGGTGCCATTTTCCTTTTCCTCCTCTCCACACCTCCCCCCTGCCCCCACCGCCCACCCCAACTTCTTTCTTCACTGGCCCTCATCTCCTAAACTCTAAAACAATGGGCAGCTGGCAGCTTGTCCCAGGCTAATCCCCTGAACCCACCCTTAAGGCCCCTTTTCTCTGATTTTCCAGTCAGCTAAGGCAGCCCAGCATAGGCTCTCCTTTTGCTTCTATGCTAAGCCTTTTCTCACCACTCTGAGCAGGCTCACCCTCTCCCTTGAGGATGTACTAATAAAACTCTTACTCATCCGCTTTCATCTCGCTAAATGGTAATGTAAAAAATATACAATAAAGAATTCAAGTGCTTAATAAAAAGATTAAATTTTTTAAAAAGATTAGAAGTATGACAAAATCTATCATCCCCTTGGCATTACAGATGATAATAATTTACCTTATTGTCTTATACAACAGAACATTTTACAAATAATATCATGCCAGTTGTGATGTCACTTTGAGCCCATACTCATTTTTTTTTTCATTTTCTTTTTTTTTTTTAATTTTTATTTTAATTGTTGATCTTGTACAGTTTTCTGTCTTTTATTCTCACCCCAACCCACCACCCCAGCCCTTCCCTCCCATTTCCACCCCCCCATAGTTTTTATCCATGTGTCCTTTTTACTTGTTTCTGTAAATCCTTCCCCTTTTCCCCTGAAATTCCCTCCCCTCTCCCCTCTGGTGACTTTCAGCCTGTTCCCAATTTCTATGTCTTTGGTTATATTATGCTTGTTTCTTTGTTTTGTTGATTAGGTTCCTGTTAAAGGTGAGATCATATGGTATTTGTCTTTCAGCACACTTTACAATAGCCAAGTGTTGGAAGCAACCTAGATGCCCATCAGTAAATGAATGGATCAAAAAACTGTGGTACATTTATACAATGGAATTCTATGCAGCAGAAAGAAAGAAGGAGCTCATACCCTATGCAACGGCATGGATGGAACTTGAGAGCATCATGCTAAGTGAAGTAAGCCAGGCAGTGAAAGACAAATACCATATGATCTCACCAATTACTCATTTTTAAGCAATGAATATTGAGTTCTTAAACAGATATAATAGTTTGTATAAGTCAAAATATTTTTGGTACAGCTTTCCAAATCAGAAATGAAAAAGTAAGTGAAGCATTTTCCAGGGTGAATTTTCATACTTCAATGACTGGAGAATCCCACAGGGTAGCTGACTCTATTGAATGCCTGCTGGGTTAAGTCGGTAAAAGAAATCATCACACTGCCTCTATCCAATGATGCAACACCTTGCCAAATTAAAGATTAAGCTGCAAACACACAGGTGAATAAAGACCTTACCTGCAAAATTGCACTTAAACTTACAAACCAATTAATCTACAGTCATGGCTGGATTTGATGCTTTACTCGTATTTCTCTGGTATCAAACCAATTAATCATAAAAAAAGATAATTTTTATATGAATACTTGGCCACCCCCCCCCCCATGATACTGAGCTATTCAGCATGGAATAAATTTTTAAATTTTATGTTTTACCCTGAAACAACTATGTTGACATTTGCACCCGTGATGCAAAAGAATGATGGCCCCTCCGCACAAATGAACGCAGCAACACCAAACTGCGTGAGTTATTATGTTCTTAATCGCCACATACTTACTCGGAGTAAAATAAAATAAAATGCCAATTTTAATTTAAAATGCTTTTGAAAAAACAGTGAAAGTTATTAATTTCATTTGTTTCAACCCTGGAGTGTGAATATTTTTAGTTCTGTGTGACAAACAGCAAGTATGCAGGAAGTGCATCTGCTGTGTATGGGACAACAATGGTTGTCTCAAGGACAATGATGTGTAATTGTCGGAGTTGCAAGCTGACTTAACCACTATTTTTTACGGAACATCATTTGGCAATGTCCAACAAACTTTGCTTAATCAGACTTGAGTATCTGCAAGACTGTTTTAAAAAAAAAAGTAAAAAAAGTGAGCCTCTCACTTCAAGGAAAACAACAGACAATATTTGTTGCACATAATATAATTTGAACTTTCAAATGAAAATTACAACTGCAAAAACTTGTATCTGCTACTGTGGCCTTAACAATTTTTTTTTTTTACACTTGAAGACTATCTGATGAGATCACTGATGATATATTGATATAAAAAAGAGTTTTTTGATACTGGATGTCTGCATAATTCAGTGAATCAGTGTTTTCCAGAGGAACAATCATGATGTTATAAAATCATGCCTGAGGAAAAATTTATTCCAAGTATAAGATGAATCAATTGATTTTAGTGTAATGAAGTATAAAAAGTTCATTGGTATAGTTTGATTCCACATTGCAACTAACCTTTAATAAATTACCACTTTGGGGGCTTTGTGGGAATATCAAATACAAATGTCCAGTTATCTGAACAGGCCATAAAAACAGTCTTCCCTTTTTCTACTGTGTATCTCTGTGAGGCTCATTATTTTCATATATTTCAACCAAAACAAAAGAAATTCTAAAGATGGAATGCAGAATAAGATGTGAAAATCTGCCATTTTCTACTAAGCTAGATACCTTTTTATAAAAATATAAACTCAAGCTTCTCTTTTAACTAAGTTTATTTCTTTTTTAGAAAATATGGTTGTTTTCATTAAAAATAGGCTCATTGGGTTAACATGCAATAACATCTTTATTTTTTATTTTTAAATGAGTTAGTTAATTAATATTTTAGGATATTAGCATTTTTAAGTAATACAGTCAATATAAATAGATTTTACCCACCTAAATTGGAGAACCACTGACATACAGTGATTACAAGTGATATATTGATGAAAAGGATGTAAAACATGAAATATTATGTATGCCAACAATATAATATTACAAGGAAAAGGTAATACAAGTCATGCGTATCTTAAAACCATTACATTTTTTATTCCAGACCCTACAATTATGACTAGAGAAGCTTGTCAGGAAATTGTCCAATTAACAGGAATAGTGTTAAGTGAAATGACTATTAATCTTTTTTCTCTGTCTCTTTCTTATATTTCAATTTTTCTATTTCATAAAGGTATCTTTATAATACCAAAAATATGAAATGCACAATTATCATTAAGATTAGATAAAAATGTATCCTAATGAGTCCATTCAAAATGAAAGATTTCTTTGCTCCTTGTAAAATATTGTGTCTTATTTATTCATTAAAACTGGTTGAGTGCCTGCTATGTGCCATAAATTGTTGTAGGTGTTTGTAATTCATCAATGAGCGAAACCAAAGATTCCTGCCTATTGATCAGAGAAATAGAAAAAATAAACATAGTAATATAGGTACGTCACATAATATGTTTGATAAAGATAAGAGAATTTTACATTATCAAAAGTCAAACAGGGTAACAGGGACTGAAATGGGTGAAGGGGTAGGTTGAGATATTAAACAGAACCAGGATGTCCTCATTGAGAACATGGGATTTCAGCAGAAATCTAAGCAAGGTGAGGGAGACAGTTAACTTGAGATGTAAGAAAGAACATCCAGATAGAGGGAAAAGGGAAGGCAAAAGGTTTTAAATGCTGAGTGGATTCCAAAAGCGGCAACATGGTCAGGGTGTCTAGAGCTCAGTGTGGTTGGGGAGAGTGCAAGAGAGATAAACCTCAGGAGGTGAGGGAGAACTGTGACCAGTGTGGCTCAGTTGGTTGGGCATTGTCCACGCACAAGAGACAACTGATCGATGTTTCTCTTCCTCTTTTTCCCCCTCCCTTGCCCCTCCCTAAAAGTAAATAAATTAAAATCTTTTTTTAAAAAAAAGGTTAACTCACCAATGGGCTGGAATACCATTCTAAGGACTTGGCTTTAATCTGAATGAAATGTGGAGCCTGGTGTGACACGATCTTACTTACATATTAAAGAGATCGCTCCATCAACTCTATAAAGAATAAACTACAAGGGGGCAAGAGCAGAAGCTGGTAGGCCAGATGAAGCCCACAGCAAGACCGATGAAGAAGATTCAGAAAGGGTGGGTGCACTGGAGGTGGTAAGAAAAAACAGAGCTCTGTTAATTGCAGAAGCAACGGGAATTCCCCGTAGACTTGATGTGGGTTGAGAGAGAAAGAGGTGAGACAAGGATGACTGGTTGCACTTGTAAAGAACCTAGAAAAACAGTTTAAATTGTTTTCATACTAAACAAGCAACTTTAAAAAAAATTACTTAGTTGCAAAGAGTTTAATTTTATCAGAAGATTTTGCTTTTTAAATATAAACAAAGAGTATCAGGTGCAGTCCCATATTTATGAGGCAAGCTATCTCTTGAACAAATATAAATCCTGAAGTAGTTCAACGGAGAGCAAACTGATTATTGCCAGATGAGGGGGTGATAGGAGGCTGGGTGTAAAGAGCAGGGGGAATTAAGAAGTACAAATAGGTAGTTTTAAAATAATCTTGAATATGTAAACTATAGCATAGGGAATATAGTCAATAATATTGTAATAACTATATATGGTGCCAGGTGGATACTAGAATTATATTTGTAAATTATGTAACTGTCTTACCCCTATACCGTACACTTGAAAGTGATGTAAATAATATTGAATGTCAAATGTAATTGAAAAATTTTAAAAACCATTCAACAATGCCCTCTAGCAGAGCATACAGAGTTATATTAATTATCTTTGGGTAGCATTTGGGGAACATTAGCCTTTTTATTCTGTCATAAGAAATGAGCTCTGTATCAAGTTTAATGTCAAGAATATTGACAGGTACTGTTTACTTCTGTACTAGTAGCTTCATACAGCTCATACCAATTAAATAAAAACAGAAATCTCTGGCTTACCAAAGAAATCAATTTCTATTGATGACTGATTAAAGGAAGGGTCCCTCTAAACTTGACAGCTATCTGATTTTTCCCTTTGGTGAACTCATCGAAAGGTTGTTTGCCCTCAACATACTTTTCTCCCTTAATCGGATCATCTGGTTTTGCCCCTGGTTCTGTTTTGCAAGTCTTTTTAACTGGTCTTTCCTTGCCCCCTCTTCCTTTAAACATCACTGTCAGATTTATTTTCTATTAGCAACACTTAGCCAATATCGCACAATGGCTTCAATCTTTCGATTGCTGCCTATTATCTCACCAGATTATGAGAATAATAATTTACTTTGCATGTATTGTAATAATACTTTAAATAAAACAAACCATTATAGACACATGAGGTATAATTTTATCATCTATGTGATAAAATTCAAACTCCTTATCCTGGAAGACTGTATAGTGATTAAGCATATGGGTTTTAGCATGAAAGAGAATCAGGTTGAATTAGTCTCTGCTACTAATTATTAGCTATGCCTTTGACAAGTTATTTAATCTCTCCAGGTCTCTCTTTGGTTTAAAAAAGAGGAATAATACCACCTCTTGCCTCAGGTTGTGCTGAAAATAAGTTAAAAGGGACATGTACAAGTAAAGCATTAAGAAGATTCCTGGCATGTAGTAAACATTCAATAAACATTAACAGCCACAATTATATGCATTTTTGTTCTAAATGCTGTTACTGTTCAACACCTACAACAAACAAAATCAATTTTCTGGTACGTCAGATATGAATCTCAGTGTAGACCTGTGAGTGCTAAAAATACCCATTTCATCACTTTCTTAAAGTTTATTGATTTGGAGTATCAACCCTTCTTTTTCAGTGACATATTGATTCATCGCATTCACTGTCTCGCTCTTTTCCCAAGGCCATACCTGAACGCAGGAGGCACGTCATGCCAAGAAGCTGGGGAGTTAAGCCTCTAATCTCCTTGCTATCAAGATCACAAAGGACACTTGAAGTCCAATTGGCTCTGCTTTTGTGCCTACAGAGGAAGGAGGAAACCTTTGACAGAGCTGGAGACCTGGTACTTTCCATCAGCCTCCCTCAGTGAGTTCACACAGAGAAACCCACTCTTGAAGAAATACCTCCAAGGTTCTATTCTTTCTCCTTGTGACTCCAGGCACTCTTTGTAATCACTTTACATGAATTTAGGCTTTAAAAATAATTAAGAAGTATCTCCTATTCTAGAAGCTTCTCATGTTAATCAAAAACCCAGATCAATAAATGCAAGAAGCCTACAAACCTGTGTCTGTAAAAGGAATAAAAGGGATCATATAAGTAGAAATATTTTAATAATTTATGTTGGAATAACTGTCCTCCAGATCCATCCCTAACATTTGCAGGACCCCGATTTCCTGTGCAGTTGGTACCATCCACTACGACCACCCTCACCCTGCACTGTCTTTTGGCCAACACTCAGACCAAGAGGTGGGGAAAATAGCAGGGCAGGAAAGAAAAAGGACCTGGGAGGACAGTGCAGACTCTAAAAACAAACTCAGGGCCACGGAGCAGGAAATTCCAGGGTCCTGCTCTCAGCACATGGTGTAAAAGAGTCAGGGTACATCTTCTTGGTTATTCACCCAGAGGAGGGACACACCTGGGAGAAAAGGGAGCGCCTCTCCTTCTAGAGTCTGGAACAGGTAGGTAGCTCTGAGAATGGTACCAGTGTCCTCTTCCCTGGTTACTCATTCTTCTCCTGACCTTTCTGAGGACTACTAACACTGCCCTTGCCCTATGAGCTTTCAGCTCTATGCCTTTTCTCATGTAAACTCTTCAAGTACACCCTCCCACACCTCTTTATTCTCTTTATATGTCTCAATTCTAATGATTAATTTAATGATTAATTAATCACATACAATTTAACATTTTCTCAATGATTAAGAGGAGAAAATCTATGAGGCTATTCTCGCTGCAACTGTCACTTAGAAAGACTTACATTCTTATCAGTTAGGGATCTTTTCCACCATCATAACTCCTGGTATTATGTGTAAGAGATGGACCAATCACTTCAGTTCAGTAAATGTAAGTGTTTTCTTCTATAATATAAAAACACTAATTCTGGCCCAAGCAATGTCACACAAATGTCATGAAATAATATGAAAGAATGTATTTTAAATTACTTTAATTTCAAATTAAAACACCAAATATCAGTGATTGAGTTATCTGTAAACAAAAATTCTGAAAGAACTTCCCCAAAAAACATCTTGTGAAACTACACTATCTTGTGAAACTACAACTATAGACTGTCAAATTTTATTGTAATGTTGTTAAATTCTACAAATTCACCAGATTTTCCAAATCAAGTTCCAGTTGGTTAGGCCAGATTCTTGGTCAAAATGCCCCAGGCCTGTTGTTTCTAAATCTTAAGTCATAAGAAAGTCAGATTCAAGGAGGCATGGAGTGAGTTCCAAGAAATCAGTGTATTTTTAAAAACTGTAATAAAATATATGTAACAAATTTGTCACTTTCAATCATTTTAAGTGTACAGTTCCATGACACTTGGTCCAATTACACTGTTGGGCAGTCGTCACCACTATTCACCTCTACAGCTTTTCCACCCTCCCAAACTGAAACTCTACACCGATTCAACCAGAACTCCCTACTCTCCTCTCCCCCAGCCCCTGTATTCACCATTTCTGCATTTCTTCTCTATAAATTTGGCCATGCCAGGTACCTCATATAAATGGAATCATATAGTATGTATCTTTTTTGTGATAGGCTTAATTCACTTAGCATCACATCAAAAAGGTTCATCTACGTTGCTCAGTGTATGTTTTAAAATCTACCCAGATGATTTCTGTTGGTACATGTTAATTTAAAATAATCACTGAAACTCACAAACATATTCCAGCTTATCTTCTGAAGGGTAGACAAGTTTTTCAACCTATATTGTATCTTATCAGTTTACATTTTCTTTTAGTTTATTGTAGTAAGAACACTTGACTACATGAGATTTGCCTTAACAAATTTTAGGTACACAACACATTATTGACTACAGGTATAATATTGTACAATATTGTACAGCAGATCTGTAGGGCTTATTCATCTTGCTTAACTGAAAATGTATATCTATTATTTTGCAGGGGCCCGTGTCCTGGGCGCCAGATGTGGGGGGGCTCCGCCTGCAGAGCCCCATCCCTCCATCATGGATGAAAATAAAAACTACCAAGACATGACTGCTTGGGGAGGAAAGGTGGTCAAACTCTCAGAGGAGAATGACCCAGAGTCCCATCCTCACTAGGCTTTTATTGGGCTCAAATACACCGGAATACAGGTTTAACATTTCAAAGAAATCTGAGGGCTTAATCTGAGTCTGTCCGGAAAGGGCATTGCCAAACTTTGGGAGACATATCCATTTCCTCCTAGGACCCTTATCATTTAAATGAGAGCACTCTTAGCAAAGCAGGTTTCACAGGGCTTTAGGAATTCTTTCTTATGCCCGATCACCCAGGGAGCAGTCCTGGCTGGCACAGGGCTGCACCACTCGCCCTCATAGTTTCAGGCTTTAAGCCGATTAGGAAGCAGGAGACATCTCCCAGACAGAAATGAGGACTCAGGCTATGTCAGAATAGCTGGGGGGCGAGGGTCCATCACATCCTCTTTGCTGCAGCCCCCCGCCCCCAAGTCCTTCCATGAGGCCTCCCAAGTGGCCATGTCTGGCTTAGGTTGCCCCTCCCTTGAGGAGTCTTACCCATCATTGACTGCCAACCAAGCACTGGGGCCAGAGATGGATGAGGCAGAAGCAGCACTCCTGCCAGGGAGATAAGCTTTGTCCCCTTAGTAGGTCACGTCCTTGTGACAGAACAGACCCAGATGAAGTGGGTCCCTTGGGCCCTTACACAGACTACCATGGGGTGAGGGTTACAACTCCTGAAACCAGGCTGAACGGTCCACAACATTACTGGGTAACTCTCAAGTTTTCTCTCTCCCTAGCCCCTGGCATTCCACTTTTGTCCTGTGAACTGACTACTTTAGATACCTCATGTAAGTGAAATCATGCAGCATTTGTCTTTCTGTGATTGACGTATTTCACTGACTTAGTACAATATTCTCAAGGTTTATTCATGTTGTTGAATATTGCAGGATTTCCTTAGTTGTTTCAGGCTGAATAATAGTCCACGTTATGTACATATCACAGTATTTTTATGTATTCATATGTCAGTGGATATTTAAGTTGTTTCCATGTCTTGGCTATTGTGAATAGTGCTGCAATAAACACAAGAGGGCTAATATCTCTTTGAGATCCCGACTTCAATTCTGTTGAATAAACACCCAGAAATGGGATTGCTGGGTCATTTGGTCATTCTGTCTGTAACTTTTGGAGGAAACGCCATACTATTTGGCATAGCATCTGTACCATATTGCACACCTCCAAGAGTGTGCAAGAATTCCAGTTCTTCTGGGAAATAGTCCCTGACCACTTTTCTCTATCTGAGTAGGTACCTCGTCTGAATAGCACCTATACTTGTATTATAACCATGTGTTGACATATTTATCTCCTTCCACTGATACATAAATTCACCAAAATCCCTACTGTGTAGTAACTAATAGCAGGGACTTTAGAAACAAACAACAAAAAAGATGGTTTGTAATCCCAGTGCCTCTACTTCTTAGCTATATAACTATGGGCAAGTTATTTAAAGCCAATAAGCTTTTCCTTCCCTAGTCAGAAAATGAAAACAGCAAAGCTGTGAGTAGTAATAAGTATGAAACCCTTGGCAAAGAAGCTGCCATTGGAGGCACTCAATTAACGGGACATAGTTTGGCCTGTGCAATACTGCACTTATCATAGAGTGTGTTATGTAGTAGGTACTGGAAGGCATGTAAATTGGAGAAATATATTCAATAAAGCCAAATGAAGTAAAGCAATAGTGGTTTTGACCCAGGGACACTACACAAGGCTGTGTGATTTGCACACCATACTGCAGCATCTGCATCAGGGAGGAGTGGGAGATGAACCTCGGCCCACCCACTCTGCATGGCACCGATTTCATCCTGGCAGGGGCCACATGAAACCAGAGGATGGTGCCTTATTTACAGCAACCCTGATCTGTTCAAAGACCTGCTTATTATTTTCCATGAACCAAAAGCATGTTTCCTTGAGGCTATTTACTCAAGAAGAATTCAGAACAGAAAACTATTGTCTGACAGAGTCTTCTATTAAAAAATTGTTAGAGTAGCTTAAAAAAAAAAAAAAAAACACCAAAAGGGCTACTTTCAAAATCAGAACTAAGGTCACCCTGGCGTGCCTGTCAAAATGGTCATGAGGACGTGAGACATGAATGATTAAATTACCTCAAATGCTTAATAGCACCTAATGCAGAGACTTTCTCAGAAGATTGCACTGTAACTGGTCTGTGCTCTGTAAATCTTACAGTAGCCTGTGTCTTAGCAAAAATAAAATAGAATGGGTTTTTATGGAATTAAACAAATTACATTTGACCATTAAAACTAAAAAAGAGCATGACATTTTAAACATTTAATGTGGCATTAATGATAATCAGACTAAAAGGTTCTGCCTAGATTCCCTGCCCAACGTTTTGGACTTTGGGCAGTGCAATCCCCTGCCCCCATAGACTGAGGCTTCTCTGTAGTAGGGTATCTCCACGAGGCACCACTGTCGTCATCCACCTTCACTGTGCATGGGTGTCCTATGTACTGCGGAATGTTCAGCATCTCTTGTTCCCCATAACATAAGCATAATCCCTGGTCACTGTGACAAGAAAACATCCTCCAGAGAAATAATGCCCAAGTTTTAGAACCATTGGTCTAACATTTCATAATTTTCCTAGTTCACTGAGTTCTCTACTTGTTCTGCCTGGAAACCTCAACTCCCCTGATAACTTGCTAAAACGTGCATCTCCCAGGGGCTGGATAACTGTTGCCCAGTAACTTGTACACTGAAGAGCCATCTGTTTAAAGTGGTTCTGGAATTTAGCTGCCTGCACATAGATAAATGGTGTCAGACTTCATTCTTGGTTTAGAGCTGTGCCCCAAACTATTCAAACATTATTTTTGAAACACATTACTAGATATTCCATACTAACAGAAGAAAAGAAGGGTTAAATAGGCAAATGAGAAAATTCTGAGTTATACAAATTTAAAAATGTTCTTTACTATAGGACATATGAGTCTTCGGAAGAAAAAAAAATAACCTCACCTTTAGAAGGCTAACTGGAAGGTAAAATAGATAGTTATTTTCTAAACTTATTCAACCAGGTAACCCCTTAATTATTAAGGTGACAGAATTCACAAAAGTCCCTGTGAATTGGAACATACTTTAGCAAGGACTCTTGGTGAAGTGCTCCACATTTTTAGGATTAAAGTTAGCCACAGTCTTCCCTGAGAAGCGTTGATTGATAATCTCCCTCCGCTCCTTGCCGCTACTCACTGCAGACTCTGTGCACACACACATCTACAAAGGCACAGAGTGTAGATGTCCTTGCTCTGTACTCCTGAAGTGCCTCTCGTCTACCTCTGACCTGTTATTGGATTATGATTGTCACTTTATTTGTCCTCTCATCCTAGGATCAACAAACTATGGCCCACTGGCTCACCACCTGTTTTTGTAAATCTGATTTCAAATGGAACTCAGCCATGCTCACTGGTTTAAGTATTGCCTAGGGCTGCTTCCATAATACAGTAGAGGAGTTGAGTCATTGCAACAGACACCGCATGACCTGCAAGCCTGAAGAATTTACTGCGAGGCTCTGTAAGGGAAGGTTTGCCAACCCACGCCTTAGTCTTTTATCGTCTTGAGGTCAGGTACAGTGTCTAGCTCCTTCAGATTAATGCCTGGAAAATGACAGGTGATCAAATTTGTTACATGAAAAAATATTTTACTTTTCAAAATCAATCCAAGAAATCTGACCTTGAGGTAACTGTTTTAATAAAATGTGAGGGATGAAGTATTCAGTTCAGGTCACACAGTCAAAGACCTTATTTAGTGTTCAAATTGTTTTTCTTCTTTTCTATGTTGACTTGGAAATATGGACTCAAAGAAAATTAACTCAATAAATAAAAACCCTGTGTAGAAATATATACTCTAAAGATAGAACAGAATTCAAAGGTCACTTTGTAGAGCATTTTTATTTATTAATTCTTGATATGACTTCTTCTCCAATATCATTTTGAATCTTTTTGAACATAAAGCTTCTACTTTTTTCCCTTGGGAAATAATTTTTTAAATACAATTGTTAATAACTATTTTTTCCTGTAATGCAAGCAAAATTTTCTTTTGTTTTATTTCATCCTATTATAACTAAATCCATTCTTTACCAAATTTTTTTCTTTTCTGATTTTGTAGTAAATTTGTAGAAAGCAGTAGAATGCAAGAAATACATTTCAATCTTCAAAAAAAACTCCTATAGCAATTTATTAGAAACCTTGATAAAGTGGTTTTGCTATTAAGGCTCAAAAGAGTCATTGAAAGAATCAAACCTGACTTTTAAGAGGTTCACCTTAATTATAAAGCTTACCTAGAATCAGATGGTAGAACTAGGATTAAATGATATAATCTATGTTAAATCCCTTTCAGCATAAAATTTAGGAGAATGCACACAGTAACCATTACTATTAGTAATTAATCATCACTCATGTTTTAAGTGACTTCATATAGATATATATCGTGGGGAAGAGTGGGATTTACAGCAAGTGGCCCATAAAGAAACCTCTGCCCCCAGGTTCTCTCTTACCCAGGGCCTTGGACATCCGGATAGAGAAATAACTCACCATAGCTTAGACACACTTAATTTTAAGTCATGCATAATATGAAGAAATCAAACATAGGAAACAGTACCATATATTTCCTATGATCATACTACATTGTACAAAAGAGAGCAAAATATTTGGCAATGGTGATCTGTTTAAAAAAAAAGGATGGAGGGAGAATCTTATTTTTTTTTTAAATGCTTTACTTTTGCAAATTAAATTCAACTATGGATTCTAAGTCCTGTGAAATTTTAGCCAACCCACTGAAAACAGATTACCTTAATAAAAATAGTAATTTTAATGGCAATAAAGAAATGGTTCTACCTATCAAGCACTTGTATGGCACCTACTTTCCTTAGTTACCTTTAACAGTAAAAATAACCATCACTAACATCTATTTAGCATGTATCATGGTCCAGGCATTCTGCTAACTACAAATGTTATTTCATTTGTTAGAACTCACATTCCACATACACACAAAAATTAATATAATTTGTACAAATGATGTATGTTCCTTTGATTATCATATATATTAATTTTCAGGAAACCTTGATAACATAGTGTAGTCTTAAATTGATGCATACTACTTCAATTTGTTATATGACTAATTGAATAAATACCATGTAGGATATTTTTGCAGTCAGGCAATGTATTATATAATCTAATACATTAATTTATCTTATGACTTCTGTAACTGCTGATGAATTAGTGTATAATTTTTTCAGATTCATATTTTGATTTCTGAAGACAAAAGTTATAATCCAAAGGAGTGACTTGGATAGGAAATGTAGGAATTAGGACAGATTAATATGAAAGGTGAGAATGGAAGTTGAGGGGAGGGCCCTAAGATTCTCGATCAGGACTGGAAGTAATGAACAAACACAGCATTAATCATAGAAAGAAAATCAATTTCTTGGGGGGAAAATCAGGTCACTCTCACTTACTTTATCCTGGCAAATAATGTACCAATACATTAGATCTTTAAGTATTTTAATTTTAGCTCAGCTTTCATATATTTTTGTAATCAATAAAATTTAAGTTGAATATTTTAACTATAGTCATAAATGCAAGAGGCCTATAGGATAGTATTAAATATTATAACCAGGGAGATGAAGAGGACAGTGACTGAGAGACAAAAGTAAAACACACACACACAAAAATAAATAAATGTCATATCCAGCTTAATGGTGTCTTTTTAAGATATGACCATATATCAACTCTATCAATATTTTTAAATAAGTCGTTTACTCTGTGCTAAGCCCAGTATTATAATAATTTAAGTCCTAGCCATGTTGTTTAGTAACCATGCGACTTTGAATAAGCTAATTAACCTTTTTTGAGTCTGTTTTTTTAATCAGTGAAATGAAGATAATAAAACTTTGTATAAACTTATTTTTCAGTAATTCTTTATGTTCTCTCATTACCCATATTACGCGCATGAGAAGACAAGACCTCAGCCCTCTGGCCAAACCTCACCTCCCTGGGTGTGAGTGGCAGGGCCTTGATTCAAAGCCAGAGCTGGAGCTCCAGGGGAACTCTCAGCCAGCCAGCACCTAGAGTTCATTTGCCAAAAGCTCAGGCTGCTTAACTAGCACACCTTAGAAAGTTAATTAACTTTGACTATAATGCTCCTCCCACATCATGTTTCCCCTGTTCTATGGTGATGCCACAATGGAGAAAGCCAGTGGCTCTTTCAAAAGGTGAAGCTGATTCTACGATCAGCCTATAAAAGTCCCTGTGGTCCGAGATGTGAGGCTACAAGACGGCAACAGTTGTAAAAGCCTGAGCCGAAGCAGCAGCAGCGCTTTCAGTTGATGTATCGGAGTACAGCTTGCTAGAACGCAAGACACTGTACTTTTTTTTAAGTGGAGTTTGCGTTGCCAGTACTTTAGTGAGACTAATCTGACCTCATTGTCAGCAGTTACCAATAAGATCTTTGAGTTTTTTATGACCCACCTAAGCAGTGCTTTGCACAGGCATGCCATTAGTTGCCAACCGTCCTCTGACTTCACGCTGTGATTTGAACTTCAACTTTTATCCCCAATGACTGAAGGGTAATCCAATATTACTGTGTTGACATGAGACCTCAAGCTATGTCACGTAAAAGGTATTGGCAATTCACTTGCCCTAAAAGTCTACTTTAAAAAACAATCCTAGGGAAAATAACATGTACATGTATAAATTCTAATTATCTTATTTGTTGAATTCTTAAATGGTTGAGAGTAAGTGTTAAAAACTGATGTTTTACAAAGACTGCAGCTTGTAATGGCAATCTTGACAGATGGGTAACATACTGTCAGAGAGTAAATTTTTTGTTTTGTTTTTCTTTGTGAAGAATTATGGCTTTAATATACACACTAAGAAATCTCACTTAGGAAATTAACTATACATGTGATGATACAGCTTTTATGGTACCATGGTAGGTTTTGAGAATTAAGAATAAGAAAAAATAAGAGAGTCATTTGATGATCTCCAGTTTAGACTGGTTGTGGAGACTGACAAATACCCAAACAGATTCAGGGTGAGAGATGTCAGAAAAGGAATTGGAAATAACTAAGGTAAGGGAGAAGAAGAAATAGATACTAGCCAGGTTTTAAAATAATAGGACACGAACATCCCAGGAACGGTGAACAGTGCATATAAAGGCACAGAGGTGTGAAACAGCACATTAAGTGATCTGATATGGCCGGAGCGTAGGATTCAACACGGAAGAAATTACAGGCCACTGGAGGAGTCCAGCCATGAAGAGCCATGGCAGCAATTGGATTGGAGTCAGAAGAATTCAGAGTGGAAAACGGATCCTTGAAACCCATGTGATTTGCTTGCAAAATGTTTATTTAAAAACAAGTCCACTGTATTTTGCAGGAACTTTTGCCTGATTTTATAAGAAAATACATGTAAGTCAATTTTAAGTTGTGCTGCTAAAATAATCTAGCATTAAATGGCCTGATTTCACTCACCCACCTTGTCTTCACTTTTCTCATTAGTACTAACAATAACTTATGGGTTATTAGGAAATAATAATATCTTATGAATTATTATGTGCCTGGCACTGTTGTTCTCTGTTCTTTACATGCATTAACTCATTCTAAGTACTTTACATATATGATCACAATTATGAACATTAAATTACTAAATTACTTGTGAAGAAACTATTATCATCATCTTCATTTGACAGATGAGAAGAGTCAGTCAGGGAGATGGAAAGAAACTTACTTGTCCACGATTACACAGCTTGTCAGTAACGTTGCTGAAACAAAGTGAAAGACGACTCCTCATAGCACTAGGAACACTGTCAGACATATAGCAGGCATTCAAATCTTAAATGAATGAATGAATCAATATCTCTGTGGTGAATTAAAGATAGTTTCTAAACTCTTCACTACTCCTCCCATCAGGAAGGGAAGGCTAATTTCCTTTTCTTGAATTTGGGTTAACTTGGTGACTTGCTTTGATCAAAATGCCAGTTCTTGGCCTATGCCATAATAAAGCTTGCGGCTTCCATTTTTGGCTCTTGAATGACAGCAAACAAGCTGTAGAGAAGCTTGTATAAGGGCAGAAAATGTAGCGAGAGATTCGGGAGCATGTAAAGCAATCTTGAACGTTTCAGCTGTTTACATGACCTCAGCTACACCACGTGGAGCATAAGGTTGGCTCACCGAATCCAGTCAACCCAGAAAATCAGGAAAAACAACATATCACCGTTGATTTTTTTCTTTAAAAAATTTTCATTAAAATATCAAACATGCAGAAAAGTAGAAATAACTAACATAAACACTCATGTAACTGTCACTCAGCCTCAACAAATATCCCTATTTTGTCAGTTTGGTTCATCAGTCCTCCCATTTCATAAACACTTTAGTTTAAAAATTTTTAAACATAAACAAAAATAGTATAATGAACTTCTGTGTACCTATCAGCCAGCTTCTCTGCTAACAGTTATCAACTCCTGGCCAGTCTTCTAAGGGACTCTTGTAACACTGTTGTTTTTAAACCACTACATTTTGGGGTGGTTTAGGACACAGATATAATCTCAGAGATAGTATACTTACTTATTTCCTCTAAAAATAAACTTTTGCTATAATTAATCTATGACTCAAAACTATCACTGCCCTTGACCTGTTTTCTCCATCACATCCTAATTTTTATTATTGAATATTATCTGTAAGTGACCAAAGCTGTCGTCGTCGTCTTCTTCTTCTTCTTCTTCTTCTTCTTCTTCTTCTTCTTCTTCTTTTACAAAATAAAAGAACACTTGAGTTTTGGGAAATTAATTTTTCAAAGACAACCTCTTTATGTTTTAAGATGGCTTTTTTTCCCCTAAGAAGTTTTTAAATAATTGATCCATATAATTCTTCCCCTATGTTTATTTCCTTTCATAGTCATAAGGCATTCTACCACCTGGGAGTTCAAGTGGGCTAATAACAGGAAGACTGTGATGTCAGAGCAGCCATAATACGACACAAACTTATATAAACACAATAGGTTCTTTTCAAAATACATTTATTATCTCACCCAATTCCATCTTGACACACATCTGTCAGTGAGGACATGCTGCCAATTTTCTGTCAGAGAACACCTGTATCCTTTAAATCTCCCAAGAAACTCAGAGAGAAGCAAAAATGTTAATTCATCAAGTGGTTGTTTGGTTAATATGATGGTTTAACAGCCTAAAGAGAGCCCCAGCAAATTCTTTTCATAAGTAAAAATGTGCTTCGTAACCCATGAGTAAGTCACAATTACCTCCATACTTATATATTCCAACCTCAGTGAAATCACATGAGGTTGGAATATATAATAGGTTTGAATATACAGAAAATGTAACTGAGGTGATGGTGTATTGAGGACACCAGTTCAAGTTTAAATCGTGTGGTAGATTTCAGTTCTCATACATGCCCAACTATACCTGCAAAACTGGCGGGGTAGCTCTCGTAAGTCTATAGGCATGAGGGACTGATGACAGTTCTGGGACAAAAGTCATGCTAAATAAAGATGAAGTTATAAAAGCTCCAATCAGGATCAAAGCCTTGGTCCACAGAGAGAAAGACAAAACTCTCTCTGTAGGAGCACTACAGGGTATCAGTCATTTGGATTTGTCCTGGGGTGGGAGGAACTAGGCATATAAACCTCTCCTCTGGGTGACTTAGAAGCTCTCTATAGATCTTATCAGCTGTCAGGGTGTGAAGCAGGATAGGAGGCAGGATCGCCAATAGAATGAGACACAAGCAGAAACAGGCAATCTCCCCATTTCAGCACCAAACACTCCATGATGTTCTAGAAGAAAATCTCACTAAAAATGCTGGGATAGGAGAGAAGGAAAGCAGTGAATACTGATGGTGGTAGGGAGATTTATTTGTGGTGCCACATGGAACATGTCTTAGAGATTTTCAGAATAATTAGACACTTAGCAAGGATAACTGGTCACAGAGAGAGGTTCTAATATCACCATGATGTGTCTCCATTAGGCCAGTGGGACTTCAGGAATCTCTGCTTATAACACTAAGGGCAGATGGGGTTAGCAAATTAGAGCTAACAAACTCCTTTGTTCATGGATTATTAATTCATTTTCTAAAATGCTTTATGAAGTGGGTCAGTAACGAGATTTTCCCAAAGGTAGAAGAAACTCATGCTTTAAACTTATGTATGATGGCTTTAATTATTATGATTCTAACACTTTTTACTGATCCTCATAGAATTTCATGTCATGATTGAGAAGATAAAGGAACTATAACTGAGAACCAGCAAAATGGTTACACAGAAGTATGGTGGTCAAGAACACAGCCTGGCTCCACTTAGGCCTCAGCTGGTGACTGGCCCTGTCACTTACTAGCTTTGAGACCCATCGACTTAAGTAGAAGTTCATGATAATAGTCTATATTTCATTGCATTGCTGTGAGGATTCAGGAAAGAAGGCACTATAAGCACGCTAGGCATATAATAAATAATAAAGTCTCAAATCCAAAGTGTTTCAAAATTTCCAGTGGTTCACTGTTTCCAAAGATTCTTCGTAACAAATCTCTTCTCTCTCTCTATGGGTTTGTCACAACTCCTAAAAAAAGAGATGTTTATTTCTCCTTGAACCTGGGATGGCCTTGGGAATTGCCTTGACCAAAAGAATGGCTGTGCCGGTTCTGGGGATAGGTCATGAGAGGTCTGGCACCTTCAGTTCCCATCCTCTTAGAATCCAACCAAACTTTAAGAATCTCAGGCTAGATTAGTGAGTTATGCAGAGAGTCCGTTCCAGCCTTTCCAGCCACCCAGATGGAACTACAGACATGAGTGGAATCCTAGCAGAGCTCACGGCTGAATGCAGCTAAATGACCAAGCTGACATAAAGAGCAGAAGAACCAGCCAACATACATGATCAAAATAAACAAATTGTTGTTTTAAGCATCTAAGATTTTGTTTTGTTTTGTTTTTACACTGCAATAGATCTGTAAAACAACCCACAGGACCATGTGTGACCTACCCCTGTCGGTGTCAGCAATCTTAACTCTTAGCCCTCTGCCCTCATTCATGTTGCAGCAGCCACTCTGACCTTTCGAGTTCTCAGAAATGCCAGGAGGCACAGTGTTCTGACGCATGCTGAACCCCCTGCCTGGAACTTGCTCCCAGCAAACCCCTCCAGTCACTCACCCCACAACACACGATCTGTTTGCTTTTTCTCTAAATAACTTCTACTCATCTGTGTGTTCTTAGTTGCAAGCCTAGATGAGTACTCCTTATCTTGTTAGTCCCTAGACTAATTCAGCTGCTTGCAATTTACTCTTTTTAAATTTTTTTATTGTTGTTCAATTACAGTTGTCCCCATTTCCCCATTTATTCTCCCCTCCCCTACCCACCCCCACCTACCACATTCAATTCCCCCCACCATTGTCTTTGTCCATGGGTCCTTATACACGTTCCTTGATTTGACCCTTCCCTTTCTTTCCCTCATTATTCCCCACTGCCCTCCCCTCTGGTCACTGTCAGTTTGTTCCTTATTTCCCTGTCTCTGATTCTATTTTGCTTGCTTATTTGTTTTGTTGATTAGGTTCCACATATAAGTGAGATCATATGGTATTTGTCGTTCACCACCTAACTTATTTCACTTCGCACAGTACTCTCCAGTTCCATCCATACTGTTGCAAAGGGTAGGAGCTCCTTCTTTCTTTCTGCTGCCTAGTTTCCATTGCATAAATGTAACATTTTTTCATCCACTCATGTACTAATGGCCATAAAAGCCTTTAACTTGCCTTTATAGAATTTATCATAATTATACTGTTGACCTTGAAACAACATGGGGGTTAAGGGTGCCAACCCCTGTGCAGTCATAAACCTGCATATAACTTTTAACTACCCCAAAACTTAACTACTAAAAGCCTACTGTTGATCTGAAGCCTTACTGATAACAGTCTATTAACACATTATATATGTTATATGTATTATATCCTATGTTTTTACAATAAAGTAAGCTATAAAAAGAAAATGTTGTTAAGGACTTCATTAAGAAGAGAAAACATATTTACAGTATTTATTGAAAAAAAATCCATGTATAATTGGACCCATGTTGTCCATACCTGTGTTGTTCAAAGATCAACTGTAATTATTTGTACACTTATTTGTTTAATGCCCATTCCCTTTCTAGTCTATAAGTTACAGAAGACACTGGGTACAGTACCTTGTCTAGTAGATGCTCAATATTTATTGGTTGAATTAATGAACCAAGAGGTTGGTTGCAATAGAGCCAAAAGTAAAACCTTGTGTCTCCTGACTCATAGATTTACTATCTTGTCCTCCTAATTTACCATCCCCTTTCTCTTTTGTGAGAATTAGTGTAAAGTTTCATTAAGAATATCTTTTTGCATTTTAAATTCAGGATATAAGTTGATACCATTTTTGGTAGAAGAGATTTTAAAGAACCAATACATAAGAAAAATTACAGAGCTTTTATATTAGTTACGAGCTGATCCTTCTCTGAGATCCCCAGATTATTCCATAATTCTTACTTAAAAATATCTATTCCTCATAGAAAATCAGAAAGGGAGAAATACTTGAGTGGAAAAATGGGGACCTAGCTTTCCAATTACTCAATGGGAGTAATTACTCAATGGGAAGTGTCAGGAGGGAGCAGAGAGTAGATCCAGTAGATGTGGTCCCAGCTACAAGGGTTGATTTTCCCCTTGACCTTGCTGACAAAACATTACCAAGCTGAGGGATAACTGAATTCTAATTCAATTATTTAATATAAGTTTCAACCACGTCACATTCCTTAATCTTCTTTGCAGCTCATCCCCACCTATGGGAAATGGACTAATAACTCCCTATGTACTTCCTAACAGAATTATAAGGATTGAAGTGCTTGGTAGAATGTAAATCATAAATTAAGTAGATGACATCACAAAATATTTTTCTAAAAAATCAAATGCCATACTTTCCTGTTGCTCTTGTACAAAAGAGGTACCCCTTTCTGATGTGAAATATAGAGACTGAGCAAAGTGCCTTCGAAAGCACATTCCCCCACGGGT
This sequence comes from Glossophaga mutica, assembly GCA_039655065.1. NCBI lineage: Eukaryota > Metazoa > Chordata > Mammalia > Chiroptera > Phyllostomidae > Glossophaga > Glossophaga mutica. Next base: position 143,512,299 of record CM077307.1, read on the forward strand.
GTGCAGCCTGCAGCCGGGCCCTGCAGCAGCGTCACCCCGCTGCAGTCCATGTAACCGATGCCTGCTGGGAGTGCACAGGGCACACATAGCCTGGGGCTTCTTATACAATGGCAACAGCTTCCTGGCTCACCCTGGTGCACCCTTGTGAAGTTCAGGTAGTGTATTTGAAAAATTCCTTCCACTCAGTAAACTGCATCAAATTTCAGAGCCCAGGTGTCCACGTGTGGTATCCAGCTCCACTGTTTTCCAGGAGGGAATGTATGCAGCTCCCTTCCCTAATGGCAGAGACCGACTCTCAAGCCAACATCAGGAGGGACAAGCTCCTGATAGTCACAGCAGAACACTAATATCTGTTAGATAAGACTTGAGTTTCCTATCGAGGGAGGTACTCTTGAAGTCACAGACACACAGCTTCAACAGCTCAGTTGGGTTGGTCACACAGAGAGATACAGACTCATGAAATTCCAGTAAAGAAAGAAACCTCAGAGAAAATGATTCATGGTAGTTTTCTTGTCTGCAGATAATTCCCTCCTCTCTGCCTCAGGCTCGTACAGCATTTTATAACTTTTCTGCAACTCACATATGGCTATGAATCATAGTTGTATATATGTGTTTCCCTAGACATAGGATGATACTTGAGGCCAGCAATTTATCTTATTCACCTCAGATTGATTTACATGGAACTGAGCCCACTTGGGTGAGCCCTGCACTCACCCTGCCCATTTGAGATCAGTCTCATAGTTACAGGGCAAAGCACACATAAAAGACTGCTAACTAAATGAAAAATTAAAATATATGTAATAGCTCAGGTTTCTGTTTATTTTTTTTAAATCCCAGATAATGACATAAAAGCCCACATAAGGATGATTATAGCCAAAAGCACAATTTTATTTACACACAAACAGATTTTATCTGGCCCCTGTCTATTCTGTTTTGATATCAACTGAAGTATTCAGCGAGTGATGAAAACAAGTAAAACTCTAGGCCCTGGGATTATTGAGCAGTTAGAAAAGGTCAGTAATGCTGCTGCTGTGTGGGCAAGCCTGTGATAATGTGATAATATGATTAGACACCCCAATTCTGTTTGCAGAGGCCTGCTTCTTAAGTAAGTGACTCAAGCACTTTGTTTTGTCACTGCGTTAAAGTCAATGTGTGTGTCTATTTTTTTCCTACATGTTGTTTTTCCTTTGACAAAAATTCATTATGAAAGACAACATCTTCAACAGAAGCTCATTTGGAATTCACCTAGCAGGCAGCTCCAGTCAGTTAGTATAGATAAAAAGGAAAATAACTTGTGACAGGAATAAATTCTTCAATAGAAACTGTGGATATTTCCTTTCTGGTGACGCTCTGGGGAATATAAAATTAGATGGTGAATCTCTTCAAAGGAGGATCTCAAGAATCAGGCAGCTTAAAGAAAGATGACTACCTAGCCTAATGGTATAGGATGAAGTGCTTTTATTAATCACCAAGAAAAATAATTTAGAGTAGCTGTATGGGAGCTATCCGGTGTAAAGACAGTTCATTTACTCTGAATATGTTCACTTACATTCTAGGCCTAGTACCCATTTGATATAGATTGCCTACTGAGAGAGGGCTTCTTACTGATGCATTGAAGCAAACTCTTGGTGTTCAGCACAGCATATGGGGCCAATCAGAATGGTTCCAAAATCTAATGTGTTCACGTATAATTTACTGGTTAGTAGAGCTGGATATATACGTATATGTGCTATCATCTCAATGTGTGTGCCTCCCCTCCCCCAACCAAATTCATATGTTGAAGTTGGAAAGGCCAATGTGATAGTAGCATTAGGAGACGGGCCTTCGGGATGTGATTGTATCATGACTGTGGAGCTCTCGTGAATGGGACTGGTGCCTTATGAAAGAGCACCCCCCACCCCGCTGTCCACCCTGAGAGCTCTCTCACACCTTCCACTGTGCGAGGGTATGATGATAAGTCTGTGACTCAAAAGACAGCCCTCATCCGACCATGCAGACACCCAGATCCCAGACTTCCAGAAATGTTTTTTTGTTGTTGTTGTTTATAAACTACTCCATCTGTGGTATTTTGTTAGTGCAGCTCTAATGGACTAAGACAAAATATACATGTATCCATTTACTTATATTATGCACAGACACGTGTTTTGTTTTAAAAGCATTCTCTTTGCTACAGTGTTTAATTTTCTTTATATCTTCCTGCACTAATTAAATGTGTATAATACAAACTTGGAAGAACACTAAAAAAGATTAAAGAACTAAATTATGTTAACTTAGTTTATCCACTTGCTTAGAAGTAAAAAAAAGCAGGGGGGAAGTACAAGTTCTCAAGAACAATTTAGCCAAACATGGAGACAATGAGTTTATTTCCAGTTTTAATTGGCCTGTCAACCATTGGGAAGGTAACATCCTTCTGAAAACCCATCCTATCACCTTCTAAGAGTGTTGTTGGCCTAATTATGAGAAATGGCCACTTAACAAAGTAATTCTACTCTGGATGCTGTCACCTTGAGGTGAGAGGTTGGGGTAAAAAAAAAATTCTTCCAATTATCTTCATGAAAAAGCTACTGCTTAGAACACAACATGCAGGAAGAGCAGCTCTTGAAGAAAAATTCTCTTGATGTAATCTGTTTGAAATTGGCTGAAATTCTCTCCATTCCTGTGGTAAATATTATTGTGGAAAGATGTATGATAGTCATGGGCCAGTGATTAGAGACTTGGTGTGGGGGTAATAATGAAGAAGTACATTTTGTGGTTTTTAAAAGTGATTTTACTTGAAAGCACAAGCTTTTGAAAACCAAACTGAGTCCAAATCTAAAATGTATAATCAAACAAATTCTGGTCAAAGTTGTCCCCAGCAAATGGCACCTGTTTGCACTGATAAGCAGGGCAGTGAGCTTTGAAGGCCATCAGATGTTTATTTAGTAGGGGGATTTGGAAATTATACCAAAACATCTGAAATAAAGCTTTTCGGGTTGTTTCAAGTTGTTCTGGCAAGAATCTACCCTGGCTCACAGCACTATTAATCAGGTTGTTTTAGTATTTTTGAAAAATTGATAACGCTGACAAGAAAGATAATCTGTAGAATGAACGTAAATTCCTAAAAAAAAAAGACACATTCAGCCAGACTGTTTTATTTCATGTGGGGCTCCCCAGAAGTGCACCCAGGATTTGAGTGTGAGTAGCTTTTCTGTGAGCTGATCCCAAGCCACTGGTGGGGAATGAAGGGAAGCCCATGGAATTTTCCTTATTAAGCAAGTATCCATTGTGGGTAATTCTGCCAAGCGTGATTCTGCCGAGAAATACTGGGAGCCAGTGCAGAACTGAGTTACACCTTAGGGTGGTCCCACTCCCTGGCTGTGGGGTTTTCACCCACCAGCTTCTGCTGGTCTTTGGGTCAGGACTGCTTCCAGAGACATTAATTCCTTGGCACTTGCAACTTGCTCCAGGGGAGGGCAGAGTGTGCTCTGGTGACGCAAGCGGCCCACAAGCAAACAGATGCAGGTGCCTGCAGTCTGAGTAGTAAAACAGAGCTCCACGGGTGGGACACGGACATCATTTGCTACACAAAATAACTGGCTACTCTAAGTGAAGTGAAAGTTACAATGCTGTGTGTGAGTACCTCTGTATAGGCGATTAAAGAACAAACACATCCAAAAACCACAAACATCAAAAGATATACCCTAGGACAGCCAACAGCGATTTTTGTCCTTTTTCGTCTCTAGGCACACATAAAGTAAATACTACAATTCTACAGCACTCCAAAAAACATACTTTTTTCCAATATGACAAAAACATAGGTATCATTTTGATTCATTCACAGCAGACTGCCATGGTTGTGTTGGCTGTTGTCATTTTTTAAGTTGACAATCTAAGGGAAAAGAGATCAGTGACCCTGACTAAATAGTCAGATATTGTGTGTTTTGAAAATTCTTGTGGCACACCTGTGTGCCACGACACATGGGTTGAAAATTACTGCCCTAGGAGAACTGAGAAATGTGTAAAACACTAAATTACTCACTTAGGTCTTAGAGACTGTGATGACAAGTTTCATCCTGTACCTGCACAAAGATAAGGCACCTTCCTCCCCAGTCTGATTGAGAAACAGAAAGGTCCATAGGCCACAGTATTTTCTCTGCTATCTCCCTCCCAGGATCTAAAATGTTTCTCTTTGACATTTTCCACTTCGGGTAACTTAGTTTGCTCTGTGTGTGTGTGTGTGTGTGTGTGTGTGTGTGTGTGTGTGTGTGTACAATACAAACATACATACCTGTGCACATAAATGTGCTCACACATTGTGGGGGAACAAATATGTTAATGATTTCTGGCAAATTCATGTATTAATTAGTTATCTTTATTAGAGGATTGAAGGAAGTGCTATTATTAAAGGGACAGGGACTTTTCCTATCTATAATGAAAGTTCTAGATCTTATGTTCTACTTCAGAAAGCATCTCTGAATAAGAAACCAAAGGCAAAGTGCGCTGGGTCACTACAGCATATGCTCTGAAAAAGAAAGAAAATAAAGAACTAAAGGAGAAAGAAAGAGTAGGAGGACTCTGTAGATAATACTGATTCCGGAAATCGACCGTGCACTGGCTAACTACTCAGGGCCACACCAAACTGATCCATTCCCCACGGCGTCATTCTGAAGCTGTGAAACACAATGTCCTTTACACATGGTTGTGATATTTTATTGCTGCTTAACTATTATTTTAAAAGTCATTAAATGTTATCATTTTGAAAATAAACATATCTTAATTTGCCTGAAAAGCTGAAGGACATCTAGAAAATCAATACTTTTTTTTAAAGCTCATTAGGTGAGCACTCTATTAAAAGAATCCAAAGTGATTCTTTTAATCCTTTCAAAAGCCAAATGTATATATTTGGTATACTCAGATTATTACACGTAATATTATGTATATATTTTTTCAGTAAGGCTTAAAACGTCTCTCATACTCCACAGACACTGACCGTGTGGCCTGGAGAGAGCAGAGGGCCACTGAGGCGCAGCTCTCTACCTCGAGAATTCATTCAACACTAACCGACCCCCAGGGGTGGCTGGAATTTCTAGGATTTAAAATTATATTTTGAAAACGGAGTTGAATTTGATGGAAAAGGGCGCTATCATCCCGTGGAGCCTAAACTGTGAGTGGGCGGGAAAGGGTGACTATTATGATAGCTCCCCTGCTTGTCAGATCCTGTGGGTAAGGCCCCGTGCTCCCTGAAGTCGAGTCTCTGGGCCTGCCCTGGCCCAGACTCCAATGTGCCTGGCACAAATGAGGGTCTCAAATGATATATGCTAAATTCATTAAGTAACTAATCTCACACGATCTTCTCAATAGGAATGTAAAGCAAATACTATTAACTTCATTGTACAGGGGAGAAATGGAATGGAAGAAATTGCCTAATCACCTCCAAGAACTAAGAGCTGGTAAGTACCAGAGACCTGTGCTTATAACATGTTTTCTAGGGAGGAAAAAATGACTACTCTGGTTCACTATGTATGTTTTCTATCATTTAAATTACTTTACCACATATCTTACCATAACTTAATGTAGTTTTTGACGTCTTATATCGGATGCCTTTTTTGTTAGGAAAAGGGTTAAAGGACTGGCAAATCCCTATTTAGATATTGGCAGGCTTTGAAATTTTAGTGCTTTTTTAAAGCATTAACATATCCAAATACAAGTGAACACAGAATTTACTTCAACAGCATGGTAGATTTGCAGATAATGAATTTACGCAAAGGCAGTAAAAATATTAAAATCACTTCACAGTTGTATGATATTTTGATGTTATCTGTCTTACTATTTCTAGGCTTTCTGCTCACTTGTATAAATTAACTTCTGTTTTCACTGTGATAGCATTTTTTTAAAAATGAATATCCACGTATTTTCAATGAAATAGAACAGCCTGCTGAAAAATACAAAAGGCAACATTTTTATTATTTTCATAAGCATTCAGGTTTGTGGCAAAGGGAAAGAGAATCATATTCAGAAAAATTTCCCAGACAGCTAAGTAAGATTGGGCATAGTCTCTATAGAACCAAACTACAGGTTTGCCCAGTAACCAAGATTTAGTGAACAGGTCTGCCTACCATTTGGGTGTGCTGTTAAACTGGGACGAACCTTTTTACAGACACAGTGGACATGGACTTTGTTTTTCCATCCAGTAGCTAGAACAGATGAGTGAAGTCCTAATGAAAGTAAGATACTTTTACTTGAAGGCAGTAGAACATTTAGTACAATGAAGTGTAAAGAAGACAGAGAACTGGCTTCAAAAAATAATTATTCAGCGAAATGAAAGGTCATGAAAATCATGCATTATTCAGGCATGGGAAACATCTAAAGTTTTGTTGTTATAAAGATTCTGTTCCTTCTATCAATTTAGAAAAGACTCAGGCTATGAAGATAGACAGACAGATAATAGAAAGATGATAGATAGCTGATAGATAGACAGACAGATGACAGATAAAAAATAAACTTCAGTTAACTAAATCCCTTCACAGACAGACAATTGTATGGTGAGTACCACAGGGTAAGGCGGGAGAAATGGCGATAGAAGGAAACTTCACCTGGGGTGGTGAACACACAGTACAATATATAGATGACACATTATAGACTTGTCACCCTGAAACCTATATAATTTTATTAATCAATGTCACCCCAATAAATCCAATTAAAAATAAAATTTAAAAAAATCTTTAACTTAAAAAACAACCAGTTAGAACTCTCACATAATAAAATTTTGACTGCATCACACATATACAGATAGAAGTTGGTTCTATTCTAAAAAATAGTAATTACAACAAGGAAAGAGACTCCTAAAATATAGTCTTTGGTAAGTAAAGATTTAAAATAATTTCATGAATTTTCTCAACCTATAACAGTTGGCATTATACAATGAAAAAATTATTTTCAAATCCTATATTATCACAAATTATCAAATTAAGATTGAATAATAGTTATTATGTTTAATAAAGGAGAAAGGGAAACTGAAATCTTTTAAAGGTGTAATCCTCATTACTAAAAAACTACAATTATTAATTGTATATTTGAGATTATTACATGTAAACTCTAGTTAACTAATGTTTTATTCTACCTTCCTAAAAAAAAAATGGTACAGGAATAATATATGGCCTTAAGAAATAGATGCTATACAAAGAATGTTGTAAAAATAATTTATATAAATTTTTTCAATTAATTTTAATTTTTTAATTATAGAGATAGATTCTGACCCTAAGAAAATAAATACCTTGTAAAATTGTCAATATTCAATGACTTGATCCAAAATACAATAATTTTCTATGGGTCAACTTAGCACAAGAAATAATTCATTCTACATACAGATAGTAAGCATCTGCTATATAACTGTTGCTGTGGAAAATACAAAAATTATTGAAACAAAAATATTATTGGATTATAAATAATTTACAGTATATAAGGATTTACCAGTAGGCATGTGGTATCATAATAATATGGAGGAAACAACTATATAATAATAAAGTAATGATGTTAAAAATGTGCCGTAACGTTGCCAGCCTGGGGCTGGAATGGCGGCCACCATGCTCTGACTTGAGACAAAAAGCCTGCATGCTTGTGTCCAGGCTCCTGTTGTGGGCAGTGGACAGCAGGTGGGCAGCAGGTGGGGAGAAGGAGGGGAAGAAGGTGGGCAGGGCCCAGGAGTGAGCACAGCCCAGAACTAGTTCTGAGGATGTCAAGAGGCAAAGGGAGGTTTATATAAATCCAAAGATGGAATTATTAAGAATTTCAGTCCCTGACTGTTGTGGCTCAGGGGACTGAGAACCAGCCTGCAAACTGAAAGGTCACTGGTTTGATTCCCAGCCAGGGCAGATGCCTAGATTGTGGGCAGGTCCCCACTTGAGGGTGTGTGAGTGGTAACTAAATGATATAACTCTTGCATGTTGACATTTCTCTCCCTCTCTTTCTCCCTGCCTCCCCTCTCTTTAAAAAATAAATAAATAAAATCTTAAAAAGGAAAAGAATTTCAGGATGGTAGCTACAGAACATTAAACCCCAAGCCTGGGGTTCTTCTGAGCACTGAGCCCTGTGTGATCACACTTGATGTCTCACAACCATGATGACTGGCCCGTGTCAGAGTGGCTACAAGTCAGAATAGTGCTGAAAGAAAACACACGGCTTACCGCATGTCCTGCCATGCCACTATACCCGTGTTCTAATGGACATCACAGAAATCTTCACAACGTACAAGCTCTGAAGGACTGAAGAAGTCTGAGACGGTATAGCTAAACTAAGGGAAATGATATTCAAGAAATCAGAAGCTTCAAAAAACTGCTATTAGTTGAGAAGATACTTGAGAGAGAAAGAAAGTCAAAGATCAGAAGACCAGTGAGTCTACAGTAAACAACTATTTCTGGCTCAGAGAAAGGAGAAAATGATGAGAAGTCATTTTCTGCAAATGGGTAGTTGAGATTGGTTGGCGGAGAGGAATGAGGTGAATGGAGAGGATGTGTATGCTGGGGACTGGAACAGGTTTGTGAGCAATTGTTAAATATCAGGAATTTAGTAAGTTAGATGCCAAACCACTGCTTGCCTGGAATTACTGACACTTGTGGCATAGGTATTTAAACCACAGAAATCACTACATTCGAGGTGGTAAAGCTTGTGGGGGTCCAGCATGCAGAAACCTGAAAGCCAGGTGAAGAATATTGTATTTTGTAGGCGATGGAGAGACATCAGTCTGATCCATGCATTCTTCATTAAAATGAATCTGACAGAATTATAGAGCATTGTATCAGAAAGAAAGCTGTTAGAAGGAAAATCAGTAGGTCACTGCAATAGGCCAAGAGAGAAATAATAGGAGGACAAGAAAGATGTACGGCACTTCAAAAGAACAATTAACCAATTGGGAAACTAATTTGATGAACTAGAGTTAGGGATGAAATGGAGGAGGTATTAAAAAGAATAACTCCCAGGTTAAACCATCATATGCTGGGAGATGATGAGACAATGTCACAGCTAATAAAAGTAGAAAAGAGCCCATAGAGCAACTGAGTTAACAAAATGATGAGTTCAATTCTAAATGTACGTGTTATGCCCAAAGGACACGCCCATAGGTCTGGGTTAAATGGGAATTTGGGAATTTGTGGGTAAGAACCCAGTTAGAGATCATAATAAGATAATAGTCTACCTAGTAATCCTCCATTACGATTGATAGTTTAAGGAACTAAATTGGAGTAGGTGTGAGGAGGAAGAAACAGAAGATGAGAGAATGAAGGAGAAATCCCTGGTGAACACAAGTAGATGGAAGGTAAGGGAAAGAGGAGGAATCAGAAAAGTCTGACGGCACCCATCAAATTATTAAATAATTATTTATCTATGTCAGAGCTCTCAAACAGAGGAACTTTTGTTTCTGAGCATCTCTGAAAATCTAGAGTGAAGAGGAATTACTTAGGAAAACACTAAAAAGAAATACAAAGAGAATAACAATCAGTCCATTTACATCATGTCACTTGATTCAGAGAAGTTTAACACCTAATTTCCTAACAGTGCAAACACTGTCATTTACAAAACCCTGTAAAGAGCAGAGTTAAAGCACGCAGTGTCAGAATGGCTTTGCCTTAGGAAATAAGCCATCGCAAACATTTGTTCATTGACTCTTTTTTTTTTTTTTTTAACCAATTCAGGGAAGAATCCTTGCATGTTGCTTTGATTTTTTTTTTTTTTTTTTTTTTGGTAAGGTAACTAAACTTAAAAAAAAACCAACAGTTTTTCCTTTAATTCCAGAGTATCAAGAATGTTTTTAAAACATCTGGGTTGTTTCTAAAGTAGTTAGTAGGTTTAACATTATAACTCACAAATGACCCTATTCTCTAGCATTTCTGGTTAACAGTCTGTAAATCTGATTTCATAGTAATGCAGTTTATGTGGAATACAACAACGCAAACCTTTCTTAAATATATAAAGTATTTTCTTTCTCTTTCCACTGTTTATGGCATGAGGTCAGAATCTACAGAAGTGCAGAAATTTTTCATTCCATCTTCTGTCCCTTAGTGAACACAGTTCAGGGTGAACAAATGACAGAAAGCCAAATGAGCGAAGTGATAAGATCTTTGAGTTCAAGGGTTGTACTTTCCCTTTTATCTTCTGTGCATAGGTTTATTTCGTTTGGGCACCTTCCATTTCCCCTATGAGAGTTTCGCTTAGAATTCTGATTGTTTTCTGGCTATAAAGCGGTCACAGAAAAATGTGACTTCTATTTTTAAAAAAATTATGCAGCATGATCATAAATATTGATGACCAAAAATTAATGACTACAAATCTGGCCTATGATAAGCAATGCATTTTAAGTTCTGGTGATCCAGAGCATATCAAATACATTCCCAAATGTGCATGATGCAATGGCAGGATTCCTAGTGTGAAACTGCAGCCAAAGGGAGACTGACAGTCAGTGAAAAGGTGTCTCTAAAGGAACAGGCTTATAAGGAGGAGCAGGAAAGGCTGAGATGTAAACACAGGTGGCATACAACACTGGAAATGCAAACAAACAAACAAAAAACATGACCTGAGAACACTTACTAGGAAAGAAAGATCTTTTCATTCACTTGGAGAATGATCAGCATTGATGGTGTCATTTTTCATAAGCAAAGAAATACAGTAAGAAAGTTCCAATCATGAGGTGTCAGTAGCAAAACAAAATGCTTACATTGGAGCTGAATAGACTGAGTGTCATATTGAAAGACTTAGTTTGAAAGCATTTGAAAATAATCAGTCCATTAAAGAAAAAGACCCCTAAATATTATGAATATGAATAGAGCAATAAAATTATTCATTGGAAAAACAAATCTGGGAAAATGCCCTAAGCACATTTAAATTAGAAAACAAATTTACCCAGCATTCTAGCCTCACTCAACAAAGTCCTTTAAATGTGTACTCATGGTAACATAGAAGGAGTCTGTTTTATCTTTGACCTCTCAGCTGTATCCTCACCTTCTGATTCTTGCCTTGGAAGTTTAATAAGTATTAATGCAGGTCTTTGTGTCTCCTGGGTCTTCGAAGAAGTTTTTGTTATTTATGCCAGGAGCTGGTACACATTTGAGAAGTCTGGACCAAGGGAAATATATACAGAGATAGTGTCTTAAAGTAGGGAGTTCTCTAATAGTGTAGGCCCAAAGTGGAGAATCCTGGAGGGAAACGGGGGAGGCAGGCGATACGGTTCAGGTCAAGGTTACCCCAAAATATGGCACCCTGGCATATTGGATATTTTAAGCTAAAGAAGTTTGAGAAAATTGCAGAAGCAGGAAGGTCACTCTGACCTTTACACTAGTCTCCCCTGAAACAGTCATGAAACCCTCATGTGAGAGGTGCCCTCTCTATACCTGAGGAAAGGAACATCCTTATCACCAAAGAAAAAGAGATGCCAAGAATAATCTAGCCAATGGGTTTTGCTAAGTTTCCCTCAGTTTACCACACTCACCTCATACTCTCTGACATCATGTTTCTACATGACTGCCCACATTTCATCAAATCTAGCAATAGAAATAGTCAGGATTAACTGTTTCTTCGGGTCCACATTTCTTTATGAAGGCTACCGTGTCACATAAAACTTATATTAAACAATGTCCTATGCTATTCTTCTGTTAACCTATGTCAATTTACTTTTCAGTATCAATTAGGGACCTTACCAGGGTTAAGGAAAACATTTTCCTCCCTGTACCATGAACACCTGCCTCTTTGGGAGGTAATGATAGAGCAGAGGAAGAAATGCCACCCAGAAAGCCATTGCTGCTTATTTCCAGACAAAAAGAAAGGGATTTCAATAGGTTTTAGGAAAATAGTAATATTTATTCTTCCATTTGTTATCTACCAATCTATCTCTCCTTGCCACAAACCATGCTTCTCACTTCTCCTATATCAAAGCTAATTTCCTCTGACTTTCAAGGTGCTCCACAAGCAGGCTGTACCCCACCCCCACCAGCTACTCTCTCTGTTTCATTATGCCCTCTGATCAGCAGTGCTTCTCACTGTCCCATGGGCGACCATGGCTGTTGATGCCTTCACTTCTGTTCTCCTGGAAAGCTGGTTTCACCCTCCTTACTAATCAAAACCCATCCCTGTATAAGCCATCCGTACCTTTCCAGGATTGCTGAGTGTTTCTAACTCTGACCTCCTAACTAACACACATTACTCTCCATTTCTTCACCCTTCCACAAACATTACTCAAGCATCATTCATCCCCTAGGCAACAGAGCACACAGGCCCTGGATATGCAATAATGAGCAAAATCTCAAAACTCAAGGGAATCCAGATGTATAGTCAAGAGGAAGGCACCAAACTGAACTTTAGACTTTATTTATTTTAAAAAATGTAACTATTTTTGTATTCATTAACCTTGTCTTACTCTTTCAAGTTCTTAGAGCACAGAGATCTGAGATCTCAATGACTTCTGCATGTTTTCCCAATTTAAATATTAGATTTATAATGTAGTCAATCTATGCAGAATTTCTTAACCTATACATAACTTGAATGAGAAAAGGGTGCTCATCCAGAATTGCCCCTTCCCTCTACTTCCAAACCCCTTTTTTACTGCTTCTCTGATCTTCCAATTTTTAGGCAGCATCACCCCCAATCAGCCATCCAGGCTAAGCAGTTTCCTAGACTCCTTCCTTCGACCCTTCCTTCCTCCACATTTAATTCATCCACCATGTCTAGTTAATTTAACTTCCCATGTCTCTCTCAAACCCACCTATATCTTCCCAATCCCACTGCAGTGGCCTGAGACTATGCTCTTTGCATTTCTCACCTGGCCAATCACACTGCCTTCATGCCTCTCCCCTCTTTCGGTCCTTTCTCCACACTATTTCATAATTTTTTTATTAAATGAATATTCAATCATACCCCTCTGCTTAAAATTGTTTGATGGCTACCTATATACCTTTCAGATAATACTCAATTACTTAGTGTATGGCATGAGTTCCTTCCTGTGCTATTCCCCTACTATCCTCTCCAGACTACCTGCATATACCTTTACAACCTCAGCTCTTGAAACTCTATAAACATTGTATGTTCTCTGACACCTCTATCTGTGTATTCTATTCCTCTGTCTAGAATGATTTTCTTCTCTCCTCTCCAGTTTATAGGTGGTTTAATAAATTTTGAACTGAAGTGCCTAGTCTTCTCTAAGAATTCTTCAAACTCAACCTATTCTGCATCCCTCCATTCAATCTCTAAAATGAATTAGGTGTCTTTTCATAATACATATATATACACATACACATATATATACATATACATATATATGTATATGTCATTGACCCCTAAAGCAATCATCTGTCTCCCCAACTAGACCACATTCTATTCTGCCTTTACCATTCTACCTTAAAAGCACACTTCCTGACCCAAAGGAAGTTTTCAGTAATGACAGAATGAATGCATAGACTAAGTACTCAAACACTTGTTCATTGAATTGATACCAAGTTCTTTGGAAAATAAAAAGAACTTCATGATCTTTTATATGTATAACAAAAATAAGCTTCACACCATCACAAAAGTGGATATTTATTTATTTATTTAAAGCCTCACCCAAGGAAATGTTCATTGGTTTTAGAAAGAGAAGATGGGAGAGGGAGAGGGTGGGAAGGGAGGAAGGGGAAGAGAGAGACAAGCAGACAGACATCTATTGGTTGCCTCCTGTATGAGTCTCAAACGGGTATCAAACCCACAGCCTAGGTTGTGTGCCCTGACTGGGAATTGAGCCCACAAGCTTTTGGTGTACAGGACAATGCTCCGACTAACTGATCCACCCATCTGGGAAAAAAGTAAATATATTTTCAATTAATACACATCATAGGCAGAAATAAACAGTGACTTTTTCATGGTAGACTGATAGCTTATAAATTGCACCATCAATTAGTGAGCCCAGAAATTATCTGTGGTGTTTAATTTGCTTCTTTCAAGTTTTCTTTGAAAGATTGCTGTAAGCTAACAGCAGGGGCTTTAAAAGTATTCATCATTTTTGTCTGATAGTTATAATTATGTTAATCTTTCAGACAATTATGCTTAGCAATATCTCTTTTATTTCTTCCAGGGATAGTAAACAGTAACAACTCTACCTCCTTCCCCTCAGCTTGACATTGTGTGACTTTAAGGTGTACAACGCGTTGATCTGCACTCATACACTACAAATTGATTACCACCCCCGTGTTAGCTAATACCTGCTTCGTATAATTACCATTTCTTTTTTGTGGTGAGAACATTGGAATCTAGCTCTCTTAGCTCCTGTCCGGTGTACAGTACAGTATTACTAACTATAATTACTATGCTGCGTATTAGCTGTCCAAAACAATTTATCTTATAGCTGGAAAGTTGTACTCTTTAACCCATGTCTCCCCTTCTCCCCGCTCCTGAGCCTCTGGTAACCACCATTCTAATCTCTGCTTCTTTGAGTTCAGATATTTTAGATTCCACATATAAATAATATCATACTGTATTTATAGTTCCCTAACTTATTTCACTTAGCATATTGCTCCCAAGATCCACCCATGTTGCCACAAGTGGCAAGATGTCCTTTTTATGGCCAAATACATATACATTCATCACAGTTTTAAATTGTCTTTATCCACTCATCCACTGAAGGACATTTAGGTTGGTTCCATATCTTGGCTATTGTAAATAATGTTATACATGAATGTAGATATCTCTTTTCAATCGTTTCATTTCCTTTGGATACATACCAAAAACTAGGATTGTTAGATAATATGGTAGTTCTATTTGTAATTTTCTGGAAAACATTCATAGTTTTTCACAGTGGCTTCACCAATTTACATTCCCACCAACAGTGCACAAGGGTTCCTTTTCCTGTACACCCTCGCCAACATTTGTTAACTCTTGTCTTTTTGATGACAGCCACGCTAACAGATGTGAGGTGATATCTAACTGTAGTTTTAATTTGCATTTCCTTGATGAGTGATGATTGGCACCTTTTCATGTACTTGTGGGCCATCTGTATGTCTTCTTTGGAATACTGTCTATGCAGATCCCCTGCTCATATTTAAATAGTGTGTTTGTTTGTTCATTTTTTATTGACTCATTTACTTTCTCTATGTCTACCTCAACTTTCTCATGCCAGTAAAATGGAGATGATATGAGAATTTAATTCATTGGTTGTGAAAAGTAAAATGGCATTTTATGCAACATGCATAAAACTATGACTAGTACATAGTATGTAGTATATTGAAGCCCAATTAAAACTGAAAAAGTATTTCTGATTGTAAGGAGCTTTACTGTGGCAGGAGAAATAAAGCACATATTTAAAAAAACAACAGTAATTCAAAATCAATGCAGAAAGGAAGGCTCAGGCAAATAGTGTAGAATTTTAGAGAAGGAAGAACATTCCTTGCATGGGGAACAAAGAATGCATAGTGAATAGTATGGGGTTTTCACTGAACCTTAAAAAAACAAAGAATGTCCCAGACACCAAGCAAGAAAAAGCTAAAGGAATTCATCACCACCAAACTAGTGTTATGAGATATGCTAAAGGGAGAGAAGGAAGAGGAGAAGGAGCAAAGAAGATGAAGGAGGAGGAGGAGATTTAAAAGTATGAATAAAATGGCAATAACTATATACCTATCAATAATTACTTTAAATATAAATGAATTAAGTGTTCCAATCAAAAGTCATAGGGTATTCATGTATAAGAAAACAAAAGCCTTACATATGCTGTCTACAAGAGACTTACTTCAGATAGAAAAACACACATAAACTGAAAGTAAAGGAATGAAAAGGGTATTTCATGAAAATGGAAACAAAAAAAGCAGGGGTAGCCATACTTACACAATACAAAATAGACTTCAAAACAAAGGCTATAACAAGAGACAAAGAAAGATGCAGTAATTCCACTTCTAAGTATTTATCTGAAGAAAACCAAAACACTAATTTGAAAGAAATATGAATCAATATGTTCACTGCACCCTTATTTACAATAGCCAAGATATAGAGGCAACCTAAGTGTTCATCAATAGATAAACAGATAAAGAAGTGGTACATATATTCAATGGAATATGACTCAGGCATTAAAAAATAATGAAATCTTAATATCAGCAACAACAGATGGACCTAGGAAGTATTGTAATGAGTAAAATAAGTCAGACAGAGAAAGACAAATGCCACATAACTTTACTTATATGTAGAATATTAAAAAAAATAAATGAACAAACGAAACAAACAGACACAAGAACATTTTGAAGGTTGCTAGATAGGAGGGGTTGGGAGATCAGGGATAAAGGGGACAGGATTAAGAAGTACAGATTGGGAGTTACAAAATAGTCATGTGGATGTAAAATACAGCATCGGAAATGGAGTCAGTAACATTGTAGTAATTATGTATGGTGTCACATGATACTGGATTCATCAGGGTCAAGACTTTGTAAATTACATAAATGTCTAATCACTATGTTGTACACCTAAAACTAATATGATATTGTATGCAACTGTAATTGAAAAATAAAAATATTCAAAAGAAGGTTTAAAGATAAAGATGAAAAGGACTGGGGACTAGAGGAGGAAATGACATTTCCGATGACAAAGGCAGCATGATGCAACTGCCATGACCCTTTGTCTGTGTACTCTGCACCGCTGTCCATGTTGTCAGGGCTCTTCTCCTGATACGGGCAGGATCAGGTCAAGGGCTGTGTCTAATTTTTTTAAAGTGTAATTTTTCCTAATACAGTAAAACATATAAGTGATTAGTTAATATATTCTCTGTTGGAGACTACAAACATAACGATCTCATTCTCTTGATGTGAGGGCAGGGAGGTCTTTTTTTTAAATTAAAGTCCAAAAGAGCCATTGGATATTTTCACTTCCTTGGTTTGATACCTTAGCACTGAGCTCTGTTTCCATGGGTGTGGATGTGCATAAACTCTATGTAGAATCTGGGTCTTTGGAAAGAGCCCATTTCAGAGCTTCTGATTATCTATGTACACACCAATTTAAACACCAACTTGGAAGGATTGAATTTATGAATTTAAACCAATCCCAGGCCATTATGCTAATCTCTAATTCAACACCTAACATCAGGAGTATTCCTTTCCTAAGGTACTCCTCATTTTCTCAAACAAGCAGAAGCTTTTGTTCTAGCAAATGGACCACACCAGCAAAAGGGGGCAGCGTGGGGGAAGCAGTGTTAAGGATATCTGTAACAGCTCCATAGGAAACAAGAAGAAAAGCCAAGGGAATATTAAAAGCAGAATGCAGAGGCCAGAAAAAAAAAAAAAAACTATTTGCCTATTAAGATAAAAACCAGCTAATCCATTAAGATCAGCAATTCAGTGGAAATGTATTTAAAGAATGATGGGAAAGAACTGCTAGCACAGTACAGGCTAGAAAATGCTTTTACTAGATTAAAAGAATAAGCCCTTTGAGACAGGCCAAGAATCATGTCCTGCCTCCTTTGCTTATCCCCAACATCATACCTGAAATAGGACAGGCATACAATAAATGTTTGCTAATGAACAGATGCTCAAATGCACAACTATGACACTAGAGATGCAGTGTTATTCAAAAGGTTTATTTATTTTTTTACAGACTTGAAAAGATTTGTGCTTGAATAGCTAGGAATTAAAGGATGTTGACATCAAATCACATATATATTTGTACTCAGATTTTAAAAGAATCCTTGACTTTATTTAGGTAATGATAACTAGGACACAGGTATATTTTCCGCCTATTAGTTTTTGCTGTCTATATTTTTCTTTTACGTCAATAAGTCTGGGTATTCATCAATGCCACTTTCAAATACACATGGCTCCTCATCAGTTCCGACCAATATTCAAAACGACATGGGTAATGGAGGTCATAGTATCTATACGGTTTACTTCTTCAGCACCTGAAGTGTCACCCTTGGGGATGGGGGACAGTGCTTCTAATGATTCCCTCTCCATCGGCTTCATAAGCACCCTAACCACTATGCCCCCTTGAGTGCATTTGGATTTTACTACCTTTGAAGAAAAGTAAGAAACATTGAGAAGAAAAAGCTTTGAAAAATTGGGCTCCAAAGCGAAAGGGTTTTAGTACAGCTTTCAACATTCTAATAAGCAGTTTACTTCCCTTCAGCTGATTGCCCTGGAATGAAATAAAATCAAGAAACACAAACAAAACCAGAATCAATGAGTTCTTTTCCTCCGCTGTCCCCAGCTGCTGTTCGCTCCACAGGAAAAGGAAAATCACAGTACGCAGCACAGAATTTCATTTGCTGGGATGTGTGGCCCTTCCTGGCGGGCAGTGTGTTCACGGCACGGGCCCCTCCAGTGGTGTTGGCTGCTGTCAGAAAGGGGTGACTCTGAAGTCCTCAAAAGTGATGTGTAATGCAGATGTCTGTCTACACTGGCATCTAATGAGATGATGTGAAAAGGCTTTGAAAATAGTAACTTAGTACACAGTAGACATTATTATTATCGGTTGTTCATAAGTGAAAACCGTTACTAATATTATACAGTGTGATCCTCTCCTGAATAGGACTACCCCTCAGAATGAAGGTAACTCTGGATTTGACATTTTTTACACCTCTTCAGATTTTCTGTTTCACCACAACAATGAAAAATAAAATAAAATAAAACTCCAAAGAACCAAACTGATCTTATCTTTCCTACAATATAATAAAACAAAATGTGAAAATCAAGGAAAGATAACACCCCCAAAGGCTAGACTATGTCACATTTTTTTGGTATGAATATTAGGAGAAACACCAGTAGCAGCA
The DNA here is from genome assembly GCA_039655065.1 of Glossophaga mutica. Taxonomy (NCBI): domain Eukaryota; kingdom Metazoa; phylum Chordata; class Mammalia; order Chiroptera; family Phyllostomidae; genus Glossophaga; species Glossophaga mutica. The sequence continues at coordinate 143,531,032 of CM077307.1, forward strand.
TCCACGGTTAGCTGAGCACTTTCTATGTTTCAGGCATTATTCTAAGCTGGGGGTGTCAAACTCATTTTCACTGGGGGCCACATCAGTCTGGCGGCTGCCTTCAAAGGGCTGAATGTAATTTCAACTCCTTAACAGTTAAGGAGTAGTTACATTTATACAGTCCTAAAATTATTTCAGCCCTTTGAAGGCAACCATGAGGCTGATGTAGCCCCTGTTGAAAATGAGTTTGACACCCCTGCTCTAAGCCCTTCATATATAATATTTTATTAAATCATCACAACAACCTTTTGAAGTGAGTTTTATTATAATGGCCACCTTACAGATGGGGAAACTGAGACAAAAAACAAAAAAGGCTTTAAATTAACATGAGCAAACTTCTCACAACCAGGGACTGGAGGAGCCAGGATTTAAATCTTGGCAGCCTAACTGGCTGACCTATATGGCCTCCTGTGCAAAATTAGCCAACAGCTTTGCAGTAAACAATGACAAATATTTAATGTGTTGCCCTGGCTGCTGTGGTTCAGTGGATTAAGTGTCAGCCTGTGAACCAAAGGGTTGCTGGTTCGATTCCCAGTCAGGGCACATGCCTGGGTTGCCAGCCAGGTCCCCAGTAGGGGGTACACGAGAGGCAATCATACATTGATGTTTCTCTCCCTCACTTTCTCCTTCCCTTCCCCACTCTCTAAAAATAAATAAAATCTTTAAAAATAAATATTTAATGTACTTCTTCAAAGATATTTACATCATTGCCTAGCTAATAAATGGAAGAGTAGAGTTCTAACGTGGGCTAGGAGGCTGAATAATGGCTTCCCAAAGACATGTATGTGCTAATTCCCAGACTCTTTGCAACTTACTCTATATAGAAAAACAAACTTTGTAGATGAGATCCTTAACCTCATCTACAAAATTCTGAGATGGGCAGATTATTCTATATCAGCTGAGTGGGCTCTAAACGTAATCCCAAGGCTCCTTATAAGAAGGGGGCAGGAGGGTCAATGCAGGAGGCAGTGCTGACATGACAATGAAAGCAGACTTTCAGCGATGTGGCCAGAAGAGACATTTCATCAGCAGCCCCTAGAAGCTGGAAGAGGCAAAGAATAGATTCTTCTTCACTAGAGCCACCACAGGGAGCCAGCCCTGATGTAACATGTGTTTTAGCCACATAAGACTCATTTTAGACTTCTCACCTTTAGAACGTGAAGCATTTATGTGTTGTTTTAAGCTACCAAATTTGTGGTAATATCTTGCAACAGCAATAAGACACTATACACCTGAATTTGTTTTTCCTAGCAATCAAATAAATGCATTTATTTTCCATGATGACAAACTAACACGCACACACCTTGATGATGGTCTGTGTCAGAGTTTTCTAAGTGGTAGCACTGAAACTCCTGCATCTCAAGCAAACCTTATTTCTAAGTGAAAGCATTAAAAATGGAAAAAAGAAAAAGGTCCTTGAAGCAGGAGAAAATGGTTCACTGCTTGAGATTTAGAAGCAAATTCATGCATATATGGGCCATAAAACTGATACTCATAGACACAGACAACAGTATGGTGGTTACCAGAGGGAAGGGGCAGAGGGGTCAGTAAAAAATAAATGGGGCCAATATACAGTGATAGAAGATGACTTGACTTTGGGTGGTGGGCACACAATGCAATATACAAATCATGTACCATAGAAATGTGCACTTGAAAGCCATACATAATCTTATTAACCAATGTCACCCCAATAAAACTCATTAAATATGTAAATCAGTAAGTAAGTAAGTAAGCAAATAAATAAATAAAAGAAGCAAATTCAATGTCACGCTTGCAAATGACTTGCTTTGATTGAAAGACTGGCTGGGCTAGAAATAAGCATAATTGTATTCCTCATAGCAGAGCACAGTTATTGCCATTTACATGGAGAAGCAGAAGATGCCTGCACTCAACTGAACTCAACTACTAAAACCATGGTGGCTACCTAACGACCAAACTCAACTATAAGATGGCCAATAAGGAGATGTGTCTCCTCTCCTCACCCTGCCCCCCACCAAGAATATATCAAGCTACTTTAAAACAGAGGTCGAAATGTCAGATACTCTCTCGAAGACACACCAGATGAGAGATAGGGGGATGGTCAGAACTCGGTCAAGACTTGTCAGGTATGTACTTTAATTCACACCCAAAGCTGGAGGATGTAGCAGAACCTTTCACATATGTCCAACTTTTACCATTTTCCTTAGTCTGACAACTAAAAAAACATGCTACTAATAGGTGTGGGAATAATAATACCCTACCACATAATGCCAAATAATTAATTAATACTGCCATTGTGTTATTTTAAAAAAAAAAACAATATATTATTCACTTTAGCTGTTTCTATTTAAGCCATACATAGGTATTTACCTGCTGGTGGATGCCAATAAGATTTTCACACAATATATTTCTCACACATATTTTGCCCATTTATATTTATTAATTTTAAAAATTCTTTGTACCGAATTGTAAAAAACCATGAGAATTTAAAGGGAAAATATTGTTTCCTCCTCTACTACTCTAAGTTATGTTAACTTCAATAAGATGTGTACCCTCTTTTTTTAGACATATGCAAACTTATATGGATATAAAGTTTTCCTTCCATGTTTTTGGGAACTTATTTTTTTTTCTCATTGTACTTTCAACAGGGTTGTCTTTTCATTTTAGTACATAGAGGTCTGTCTTGTGATTTTTGTGATGGTTTTGTTCTATTCTACACTATATAATTTATTGTACCATCCCCTTATTAATTGAAATATTGGTTATTTTCAAAGTATTGCTAACTTAATAACTCCAGAGGGCTTATCATGAAAATTATGCCTTCTTCAATCCTAGGTGGATAGAAAATATTGTCCTTCTCTCTATTAATGTAGAGATATTGGTATAATCAGATGTTCTTAACAGATCTGGCTTCTCAGTGGGCTCATTCTTCCAAAGTTATTTCTGGTTTTGGTTTTGTTTTAGGAAATATTAGTAGGTCAAATCAAAAAGAGTATTAAAGTAGTCTACTTCCACAAAGGCACCTAGCACATAAAAGGAGGTCAATGTCTGTTGGGCGACTCAGTGACTATGATTCATATATTAAATTTTAAAGTTAAGTTCACCCTCGCATTGGCTCCCCAACCTTAGTACATTAATACATCCCCCGTTTTTATATAAAAGTCAGGGGGTATTTATATCTGATTTGCAAAATGTTGTACGTGGGAGAATATGGTAAAACATACTGTTTTGAAATGAAAACAATTTTGAAAGTCTGCATTGTATCACTTGCTTTTTCAACAATAAAACAAAATTAACTTGGATAAAGGGACAAATGCTTAAGACAGCAAATTTATAAACACCCTCCAAATGACCATGAAAGACAATGTGAAGTTAGGAAACCAGCTGTGGAAGACTTCAGCAGAGTGAAGATGGCTTCTCTCCCAAATCAGCCTTTTGCTTGAGGCTCTCAATGCCTGCATCACACATTTGGCAATAAATGTATCTGATGGCTGCCTGCAGAGCATAGATATAAGGTGCCAAATCCCAAGAAATACACTGCATATAGGTATTAAGTGTCTTGAAAAGTTAATGTTTTCTTGACAAACAAGCTTAAACTCTACTGGCTAAAATTCATGAAGTCACCACTGTCTGCTAAATGTTTATCAGTCTGGGAAAACTCTTCCAACTGTGTTCAAGTACAGGAGGCACTGATACACAGCTGTGAATGGCATACAATACACTTCTCAATTTGTGCTACGCAAGGGATGAGTATTTTTTTCCCCTTCCATTTGGCTGTTCTGCAGGTGTTTTAGTTTATGCAAACACGTTTCTAGAGTCTAACAACATGCAGCAGATGTCAAGCACCAGTTTTCCAATTGGGGGTTGGAAAAATTCTTTGTAATTTTGTTTGCTTTTTGAGGTTTAGACACTCATAGAATATTCACCTACCATCCATTGCACAAAATTTAGAATCGACCCTGGCACAGAATAGTTGCTCCAGACATAATTCCTGAAATACTGATGCCAGTACTATGGCAAGATAGACAGGATACTTACTAGAAATAACGTTTAACTACTTCTTCCTCTCTCCTGAATCAGTATGATTTCAAACAAGATACCAAATACCAATAGTCCTTAATTACATCAATTATACATATACATTTACATATATAACTGTTCTTTTGCATGTAGGTACCAGTTTGACAGAGTTAGGTATGGAGAAGAAAGTCTAGACTATCTTAATATTTCTTGATATTCTTATTATTGCTTAATAATCTTGAATTTCACATTTGTTTCAGGTGCTCACCACTTACGTGAGCTCCAGCAGGTTACCTGAATGAGCCCGAGTTCCTTCGTTTCTAAAATGCAGACATCACCAGTTACAGAATAGAGCTGCTGTGGTTCAAAGGTCAACTGCCAGGTCACAGGTTAGCAATCCAGTGTCTGAACCCCCAACAATATTTTGTCACTCAATTTAAAGAACCATATTTCTGTCTCCTCAGTCTCTTTTATGTATCTAGATAGATATTAGGTAGGTAAGTAGATATATGAATGTAGATAGATAGATCTCAGATTTATTAATAATTTTAGAGTTTTCTTATATATAACAGATATATACACATATGAGAGAGAGAGAGAGAAAGAGAGAGAGAGAGAGAGAGAGAGAGTGTGTGTGTATGTGTGTGTACACTCACATTTGCCTTAAGTTTATTTTTTAAATTGGGGAAAAAACTATAAAAATGGTAAATCAGGAATGGCGAGTGCCTGGAACACGTGCCTCTGCCTCCCAAACCCGTGATAACTGCAGTCTCTACTTCTGAGACCACAAAAGGCCTCGGAATCCTTCCCAAAATAGTGTTCCTGGCAGCACCTATTACTCTATTGGATTAGTTCTTACCATGAAACGCATTTGCCAACCTTGGCAGCAGTATCACACATTCCACGTGGGTGTCCAGTGTATTTATTATCGACTCTGCAATTCAGTTCCTAAACGCCCAGAGTGATTGTGAAACGGAGCCACAGGAAAGATACTTCAGAAAATACCATTTGAATAGTTTTCCCAACCTGACCTTGTTTATACAGCTCAAGAAACCTTTTATACCTCAAAAAGAAAAAAGCTTTCTTCTCAACCTCCATACTTAATATTCAAATTGAAATAAACACACATGTTGGAAATTGTACATAATTCTTATTTCACATGAGACTGATGGCTAGGCTTACTTAGTATTTATTCCCATTGAAACACAGTCATTTTAGGTACTAACTCACATAATATAAGTCTTAGTTTCCTTTTCAGTTAAAAAAAAAAATGCCTCTAGGGGTTTCCCCTTTTTAATCCACCTACCAGGCATTGTTCTAAGAACTGGGAATACCATAGTGAGCAAAGGTAGCCCAAAGTTCCTGTCCTCATAGAGCTCACAGTCAGTTATGACTGAATAGCCATTCCATTCCTTTATATGAGCCATTCATTATTATGATGGGTAATTAGATTTAAGAGTTGGGTTCTACCACCAGTAAAAACCTGTTATGTTCTCATGGTAAATTATTTAATAGCCTGGATGCTATAACCTAAGTCACATTTTAGAGGAAAATGGTTTCACCTGAGGAATCAAAACAAGAAACTTAATGAACATCTAGACTCTTGTTTTCAAAACTGCAGCGTTAATTTAGATTATGTCTTGCAAATGCCTCTGATACGCATAATTAGAATTTAAGTTATCTTCCTAAAATAATATACGGCAATCACTTTTAACCAATTCCTTGATATATGGAAACCCCCATTATAATAACATCATAAAAGTGAAGCAACTTTCTCATTGTCACTTTATAAGCCCCCATCAGGACACACCTCTGAGCTCTGTGCCACTTTGGGGTTTGAGGTCTTCCTGTTCCTGAACAGTTTGTTTCTCAACCAAAATACTTGCATCAAGTAAAGCTCTCCAGATTTTCTTTTGAGAGTAATACTATTACTTAAGTAACACTTAAATAACCAAGCACTCTTCTCTCTTGAGTGACAGATTTGAAAATGCATATACCATATGTGAAAGATTACTATTTAATAAAAAAAATTAAAAGAATAGAGAGGTATATTTTCCTAGTTTCTCAGGATGATTTTAATTCTTTGTTACATGGGGATATTTTTTCTTAAGTATTCTTTCACTGTTTTCTGCATATTCATTTTTCCCTCCAACACTGATCATTCACTATCCATTGATCTAAAGAACTACCAACTTGTACACCTGAAGCAGAAGCTAAATGTAATATTGTGTCAACTGTAATTTCAAATTTTGGTAAAGATAAATAAACCAAATAAATGAAGTATTACCAACTTTAGTTACTTTACATAGTTGGTAGTCAGAGACAGCTTTGGGGAAAATATCAAAGAATTCCAGCCATGTCTGACATGCATTCTTACTAAAATTTATAACAAGAATAAAAATTTGTATTCTAAATCCTTGTATTTTAATACTTAAAAAATAATTATATGAAAAATGACCGAGATATACATAGAAACATGTTGAATCTGCCCCATCACTCCATCCACCCCATCCCCCCACAGAGGAAGGCTTTCCCAGTCTCAACACTACTGACAGTTCTGGCTGATGACTTCGTGCTGGGGAGTGGAGGAAGAGGGGCTGTCCCGTGCATTGAGAAATGTTTACCAGCATCACTGGCTTCCCAAGTGTAACAACAGAAAATGTCTCAAGATAGCGCTAAACGTCTCATAGTGGAGAACCACTCCCTAAAGGTATCAATTTTTATTAGTTTCTTGTTTATATTTCCAGAGTTCCCTTTATGCAAATTCATCAAATAGGAATATGTAACCTCATTTTCTCTTTTTCTCTACTAAAAGGTAGCATACCACATATACTTTGCAACACCTTACATTTTTTACTTGCTTCTTTTTTTAATCCTTGACGCTATATGGCTTTTTTTTCATGTCAGTGTATAGAAACCTTCCTCTTTATGTTTTAACAACGGCACAGCAACCCATAGTTTATTTAATCCCCTACTGGTGTGCTTTTAAGTTGTCTCAATGTTTTGCTATTATAAACACTGCTGAAATGAATAATCCTGCACATTTATCATCCTGTAGGTCATGGGTGTGTATTTTAGACAAAATAGGAGTTCTGGAGATACAATAAATGTATCTATAAAGCATCTGGAATAGTCTCAGATTCTCTCCAAGAGAGTTTTCTCATTTTTACTTCCATCTGCAATGTATAAAAGTGCCTGTTTCCTCTCAGCCTTGACAACAAATGGAGTATGTTTTCATGGATTGAATTTTTTGCCAGTTGAAGAGGTAAGAAATAATATCACACTACAGTGTTAAATTTACATTTTTCTAATGATAAATAAGGTTATGTATTTTTATATGTTTAAAAGCTACCTGCTTTCTCTTGGTTCATGACCTTTGCCCACTTTTGTTGGATAGTTCATCTTTTTCTTATTTCCAGGAATTCTTTACATATTGAGATTAACTTTTTGTGATATGTGTACAAACATTTTCTCCAGTGTTTCTTTGGACACTTGATTTTGCTTTCATGTCTTTTTGCTATGTAAAAAAATGTTTGTTATTGTGATGTGGATTATGATTATGGATTTGGGTCATAATTCCCAAGGGCTTCCAGGCTTCGAGATTATAAAAGAATTCCATTTACATTTTCTTCTACTATTTTTACTTGATGTTTTATACTTTTATACCTTTGGTCCATTTGGAATTTTTTCCTAGTATATACCCCAAGGTATAGTTCCAACTTGATCTCTTTCTAAATGACTACACTGTTGTTCTAACCATTTTATTAAAAAGTTTACCTTGAGTCCACTGATGAGTCTATTTCCATTAGGTTGTGCACTTGATCTGTCTTCTTAAAGGACTCTTAAAACTTATTCTATAAACTTAAGATACCACCAGACCTGGATCTTCCCCTGCCTGTATGTAATAAGTTTATAAGACAGGTTTCTAAAAGAGGCATATTTGTATAGAAGGTAAATAATAACATTATTATATCATTACATGTTAATTTGACAATTTTTTTAAAAAGTAGGGTGGGGTAGAATGTTGGGGGGAAATGTAGATTACTGTACTTAACAACAATAAAAATAAAGAATTAAAAAATATGGCAACAACCAACAATGCAGATCAGGAAAAAAGGGTTCAGTCAAGAAACAGTGATAATTGGACTCAGTGAGTTTGGAGAATATGATCGTTGTATTGAGGTCGAGTGAAAAGCAGGTTGGAAAGGGATTTTGTTGTGAAATTATGTAGGACCTTAGATTGGGGAGATCAGTGGGCCACTTCATGACAAATGCACCAAGTTTAAGGAATGTAGGAATGGCATCCAGAGAAAGACAAAAAAAATCACAATTTTGGAGCAAATCAAGATTAGATCAGAAGTCAAGAATACATAGAAAAGAAAGAAATCCATATTTATTGAGCACCTTGATATTTATCTAATACTCATTTTATATATAAAATTGTAAGACTTGTTCAATTATTAAGTAATTTGTCCAAATTATTCCTTTATTGCATGGCAGAACTAAAATTTAAACTCTTGTCTGTCTAGCCCTAGGTACAAAATTAGTTTCTTTCACAATAACTGAAAAGGGTACAAACATGAGTGGGGAGAGAGTGGAAATATGGTGTGTGGAACATGGTTTGGGTGGCATCAGAAGGCAAAGGACACTGAGTAGATATAATTGGATAAAGTGGAAACTATATTTTTAGGAGAAGAAAAAGAGAAGCATCAGCTAGTTTGGGAGCAAATTAGCTTTTTATGAATACTATGACTAGGACTTTCAGTGTGGTTTTGTAGGTTGGAAATATAAAGCTTTTAGCAATAAAATCATATGATGAAATCAACATTTAAGAACCACTAGTCTTACTTGGATTGAGAGAACTATAATGAGGAGGAACTAGAGAAAGGTAAAGCACCAAGAAAACTCTAAAGAAATGGCAAAGCATAGAGTCTTTGTTTAAAAAACACACACGCAAGATAAAACTTCATTCCCTGGTATTTTTCTGCCTCTAGGAAATAATTATAAACCCACATGAAAATGTACCTTCCATAACTTTACATGGAATTTGCAAAGCAGTAAGGCTGAAAATGCAATATGTCAATGTAAGAACAAGTGTAAAAGAAAACTGCCCAGGTGTTACTGTTTATCATATTTAGACCATAAAATTAAAAACAAAAAGAGAGGGAGAGAGAGAGAGAAAATGTCATATAATAGCCTGCTCTTAAAACTAAAGTTTAGAGGTAAGGGTTATTTTTAATCTAATTTTTTCTTTCCATGATATATTTTTTCCAGATTTATAGATACCATAATTTTAATTTGAGGAGCACAAATCAGTGCATTTTAAAAATGAATAAAATATTCAAATTTGGAATAAATGCATACAGCCTTGAAATCTCATAGAAAGTATGCATATGCATTCACGTCCTATTAATACATTGAGGAATTTCCTAGGATCAATCCTCATTATTAGTTGCCAGCAGAACCTTCTGCTGAAAGCCTAAAGAAATTTAGAGGATCAAGACTATAGGTAAATAGTAGTTATTTTTTAAAAATCATAGAACAAAAAATGGGCAAAGGACCTGTATAAACACTTCTCCAAGGAGGACATACAGATGGCTGATAGACATATGAAAAAAAAAATGCTCAACATCACCGCCATCAGGGAGATGCAAATTAAAACCACAATGAGATACCACTTGACACCTGTCAGAATGGTACCATTAATACTTCAACAAACAAGTGCTGGCTAGAATGTGGAGAAAAGGGAATGCTTGTGCACTGTTGGTGGGAATGCAGATGGTTGCACTCACTGTGGAAACAGTCTGAAATTTCCTCAAAAAATTAAAAATGGAACTGCCTTATGACCTGGTGATTCCACTGGGGATACACCCTAAGAATCCCAAAGCACCAATTCAAAAGAACTTATGCACCCCTATGTTCATAGCAGTGCTATTTACAATAGGTAAGTGTGGGAAACAGCCCAAGTGCCCATCAGTATAAGTGGATTAAAAAACTGTGGTACATTTACACAATGGAATACTATGCAGCAGAAAGAAAGAAGGAAGTCCTACCTTTTGTGAAAGCATGGATGGAACTAGAAACTACTACATAAAGTGCAATAAGCCAGGCAGTAAAAAAAACAAATAACAAATACTGTCACTTATAACTGGAATCTAATGAACAAAATAAACTAACAAGAAAAATAGAACCAGAGATATGGAACATGGAACAGACTGATAACTGTAGGAGGGGAGGAGGGAGAGGAGTAATGGTGAAAGGAAGGGGAAGGGACTAGTCAAAGAACATGTATGAATGACTCATAGACTGGACAACAGAGAGGGGATTGTGGGAACGGGAAGAGGGCTGGTTGAAGAGAGAAAAAGGGGAAAAAAGAAATCTGGACAACCCTAATAGAGTAAACAATAAAAAATAAATATATACGTATGTATATACATAAATAAAATTATGGAACATATTACGAACAAAGAGTACATAATTTAACGTATATGTGAGACTTAAAAGAAAGACCAACAAAAGTGCCATGCAAGTAGATTTTAGATACTGATTCTTAATTTACTGCTTCCATTTATGTGATGGGGGAATGAGAAAATAATGATCATTAGAATTTTAAATCATACACTTAAAATCATCAAATTTATCCTATTTAGAGGGGAAACTCATTCATGTAAATGTTTTCAAGGGTATATACAATAATGTGCTTTTTATTTATAAAATTTTATTTAAGTCATCTGTGGAATCTTTGGAATGAGTAATTACATATAATTACATATATTGGCTTTCTTTATAAATTGTCACACATTTACAGAAGAGGTTGTTTATTTTCTACTTGAAAAATCATGAAATAGGCTTACATTATTCAATCTCTCTGCCAACAAATCTCTCATTCTGTAAAAAAAAAAAAAAAAAAAAAAACACAAAACTTTGAGAGATCACAGGCATATTTGCTTCCAGTTTCAATCATCTCTCTCTCTCTTGAATTTCTGGCTTTAAGTGGCTCTGACTTTGTTTAGTTCATGACGGCAAGTAAATTATGACTAATTTTTTTTAGAAATTAGAACTATATCATGTCATAGATAAGAGGTATCATAGACCATCAGCTCGTGCCCTCTTCAGTATGAAAACCTGAGGCACAGGGAGGCAAAGATACAGGATGCCATTAGATGTCATGAATGAGAAGCTGAGCAGCGATTAGGATAAAGCCCTAGTGGTTGTCTCATCTGCCTTCCAACACCCTGCAGCCAACTGTGTTTCATGCTTTCTTAAAACAATACCACAACAACGAAGATGCTCCCTGAAGTCAGAACACATGCCACTGATTTCTAGTAGCATTGTATCTACTTTTATGCCTCCCGGGGTAACATTATTCATGTACCCAGGGTAAATTATTCATTACCTGGGGTAAATTAATTCATATCCCAACTTCAAAATAGACATTTCCATTTGAAAATAAAATCCACTCACCGCCATAATCACTACTATTGCCTAACAATCCTACTTCAAGAATACTTTATTCTGAGTTTGTATCCTCAAAACATATTCAGGCAATTTAGAGATGATGTCAAGTAGTGTTGAAAAACAGCTGCCAGTTATAATAATGAATGTCAGCAACAATCAAGACATAGACTTTGGTGTCCAAAGCTGTTGAAATTAATATTTCAATTGCAAAGATACTTAAATTTCTGTTTTATTTTTAAAAGATTTAAGTAGGCTCAAAAAAAAAATAGCAGCATTTCCCTAAGATTTATTTTAGAAATGTGGCACATGTAAAAGATTTAATTAATAGATAATAGCAACTATTTATTTAGCACATTCCATGTGCCAAATCATGTGCTAAGTGCTTGATGAGCATTATGTCAGTAATTCCCAAAACCATTTTATGCGGAAAGTTCTATCATTAGCTCATTTTGAAGATGTAACTGAGACCGAGAGGAATTATATAATCTGCTTAACTCAATAGCTAGAAAGTGGCAGATTTAGCCCTGGCTGGTATGGCTCAGTGGATTGAGTGCCAGCCTGCAAACCAAAGGGTTACCAGTTCGATTCCCAGTCAGTGCACAAGCCTGGGTTATGGGCCAGATCAGGTCCCCAGCAGGGGGTGCGTGAGAGGCAACCACACACTGATATTTCTCTCCCTCTCTTTCTCCCTCCCTTCCCCTCTCTGTCTACAATAAATAAATAAAATCTTAAAAAAAAAAAAGAAAGAAAGTGGCAGATTGGGACCTGTGAACTATAGGCTACCTCCAGAAGTGCTCTTGAAACACACCACAATTCTGTGTCTCTAAGGAAAATAATCTGAGAGTACTTCCATATTCTGATTCAAAGAATGAGCTAATACAGATAATATTTTCAGAGAACTGTCTGTTTTCTTATAAAAATATTACCACTAACCAAATAAATTATGTTCTTAAATCCTGCTGGTTTGAAAGTTGTATCCTGTTTAGCTTTAACTTTATGGAATAAACAAGATACCAAATTGCAATTGAATGAAACCTGAGCAAAGGAGCACTGAGATGTTTGCTGAAAGTGAACATCGGTATAGATATTTCCTAACATTCATAGATATTAATAATAATAAGCCATAATACTCTGTGATTATTAGTGAAAACACAGACAAAATCGGCATCATTATCCATATATATTAATACAGTGACAGAAAAAAGCAATTAAAAACTTCTGGTCCTTTTAAAGAATTGGGATTCAGCTAAAGAAATCGTGCCTAACAGATCTAATAGAACCCCTGTCATTGATTTATCATCATTCTTCATTTATTTGATCGTGTGAAGGTCATGGACAATAGATCAGTTGACTTTTGTCAACTTTAATTTTTATCATGAAACCCCAATAAAATTGAATCACATATTATTCAAGGACTGACACAAATTATTAGTTTTTCCTCCTTTGGCTGCGTTGCCATTCATTAACGCTTTGTCAGAGGAATGGGAATGGAAGCAAAATCACTGTCCTTCCATTTTGTTTATCAGATAAAGGTTTCAGTCTAGGAAGGGATGAGCGCCTTAACCAACATGGGGAATTAGCCCTCTCCTTGGATTATTTTAGTAACGGGCACTGGCATATTCACCTCTACATACCTTTAAAACCTAAACATGTGCTTGGGTAGACTTAGGGGCGTTTGCCCATTTTTTAGGGATCCCGTCTGTGGATGACATTCAGGATTAAGGGTATATACAGCGTGAGCAAAAGTAGGTTTACAATTGTGAGTCAGTGAAACACAGAGTATACTTTGTATTCTTATATTATTATTCATTAATTATTGTATTATGTTCCATACAAACAACTGTAAACCTACTTTTGTGCCACCCTGTACATTGTTATATGACTTTGCACTTGCCTATCATCAGAGAGAAAAGAGAATGGCAAATAGTAAATCTGCGCTTCCTTTTAAAAGCTATTCTAAGAAATGTATGGTCAGACACAAGGACTGTATTGTTTAATTTAATGTTAAGTAATTTCTATTAAGGTCACTGTGGGGAATATAAATCAAGTAACGATGAAGACTATTTTCTCCACTATAAAGTACCATGTACATTAAAGGTAGGATAAAACTAGAGGAGTGACCACCCTCTCCTCTCTGAGAAAATATTAATACATGTGGGCTGGGACTCAATCGTATTATAAGTGAGATTACACAGTAAAGCACATTTCACGTGCTCAAGAACTGACATTCTAGTGTTAAAGAGGTAAGGGATGGCAGAGACTGGTGGTGGTATTAAGTACCATGCTGGTAAGCATAATGTTTGGTGCTTGTTTGTACACCAAGTTCATGTCATCTTCACACAGTTTTATTACAAGGTTACTAAATTAATTTCCCCACTTCACACATGGGGAAGCCATGGTTTAAGTACTTTCTAAAATTTATGGAAACTAAGTAGAGGTAGAGTCTGGATTCAAATCCTTTTGTTGGTGTTGTTGCTTTTAAATAAATAAGACAACATAATTAAGTCCTTAGCAGGGGTGTCCAAGCTGCAGCCCAAGGGCTACATGTGGCTCAAGATGGTGATGAATGTGGCCCAACACAAAATTGTAAATTTAGTTAAAACATTATGAGATTTTTTTTGTGTGATTATGTGTCACAATATATTTAATGTGTAGCCCAAGACAACTCTTCATCTTCCAGTGTGGTTCAGAGATGCCAATGTTTGGACACCCTGCTTGGGATGGAACAGTAAGGAAAGGCATTACATGGCAGCTAGTACTTAAGGAAAGCCTTGGAAAAGAAATAGTACCGGAAAAGATACCATCTAGAACAATAGGCTGAATGGAGCCGGACACCTCAGACATGGAGAACAGCATGAAAAGCATGCATTATTTTTAGTGAAGCAGTCCTTTGTCAAACTTGCAGGAGGGGAGCGTTTGCAAAAAACAGACATGCCGAAAGACCCTGTGGGTATTTTGGGGTCAGCGGGATGAAGGGGAACAATGCAGAAACAGATTAGGCAGTTGGACCACCATATTTTTAAACTTCTAAAGTAATCCAGTTTAGAATTATTCTTCTTCACATCTACATTAGTACAGATGAATTAGATCAAAACAGGAAAATCAATAAAGATATGATGATATAACAGAAATTTAACCTAATCTCATCAAAGGAAGAGTTTGCTTGCATCCCACAGAAGCATTATCAGGTATTTTGTTATAGACCAATAAGCACTGGCAAGACTTTTTTGCTTAGTTGTACAACTGCTTAGCAGATCTTATTGTGGTTGGACCAAGTTTAAATTCCTGTTCTTGTCTTCTATATGACACCTCTTCCATCTGGCAGTCAAAATAGTCTTGACCTTGAATTTAACATTCTGACTATTTACTGACCTGCCTCCTTGTTAGCTCCTGATAGTCCTCCAGAATGTGTGTCAAAGCCTAATGCTCTTTTGGCTTTCTTTTAGTGAACTACATCTATCCTTGTTGCCAAAAGCAAAGTAGCATTTTGTGCCAAATTATTTTTTATTAATATACTTAAAATAAAAGCATGCACTTTATTTTAGCAGCAATAATTAAATGTGACAAAAATAAATAAATCTAATTATAGATATAAATAAAACCAGAGAAGTTTGTAATAGGCATGAAAAGTCTCTCAAGATATTTTAAAAACCATATATTTTACTTAACCATGAGGACAAAATTCTAATGAAAAACTGTTGCATGACCTATATTATATTTTTTGTTCTGTTTTTAATCTTCACCCAAGGATTTTTTTATTATTATTATTGATTTTAGAGAGAGAGAAAGGGGTGGGGAAGAGGAGAGGAAGGAGGAAAGAGAGAGAGAGAGAGTGAGAGAGAGAGGGAGGGAAAAAGAGGGAGAGAGGGGGAGAGAGGGGTGAGAGAGAAAAGAGGGGGGAGAGAGAGAGAGAGAGTTAGAGACAGAGAGAGACACTGATGTGAGAGAAAAATCAATGGGCCACACATGTCCCAACCAGGGATAGAAACTGCAGCCAAATATGTGCCCTAACTGGGGATCAAACCCTCAGCCTTCTGGTGAATGGAATAATGCTCCAACCAACCAACGACCCGGCCAGGGATCATTCTTCTCTTAATCTCTTAGTCCTCTTATTCACTAATATCATTTTTATTTCTAATTTCCATATATTTTCACTGCTAATAGATGCTTCATTAGCAGCATCTATAGATGCTCCATAGATGCTTCATTCACATGTTGACATTTCTGGAATTAGAACTTGCCTTAGAGTCACTCCACCTATTTAATGTTTTATTTCTTCCCACCCTAAATCTGTCATTAGAATGATGGCTCATCATATCATCAGTGTTGTCACAGAATCTGAGAAATACGTGATTCTTTTCATTTTTCCTTGTTGGTCAAATAGTATTCTGAAATGAAAGCACTGAACAATAGCAATAAAAAGTATTTCTGAATATAAGTAAACAAGCAAGTTTAAATGTTCACAAATAAATTCTGTGAATATAGTAATATGCATAATCCTAATAACTAAACATGAAGACACTCTTTGCTTCTATGAATTCTTTATTCTTCCTTCTTATCTGAATTACTTCTCTCAAATGAAAAAGACTCAGTTCTAAGTGGGACAATGAAAAAGGTAAAAACTAAACCAACGGTTCCCATGAACACATTTAATAAGGACTCTGTAATTTTGCTTCTAATTTATTATTTTTCCATGTGAGAAAAAATTATTGAATGTATTGGGGTGACATTGGTTAATAAAATTATATAGGTTTCAGGGGCACAATTCTGTAATAAATCATCTGTATACTGCATTGTGTGTTCACCACCCTAAGTAAAGATTCCTTCCATCACCATGTCTCCCCCCTTTACCCTGACTCTACCTCCACCTCCTCCCTTTCCCTCTGGTAATCACTGTAATATTGTGTCCATAAGGATTTTCTGTTGTTGTTGTTCTTGGGGTTTTTTTTTTTTTTTGTGGGGAAGGACTGCTTTTTCTTTTTTTGGCTTAATCCCTTCATCTTTTGTACATAGTCCCCCTACCCTCTCCAGAGAAAAAAATTTTGTGTGCATTTCCAATGCAAGTTGGATCATAAATAGAGAGACGGTGGAAATGCCTGTTCAAAGTCAAGCATTTTCATGCTCCTCTCCACCTTTGCAATGGTGGGCATAGCTATTACTTCAATTTGGTAGATAGGAGATAGGCGACATTCAAACTGAACATATTAGGGATGTCACTGGGTTTTTTTTCAACTTTTTTTTTACTGTTGTTATATTACATTTGTCCCAAGTTTCCCCCTTTGCTCTCCCCTGCTCTGCTCCATCTCGCCCCTCTCCAACCCACTCCCATAGTCAATCTCCACTCTACGGTTCATTTCCGTGGGTCATTAATACCTGTTCATTGATTAGACCCTTCCCCTTCTCTCTCCCTACATCCCCCTCCTCACTCCCTTCTGGTCACTGTCTGTTCTTTGTTTCCAGGCCTCCAGTTCTACTTTGCTCATTTGTTTGTTTTGTGGACTAGGTTCCTCTTATAAATGAGATCATATGATATTTTTCTTTTGCCGCCTGGCTTATTGTACTTAGCATAATACTCTTCAGTTGCCGCTGTTTTTAAAGACCTGACCAGCCCCTTTCCTCCAAGAATGTATTTCAGTTAGTCATTAGGCTGGTTTGAGAACATAATGTTGAAAAACAAGCCCTTTTATATTACGCTGCCTACATAGCCTATTAAACTAGATTCTAAATGGTCACTATGGCAACAAAGTTTCTACTGTTTGACCTGGCATGCACCCACACAAATAATGGTGACCATCCCAGCATTCTTATGCTAATCACATAAACTTGCTTTTATTTTCTCTGAGAAACAATAGCACTTAAAATAAACTTTCTTAATATAGAGAAAAATTTCCTTATAAAATCAATAGTTAAATTAAAACTAATAATCTAACAAAATTTAAGTGAAAAATAAATGTATTGAAAAATTTACATCTATAGATTACTTAGAATTGTGGTGACAACTATTGTTCGATCTCAAAGCTTCTTTAATATTTTTTTAAAACACTAAATTGTTCCACATTTCTTAAAATAAGCTTTCAGCTGTGGCTGGTGTGGCTCAGTGGACTGAGCACCCACCTGCAAACCAAAGTGTTGCTGGTTTGATTCCCAGTCAGGGCACGTGCCTGGGTTGCCAGCCAGATCCCCGGTAGAGGGCACTCGAGAGGCAACCACACATTGATGTTCTTCTCTATCTCTTTCTCCCTCCTCCCCTTCTTTCTAGAAATAAATAAAACTATACATAAAAAAAAAAAAAAAAAGAATAAGCATTCAATGTAACACTAGGTCAGAAATGGCAGTCAAGATACTATTTCTTTCATCATCCTAATTTGGTAACAAAAGAATAAGAGTTAAATGAATATTTGTTTTTTTCTTAAATATACTATATACACTATCACATAGGCATTCACAGGCTGAATATGTAAACACAAATATGCACACACATATACAGGGTGGGGTAAAAGTTAGGTTTACAGTTGTTCATTTGGAAAATAATACAATAATTAAGAAATAATAATACAAGAATAAACTACTTTGTATATCCACACCTGTAAACATACTTTTGCCCCACCCTGTATATACACACAGATTAGGAGGAAAGAATATTAACACTTTGAAGTGATATATGTGTGTATTATATAATATACACACATAATTTTGTAACCCAACATAAAATTCTAGCAGCAGTCACAAATGATTGCTAAATGTCATTCAAATATACAGTATGAATCTTTATTTCTTATAATATGACAAATGAGAAAACCAATGGCATGAAACATGTCTGTCATTATGGACCAAGACTATAAGAACCACACACAAAGGTCAGAAGGAAGAAGTAGCTGGAAGCCTGTACGAGATAGTACCCTCTGTTGCTATTCAGGTGTCTTCTAGGGCAATAAAGAACCTGCTTCTATTGGTTTAAGCTACATGCAAGTTGGACTGTATCCCAGAGAATGTGCTCTAATAGTATTTAGTCATTAGCTGGGGCCATTACTTGCATACAGTACAACTAATACAGCTCTATCTTAGTAATTCCAGATTCACAGTTTTCACTGCTTGTAACTGGCAGACCCAGAAGGATTAAGACATACAATGTAGACTGCAGCATCTTCCTCACGAGCACTGCCATGAGGATCAAATGAAGTACTGTATTCAAAGCCCAGAGCACACACGCGTGAATCAGAGAGTAAGATAGGAGCCCCTTAGTCACTGAAGAGAGTCCAGCTGACCAACGTTCAATCTATGTTAGCTGAGAATTTGGATGCTATCAAAGTTTCTGGAATCATCCATCAAGAAATTCAAGAATCTACCATATTTTACCTGTTTTTGTTTGTATAAACTCAGTCACAACATCATTTTTATGACATAGCTAAATGACTTGGAAAATTCAACTGCACAAGAAGTATTTTTTTTTCTATCTCTCTCTAAGAAGCTTACACTGTTTTAATATTCGTACAGGTAATTCATTATGCATCCTTCAGGACTGACCTCAAATATTACCTCCTACTAAAAGCCTGCTTATAAGCCTGGGTTATATGCTTTCTTAATATTCTCCTGCATCGCTTTGTGCTACTTCTAACAGGGTGTTTATCACATTGTAGAGTAATCTCTTCTTTTTCCTGTTCTGCTTCCCCCAGTCGACTATGAGCTCTTTGGAAAAACAAGCAAACAAACAAAAAACTGTGTCTTCTCCAACCACGCAGCCCAGAAACCTGGCTGGTGCTTAGCTGAGTCGATGTCCAATAAATGTTTGGTGAATAAAACTGAATCAAACAGGAATCACTTTTAAGTGAAAGACAGAGAAATTGGCCCACTGGAGATAAGCTCTAGAGAGGCCAGAAGGCATTCTGAAAATTCAATGAGTTTCTTTGAGAGAAGGTAAGTTATCACTGGGAGAATTTAAATAGGTACAAAGTGATTTAACAAGGGAACTAAATCATTCATCAGTTGCTATCTGGCCTGGATGAACTCTGAGATCTCCTCCGCCTCTGCACTTTTGGGATTCATCATCTATATTCCATAAAAATAAGCCCTGTATTTTAAATACTGACTAACATTTAGGATTTGTTTCCTTGTGTCACAGATGCTGCATAGTGCTTGTTTCTCTTTAAAATAACTGTACAAGATCAACAATGAAAATAAAAATTAAAAAATAAAAAATAAAAATAAAATAAAATAGCAGGTTCAATAAGGATACAGGTGATATTGCAAAAAATAAAGCTGTGCTCTGAGCCTCTTAAGGAACTCCATAATCCACACCAGTTGTTAGCCAATTCAAGACTGCAAAAAGTGTCAGAATTCAAAAGGACTCTTGGATATATTTTAAATGTAAAGGTCTCTAATAACACAACCAATCTTTCAGCAAATGAAATGTTAGCTTAACAAGAAAACTCTTGGTCTAATGGAAAGAAACGGGGAACAAAACTAAATAGCTTCAAAAATCCTTAACATCCACAGATGCCTTATTACAAGTTACCACCTGTGGTCTTAGTTGCAGATGCAGGCTTCCGATTTATGTACAACACTGTTCTGGGTAACAAGCTGTTTCCCGCCAGACATATCAATTTATCATTTTAGCAAAGTCTCAAAGTGCTCCACAGATGGACATTAGGGAGAAAAGCAATGGTCTGCCACATGTATTTGACAAATAAATTGTTCCTGAACTGCGGATCTAAATTAAACCTAGATTTGAAATGCCTGGGAGAAAGACAAGACTGTCGCTTAGTGAACTCCATTAGTTAAAGTGGCATCCTCAAGAATGATGGACTAAAATTAGATACTGCATCTCAACTGTAAATTGGATGAAATGCTTTTGGAAAAAATAAGGGGTGTCGTAATTGGTGAATATGAATTTTATTCAAATGGCTAACTAATATTGGCGAGCAATTTTCTACCTACATTGGGGTTCCCCTCATGGGACTAGGTTAGTGGGAAGTACTAGAAGGTCCTTCCATTTCATCTAAAGAACTTGGCAATTTAACCTCCGTAGGAAGGCAAGGTTCACATTACAGTGAGGTAGAGAGCAACTCTTCCTTTCAAAGTTTTGGTTAGTAAACCACCACAATTATTGAGAACCATGGGAGTCCAAACTAAAGCCAGATCCTGTCTTACCATAATTATTTAGCTGGTTTTCGGAACAATTTCTATCAATTTTAAACATTTCCCAAAATAAGAATGAACTTTCAAAAATATTACCTATGTACAAAATCAAGTTATATTTCCCTTTCAGGTACACTCTTATTTTAAATGCAAACATTAAAAATTGGTCCCTGAATCACTGAGTTACATCTTTCCACTAAACATCGTGCGTATGGGTCAGGCATGTGGGAAATGAGAAGATAAATTTATTTGCCGGCTTCCATACCAAGTGTTCCCACCGTCATATTGAATATGAAACTCTGAAAAGCATAACAACGGGAAATTCGGTGAGGGTAGAAATGAGCTGGGAAGGTCAGTAATAAATGTGCATTTCATAAAATAACAGAGTGCATTTTATGTTTATTTCAAGCATTATTTCGATTCTGAAATTTTAACTCAGCCAACTGTTAAAAAAAGAGAGTGAGCAAGCAACCTTTCCTTACAGGAATGGTCAAAGAATGGCAATCCTGAAATGTCAGCATCCACATCTCTGACACATTACTGCCACAGAGCCCAGTTACGCTGGCAGACTATCTCAAAGGGGTTATAATTCCTACTACAGTCAGGTTCTTGAATCTCCCTTCAAAAACATCCACCCCAAAATGTATGTGCTATTACTATTTAGTATGTGCTATACAATACTAAAATATATGTAGCCAATAATGAGCCCCAGTTTTGGCTGGGAAAAGTGGGCTATCTCAGCACTTTTATTTGGTTCAGAACTAACTTGGTCATTTTTCACTCCCTATTACTGCAATCAGTAGGCTAAACAGAACTGGGGACATCATAATTTTTCCACTAACTTGGAAAACCCATAGTACTACCAACTTTTGAATTGGCTTTCCGAGAATTGAGGGAGGTGAAGGGTTCACTTTGTTACTTGGAGACTAAGAGAACAAAGAAGATAACCAAAGCCCAGGGACCCCAAGGAGTAAGGCTGGGGATTTACAGCTGTAGGACACCTTCAATGTGGAACTATTTCAGTCTCCCTTCAGAAATCAGATTCTGGAGATTCAATTGGCTCTTAGAAGACACTTCCTCCTAGAAACAGTTAAAACTGTCCAAAGGTGGTATAGGACTTCATTCCTCATACTTAGATTTTCTCTTTCTATATATATGGCTTTCAAACATGTTTCCACTTATGCAGTTATGAGAGAATAGGATGTATAACTGGATCTATTTGGTTATGTTTTATTACTCTGAAGAACCAAACCAAATCTAAAACAAACAGGGGAAAAAATTTAAAAATTAAGAAAATAAAAACCTTTGGGCCAAGAGAAAAAAAAAAACTTTAAATCATTCCACATGAACACATATATTACTAAAATGTGGCTATAACTTTAGATTAATTATATTTTAAATATTTTATCAATAAGTCCTAATCATTAGCCATACATTCCCTATCACTTTTCAATCTATGTTTTACTGGAAAATTTCTGTAACTATTACTGTTTGGAATAATTTATACTGATATTGACCACCAATAGAATTACAGGTTAAGTACACCAGTCTTCAGGTTTTCTCAGAGAAGTCCATACTAACAAACTAGGTGAAGCCTAAACTTATGCAGTGAATTTCCTTCCACTATAATTGTCTGATATATAAAACTTTGTCTAAAGTGGAGAGATGGGTGAACTAAAAGTAAACACATTATCGGGGAGATCAAACAAGGCTTAATACATGAAATCTTCCAATAAGCCTTAGCAGAGAGTGTACCAGAGACCAGGAAATGGGGGATAGATAGATAGATAGATAGATAGATAGATAGATAGATAGATAGATAGATAGATAGTATCTGCCCTCAAGAAATATTCATGGCCTACTGAGAAAATTAATAAGCAAATGCCTGGACATTATCTGCAAATGATATTAGAGAAATGAATTCCTGTAGGTTCTGAGCCAGTGAAAGACCTCTCCTGTGCCAACCTAGAGCTGGAAGGGTGTGGGCTCTCCCAGTAGGTGAAGAACCAGTGGGTACTGACTACATGGAGAGGAAGTAAGGCTTCTCCTTGGCATCAGCAAGAACAGGGCACAGCCTCAGAGGAAAGAAGTGTGTGCTTGTAAGGAAATAAAGCTCATGGCAGGAAAAAGAAAATCCATGCTAGCAAACAGCAAGAAATAAGGCTAGAAAGGTCAACAGCTTCAGGACATAAAAGGTATTGAACTTATAAAATACTGTTCATATGTCTGCCTGTACTCCTCCTCAATGCCCAATAAAGCATGCTCTGAAATTTCTTTAATCACTGTATTCAAAAGACTTGAGAAGTTTGTCCTAAATGTCTTCTGTAGATGAACATTGTAAAGCTATTAACTTACATCTCAAAGCAAGTTCTACCCTCACAGTAAAGCATTTCTGTAAACCTCACTTTGACAGTCTTTATCTTTGCATTGTGCTGCTTAACCATGTTAAGGGGAGGGGGGACCTACTTCTTCCTTTTTAGGAAGAAGTCAGGCATCTCGTTTCCAAAGCAGAAAAGTAAGAAAGATCTTATTTTCTCAGCAGTTTTCCAGTAGCTTGATATCAGACCTTAAAATTAAAAAATTCACATCGTTTCCCAAATATTTTCAATGACTATAGGCTCCACAAATTAAATACCTGCAGTTGTGGTTCCAGACCTACCAGAAATACTTAATCTGTCTCACAAGTAAAATTCAGTGCTCACTTCCACCACCACCCTCTGGAGAGGCATTAACTAGACCAGCCCCAGTATGGTAGGTCTGGAACCACAGACATGAACTCTGAGTTAAAGATTGTGCTTGAATGTAGCTTTACCTTCTCCAGCTGTATGACCTTGAAAAATTACTTAATCTCACTGAGCCTCAACTTGAATAATACATACCGTACCTTTCAGGGTTGTTGTAAAAATTAGGATTTCCCAACTAGCTATGTAATAATCTTGACAAGCTAGGGTAACCCAAAAGAGGAGAGCTATGATTAACAGACATTCAGTGACTCTATCCCTACTGAGGCTCTTCAGACTTTGAGCCACTGAGAACCAATGAACTTTGAAGCCCTCAATAACCCCACTCTTAATGCTCAATCCACAAGACACCATCTTAAGAGGCCCCTCCTTGACAGCTCCAATTGCTGTCTGTCATTTCTTGTTTTCCAGTGTGAAGCTCAGCAAGTCAGGTCCCCCTGGCAGGGGCAGATTTGTCACCACTCATGACTAATACATTGCATTCAATTTTATCCCTTGCCTGACACTCCATGCCTCTGACTCTCTTCCTTCAAGAAGCAGTCACATCATTTAAACAGGATAGGGGACAGAAACATTATCGATTACCTCTCAAATATCTCTATTTTAAAATAAAATTAAAACATTATCTTTCCTTTTCTTCCCTTTGAATGCAAACATTTTAATCTGCACTAGTGCCGAAGAGCAAGATCAGGTTTACTTGAAGTGATATAAATACTTTAACTAGACATAGATTCACTCTTTCAAGAGCTTATTCATGGTTTCTTAAATGAGTCATTAACTTGAAGTCCATCATGGCCCTGGGTAAGAGGAAAGTGTCTGACTTGAAAATGCATGATCCTGGCAGGGTCTGGAAATACTTTTCCCTTCAAGATGGTAGCTTCCTCCACTAGAAAACCTGTATTTCAATTTAAGAGTCTACATGTTCTACAGCATAGGCAAGTAGAAAGGGCATAGGTTTTGGAGTCAGATAAACAGGGGCTAATCTGACCCCTGCTAGTGACCAGTTCTGTGAAATGGGCAAGCTCTGTAAGTCCGTTTGCTCATCAGTGAAGGATCCAATCGCTGTCTGTATATTGCCCTGGACTAAGTAGGAGAGAGGCTGGCAAATGAGGGCTGCCACCAAACTTTGTACCTCCCATGAGTTAAGAATAGTTTTTACATTTTTAAATGGTTGGAAACAAAAAGAAGTTTGTTTTCTTTTTGGTTGTATAAGTACATAAATAATATTCCTGATTTTGCATCTTTCCCCACAAAGCCTAAAATATTAATGATCTGGTTTCTTTACAGAAAATATTTGCTTACCTTTGGTTTAGATAATTAAGTAGACCAGGACTCTTATATACATTGTATGTGCTTGGCACATCGAGGTGCTTAATAAACATTAGTCTTTTCCTTTGAGGGAGAAACTGTCGCTTTGTGCAATAAGCATTTTTTAAGGGCTTTACAGTTTCCATCACATAAATTTTGCAGTACTGAAAAATTTCTTTACCTCTGGAGGATCAGTTTACTTCTCTTCAAAAATGATAATATCAGTACTAGTTTAATGTATGTTTTTCTCAAAAACTGAAAATACAGTTGACCTTGAACAACACAGGTTTGAAGTGCATGGGTTCACGTATATTGGGTTTATTTCAATAAAAACTGTAAATGTATTTGCTATTCCTTATGATTTTCATAACATTTATTTTTCTCTAGCTTACTTTATTGTAAGAATATGATATATGATGCATATAACATACAAAGTGTGTGTTAATCAGCTGTTAATGTTTTTTGTAACATTACTCTTCGTTTAGCTCAAGAGTAGGCTATTAGCCCTGGCTGGTGCGGCTCAGTGGGTTGAGCATCATTCCACAAACCAAAAGGTCCCCCATTCTGTTCCAGGGCACATGCCTGGGTTGTGCAGGCCAAGTCCCAGGTTGGGGGCAAGAGGTAACTGGTCAATGTTTCTCTCACACACTGATATTTTTGTTCCTCTCTTCCTCCCTCCCTTCCCCTTCCTCTAAAAATAAATTTTAAAAATCTTTTTAAAAACAGTTGGCTATTGGTAGTTAAATGTCAGGGGAATCAGAAGTTTTACTCAGATTTTCAACTGCACAAGTGGCCTGTGCCTTTAACCCCACACTGTTCAAGGATCAGCTGTACTTAATTTTTTCAAAACAAACAAATAATGCCTGACACATTCAGCTATTTTACAGAACTAGCTATAAGTTTAGTAGAGAAAACGTAGAAATCACAATCAGATACACACACATACATACATATATAATTAAGTTATCTATTATCTCACCATCTGGAGATAATTCCAGGCAATATAAATTATAAAATTATCTTTCATTTATTCTCATAGCTTCTCTTTTTCAGATGTCTATTTTGCACCCAGCCACCCTTGCAACGTGATGACTAAGTTTTGACCAATTAGATGTCTATAGAAATTCCACAATTCCATGTGGAATTTCTGGGAAGTCTCTTTTAAGAGGAGAGTGGGATCCTTTTCAATTTTCTTCTTTCACCCTACTGGCTACTAGTGGCTACAATGCAGACATGAGAGGTAAAACAGATTAGCCATTTTTGGCTAATGAGAATGAGGCACCCTAGAAATGCAGAGAACTCTAGGCACAGTATAACAGTGGGCTAAAAGTAACTTGGGACTTTGAAAATTTTATGGGGCCACCACTCAGCTCTTCATGGAGTTCCTTCAGGCTTCTTTTATTCTTCCTTTTATTGTTTTTTTATTTGTTTATTTATTGTTCTCCTCTTAGATGCAGACTTTCTCACCTTACCTCATATGCCCTCTTGGCAGATACAGGAAAGATCATTTAAAACAGAACAAATTGTTACCAGTGATTTTTCATGGGTGGTAAGGTTAAAGTGGATTTTATTTGACCATGTATGCTTTCTTGTTTTTTCCACATTTTCTACCATGTTATATAATGATTTTGCTATCAGAAAAACATTTTTTAAGTGGCACATCGTTTGAAATGTCCTGGCTTTATGATTAAATTATGAAGGTACCCTAGACAGTAGAATACAAGGAGAGAACCCCCCAAAACCCAGAATTATCTTCTGGAGGACAGGCCCCTTGTAGTACAGGCTTCCCTCACTAGGTGAGTGTTCTTGGAACCCATCTGTATCAGCATACCACCTGGCATTGTTGTGAGAGGTTGCATTTGGCTCAGTGAATATTCTTTGAAGACTCTTCCAACACATTTGCCTGTTTCATGATGGGTGATTTACAAGCACATCTGCCCATAACACACTGTTCAGCAGTTTTTGATCAAAAACAGCATGACCCCCATGCCTTACCCTCCCTATTCACCAGATCTTGCCCTGACTTTTTGTTTCCCTAGATGAGAAAAGGTCCTCAAAGCAAAAAATTTTGCCCCTGTGGAAGAGGTGGAACAAAAAACAGCAGAAACACAGAAGGCATCAAAATCGATGAATTCAAAAACTATTTTGAGCAGTGGATAAAATGTCTTGATAAGTGTATTGCATCAAATGGAGAGTACTTTGAAGGTGACTGAAGTTTCAACATGAAAGCGTAAATACAATTCTTTATAAATGAATTGTGGGGTTTTGGGGTCCCTCCTCATACATAATACCTAAAAAAAATCAGTCCTTGTTTTTCTCAAATATCCCTGAGAACAGAAGGAATTGCCACATATCAGCCTACAAGTTCTATTAATGATGTTAAATTTGACAATCGACATATCATTGGGAGAAAATACAGTAGTCTGAAAAAATCCACAATCAATAATGGTTTTGGATGCTACATAGGGTAGCTAATAAAATTAGTTAAAATAAAGAGGAGGGACCAGAACAACTTAACACAGATTTAGTAATTATTCCTGGGGATATGCAGTCATGGTTGGTAGTGCTGAATGATATTGCAAACAGCTTTCCAAAGGTCGCTTTAAAAGCAATTTAATAAATGATCACGCTGTGGAGATCACACTTATATTGCAAGGGGATTAGAAAGAATAAATTGCCAAATTCCTAATATTAATGACTGTGTACCTCTGGCCTAGGATGAAATTTAAAGATAGTGCATTATATGTGGTGAAAGACAGCATAGTCTCTCTAACCACTCGGACAAGCATGTGCTCTGGAAAATTACCAGATGGCTCCCAAAGCAGCTCTAGGGAAGGCACAGCTGATCAGTAGATGCAGGTCACACTTACAACTCTGTCAAATTGTATCAGAATATAATGTAAGGGATTGAAGGGGTGAAGAAACAGATTTAGAGAAAAGAGAAGTTATGCTGTAGAAACATGGCAACTTGCGAAAATCCTGAAGGACATATAAAAGGAATACAAAATGATAGTTTAACTGGCTATACTAAAAGCCATCAAATCCATGGCAGTTAACATCCTTAGGCCCCAAGTCTCCCAGGAAATCTTTTCACCCTTTCCCTAAGTGGCCACCATATGACTATAGGTATTAAAGAACATAAAAGGTAGCACAGCGATAGATGTGGACCTGGGGAAAGCTGTGTTTATCAACTCCGTGAGGTGTTTTCACTAGAATATCT
Organism: Glossophaga mutica; assembly: GCA_039655065.1. Lineage (NCBI taxonomy): Eukaryota > Metazoa > Chordata > Mammalia > Chiroptera > Phyllostomidae > Glossophaga > Glossophaga mutica. Next base: position 143,558,932 of record CM077307.1, read on the forward strand.
TCACTAGTCATTACGAGTTTGAGAAACTTGTGTGGCTCTGTGCAATTAGCTCTGTGCAATTCGCTTACTGGTATTCGCTGGAACAAGACAGAAGTAAGGAAGCCTTAACACATCATGTGACCCAACATTTCATTATAAAAAAAATTTCAAAACAGACTGAAAAGTTGAAAGAATAGAATAATCAACATCGATATACTCACAGCCTAGATTCAATCACTGCCATTATTTTATCAGCTTTTTCAGTTATATATGTAGTTATGTGTACATGTATATGCATATGTTTTAAGTGTGTATGTGTGTATATAATTAGAAAATAAATTACAGATTCCACAGTACTTCATACCTAAATACTGAAGCCTGTATCTTCTAAGAATATATATTTTCTTAGATAACCTTATCATTGATACCTCAGAATATTGACAATAAGTCCATAATATTACTTAGTATCAAATTCACATTTGAATTATCTTGACTGTCCCTAGTAGCACTGAAGATAGCACCCAGTGGTTTCTGTCTTCATATCCTTGTATAATCCCACCACCTTAGCTCACTGAATGTGAACTGGAGTTACTGAAATGCTTCTATGGGTGCGAATATGGTCAAAGTGACAAGATGTCACTTTTGAGATGAAGTTATAAAAACACTGTGGATTTTATCTTGACTGCTCTCTGCTCTTTCTTGAATTATTTATCCTAAAAGAAGCCAGCTGCCACATTGTAAGGCAATCCTGTGGACATGCCCTCACCACAAGGAGCTGAGGCCTGCCAAGAGCTATGTGAGTGACTATGGCAACTGTCTCTCATACTCCCCATCCCTCAGATGAGTCCCTAGATGAGACTGCAGCCTAGTCAACTGCTTAATTGCAACCTCACAAGACACCTTTAGCCAGAGGCACCTAGCTAAACTGTACCAAGAGTTGTTTTTTTAAATATATTTTATTGATTATGCTATTACAGTTGTCCCAATTTTTCCTCATTGTCCCCCTCTGCCTGGTACCCGCATTCCCTCCAGCAATCCCCCCTTAGCTCATGTTACGGGTCATGCATATAAGTTCCTTGGTTTCTCCATTTCCTATGCTATTCTTAACATCCCCTTGTCTATTTTGTACCTACCAATTATGCTCCTTAATGCTGCACATTTTTCTCCATCCTCTTCCTTCCCCCTCCCAGCTGATAACTCTCCAAATGATCTCCATATCTATGACTCTATTCCTGTTCTGCTTATTTACTTAGTTTGTTATTTTAGACTCAGTTGTTGATGGTTGTGAATTTGTTGCTGTTTTTAATGTTCATAGTTTTGATCTTTTTCTTATATAAATTCTTTTAACATTTCATATAAGGGCTTGGTGGTGATGAACTCCTTTAATTTGACTTTATCTGGGAAGCACCTTTTCTTCCCTTCCATTCTAAATGATATCTTTGCTGGATAGAGTAATCTAGGTTGTAGGTCCTTGCTTTTCAACACTTTCAATACTTCTTGCCAGTCCCTTCTAACTTGCAAAATTTCTTGAGAAATTAGCTGGCAGTCTTATGGGAATTCCTTTGTACAGGTGACTCCCTACTTTTCTCTAGCTACTTTTAAGAGATTTTCTCTTTAACTTTTGGCATTTTAATTATGATATGTCTTGGTGTGGTCCTCTTTGGGTCCAACTTATTTGGGACTCTTTGTGCTTCCTGGACTTATATGTCTATTTCCACCACCAAATTAGGGAAATTTTCTTTCATTATTTTTTCAAATAAGTTTTCAATTTCTTGCTTTTCTTCTTTTTCCTCTGGCCTCCCTATGATTCACATTTCAGTATGTTTAGAGATGTCCTAGAGGCTCCTTATACCATTTTAATTTTTTTGGAATTCTTATTCTTCTTGCTGTTCTGGTTAAATGCTTGTTTCATCCTTATATAACAAATTGTTGATTTGATTCTTGGTCTCATCACCTTCATTGCTGTTTCCCTGTAGATTTTTCTTTATTTCACTTAATCATTAAGTGAAAGAGGGTCCCTCTTTAACCTATGCATTCTATGTTCCATATAAATATTGGCAGTGCTGTGAAACTCATTTTAACTGGAGGCCACATCAGTCTCCCAGTTGCCTTCAAAGGGCCGAATGTAATTTTAGGACTGTATAAATGTAACTACTCCTTAACTAGGGGCAAAAAGCTTGGTGCTGCTGCTGGGTAGAAACAAGGTGCTGGGCTGGATAAAACAGGGTGGAGAATCAGATTCGGCCCACAGGCCTTGTGTTTGCCACCTGTGACTTAATGGAACTTTCATTTCTTCCTGGGTTTTTTTTATACTCTAGCTATACTCAGTGAGTTCTTTGAGCATCCCGATAATCAGGATTTTGAACTCTATATCTGTTGGATTGGTTATCTCTGTTTCATTAGTTGTTTTTCTGTTCTTTAATTTGGGCCATATTTCTTTGTCATCTCAATTTGGCAGCCTTTCTGTGTTTGTTTCTGTGTGTTAGGTAGAGCTGCTTTGACTCCTTGTTTTAGTAGCAAGGCCTGTTGTAGAAAAGGCACCTGTAAATTTTGTAGGGTAGAGCCTTAGGTAATTGCCAGGGTGGGGCAACCTGCTTCACTGCTTTATGGTTCTATGTTGGGGGAGGGCTCGGAAAGGGTCACTGTGTTGCTGCCTTGTTTCTGGAGGTTTGCCCCACACGTGCCCTATTTCCAGTCACTTCACTTACTGTCCATATGCTACTGGTATCCTTCTAACTGTTGCCCTTGTGCTAAATCCCAGAGAGGGTAAGTCTGCATAAGTCCTAAGTCCATGCAGGATTTTAAGAGGAGTCTACTGAGAATTCAACATTTTCTTCCACCACCCCAACCCCTACTGATTTTTATGGCCAGAAGTCCCAGGGATTTATTTTCCTGGAGCTGGAACCCTGGGCTGTGTGCTCTGGCCTGGAGCTGGGATCCTTCACTCCCAAGGTGTCCCCTCCCACTTTTTATCCATTCATATTTAATCTTGCTACTCTTTTTCATAATTTTTATTTTTATTTATATGATAACCCTGTCATTTGTTAAGGGTATATGGAAATGATCATATAGGATCAAGGAAATTGAATAATTGGGGGAAATAGCTAAATACTGAATTTAAAAAAAAACACTCACAAGACTTTTTTTACTTTGCCCTGAATGTTTTTAAAAAGTCTGCTTTGTTGATGTAGACTTAATGCTTATAAACAAGCTAAAATAATGCATCAGTCATCACTGAAAATATAATTATTTCCCTCAGTGTTAATGGACTGTGCAATATAGAGTCTGTCTCTCAGCACCACTGTTGTGGTTTATTTCCTCCTCAGGGGAAACTAAACTAAACTTAGTACTGCAAATTTGTTCAATTAATCTTTTCTTGCAGACAACAGAAAGAGTGGAATTCTTTCTCATCCTGTCCATTTTGTTATATTTTAGTAAGATGAAAGTGACTTCTCAAATAATCCATTTTTTCTCATTTTAATGATTAACAAATAAAGACTATACACAGACACACTTTTTTGCTCTCTTTTTTCTCTTCCTGGGAAGCAAGGGCCCTGGCTCTCTCGGTTCCAGCTTTCTGGAAGGAAGGAACCTTTTCCCCAGGGACACAGAAGCCACTCATAAACAGGATTCATTTATCCTCTGTGGCAAACACCTTTTTTCCACATGAGAAAGGCCTAGGAGTTCATCCAGCTGTTATAAACATTTAATGGGTCTCCATTGTGGCCATTTTTGAAGGCTTAAGTATTTAAGAAAACTTTACTAAAATTGAGAATATTTGCTGTCAGCTTTACCTTCATCAGTACTTCCACAAACATGCTACATGTAATTGAAAGATTCTTGATTCACAAACAGAGCAGTTAATTGATTTTTTGACATACATTTAATTCAAATAGAATCTCAAAAATTTATACAAGGAGTGAAATCCAGGGAAAGCTTTATTGGTTTATTATAGCAAGCTATTAGTCTCCTGTTAGAGTTTTTAAAAGCTTCATTTAAAGTAGTGTGCTCTGGAACTATCCTCATATTCAGCCTAAATTGTTTTATCATATCTACAATGTCATAAACATTGTTAAATGGACCACCACAAGGAAATCCATGGTGTCTATTGCATTTTCCCCATCTACTAGCCTATTAAACTCATCCAAGAAGGAGATGATGAGGTAGAGAACTCATGATGGATCCTAAAGACACAGCTTCTTGTCATTATCAACTCTCTACTACACTGGAGACATCCAGCCAAGATGGAGGTATAGGTAGATATACTTTGCCTCCTCACATAGCCAAAAGAAGGACAACAAATTTAAAAACAAAAACCAACCAGAACTACCAGAAAATCAAACTGTGTGGAAGTCTGACAACCAAAGAGTTGAAGAAGAAACATTCATCCAGACCAGTAAAAAGGGGCAGAGATGAGCAGCCAGGGCAGAGAGGACATGCAGCAAGGTGGCAGCTCGCAGACAAGGCAGTCCCACATTTGCATGCAGATAAACCAGGAAGAACAACTGGGGAGCAAGACAGACCATGCAACACAGGGTTCCAGCATGGGGAAACAAAAACCTCTGACTGTAAAATCCTGTGGGGGTTGAGGTGACAGGAGAATCTCCCAGCCTCACAGGAGAGTGAATTAGAGAGACCTAGGGTCCTAGAATGTACACAAACCCACCTACCCGGGAATCAGCATCAGGAGGGCCCAATTTGATTGTGGGTAAAGGAGGAAGAAATTGAAAGCCAGCCAAGAGATGAGCAAGGAGCATTGTTCCTTCTTGGATCCCTCCTCCACATACAGTGCCGCAAGGCAGCAATCTGGGTTGCCCCACTCTAGTGAATACCTAAGGCTCCATTTCTTACTATGTAATAGGCCTGCCAAGACAAAAAAAAAAAATATGGCCTAAATGAAAGAACATATCAAAGCTCCAAAAATAGAACTAAGCAAGGAAGATATAGCCAACCTATTAGATGCAGAGTTCAAAACACAGGTAATCAGGATGCTCACAGAAATGGTTGAATATGGTCACAAAATAGAGGAAGAAGTGAAGGCTATGCAAAGTGAAATAAGGAAAATGTACAAGTAACCTGTACACTGTTGAGTGACAGGAAGGAAACTATGACTCAAATCAACAATTTGGAACAGAAGAAAGAAATAAATATTCAACCAGAACAGAATGAAGAAACAAGAATTCAAAAAAAATGAGGAGAGGCTTAGGAATCTCTGGGACAACTTCAAATATTCCAACATCAAAATCATAGGGATGCCAAAAGGAGAAGAGGAAAAGCAAGAAACAGAAAACTTAGTTGAACAAATAATGGAGAACTTCACTAATCTGGCAAAGGAAATAGACTTCCAGGAAGTCCAGAAAGCTTGGAGCATCCCAAAGATGTTGGACCCAAGGAAGCACACACCAAGACACATCATAATTACATTACCCAAGATTAAAGAGAAGAAAAGAATCTTAAAAGCATCAAGAGAAAAGGAGACAGTTACCAACAAAGGAGTCCCCATTAGACTATCAGCTGATTTCTCAAAAAAAAAAAAAAAAAAACCTTGCAGGCAAGAAGGAGCTGGAATGAAGTATTCCAAGTCATGAAAGGCAAGGATCTGCATCCAAGATTACTCTATCCAGCAAAGCTATCATTCAGGATGGAAGGGCAGATAAAGTGCTTCCCAGATAAGGTCAAGTTAAAGGAGTTCATCATCACCAAGCCCTTATTATATGAATGTTACAGGGACTTATCTAAGAAATTGAAGAAAATAAAAACTATGAACAGTAAAATGACAACAAACACAACTATCAATAACTAAAGCTAAAGAAAATGAACTAAGCAAACAGCTAGAACAGGAACAGATTCACAGAAATAGAGATCATATGGAGGGTTATTAGTGGGGAAGGGGAGGTAGAGAATGGGGGAAAAGGTACATAGAATAAGTAGCATAAATGGTAGGTACAAAATAGGTGGTGGGGAGAAGTTAAGAATAGGATGGGAAATGGAGAAGCCAAATATATATGTGACTCATGAACATGAACTAAGGTAGGTGAATACAAGTGGGAGGGGGAGTACAGCACAAAGGGGAATGAAGGGGAGGGGAAAAAATGGGCCAACTGTAGTAACAATGAATAAAATCTATTTAAAAAAATTTTTTAAGATTAAAGAAAGAATAACTCTTACTATACTGTTCTAGAACTGTGCCCCTGAATGAGCATCAGGTTTACTGTTTGTGTTGATGGAACCTGCTTCCTCTTTTATCTCTTATTTCTCAGCTTTCCTCCAATTGCTGAGAAATCACACACATACACACACAAAAAGGTCAGATTCAGGGCCTTCAATCTCGAGATTTCAGGAATGGAGTAGTTTTGAGCCTTAATGACTGACCTGACTTTGTCTCCTGTTTTCTCCACAGGCCAAACCTTCCTACACACTCCTTCTAGATTAATTTTTAAAATCCACAGCTAAAATCCTGACACCTGCTCAAGAACTTTTAATATCTTCCTATTACCTACCAGGTTAAGATAAGGTTACTCACTTTTGTATTTGCAGGGGAAATTATTGGAGTAGGAGTTTTGTAGGTGGGGTGAAGAGAAATGTAATCAGGCAGCATTGCAAAGGGTGGGGTCGGGAGGCACTGGCAGAGCAAACCACAGGTGATGCTCTAAAATCATCATTGACTGACTGAATTTTCCCACCTCTGTTCTTTTGCTTAGGCTGTCCCTTTGCCTAGGATGCTCTTAGCTCAGTCCCTGAGAAAATTCAGTGTCAAATTCTGTGTTGATTTGTCTGTCCAGTTAGAGCCCCTACTGCACTTTGCTCTCTTCTCAAAGCATCGTTTCATTTTTATAGCATGGTATTTTTGCCATGGTATAGTATGGTAGTATGGTATTTTATGGTATGGTATTCTTCCTCATTATTCCTCAAAGGCCAAACAACAGAAAGGAAGAAGAGCTTGGCAGAACCTGAATATGACAAAGAACATGCAGGTATAATTTGGTGATTTCCAAAATCTAAAACCACTTAGTCTGTACTTAATTTACCTAATAAATACTATTCCACACAGAAAATTTCGATGTGTATCCCACTCACAACTAGTTCTAATTATTTATAACATGAATAACTGAGATCAGCGCTATTAATCAACCTATGGTTAAAAATCATCTCTTGTGGATTGTCATCACAATCTCATGGTTTGGAGTGAAAAGACTGAAAACCATTATGATGAAGAAAAATTTATCTTGATTATACAAATTAAATCCTCAAGGACTTAGAAAAAGTTATCTGTGCAAATAATAACTCTTGGTCAAATAATTTCAAACACTGAACAACTTCACTTTCGTAATCATGTAGATATTAATCCACTGACATAAACATTTACATGTGTATGTGACTTGTGCCATGCCTATATTCACAAAAGACAGGGAACACCTTATAATATCAAAACAAATTAAAAAAAAAAAAAAAAAAACAAGTGCATTACAGAACTCCTGACACTAAACTTATGCAATTAATCACTAAATTTAGAACTAAATTGCTCTCAACCAAGGCAATAATGGAAATGTAGTTCTCAATGTCTGAATAACTGAAGTATTTATCATGAGACATGACAAATGGTTTGCCAGTATGAAAACTTAGAGGGAACTTATCACATGGGTATAAAAATTCTGGCGAATACAACCAACAACTTATCTGAATCCAATTCTCATAAAAATTAGAGATGGGATATTTAACAGCATTTCAACATTTTTATGGAATGCTAACACAGTCCAGACATGTTACACATTCCAAGATAGAATTTAGAAGACCTAAAAAATGAATAACCAACACTGAACCCTAACCTGTCTCTTTAAAACATCAAAATATTTCAGGAAACTTTCAACAATTTCTAGATAAAGTAAATTCATGGATGAATTATCTGACATGTGTCAGAAGTACCAGGAATTGAAACAGTTGAGTGGAGAGGTGCACTCAAGTTTTATATATTGGATAGGAAGGCAGTAGAAATGATTTTCCACTGAAAGAAACTGGAAGCCTTATCACTTATGTTAACATTAGCTGCCTGGGTTTTAAATTACCTGCTGGGTCAAGGTCATCACATAGTACTTGAAAGTGATTCCACAATCAGTTTTAGACTGCAGGTCGCACCAAAGAAAAGAACAGAATCTATTGTTTAATAAATTCCCATTGCTTTTCTTTCTATAAGCATGGCTCTATCTACCAGAAAACTTCTATCTGTTCCAAGGTTTCAAATAAAAATATAACCAAAAGTTCAGTGAAAAATAACCTAAAAGTGCAGTGAAAAAATAAGTAAAGCCCGCTTACATCTGAAACACAGTGCAAAACCACAGGGAACTTAAAAAATATTTTTCTCTTTCCCATAATAATCAGTGCCTATTTACAAAGGATAAAAAAATATTTTATCTTTTAATGAGGCTTTGGTACTAGTCTTCTTCAAAGAATATACGTTCACATGTTGGTACTAGAAAGGATCTCTCTAATAAAGTTGAACATAATTTTTTGATCGCCATTTTATTTTGTTTTAATTTAAGAGTGCTTCTTGAAGTTTTTGGTTTTAGGACCCCTTTATACTCCTAAAAATTAAGGAACCCAAAGAACTTTTGTTTTTATAGGTTATATCTATCTATATTTACATTAGATATTAAAACGGAAAACAATTTAACAAGAAACAAAAAACTCCACTACACCTTGTGAAAGAATAAGAATGCAAATGCAATGAACAGCTTAGTATTATTAGGAAGATAGTTTGACCTCAAGGATATCTCTACAGAGTACCAAGGACGCCCAAGGATACCCATGTCCTACTTTGAGAACCACCAGTTTAAAAGAATTACCAGTAACAAAAGAAAAATTAACCACAAGCAAAATAAACATGAAATTTTTAAAAATGCTCTATACTCCAGGCAGTACACACTCTATAAAGTTGTCCACTGGGGTGAGGGCACAGCTTGATGCACAGCACAGGGGAAGACATGGCGGGGTGAAGGAGGTTACACTGTGATAACCCACCATCATCAGCCCCTACATCTTAATTCTACACCTAGGCAAACTTCATTCTAATTAGATTATTTTTTTAAACAGGAGAAACTAGCAGCACACAGAGCACCTGGGGACAGGCTTTTTTGCAAGCAGTATTAGTCATTCTATCTGGCAATCACTGATTTTATTATGATCTATGGGGCATGCAGATCCCTTAAAATAGAGATCTTGTATAACTTTTATAAGACAATCTATGGGACTGATGAAAGAAATATTACTAATTCTCTTTATTTTTATCTTACCTTTTAAAGATCTTACTTTCAATACATTTTAGTTTAGAAGTACATGTATCTCATTTATAAAGGAATGATTAGAAAAAGAGAGAGTGGGCAGTATGCTAAAATATTTTGTTAATGGTTGCGCACTCAAAGTGATGTGGAGACCACGTGATTTCTATTCAATCACAATCTGATTAAAATGTCTTAGCCAAATAAAATTTAAAAGATTTAAAAGTACAAAATGTTGGCAGGGATCTGGATCAAACTTCTTTCATATTGTTAGTAAGAATATAAATTGGTTCAACAGCTTTGGGAAATTATATGATAATATCTATGAAAGTTAAATGTATATATCTCCTCTACAGCTCAGAAATTTTATTCCAAAGTACATACTCAAAGGAAATGAAGGTCGACACTCACTAAAAGACATCATCAAGAAAGTTTCCACCAGCTTTATTTATAGAAGCTCAAAACTGGAAATAATCTAAATGACTATTGTCATTAAAATAGATAAATTGCGGTATATTTATAGAATGGAATGCTATAGACCAATAAAAAAGAATGAACTATTGATACACACAGCAAAAGAGATGACTCTTTTTTGTTGTGAAAACAGGCATAGAAAACAGACATAACTAACATATGATGACGGAACTTAGAATAATGGTTATTTCTGGCAGGAGAAATTAACTGGGAGGGGGCACAGGAGAGCCTTCCAGGGAACCGGAAACATCCTATATCTTGATCTGAGTCTTGGTTCCATGGCTACATAGATACATAAGCACACATTGAGCTGTACTTTTAAGATTTGTTCACTTTACAGTGCCTCTAATACACTGCAGTAAAAATAAAATATTGTTTTAAAACATGTTATACCCAAATTAGGAAGTGTCCAACTTAATATTTTCTCCCATCAAAACTATAGATCTATGGAAACCTTTATGTACCAAAAAATCAAATGTGGAAAGTATGCCTAAGACCACCCCACAAGCTTTCCTTGATAAAACTATAAATCAGCATCCCTTCTCTCCAGGACTTTCCCTCACACTGACCACTTTTCTTTGAACACAATCTGATTAACACCTGTTCTGGATTCATAGCAAGTGCCCATGAGTAGGTTGAGGTTGTGTTACCTTCATTCTAATGCTCTTTCTTATTGCATCTTTCCACTCCACTGGTCTCGCAGAACTGAGTCCTTAAAATACAAGTACTAAAGTAAATGGTGGCATCATTAAACAGCAAAAGGAAGTTTGGAAAGACTTGATATAAAATGACATAGGAAGGTATAAAATGAACAGCAACATTAAAAAGTATATACATCATGAGCACAATTAGGTAAAAGTTGCACATAAATAGAAAAAATATCGTGAGTAAAATCCTCAAATGCTGACAGCAGGAATCTGGAAAATGGCATTACCATAATTTTCTTTTCCATGTTTAGAATTTTTATAAAAATGTATGATTTATTAATGTATAGAAGTTAAAAATAATTTTGAAAAGCTGTATTTAAAAAATTATTGGAAACCCATATAAAGATGTCGCCAATGCCTAAACATCCAGATCTTGGGAAAAACTAGATCAAATATTTGGCTCAGAAATTTAAAAGAAAAAAAAATCTGAAAAACATCTCAGTCCCTGAGTTCTGAAATAATCCAGGTGTACTTTATAGTGTTACTGTATAGTTGTTAATTCCAGAATCTGCTGTGAATAATTCTATCTTAATTTGAGTTTGAGAACCTTCCTAATTATGTATAAAGCTTGCCAGACATTCTTCAGAAAAGAGAGTATGGTGCACTGGTATAGAAGGCTACCGGTGGAGTGGGCTAGGGCCTCCGCAAAGAATCCTTACATGGTCCAAAGAAAGAAATCACTGCTTCAACCTATTGTAAGGTGAAAACTTAGTCTAAAATATATTTGCAGTTTGCTTCTTTATTGACAGTTTATAAGAGCCTCTAAAATGAAACCTGTTTTTGGTTATTTGGATTATTTTTGTTTAAGAAAATAGTATTTTATGACATAGTATAGCAAAATCAGATTATCATGAAATTTATTAAAGAGAAGAACTATTTAACTAAGTCAATCATGTACTTTGAAATGCCAGGACAATTTAATAAGGACTATGAAGAAGAAATATTAGTGATTGAGGAAAGAAATAGCTCTTTTGTGAAAAACTTGCTTTTTTAAGCAAGCAGACTATCTCATGTTTAATTATATTAGAGAGTTTTAAATTAAAGTAAAAATCATTTAGTGCTACAGAGTCCAATTAACTAGCTGTTAAAATTCTGAGAATCTGTGCTTCTGTCCACATGAGAGAAGGCATAATGAACTGTCATTGGGGGATAATATATACTTAAGTTGGGATAAATAAATGAAAAATGTTTTCTGCAGAGTCTCCTCATGAACTGTTGGTGAGCATGCAGACTGGTACAGCCACTGTGGAAAATGGTACGGAGGTTCCTCAAAAAATTAAAAGTGGATCCGCCTTATTATTCAGTAATTCTACTTCTGGATATATATTCAAAGAAATCCAAAACACGGATTTGAAGGAATATATGTACCCCTTTGTTCACCGTAGCATTATTTACAGTAGCCAAGCTACAGAAGCAACCCAAGCACCCATCAATAGACAAATGGATTAAAAAAAAGTTGTAATATTACAACTCCAAGTTCAATATGGAGTTGTAATATTCCATTTACAATGGGATATTACTTGGCCATAAAAAAGAACAAAATCTTACCATTTGTGACAGCATGGATAGACCTAAAAGGTATTATGCTAAGTAAAATAAGCCAGTCAGAGAAAGACAAGTACCATATGATTTCACTTAAATGTGGAAACTAAAGAACAATATAAACAAAGAAATAAAACAGAAATAGATTCATAGACACAAAAGACGAACAGACGGTTCCCAAAGGAAAGGGGTCAGGGGACCAGAAGTAAAATGTGAAGGGACTAAGAAGTACAGATTGGTAGTTACAAAATAATCATGGGGAGCCCTGGCCAGCATGGCTCAGTTTGTTGGGCACTGGCCTACACAGCAAAAAGTCACTGGTTTGATTCCTGGTTAGGGCACATGCCTGGGTTGTGGGCCTAGGGCTCAGTTGGGGCTCATGCAAGAGGCAACTGATCAGTGTTTCTCTTTCACATAGATGTTTCTCCCCCTTTCTTCCCCTCTAAAATAAATATTGTAAATAAATATTTCTAAAAATAGTCACAGGGATATAAAGTACTACATGAAAAATACAGTCAATGATATTATAATATTACAACACTATTATAAGTACTACATGGAAAATTATAGTAAATTATATTATTATAATATAATATTATAATATTTCCAGACATGGGTACTGGAAATATCAGGGGGAACACTCTGTGAAGTGTATGACTGCCTAATCACTATGCCATACACCTGAAGCTAATACAAAATAATATTAAATATAAACAGTGATTCAAAAAATTAAACATGAATACACAAGAAGGAAAATGTTTTCTAAAGAAGACTTAAAATTTAATAGATTTCTTTTATCTAATACAAAAAGCTAGTTTTTATGTGTTTATATATGTGTGTAACAAAACCTAATTTGGGCCAATTTTATCAGTCCAGTATAAAAGTCTTGATTTCACCAGGAGTTCCAATCACCACTACTACATACTTAGCACACCTTTTACCTTGTGGGACAAGTGTCTGAAAGGAACTAAACTATGAAATGGACACTTTTACCATAGCAAAATATACTGATTTACATCTTTTTAAATTTGGTTGTATGTTGTTTGTACCTAACTTAACCCTTAGGAGGCTATGGGCTACACTTTTATATCTGAATGTATTTATTTATTGAGAGGGAGGAGGAAGAGAGCAAAGAAAGAAGGAAGGAAAGGAGGGAGAAGGAGGGAAGGGAGAAAGGACAGTAAGTTTAATGTCATTTAGAATAATATTCATTAACACAATAATTTCTTGCTAGTTAGGGTTCAGCTACCTGTTACACTCACTTGTTGTACAGTCTTGCAGAATGTTTTCATATTTTTATCCAGGCAATATAGGAACATAGATTAAAAATAACAGTAAAAATCTATCGTTTCCCCAAATTTCCCTGCCTCCAACACAAGGGCATCATTTCCACAAACAGTACTACTTCTAAGAATATGGAGTTGAGGGTAGACATAAATAAAAAGTTGAAATTTGTAAGAATTCAAGAGTTTCTGGAATCAAAGTCCTAGGATTTTAATGTTTCTTTTATTACCTTAAATCTTGGCTATGTTTGTGTTAGATTTACTTGTCGATTTAATTCCTTTCCAAAAAAATTAAGCAAACAAATCCATCCTCTAAGGCAACTTTGATTTATCCCTGTTTGCACAAAAGACCAGAGTACTTCAGGAGTTTATTTCCAGACATGGAGTGCAATGTTTACCTACTGGACCCCATCTGGTCAACTGGGAAAACATAATTCATTTAATTCCTTGGAAAGTATGAATCATTTTAAACTCTCTGTACGTATTTGTAGGGTAACTGAAGTTGTACTGCTTAATTGGAATCCTTCTAGGGTTTAGCATAACTATTCTATTACCTATCGTATACATGAGAGTAAATTTTGAAATGACAGTTATTAGATTTCAAAAAAAAAATCTTTGTGTTTATAAGTGACTTTCACAACCTCAAGATTCCTTTCATATATGGATGGATGATTATACGCACACACAAATTAATATGAATACCTTTTTGTAATGGTTGAAAAATACCAAAATTAATTGCCAAGCACTTTTTTGGTCATCATTTATACTTAATGAACTTTTCATGTTCACCAATCGACACTTTTATTCTATAAAAAAGAAAATTATAAATTCCGATCTATTGATCTGACACTACTCTGAGGTAATTAAGAGTACAAGGACTTTGGGACTGGGTCTGGTTTTGAATGTAGCTGTGTGATTCTGGAAAATGTTGCCCATTTTCAAAACTGCAGTTATCCCTTCACTTAAATGGGGATAACACCAACTATACCTAAAGGTCTTGTCAAAATTAAGTGAGATAATATTTGTACAGTAGCAGGTTTGAGTCATTTCATTTTTGTTTCCTTGCCGATCTCTGCTATGAAAACACTCACCGGGGGAGTGTTTATCACAGCCCATGTTTCTGGCACTGAACACCATGCCTGGCGCTCCCTCTAAGGGCTTACTTTGCCATTGTGCACTTTCCCTGAGCCCTAGGCAAAGCAGAAAGAGGGATTGCCTGCTTTGGAGAAACCCATGCTGCTAACCTGCCAGATCCTATGCTTAAAAGTTCACCTTGGTAAAATCATATTGGTAAATAAATTATGGCTAATTCTATTTCAACAAGCAAAAAACACCCACCCTAAAAACAGGACCTGTGATGCACATTCCACCTGTTTCATGCTTCATCTAGAAGAACAAACCAATATCCTCTCCTCTTCCCAGGACAGATCATTGTACAACCTGAGACACACACTTTGTCTAAATCACCCTGACATTTACTTTGTCTCTCAATAACATTTCCTCATCCCCACTCAAGATTTTCAGACTTCTCTCCAACTGTGGGGAAATAGGTTTCTGTCACAGAGAAATGTAGGTGACCAGGATCCCAGACACCTAGCTTAACTTCTCTAATAACTTGTGAAACCGTTCTGAACTTATTCATTGCAGAATAAATTCCGTATAGAAAAGAACTCCTTCTCAGATGCACTAACCCTTCACATCCAAAACATTTTACAAATATAGGATTGTAAGTGGGCTCTATGTGAAGGGCATATAAATGACATAAGCCTCACTAAGGAATGATCTCTAAGGTTTAAAGTGACAGCAATAAAATAGAGGAATATTAGAATGCTTCATCACATTGCTCTAGCTTTTAAAACCCCAGAGTGTTGAGAAAGTATCCTAAGCATCATGATGAGGAAGAGTTAGTCTATGATCCCCACAGAGATTCATCCCTCCAAGCCCAGACTCAGGGAAAGGCAGCATCATGGATCAATGTATTTAGCTGGGAACCTGTCTTCCCTGGGACCAAACAGGACTTATCTGTGTGATTCATAATTTAACATAAATGGGAGATTATAGTCACACATACCATAAATCAGGTATCTTATTATATTTGCAAGGATTAGAAAGGATTTATACATGTAGAGATGTGTCCTTAACTGAAATGTGTAGATAAATAATTTTTAAAAAGTCAATATACAATTATGCAAATATCAGATATTACATTGCTGTTCATCAAAAAAAGATCAATATGAGGACATTTGTGCAGATGCTAGATGACAACATGAAATTAATGACCATTTTTTAACACTGCTTCTCATGTCATCTTTAATGAGAATGGATCTGCCACCAAAATGGACTATGAGCAGTCAGACCTGAGCACAGGGTGAGAAAGTGCCTCTTCATTTATTCTTCACTTTATTTCCCTCAAATCAAAACTATGCCAGCTCTGTCCACCTTCATTCTAATGCAGTTCTCACAGTCTTCTAGAAAAGTTCTATTAAAGCTCAAAGATTAAGAGCTTAGTAGGTCTGTCACTTATTCTTTGAAAATGTTAAAAATGGGTCTAAAATCTCTAAACCTATTTTCATGTATACTTTCTTTTGCCATCTCTCCTCATAAATTATAGGAGAAAAAAATCTGTAGAAAGCAGAATGACGACTTTGATTTTCCATAAATGGGATCTCGGCATTTCCATTAGACTGTATTGTTGTCTCTTACATGTGTGTCCCAAATGTAGCATCTTGGTTTCTTCTGGCTAAAGTGTACTGAAGCTACTCCATCAGTAAACGTTCAAAGAGCCCAATTCCTTAAAAGATCATGGAACACAGCCTAAGCAAGAACAGGTCCTGTGGAAAGATTACCAGCTGTGCTTGGGGAGCTCTGAACAGGAGGGTAGAAGGAAGCCCAAAGCCACAAACACAGATGCCTGAATGTCTGATGCCAGAAGACATTGATGCTAAGCTCTTGGTCATTAAATATCTGTTATACAAATAATGGTACCTGCCTATGTACAGGTGGTGTAACTTTCCAACCAACTAAAGGCCCCTTCATGGAGTCTACGAAATTCTAAGACATTTTCTACTTTCATTCACCATTTGAAGTGACAGTTCTTATGCTATTACCAAGTATTTACTTCTAAGAACTTATCTTGAGGACAAGAGGGTAAGAGGAAGAAAACGATTACTGAGGTTTGAGGAAAATACTCTAGTAGAGAAAAAACATATAGCAAATGAGAAACCCAGATACACCAGTGTGAAAGTCAACCAACTGTCCAAATTTCCAGGTAAAGTACATGCCAAGCTGTTGAGGAGGGCAGCAATGTACAGGGACTATTGGGGCATCCAGCAGTCATTGAGCCAGAGTAGGGCAGAGTCAAAGGGTATCAGTTCTGAAGCCACTGATGATGCCCCTAACTAGCTGAGCAGCTTGCACTAAACAATACATCTAAATTATTTGAAACACTACTTGGCACCTACTCAAGTAGTAGTTTATTATTTATATTATTACTTATATTATTTAGTATTAGTTTATTTTTTATTCTTAACCATAATCCCCCATGGTGGAAGCAACCCCTACTTTTGCTTATAGAAATTTAGCTTAAGTTTAAAAAATTTGCCTAAAATTACAGACCTGTATGTGGTGAACCCAAAATTTAAACTCAGCCACTCTTCTCACCAATGTCATACAAACACTTCCAATATTTAAAGTACATTCTCTACCTTTATCTTGTGTCCTAAGTCAGCAATTCTCCAAGTTTGGTCCCCCGACCAGCAGTATGAGCATCAGCTGAGAACTTGATCAAAGTTTTCAGGCCCCACCCCACATCCGTTATTTAAATTTGACATCACAAGGGCAGCTATGCGCAATTTGTTGCTTCTATAGAGAATGCAACAACTTTTGCAGGACCATTAAAGAATATTCTAGAATTGAGCACGGGCCTGCGAAGCAAAGGATCGCGGTTCGATTCCCAGTCAGGGCACATGCCTGGGTTGCAGGCCAGTTCCCAGCATGGGACACACAAGAGGCAACCGTACATTGATATTTCTCTCCCTCTCCCCCTCTCTTACCCTTCCCCTCTAAAGATAAATAAATAAAAATCTTAAAAAAAAAAAAGAATATTCTAGAGGATTTATGGAACACTGGAACATGTGTTTAATCAAGATTGTGGTGAATTGTACCATGGAGATCTTGAACAAAAGACAGCTGGCATTCTAAGATAGTTGAATTTAGTTTTACCTGGGAGCAGACAACTGAATCAGATCACCAATTATCTGTGTGACTTTGGGCAACTCCCACAACCAATTTAGGCCTCAGTTCTCTCATTAGTGAAGTGAGTGATCTCCCACATCCCTTATCAATTTGTATCCTACTTAATTAACTCTAAATCTCTACCTGACTAAATTTTTACAAATATAATGTAAAAGAAAATATAAATCTCAGGAACAAGGCCACCTGTCATATTAAGTTATAAGAAAATGAAATTCTTAGGTTTTCAAATTGGAGCAGAGAAGGAAAAACTTGCAAGGGATTAAGAAATTTCATTATCCCAAGATTCAAAGTCAAAAAACGCATAGAGTATGGGGGGGGGGTCTATATTGTATCAAATTAATAATATAAGTAAGTTATCTTTGTGGAGAGCAGAAAAGAAAATATTGTTAAGCCATTCTCACATGAAGTTCACTATAGCGAGGAGCTTTCATTAGAATCGTAACTGTGAACTTGAGTCTAGGTATGGAAAAATGCTGAGCATAGGAATACAGATCTCTGAATTCCAGTGTAAATTCTGAACTAAGTGTGAGCTTACTCTGGCCTCTTTGAGATGCGGCTGCTTCAGCTATAAAATGTGCACAGATTAAACTACACCATGTATTAGATTATTTCTAAACATAAAATTGTTTAACCCTTGAATAAGTATCAGACCGCAGAGGTGAAGATGCATCACTGGCCCTTGCTTGTGGTGGGTATGGCCAGAGCCACCAGATAAGAAAAATGTAAAGCAGCTAAAGAGACGTTTCAGGAACATTTGTTCTAAGTATAGACTAGACTATAGGCAGAAGTCATGGTCAACCCAAAATGAAATTGTCTTCATCATGAAGACCATTCTGATATCAAAGTTACATCACAAAATTTAGTAACAAAGTCATACTTTGGGGAGAGAGAACCCTTCCTTTTCTAATATCCACAGCATGTAACATTTACTTAATTATATATTAGGTACATATACAAGTATTATTGTTTTAGAGAATAAAGGGGAAGAACAAACTAAATTTGGAGCTCACTCTCTAGAGATGAAAATAAGGAATGAGAAAAGTTTACACAGCCCCAACATGTAGCAGGGCTTCCAACAGGGGAACTGGGGTAGAAGGAGGAATCACCATAGCAGCCCTATGATTTACTAAAGCCCCACTCCTCATCTTCACTTCTTACACATGGATGCTGCTGAGACCCTCACAGGGGGACATTAGCTTTATGGTCTTTGTTATAAATTGGTTTCCAGTGACCAAGCATTCCTGGATTAGATGTACCCTTCTGCCTAAAGGAGGTTAAACCACATAAAGGGTAGTTTTAAAACTGAAAAATACCTCCAAGTTCTTTAATGGTTGAAGAACTCAGCTATAAACCAAACAAAGACCTTGAAAACCTCCCAACCTGGAAATTCTATTTATGGAGACCACAGTGAGAAACATGGTGGCTAATGTATCAATGCCCCTTTCAACTCAGGAAACGGAAATCAGAAATTCAAAATTGTTTTGAGAGATATTTGATTTTTTTCTCCTGCAGCAGGCACACTTGGGAAATACATCCATTCAAAGGGAGAGAAACCTTCTGGAATGATCACCGGGATGGAGCATGGCATGTATAAGAAAAGGAAAGGCCTCGTGTGACTAGAGCCATGAGAGAATGAGGAAGGAGAAGAGAGAACGAGATGAATCTGGGCAGATCCGCAGGGGAGCGAGGGCTTGTAAGACAATACTATAGACCTAGGCTTTATTCCTAGGAGCAATAAGAAGTCATGGAAAGGTTTCATGTAGGAAGATGACATCAGCCTATCTGCCTTACAAAGATTCCTCAGTGGACAAAGAAAAGATTTTCTGAGAGTCAACAGGATCACTGAGTAGCTTAAACTCCAAAGAACCCTCACTGTGTCTCCAGTTTGTCAGCAAGGCAAGGGATGCAAACAGGAGTTCATCATCATCATTATTTGTCCTGTCATCATCAAAGGCTGGGGCCAGCAGAAAACCCCGCTCCTCTGAGCACATCCGGCGGTCACGCAGCTGCATTCCAGTTCTCTTATGGGCCTGCATGCCAGTGCCAACAGCAGCACAGAGAATATGCTCAGAAAAGAAGCAACACAAATTAACTCTGGCAGTTATTTGGCTCAGTTTTCAGAATCCATCTTAAAAGCAAAAGCATTTTTCAGTAGTCAAAGAAGAGGGAAAATGCTAGCAACTGACAAAATCGCTACTGGACCTGTAGTGACCATGGCTTACTTCACAGCAATGCCCCTTGAATATATATATATGTGTGTGTGTATATATATATATATATATATATATTGCTATGCTTGCATAGGATCATCTGTGTTTACATCACAGAGTGTGGGATATAGGCACAAAGACAAATGACTAAATAGGATTAAACAACCAGAATCACAGTTTCATGTGGCATTTAATAGCAAATATGGGGCCAGACCATGTGACTGGTAGTTACAAAATGGATAAACACCCTGGAATGAAAATAAAAAACTACTTTGACAATCAAGAAAAACCCTTGCATTTTGGCAATGCATTAATATGCCTGGTGTTCCCCTTCCCTCACCCTCGACACTTACTGCTCATTTAGAAAAATATGAAAGAAGAGTGGCCCGGGCAGGTGAGCGGTCAGATAGGATCATTCCTCTTTTAGCCTGACCGTGAGGTTCCTCAATCAAGAAGGCATTCCCATGCAGAACAGAGGCCCCTACTGCAACGAATTCTGATGATGTGTAAATACATTTGCTAGAGTTTTTATTTTTTTGCAGTGTCACACAATTGGTTCAACTCTTTAACAAAATATAAAGCATATGATGTCTCTAGTAGAAAAATGCTAATGAAAGTTGTATTTAGCAAGCACATAAGAAAATAAACACATACCCCCATTCACACATAAAGCTACAGAAAACTTTAAAATAATAAGTCTATATTTTTTTAAATGTGAAGATAAGTGAGGCTTTCTAAACAGGAAGCCATAAAGGGAAAAAGTTGATTGACTTGACTATATAAGATGTTTTAAATTTCACATGAGGTAAAAGAGTGGTAACGAAATTTTTTTAAAAAAATAACAAATAAGGAATCATCAATACAATTCTGAAGTTATGGGAGAAAATTCCATTAATTTTGGTCATTTTATTTTTTGACACTATCATTTCTTTTGGAGATATTATACCATCTCTTAACAACCTTGCAAAATAAATGATAGCATTATAGTTAACCTGGGAGTGTGAAGGAGGGATGGATATTATTTACTGTCTCAGCTTGATCAGTGCAAACTTGTGCAACAGCACAGAGCCCAAGCTTGGAAGAGCCCCGCACTCACTTTAATCCCATGCTGTCAATGTCTGCAAATTTTTTAACATTTTTTTGAAAAAGGAGTCCTACATTTTTCATTTTGCACAGGGCATTGCAAATTATGTACCAGTCCTGCACTCACTGTCCTACAAACTTCCTATCTACAAAGCAGGAAGTTTTGTGCCAAAGAACACCAAGGTACTTTTAAGAGATAGCTCTAGTCGTGAAAAGTTTATCATCTAGAAGTAGAAATTCAGTTAGTAGTCAGACGATAATAAAACAAAGTAGAAAATAAGACACATGGTAGAGATGAAGCTCCGGAGGAGGGGGAGGTTATGTCGTGGCAGGATGAAGTAACTGTCTGTGGAAGAGACAGCTTTTATACTTGGCTCTAAAACAAAGAGAGACTTGAACATTGACATTGGGGAAAAAAGGCAATACAAGCAGTATGCTATATAAAAGCACAGGGACCATCTCAGCACATGGAATCGTCTGGTTTGCCTGAGGAAAGAAGAAACCAGGCTGAAAAAGCAGGTCAGCATTGGCTGTGGGAGGGTTTGAATATTCAGCTAATGAAGTTATACATAATTCAACAGGACCTGTGAGCCATTGAAGGGTTAGAGAGAGAGAACCAGTTGGTCACAGTCATAATTTAGGGAGGATTAAAGTTGGCCCCAGGCAACAATAGTCATTGTGTCATCTCTCTGGATTCCCAGCCCTGTATTACATTCACAAATGATGTGGACTTAATGCCTTACACAGTAGCCAGATGGGAAGCGACATAAAGTCAGTGCCTACCTCTTTTTAATTCAACCAGCTACACTTTACCTGTTCTAAGCTGATCAACAAGAAATGTTCACTCACTCTGGGCAACCAACTTTATAGTTTAAGGTTTGAATTGTCAGAATAATAACAGATTTAGGCAGCTCTGAGAATAATATAAAAATAAAACAATATCTAGGGTCAACTAAGAGAAACATCTCCAACCTCCGTTTCCTAAAATGGTGCCTCTAAAACATGTGTTTTTAAGTGTAGTTATGCAAGGAAACATTGACAATCCTTCCATTTCCTTGTGAAAACAACCTTATGGAAGCTGAAACTAAGGTCATAAGTACCTAGCGCTTAGGTACGTAAGACAAATAATGGGCTCTGTCTTAAGCTTTTCATTGATTACCATTTGGAATCTTTCCCTAGGAGGGCTGCATCAGAAGAAATCAATACTTGTACTTCAAAGCTAAAAAGTGACTATTATTAGCATCTCTCTCTCCATATACATTCACACACACACACGCACACCCCTGTATATGTATTAATCAACATATACACACATCCACATACATACCAACATATTTACACATGCATCAACACACAGAGACACACATATGGTTATCTGAATAACTTAATTTCCTTGCTATGCTAAACTGCAAGTAGAAATCTACATTAGTTCTTCTCCTAAATGTTTCATCCAGTCACATTGAGGAAAAAGCCCAACATCCTGTTGAAAGGGTAAACTTTAATATATTATTATTTGACATCAAATTAGAATTTTATTGGCTCTTTAGAATATGAAAAATAAGTTTTATGTTAAAATAAAAAACATTAAAAAATTAATCAGAAACAAAATAAGTTAATCACAGGAAATACCAAAGTAAGGAATATCAAAATTCTACCTGAAGGAAATTTACTAAATATCATTTAAGATGTACCACTAAAGCAAAAGGTGAACTTGATTTTTTAGCTCCATTTAAACTATTTCTTCACCAAAAATAATATAAAATGAAAGAGCCACTTTAATATTTTAATTCTCAAATGAAATCTTAGTTGGTAGTACACTTCCCTTCAGCTCATATAATGTGTCTGTTTGCAAATAAAAAATGATACAAAACAACTACTTTTTGAACAAAAAAGTCATAGTTGTCAATATTATTTTAATAACAAAAAATGTTTTCTTTAAAACAAGCTGAGAGAGAAAGAAATACATTTCAGGGAATCTCAGTGTGCTCCTAAGAAACGAAAGGCTCTTTTTATCCTAATATTTATGTTAAATTGAGTTATTATGTTAATATATAATATCAAGAAAAGAAAAGCTTTTGAATTTCAGAACTGCAACATAAGATGAATTTAATTTGGGAAATTAAACTCAAGATTAAAGGATAATAAGCATCTTCTTGGAACTTTTCTGTGTTAGTCATCTGACCTTTAATATGGAAACTCATACAAGAGATGATTCAGTCTTGCAGGGTAGGTTGCTTTAGAAGAGGTACTATAAATATATTAACTGATACATAGTTAGAGATAGACCCAATATCCTTTTTGTTCTAGCAAATTCTCATTTATTTCTGAGCTGCACTCCAACATGAGACTGTTGAATGACATTCTGACATTCTGATTTAACCACATATTATGAAAATAGTCACCAGAAATATCAAAAAGGCAGTACAAAGTCTTGAACTTACATGGATTTGCAAACTATTAAGACTAGACTGACATATAGGCCAAAAAACAAACAACCTTCCCTGTGCTTCAGAGAAGGTTGGATGTAAAGGCATGAAATGGCATTAGAAAAAGAAAAGAAAGCATCCTACCTTTTTAAAAATTCCATATACTCGGTATGCTTTATGAGTCCTGTCCTCATCATTATTGTTTGAAAACATTGTCGATCAATAGCCCAGAGCTTCACATTTACAAGAGCTGGAGAAATAGAAAACAAACAGGGAAAAATTAATTACAGAATTTTAACTGGGAACTCTATCCTGCAAAAGAAATGAGTTATTCGTGAGAGGTATAAAAATGACTTACTTTCATTTAAAGCTAACATCATAATGTCCTATTTTAAGAAGTATTCATAAGTTTCCACACCAGTATTTATATCTAATAGATGTTTCCTATTGCTCTTATGTCCTTAAGGAATGAAAATACCTAAGTACACATTGAAAGTATTTAGCAATTCCACGACTGTATAGGAAAGAAATTGCATGGAGAGAGAGGTTTACAAATAATAACACTCTCCAGTAATTACCTAGAAGAATGTCAATGACTCACATGACAATATTTTAATTGTAGAAATTAGATATGAAAATTCAGTTTTTAGGTTTAGGGGCAAATTTAATTGAATAGAAATACTAATAATTATACAACAATTTCTACACAAAGCTCATTTTACAAATTGTAACCTGTGCCTAAAGTTACCACATAAAGTTATTAGATATGTTTGTTGGATTTTAATTTTCACTCTTACCACTGCCTTTGACAATGAATAATTAAGTGTTGAAACTAAATACCACAGAATTTTACCATTTGATCTATTAAGCACACAACTAAGAGGCAAGTTTTACAAAAAGATAGATGTTGCAGTGTAACAGAACAATATGTCAAGATACACTTAGGTTTTAAAAGAAGTTATATTGAAATCTTGGTAATTGAATCCATGTGATGGTATACAAGAGGCTTGTTTAACTATTCTATTTTTATGTACGTTCGCAAATTTTCATAACAGAAAATGTTTTAAGGGACCACATGAACTAAAAGAAGCCAATGCATGTATCATACCATGGGGCATGTGTGTCCAGGGATTTGAGCAAGTCCACTGAATGGAGCCAAGATGCAGTGTAACGAGCCAAACAAAGAAAGATAAGAAAATGCAGTTTCTCGTCTTCATGGTTCTCAGACTAAGCCCTGTGAATGCAATGGATGAAGATGTGGGTGTAAGAGACAGAACACAGAGCAGTTAGGTCATGTGTATGCCTTGTGGGGAGGGCCTAACACACAGACGGTTGTGGGGAAGATGATAAAGGAAAGATTGTACTCTAGGGCAAACCCTTATCTTTGAATTTTACCTAATTTTTTCTTACAAATCATTTGAACCTAGAAACTAGAACACGCCTTCCGTCTCGGCCGACTCTCTATTGGAGAAAAAAGCTGCACCCTTCAGTAGGAAAAGAACAAAGCATCAAGGACTGGTGTGTGCACGGCTCCACTTCAAGTACCCTTTAAAAATGAACCTCGTCAAAAACAAAGTTCATCTCCCAGGTATTCTCCGGCCACAGACTAGCTGCTCTGCTCAATCCAGGCTCCTTTCCAGAAGACCTGCTTACTTAGGACAAACTGGAAGACTGCATGATACGCCCTGCAGGACTGCAAGAATCTGGAGAAAATTCATGGAAAGTAGAACATTACAAACCGATAGAACTAAGATGGACAGAAGGTAACTGGGCGGGATGAGCGCACAAACAAGAGCACTGCTGGGAAGGAGTCAGGGCTGGGACAGACTGAAATGGCTGAGGTGTCTGTAGGGTTGCTACGTGATTTGAGAGTAAGTTGGCAGAAGGCTCTGGAAGCCAGTCAGATTGAAGGATTAATTTGACGAACAACAAAACACTGATGTAACTTAAAAAGACAAAACAAAGAACAAATTTGTTAAAGATTTTATTTATTTTTAGAGAGAGCAAATGGGAGGGAGAAACAGGGAGAGAAACATCAATGTGTGGTGGCCTCTCATGCGCCCCTCACTGGGCACCTGGCCTGCAACCCAGGCAAATGCCCTGACTGGGAATTGAACCAGTGACCCTTTGGTTCGCAGGTCAGCACACAATCCACTGAGCCACACCAGCCAGGGCCAAAGAACCAAAATTTTTAGATGCTACACCATGAGTATATAAAAAAAATTTAAAGACTTACAAGAACAAATAATCAAAATTTTCTGTATTCATCATCATTCTTAATGGTTTCTAGGTATTTCCAGTTTAGAAATGCTTCCCTTGAAAAGTCAAATATATGAACCAATAGTTATTTTAAAAATAGTGGCAATAAAATAGTTGTACATACATATATATATATACATATATATATATATACATATATATATACACATATATATATATATTTAAATGCACCTCAAAGGGATGATTAGAAACAGAACATCTAAGTAAAGCATACATACATTTTAAGGTTTTGCCCTGCAGAAAGACTTTATGATGTATACTCCTAGCAGCACTGTGTATATAAAAGTTTCTATTACAGGCTCTTAAACCAATAATAGATATATATGATCACAGTGAGAGCTGAGATAGACCAAGCTAGGAGAGACATAACTTGGATTCAGAGACACCAGAGTCAAGCAGAATATAGACCAACACTGGTGCTACCCAATAACTACGTAAAAAATCATAGGGCAGAGTATGATGAAAGTCGTGTGAGGAAAATTGCTCTCTTAATAGGTGTGGTCACAGTTTCAAACAAATGAGCACCATGCAGTGGAGCACCACAGCAATTCAGGAGTCAAATTAGGAGGGTCTTGGTGAAGACAGCAGCAATGAGCATGAGAGTAAAGGCTGGGCAGTTGTGTTTGGGGAGGCAGGGTGGGGACAGTGACCAAGATATGTGTAGCATTTTAGGTCTGAGTTCACACTCCAAGTCCAGGCTCCATCCCTGGTCCCACCTATAGAACAACCTTTCTGTGCTGAAAACTATTAGAGCTTTTTCTACCTATGTCACTCACTGGCACTTAGCACAGGTCACTGATACGATTCATTACCTCTGATATGCCTACCTTGCACTTCTTCAGTTAAGTTTGTGCATTCCCTCGTAGAAATGTCTGCTTGTTTCTTATAACTTCCCCCCCACCTCAGAAGCTGAACTGTTCATTTGGTAAGCACTGGATATATTTGCTGATTAATGTGATTTTATATATATGATGTTATGTAAATGATGCAAATCTTTTTGAAAAACGTAAGCCTAGTATACTCTAATGTTACATTAAAAAGTCTAAGCTAAATTTATCAGATATAATCCATGTGTTAAAAAACAATCTCTAAAAATAAATTCACAGAATTCAGTATTTTATCTTCTGATTTCCATTTATATGGGCTATTGAAATGTCTCTAAGTAAAACAGTGTTTGGGATATTTTGCATAACAATGAACATAGCTGAGATGAGATTGCAGATTTATCCATGACCTTGGGCAAGGTGCCAAAAACTTTTTTATATTCAGCCAATATACATATTAGTCAGGTCAGCATTTTACAGATGGTCAAGCATGACTAATAACCACCTTACCTTGTTATCAAAAGTATGGTTGTATTAAAGTTGTGATTAACATCTTGCTTCTTAAACAGCCTGCTGGAGTGTCAGTCTGCTGCCTCCATAATTTAAAGAGGTCATTAAAAAAAAACAAAAAAAAAAAACCTCTCCATTTACCTTTGATTTTAAGTGGTGTGATAATCTCTATAAGGAAGATACACTTCACAAATAAAATTTCTGTGATTTTCACACTGGTTAATGCTGTTGAACATGTAAATCTAAAGGGCATGAAGCAGAGATAGTGTTGGAAAGAAATTATCCTTTTTGTTCTAGTATGTATATAACATTTTCTGCTGAAACATTTATCATTGTTTTAGGAATAAGGCCACACTGAACTCAGTAGAAAACAGTTAAGTTCCCATTACTCTGCAATCTCTAAGTGTATGAGTAAGTTAAGAACACCTTCAATATAGGCAACATGTGGCCTTCGTATGGGGGATACCAAGGTCACAGGGGAAGGCACCACAGAACCATGCTAAACTAATCCCACGAATTTGGAGTGGCCTAAATTCTACTGAGGAATTCATCCACTGTCCAATTCAAATTTTGAAAGAATATTGAGAAAGTATGTATGAATATAAAGCACTTACATACTAGAATATTAATTTAGCCCATATTTATTGCCTTCCAATCCATCCAACACTGGTGCCAGGTAGAAGTGGGAGAAAACAAACATATAGTTCCCACCCCCACACTACTTGGGATCTAGCGCAGAGGCCAACAAATTATTGTCTGTGCCGAATCTGGCCCATGATTGGTTTTGTACAGCCCACTAAGAATGGGTTTTGTGATTTTAAGTGGTTGAAAACAAAATTTTAAGATTTTATTTATTTATTTTTAGAGAGAGGGGAAGGAAGGGAGAGAGGGAGAGAAACAATAATGTGTGGTTGCCTCTCACGCGCCCTAAACTGGGGACCTGGCCCGCACCCCAGGCATGTGCCCTGACTGGGAATCGAACCGGCAACCCTTTGGTTCGCAGGCCTGCGCTCAATCCACTGAGCTATACCAGCCAGGGTGGTTGAAAAACTTTAAAAAAATATATATTTCGTGACATGTGAGAATTATATGAAACAAATTTTAGTGCCCATAAAAAGTTTTACTGGAACACAAACATGTCCGTTCATTTGCACACTGGCTGAACTGAGGGGTTGTGACAGATCACTTATACTGCACTTCTTGGCCCTTTAAGAAAACAGTTGCCAACTCACAGTGCGGTCTAATAAATAAACAAATCAAGAGTAAGTGCTGGCAGTGGGTAAATATCTGGAGCTGTAAATACACAGAAAAGGCATCAGACTCCCCATGGAGAGGGGCTGAAGGGCTGATTAAAGGCCTTGCAGAAGAGAATCATCTGAGCCAGGGTTCCTTGCCTGGTACTAAAGACTGGATGTTTGTGTCTCCCCCAAACTCAAAACTGAAAGCCTGAATCCCTATCATGACAGTATTTGGAGGAGGGGCTTCTAGAAGGTAAACAGGCTCTGGTAGAATTCCAGTGTGTGTGTGTTGGGGGGGCGGGGGTTGGGGGGGGGTTCCCCACACCAACAAACAAATCTCAGGACACTTGGTGGGTGTCCTGCAGTTCAACTCAAGTCTGACACAATCTACCCAGAAATGTGATCAGACTCCACAGGTTAAAGAGTTCGGTCCTGTAGGACTGCCCCCACCACTTCTGATGTGAGAGCTGAAAACCCAGGTTGTTACCTGTACGTTGACAGACTGGCTATAAATCAGAGGTTCCCAGGATACCCTCAGTGAATTTAATTAATTTGCTAGAGCAGCAACTCAGAAACATTTTACTTACTAGCTTACTGGTTCATTATGCAAGGATGTAACTCAGAACAGTCAGAGGGAAGAGACGTCCAGGGTGTGGACTGCCCCTGCTTCCTCCGGGCTCCACTCTCCCCAAACCTCCTTGTATTTACCAACCAGGCAGTTCTCCAAACCCTGCCCTTTGGAGTTTTATGGAGGCTTTATTACATGGGCATGATTGATTGAATCATTGGCCCTCAGGCAACTGATTCAGCCTCCAATTCTTGTCCCCTTCCCAGTGGGACCGAAATTTCCAACCCTCTAATTGAATAGTTAACTCTCCTAGCACATACACCCTCCTCCCTCACCCCCGCCCCACAAACACCCCTCCCAGGCAAGTAGAATCCAAAAGTCAACTCTCATCTCTTAGGCAGTTCCAAGGCTTTTTGGAGCTAAGTGCCAGAAACAGGAATGAAGGAAGACCAAATATATATTTCTTACTATAAATCACAATATGCCTGGAAGTAATTAGGCCTGGAAGAGGGCTCGAGGGAATCAGTGTCTCCCTGCACACACCAAGGCAAGGCCATGTGAGGATACAACCGGGAAGCCAGCCCTCACCAATTACTGCCACCAATTACCTTACTAGCACCCTGATCTTAAACTTCAAGCCTCCAAAACTTTGAGAAATAAATGTTTATTGTTTAAGCCACTCAGTCCATGTTATTTGTAACAGCAGCCTTAATGATCCAGAGAGCTGAACAGATCACTGGGAGAAGCAGGGAGGGGCCGTAGAAGTTTGCAGAGGTGATGGTAAACAGTCCAGGCTGGGATTGAATGAGAAGCTGAAAGCCTCCAGAGCCCATGGAAATCAAAAGAGGCTGGCACTCTGGCTCCAGGGCTCCCCTAGAATTTCACCTAAAGGGTGGCAGCGCACAGCAGGACCTCAGTTGCTGTTCAGTAACATTAACCAAGACAAATGGGATTCACAGAACCCCAAAGACTCTGTGGATGGAACTCAAGCAACTTGTGGATGTGAGGAGGAAAAGCAACATCTTTATTTTTACTATCCCGTTACTGAAATTTAGCATTTTTTCTATTAAAACTGTAGGCAGTAAAGCAGGGTAGTCATTTGTACCAAGAGAAACCATGGCTATTTTTTATCGTCATACATTTGATACAGATATATAAAATATAATTTACACTAATTACTTAGAAATTATGTTGGTCACTAGTCCCACCTCTAGATCTTATTTTTAATGTTGTTTTACCACAATTTGTGAATGTCTTCTCACTGTATTTCAATATAAATGGTTTTCTTTATAATCCTATGTATCTTATTTTATACCTACAAAAACCTCATTCTTAAAGGGATCCATATGCTTCACCTAACTGACAAAGAAATTTGTGGCACCTGCACGATTCAGAGCCCCTGCTCTGAGCATATCCTGGAGAAAGGATTTCCTCAGAGAAGGAGGCCATGAGATTGGCAAGGGCCAGAAAGGGGTGATACTTAGTCAGTCTTCATCCACAGAGCCATGCAAATTGTTAATAAATAAATAACACTCAGTAAACAGCCACTTCCCTGAGCTCTCTGACTACTATTCCTAGCCTTCCCAGGATTCCCTAAAATCCCATCATTCAGCAAATAAAGAGTAAGCACCGAATCCAGCAGGGGCGTCTCCAAACTTGTTCCAGAACTAAGTGTGCACAGGGAGTTGCTAGGTCATTTTAATGTCTCCCCCATCACCACTACTAGCACAAGCGCTTTTCAGGAAGAGGGGGCTGGTCCATGCATGTAAAGAAGAAAAGGTGACTCAGGAAACTCTAGGTTCAGGGAGCTGAGGTGCTGAGTGAGGCAGAAAGTAGAGGTGAAAGTGGAGAGAGAAGGAAAGCACAAAGATTCCTGTGTCCTTGCTGGGGATTAGGACTTGATCCTGAGGTCAGTGAGGAGGGGACACCGACGGTTTAAAGTAAGTACTTTACTTTAGAAAAGATTTGTTAGCAGTAGCCTGATGGAGCACTGAAAGAGAACAGGACTAGCGGCAGCAATGGAGAGAGAGAGAGAGATATGGACAGAAACAGAGAGGAAACACTACTGGCTCTTTAATTATCCAAGCGGTGGACTCTGGTAGTGGCAATGAAGCTAAAGAGATGAATGGATTTAAAAGGTATCAATGATCTTGAACTGACAGAAAATGCCAAGGAGAGAAACTTTGACCCTAACACCCAACTTTCTAGCCTAGAAATATAAATGGGGAAAAGTAGTGCAATGATGAATGTTCCATTCATATTATTCAAAAGTATAGGTTGCAAGGGTATGTACCTGCAGATAACTGCCATTTTTAAGTTCAAAAAACAGGCATATCATAAACTAACCTAAGTTATTTATAATGAGTAAATGAGGTTGTAATTTTCTTTTACCTCTATGTTATTTTTTAAACTAGTCTTGCCATTTTAAAGAAGTCTCTTAACAACATTCTGGAATCACTCGGTCCAACAGACATTTGCACTCTAGAAAGAAATGTATTAGGATGCTGCCAGTGCCGCAGAGAACACCATGGCACTCATAACTTTGGAAATGTTAAAGAGGCCAAGATGAAAAGCAACAATTATCAAGCACTGTCAAGTGCTCTATGTTTGGGGGACAATTTTTCCTTTTACAAAAGTTAATCAATAAGCTATTCAAATGGCCAATATGAACACAAGAAGATGCTTAACACCATTCAACATTAGGAAAATGCAAATCAAAACCACATTGAGCTACCACTTCACCCATTAGGATGACCATTCTTAAAAAAAATAAATAAAAAATAACAAATGTTGATAAAGATGTGAAGAAATTCAAACTCTTGTGCATTACTGCTGGGACATGAAATAGTAAGACACACAAAAAAAGGTATAGCTGTTTCCCAAAAAATCAATCATAGAATTAGCACATGATACAGCAATTCCATTTTCTAGATGTGTACGTAAAAGAACTGAAAACAGAGACATGAGCAGTTATTGTGCACTAACATCCACAGGAACGTTATTCCAGTCAAAGCAACTCAACTGTCCTTTGAAGGATAAATGGATGAATAAAATATGGTCTTTTATAAAAAATGAAATATTAACCAGCTTTTTAAAAGTGTGAAAATCAGATATATGCTACATTATGAACACTGAGAATGTTACACTACATGAAATGGACCAGACACAAAAGACAAGTGTTACATAATTCCACTGATCTGAGGTACCTGGAATAGTCAAACTCATAGAGCTTGAAAGTAAAATTGTAGTTACCAGGGACTGGGGAGTTATTGCTTGATGGGATAATGAAAAAGTTCTTCGGATGGACAATGATCATGGCTCCACAACAATATGAATGTACTTAATGCCACTGAATCGCACATTTAAAAATGGTTAGAATAATAAAATTTGATATGTATACTTTACCACAATGAACAAATCAAATGCTGATCAGCTGGATTTACTTGGTTAGATAATGAAACTGTTTCTTGTTTTGTTTTGTTTTTATCTTCCATAAGACTAGCAGTATTTTAAAAAGAAATTGATAGCTGGTGTTCCAAGGGAAATTTCTGTGCTTTAGGCAGTACCCCGGTGGCATTTCCCAGGTCTGGCATGCCTCCTCTCCAGCCTTCGGCTTGCCCCTAGCCCTCGGATTAAAGCTCATTTTACCCCATGCCTTTGCTCATGTTAGTCGCTCAACCCTGAATGACTTTCTACATACCTGTCTTGTAAAACTCTCATACTTGCAAAGCTCAGCTAAAAGTTATTTTTATTTTTTTACCCTTTCAGACATTTTTAGACAAAATTTCTTGCAAGTTTATTTATATTTCTATAGCCATTGATAATTTTAAGTATGCAATTTAATATGACAGCCATGAGCCATGTGTGACTACTGAGTATCTGAAATGAGACTAATGAGAACTGAAATGTGCAGTACATGTAAATTAAACACAAGATTTTAAAGACTCAGTATGAAAAAGCATAACATATGTTACCAACAATTTTACATGGGTTACAAGTTAAAATGATAATATTTTGGATATATTGGGTTAAATAAAAATGTGCCATTAAAATTAACTGCACCTATTTCATTTCACTTTTTTAATATGATCACCACAAAATTTGTAATTACATAGATCATATCACATTTCTAATGGTCAGTGTTGCTCCAAAATAGCAATACTCATAACATATACTCATTTCTTTTCATGCCTCTCTTATTCCCTGGGATGGCACAAAATGTGAGCTAATCAAGTACAATATTTCCAAAACTAAATTTTGTATGTGTGTCAAATGTTTTGTCTAAATAAAATCTGTCTCAACTCCTCTACTTCATTGGAAAAATCACCCTAGACCTTCATCATCTCTTAGGAGAGAACTAGTTTTCAACTTGAGCTATGTCCAAGTGTTTTTCCCTTGCAGTGAAACATTAGTGCAGTTTTCTGACAAGGACTCCAGAATAACATTCTTCCCCAAGTTGGACCCTGTTTTCCAGATATAAGATGGGTCTCATTTCTAGCTTTCTGCTGATTTGTAATTTGCCCAAAGGGACTAGAAGCTTTGGGAGGCTTGGTGCAGGAGGCAGGACAGGGACAGGTGTCATGGGCTGACCCTCCCACTTCACCTTCGATGTTAAAGGGCTCTAGCTCAGACTATAAGGTTTACACTCAAGGATTTCCAGAAGCTGTACTTTGACCCCTCACCTCCACCCCATTTCTTGATGCTTGAGTCATCTGTGAGGACTCATATATATGAGGATGTTCACGAAGCCCACAACTGCTTCCCAACATTATTAAGGCATATGTTAGCCTACAGCCAAGTTCCAACTTCCAGAATGTCCTGAGACAAATGCTTTATAATTAGAGAAGGCCATTTTTTGTTTATAATGCATCTGGAGCACGCTGATGTCTCTCTCCATTGTGCAAATTGCCTCACTGTTGTATGGGGGTTATATTTTAAACTTCCTTGCCTAGAAAAGTGATTTATTTAATGATATATGTACAGTCTATGAAGAGGATTGATTATAAAGCTGCGCCCTACACATAAGCATAATTGTTATTGTAAACTTAATAGAAAAGTCACTCCCGGCGCCGTTGTTTCTCGAAGTCCTCCTTGGCCTCACACCTTGTACAGTGTGACTGGTAAGGCCCAGTAGTGACTTTGAGAATACTAAAATGTGAACGAACATATAATTTTAAAATTTACTTTCAAATTAAAGATACTGGAAGAACCAAATGGATAATGATATATTTCAATATAGTTATAATCATAATGGACATTATCTTGGGTACAATTATTGAGCATTTATTTACAATATGACAAAAAATTATTTCTGATGTATCCCAATATTTATATCTATTTTACCTATATTAATCATGTGGGATATTCTTATCACCTTTTTATCAACATGGAGACTGAGCATCAGAGCAGCTAAGTAACTGCCCAGGTCACATACATAACTATTAGAAGACTCAGTTTCCTTCTGACTCCAAAGCTTAGCTTCTCTTCACTAGCACATGCTTCTGAAATTGGGGTAAGGATATCTACTTTCCTCACTCCATTGTTCTGACCTAACTCACCACCCTACAAATAGTCGTAGGAGAAAAAGGAAATATAAATTTGACTTTAATAATTGAGATGGGGAAGATTTCTTAAATTTAAAACATAAGTGGGCTGCAAATTTCACCCAAGGCTCTAACGTAATAGGAGGCTTCACAACTACTTCACATCGGAGACAGGCTCCTCCTCGCAACCTTCTACGCCACCTCACCCTCTCCTGGCTCTCAAGACCATGGCATGCCTAGCGTACTCCCTTTCCTAACCTCCAATTACCAACAGCTACCTTCTGCCATTAGGTGGACTTCAATGAAAAAGCTCAGGAAGCATTGTGCTTCATTCCTCAGGCTCCAATTTTTATGCTTGGGTACTCCCAGTGCTGTACAAGAAGTCACCTTTGCAAGTTAAAGCCGTGTGACCCTCCCCAAGTCCAGCTGACAGCAGTCACCAAGGGCAGCAGAGATAAATGTATGAGGGCTCCAGTGTGCTAGAGTAGATTTGGCTCATGAAGAAGGCTAACTGCATCTCCCTTCCTACTGACCAAGACCCAGAAGCACCAAAAACTAAGTGCTGATTATCAAAATGAGCTGTGGAAGCAGAGAATTCCCTAAGTATTCCAGTCTTCCTCCTCTCGGTCCTTGATTACAATATGCTGTGCTGTCTTACATCTGTTAAGCTAATGTGCAATTATTTAGAAACATATAGACACCTAGTTTTATAAAAGGTGGCAATGGAGGCTGAAGGTGGGAGGCAGGGGTACAGGAATGAGAAAATAAGTAAGTAAGTAAATAAATAAATGAGTGCACCACTCAACCAACCAATCTTAGGTTATCTGAAACAACCCAGGCATGAAGCAAATGTCAGGTATGTTAGAAAAAACAGCAGAAAGAATGGAGGGATAAGCATCTAGAAAATAAATGGATTTCTGTGTAATTTAGCTACAAATTAGGGACCAAGAATGAAAGGAGCCAAAAGACTCTCAGGTAACAATAGAGACATAAAGACTAAAATGCTACAGGTTCAGTCTAATGAAGAACAGTAAAGATCATAGAATCTCACTGTGAGCTACTTACAGAGAGACAGGAAAGTGATAAACTAATCTAATCAGTTGTATGAGATTGATGTTCCTACAGCACTATGCTAATCCAGTTACTCTACCCACAAAATATTGAATGTCTCCCTACAACCAATAAATAAAGCAAGACCTCTCCATCTTCAAATTTAATACATATTCCAAAGTACCTTTCCAGCTTCATCTCTTACAATCTCTTACATGTACCTTTTATACTCATTCAATGATTCTAATGTCCAGTTTCCAAATTCACTCATTCTTCAGGTCTTTGCTCCAATATTTCCTTCTGCTTATGACAGTTCTAGTAGTACTTCAAACCCCAGTTCAAAGGCAATTTTGTCCATAGAGACTTTCCAGTTTACTCACCCCATCCAGAATCAATCTCTCTTTGTCTCTCACTCTCTTTCTCTATCTCTACCTCTCTCTCTCTCTCTCTCTCTCATCTCTATTTCTCCATTGTGCCTTCGTTCTGAGTTACTCATGTACCTAGAATCTCTCTCTCTCAATTTCTACAATCTTCTCATTGTGCCTTGTTATTCATGCACCCAAGTAATATCAGTATCGTAGTCCACTATGAGTACAGCAATGTTTTCAATCGGGGGGGGGGGGGGGGCGGGGAAGGTGAAGAAACTGAGGCTACTTAGTCTGGCTAAGAGAAAGGGAAACTCATTAACTCTCCTAGAAGATTTGGTGGGTTTATTAGACTTCAGATAAATTCATTGGAGCTGTTTATAATAGAATTAAGGACTAGCCTGAAATCAAGAGTTGGGAGACACTTATTACAAACATTCCACCAGCATTTATTAAGATCTCACTATGAGCCAAGAATTGTACCAGGCACTCGTGATACAAAAATAAACAAGATACAGACCTTGTTCTCAAGTACTTCCTGGCTGCTGAAAGTTAACTTGCTTTACGTTTCCTCTTTATTTACACCCTCACTTCTTTCTTCCTTTAATTGTTCAATTTTATGATAATAGCCCTAATTATTCCATCTGGGAAAAAAATTGAATCAGTCTACCACATAAATGTTCCTGCTGGATTGAGAATCAATTGCTTTTGACTTGTCAGGAGCAGAACTAAACCAGTATTTGGAATTCACAGGGTGGCTGATTAAGGCTCAATGTAAAGACAAGAGGAAGGCAGCAATGGCCTAATCTTGTAGTAAGCAGCTTCCCATCACAGCTAAGGCTCCAGTAGCCCACCTGATAGAAATGGTAGAGAAAGTGTTTCTGAATCAGATAACAATTCACTTTGGTCACCTCAAAGTAGCAATTGAACCGCAAGATTTTTACTGTGGCTAAAGGATCAATACACAGAGGAGTAAGTCCTAGATCTCCATAATCGATCTAGTTATTTTGATAGTTATGTGAGGTAACAAATATGATAGTTATTTTGAGGTAACATCCCCCTGGGGATGGGGTTTTGTACAAAAGAATGATGCTTTAGTAACAGATCCTATACCAGACAATCGGATGTCCAGAAAAAAGAAGATCTCATTTGTTGACTTTAATGGAGGAAATGGTGTCTCAGCCAGTGCTTTGTGTACAAATTTAAAGCCTGAGACGTGCAAAGGCACAAGACAGCGTGCTGCAGCGTGGAAACCAGTGAGCTGGAGTCTGGCCTGTGTACATACCTTCCCTCCCCCACACGGCAGCTGTATGGCCTTGGGCAAGTAATTTAAGCTTTCATTAGTTGACTTTAGGTAATGAGATAATAGCATATGTCTCCTGAAAGTGTTCTAAATATAAATGAAGTAACTTATGGTACATACTCAGCATGATAACTGGTACCCAAAATGCTATTCAGTCACAGATGTCCTTTAATGATGTTACTATTTCATAAGTATATAGGAAACAGAGGAAGAAATAAACACTAACCACTAAGAAATAATGAATTCTGAGAGCCTTGAAAAAGGAAGAACAGTTTAGAGCAGTCATGACCTTGTCTCATTACCTCAGAACAAAAAGCAACACTTCTTTTTCCATTGTATACAGGTTCAGGCAGGCCTCGAAGTTAAGAGGGAAATTAGGTAAAGACTGACAGTGTGTTAATATGATGACACAGAAAAGAAAGCTGGCTACAGCAGCGCAGAGCTCTTTGAAGGCAAGAAGTGCGTCTTGTTCATCTTTTTGTCCTCAGTGCGGTGGGTCCCTAACTACTGGCACATAGTAAAGAGCCA
This sequence comes from Glossophaga mutica, assembly GCA_039655065.1. Classification (NCBI taxonomy): domain Eukaryota; kingdom Metazoa; phylum Chordata; class Mammalia; order Chiroptera; family Phyllostomidae; genus Glossophaga; species Glossophaga mutica. Next base: position 143,596,371 of record CM077307.1, read on the forward strand.
GCAAATGTTTGCCAAATAAATAACTCATACTTCTGCAGAACACCCTTAGGTAGAAACATCTCATAACTCTTCATTACTGGATAGTTCTTAATTCTATTATTAACAGGCCTCATATAATTGATGTGAAAGCCCAGAAAAATTCTAGAATTGAAAATTATTAACCATTTTTAGAGGAAATTCTATACTGTTTTCCATAGTGGCTGTGCCAGTCTGGAATCCCACCAACAGTGCACTAGGGTTCCCTCCTTTTGACTGGACAATTCCACTGCTAGGACTATATCCTAAGAACCATGAAACGCCAATCCAAAAGAACCTATGCACCCCAATGTTCATAGAAGCACAATTTATAATAGCCAAGTGTTGGAAGCAACCTAGGTGCCTATCAGTAAATGAGTGGACCAAAAAACTATGGTACATTTACACAATGGAATTCTATGCAGCAGAAAGAAAGAAGGAGTTCCTACCCTTTGCTTTGCAACAGCATGGATGGAACTGGAGAGCATTATGCTAAGTGAAATAGGCTAGGTGGTGAAAGAGAAATACCATATGATCTCACCTTTAAGTGGAACCTAATCAACAAAATGAACGAGCAAGCAAAATATAACCAGAGACACTGAAATTAAGAACAAATGGACAGTAACCAGAGGGGAAATGGGAGAGGGTAATAGGGGGGAAGAGGGGAAGGGATTTCAGGAACAACTGAAAGGACACATGGACAAAACCAAGAGAAGGTGGAAACAGGGGAGTGAGGTGGGGATGGCTGGGGTGGGGAGGAAGTGGTTTTCTGTTCAAGCAGAAAACTACTTGAACAACAATAATTTTTTTTAAAGCATGAAAATTATTAACCAGATGGTTTGTGATTCTTTAGAAAGGAAACAGGTTGGGTGGCCATCCCACTTTAATAAGATTCATTTTCAACAGGCTCTTCCGTATGTAAAGGGAGCACATCACATGGCTGAGGCTACAAACACAGCACATTTGGGGCTTCAATCTCTGGCAAGTTACTGAGATGGTCTTGCTGGCAACCTCATTATGGTGACACAATTTCCTGCAGGTTGGCACATTTGAACAGTGTGCCTGCTTCAAAAATATCAGCACAGGTTTTGATAAATGTCACTGCACATCTGTGCATAGCAACAGAGTTTAAGTCTGGAATCTCATTGAGGAGATGGTATTACATCTCTAAGTCCTTTTGTCCACTGGCTAGGCAGCATCCCTAAACACCACCCCACAATGCTGAAAACGTATGCTTACCAATGTGCTAAAAGTCAAGCTAACACCTAAAAAGTCATACTAGTTACTTTTCCTGACAAGTTCAACTACGTGACTTCAACTCAGAAACGTTATTAAAAGTTAGTCTCCCAAAGGTGGGGTTTTCCTTTTCCTAGTCAATTCTTACATCACGCTGTTTGTTTCTCTTTTTGCAAATAGTGCGTCTGTATGCCAGAAGCTACACATTTGATGTATTCTTAATTAATCCTCTTTCTTGAAGAGAAAAATGAAGCATTAAATTTATGTGTCTATTAGCCCCCTGCTGTCCTCACTGTGGAGCTCACTGCGGATGTGCTTTAGAAGTTTCCATTTTCGTTGAGTCCCTCTACATCACCTTAGCTGCAAAGGAATACATCTCCATTGCCACCTTAAAGCCAGACTCAGACATAATCATGAACCCTTTCAAGTCTTCAGATAAAAGGAAAATCAATGCTTCTGTCTAGGTCCCATTAAGAAAGTACATAACACAGCTGGTTAAAAGAACACAGATACAATACTACTTCACATTTATTTTCTAGGCACCAGTAGTCTTTCAAATAGAAATGTCCCGTTCTGACCCATCTTTTCCTTAGTAAATGATATGTAATCCTCTAAGTTTGGCAGAATTCTCAGGGAAAAAAAATCACCAGGAAAGGGAGCTCTCTGACTGTCTCCTCCACCGGCAGATGAAGCAGACATCAAGAAATGTCAAGTGAGCTCAGCTGTTTCACATTTTAAAATCATCTACTTTTGGCACATTATGGGAATGCCATTTTCCATCTTGTGATTTTTCTCATCTGGAAGATGTATAGTGTCGCAAAGAAAACTGATTATTCGACAACGATGAGAAAATAAGCTTTAATTGACCTGGATGCAGAGGGTGGCTATGCTATTATGCAAATGAAAACTGACAGTCCTTAACACTGTCACAGTTGAAAGCAGCCGCAGCATCTGTATTTTACAACTGTATCATGGTTTCTTCAGGAGGAAGAAAAGACACTGAATTTGTAGAAAGAAGTCCCTCTGCTTCAAAAACATTAAACACACTCCCTTTTCTTGCACTCAGCACCATTTTCACACAATGACAGCAACCAAAATATTCAAAGTGCAGTCTACCCATTTAGTGATTTGCCCCGGTCAGCAGTATCGGGCCAACTCCTTCAGCAAGTAATGGTAGACCGAGCATCGCCTATTATTTGCTTACATCGTTTAAGGATGCATGTTTGCTAAAAGGAGGTGAAGACTGGGGTAAACGCATGTAGCAGAGTGACTCTGAAATTCTCAAGCCTGTCAGCAGCATCTCTTCCGTGGGGAACCACCGTGCTGGGGGATTCAAACCCAGTGCCCATTCCTATGTCTTCCTCATCCTCTTTTCCCCCTTTCTGAGTGTGCGATCAAGTTGCGTTTCTGCTTACGTTTGAGCGAGTCTGGTCTCTGGAGTCCCAGGAGTGCTGAATGCCTTGCTAATTCTGGCAGGATCATGAGCTTTAATGCACAGGTGCTTAATATAGAAAGGAAATTAAACTTTGAAACCTTTACAAATTTGAATAGATTTTTTGTTGTTGTTTTCTGAGGACTTTCACACACATTGGTTCTACATTTTTGAAACAATACTCAGATTTTAAAAAGTTATCATTCCGTTTTATTAGTAAGGGGGAAAAAGATCCAGAAAGATTAAGTGATATGAAAATTATCAGCCAGATGCTGATGGCTACAGAGTTCATCTTCCAGAGGTCTGTCAAGGGCATTTTCAATTCATCTACTATATAATTTTACCCCAATGACCCAAAATTTATAGACCATATGGTACTCATTTAAAATTTACATTTTCTTAATCATAAATGTGAAATGCATGACCTTTATACAAACTAGATTATTTCAGTGATAAACTGCCTAATAACTTACCTGTTTCTAGAAATCTTAAGCAGTCTAGTTGACTTAATCTAATTCTGAAAAGTTATTTCTCATACTAAGTAGAATCATTGGGAAGCTCTAATACATAAAAAAAAGTACTAAAATCGTAAGTGAGGCCTGAATGTGAGGCTATTTGCTCCACAAATATTATATATTTAAGATATACTAGATGCCAAGTACTGTAGATACAATAGCAAACAATATACACACATTTCCTGTGTTCTAGGAGCTTACAATGTTTCAGGGTGAAGGGAACAAACCAAGCAGAATCAATGAAGTTCCAGGCTCACCCGGTTAGTTCACATGGTGTACAGGGAGCTGCTATGGGGATCATCTGATCCAGACCAGAGGGTTAGAGTTCCCTGAAGAAAACGTGTTCCCAGTGAGGCCTGGAGGAGGCCAACTTATCCCAAAGAAGGAAGGGAAGACTCGTCAAATTCCTAATGTTAATGAACTTAGTTAACCCTTTCTTTAGAGCTTTAAAAAATTAAAATATCCTACTTGTTCCTTCTTAGCTCCATCCCAGAATAGACACTTTTTATTCAGTTCAAAGCAATAAACTCCTAACACATGGAGGGCAACTTTACCCCACACAGCTCAGTTCAGAAACAACATATCCACCACCCAGATCCCACCTTCCTGCCAAAAATGTACCCACCACCCAGATGGCTGTACTGCCCAATTCTGTAGAATCCAGCCATGACTTTAGATCTTTGCCAAAATCAATGAAATAGCAACAGTCTCTCCACTTTCTTTGACTTCATTGATACTGTTCACTTCATTCTGATGATACTCCAGGTCTCTAACAATTACCTTGCACATTCTGACAGTTTCATTAGGTACGGACTTTTGGGATTTCACATCTATTTTCTCAGGTATAACTACTACTACCTGCTGTAAGGAGGTAGCAAACCATGAGAAATGGAGACAACACAACTTAGGCTCCATAACCTAGGGGCTACAACTGGCAGCAGACACATTATTACATTGTACAGATAAAACAGAATTACCACCTTAAGGTAACTATGGGTCTATTTATCCCTATTGGCTGAATGCGATGTCTCCCCAGTCACTGACAAAAGTAGCAAAGTGTGCTTTCTTAAAGTGGTACACCCTCATTAATCAGGATTTATGTATTTAAATATGACATGAATGCATTATGTCTGTTCAAGTGCAAACATTTATTGAGCATGGCATCAGGCTGGCGGTGGCCATTGGCTGTGGTATAAACTCACTTCAGTATCTAAAATACTGAACACTGAGTTTGAAGATATTCAGAAGAACTTGCCTCGAGCTTTCGTGTTTCTTATGTCTTGTTTCCTCCTAGTACAGCTAAACAGAAATTTGAAATCACTATTGTAAATCAATATGATAGATATTTGTCTGTTACAAGTTGTATTTTAAAATGTCTAATCATTATGTTGTACATCTGAAACTAATGTTGTATATCAACTGTAACTGAAAAAAATTTTAAATTAAAGCAATCAATTAAAAAAATAAGTTGCATTTAAATAGGAAGCCAGAAATATGTTACAGAATTTAAATTTCACCCCTTTATTGTTCTTTTTACTGGCCCTTAAAGCTTCCGTTCCCAGTGTTTCTATGAAAACAGTTTCTTCCTTTCCTCGCTTTTCCAAACAGGAAATAGTGATAAAGAGAAATAAAATTATGTCCTGGTGGGAGTGGAGAGAGATTTATGCAAAGGACAAACCTCGGAACTGAAGGCCAGAGTTTGGACTCGAAAATACCACTCTTCTTCCCCTCCCATCTCATAAACTAGTTTGCCACCTACCTATTGCCAATAGTTGATTTCTTAGGGCATTAATAAAAAAAAAAAGAAGAAATAAAGTAGTTATCTCTGAAGAGGATTTAATATTATTCCAAATATTTTTATATAAAGACAATCAAATTTCAATTTTAAGACTCAATAAGGAAGAAAGACTTACAATCCTGGTGAACAACCTGGATTCTACAAAGGGTGCAGAGCATTTATTTTAATTAGTCATGGTCTTCATACTAATTGCTCTCCTGTCACAAGTTAGTCTTTCCCCATCATTGTCATGCCTGCCCTTTCAATAATAAAAAGAAAGATGACATACAAAAACAAAAAAAAATGTCATTTTTAATTCCAAAAGCCATGGCTATTTTTAAAGCTACACTAATAGTAGTCTAACAGACACTAATGAAACTACGCAGACAGATCTAGACTTAAGAAATCGTTCCATATTCCATCAGGGAAGGAGGTTTAATGCTGTAATCATATTATTAGGTAAATGCCAAAGAAAGCATGTGGTGGCTTTCTTCACAGAAGGACGGGTAGCTCGCTGGAAGTATGTAAGGTAGACATCCCCCCATAAGCTATTATTATCAGCTCTAAGGTACAATCACAGTTCGATCTAAGTTGTTGTAGTTTTTAACTTTTATTGTTAAAAAGACAACCAACCTGTTCTTCCAGCTTGAAAACACCAGAGTGCACATCCACTGACACTGAAAATCAAATGGGAGTCAAACACACACACACACACACACACACACACACACACACACACACACACAGGCTGCACTGGAGTACCACAGGGCATTCCATGGGTAATTATCAACAAAGCAGCTCATCTCCATATCAGACACATGGCGTTACAAGTCAGGGAGAGAGAAAAGAATTGAAGGGTGCCATCTTGCCTGCACAGTATGCACTTTCTCTTTATGAGGCCTCAACTAAGAGACTCTGCAGGCAGCCTAAGAACTAAATGCCGTGGAAATGGAGAAATCAGAGAGCCTGTCCAACCGCGGCCTCCCACAGCGTGGGGGGAAAACACATCAGACAACTGAGCACAGGGAGGCCTCTCCCTAACACAGTGTTAAAAGTAGCAACCAAGTATAATAAAATGTCAAAAGGGATAGAGAAAGAGTTAGTGAAAATGACAAGGGCCAAAGGCCAGAGCCAACCCCCTCCAAAGATTTAGCCACTTTGAAAAAGACTGTTAATCAGTTGCCACATCCGTTTTGCAAGAAGCTATGTTCCTATTTTTAGTAATGTGCCTTGCTTTTAATGAAACTAAAGTTCACAACACACATTTGCCTATGCACTCACAAACTACCCCATTTGCAAAATAGAGAAACTACCTTTTAAGAAAAGCTTTCCAGGGAACCATAATTTTGAGGTCAATCAAGTCCTGCACCATTTCAGAAGCACTAAAGCAGTGGTTCTCAAACTTTGGAGGGCACTGAATCACCTACAGGACTTTTAAAAACAAGATTGCTGGGCCCCACCCCAAAAGACCTTGATGAGGGCTCAAAAATTTACACAGCTAACAATTTCCAGCTGATGCTGTTGGACGCTGCTGGTACAGGCAGCACAAGAACCACCTGTCTCAGAAAAAAAAGGAATGAGCATATAGACCTTTATGCCCAGGCTTATAACTGGACCATGGAGAGCAAGAACAAAGAGAGCACTTACTTACACACTTTAATCCTTCCCAATATATTCAAAACCTATAGAAGAAATCAGGAGGAATTTAATTGGGGTAGAGTACTGATTTTTCTAAAATAGATTATTTTCTATTAGTAAGGGTCTTAGATCAGTGCTTTCCAAACTCAAATGTATACAGGAATCACCTGATGACTTTGTTAAAATGCAGATTCTGATTCTATTAGTTTGGAGTATGGCCTTAGTTTTATTTTCTAACAAGTACATAACTGATACTAATGCTGCTGATTCAAGAACCTAACTTAGAGTAGCGAAGTCTTACTATCACATAATTAGAACCTGTTGGGAACCGCCCTGTCTGGTTTCAAAAGCTGTAACCTGCACCCCCCCCCCCCCCCACATAGCGAAGGCTGAGTGAGTGACCTTCGGACCATAAGCCACTAAGGGGACAAAGCTTATCTTCCTGGCAGGGGTGCTGCCTCTGCTCCTTTTACTTCACCCTCCCTGGCCCCCAATGCATGATTGGTTAGCCAATGACAGGTAAGATTCCTCAAAGGAGGAACGAACTAAGACAGGCATGATCACGGGGACCCCCAGGGAAGGACTTAGGGGGCTATAGCAAAAGGGGGTGATGGACCCTCGCCCCTTAGCTTTGACATAGCCTGAGTCCTCATTCTGTTTGTGAGAAGTCTCCTAATCTCTTGGCTGCCTTACTTCCCCTGCCCGACTTAAGCCTGAAACAATGACAGAGGGAGGAACAGCTCTGTGCCGGAAAGGGCGGGTTCCCTGGGGTGATCAGGCCTAGGAAAGAATACATAAAATTCTGTGAAACCTGCTTTGCTAAGAATGTCCTCAATTAAATAATAAGGGTCTGAGCAGGAAATGAGTTTGTTTCCCAAAGTTTTGTAGCCCTTTAGCTAACAAACCCTGACTCAGAATAAGCCCTCTTACTTCTCTGTATGTTATCTATCATTTGATATTTACTGCCTGACAATGATTGATGAGCTTTACCTGTATTCCTGTGCAAAGTAAACCCAATAAAAGCCCATTGAGGAAAAGGCTCTTGGCCCTTCTCCTTTGAGAGATCGACCACCTTTCCTCCCCAAGCAGATCATGTCTTGGTAGACTTATTCGCATCCGTGGTGGCCGGGGAGGGGATGGGGGCCCTGTGGGCAGAGCCCCCCCCCCCCACAAAAACCAATGTAGACCAAGGGTCTAGAGCAAAACCTCAGAAGTCAAGCTGCTTGAAATCAAGTCCATGTTCTGTCACTTACTAGCTGTGTGATTTGGGCAAGTTACTGCACCTCATTGTGGCTCAGTTTGCTCTGTAAAATTAGGTTAATGACAGTACCTACATCATACAGCATTGTAAAGATTAAGGAAGTCAGTATACATAAAGCACAGTGCTTGGCACGGGGTAAGTGCTTAACAAACATTACAGGTACATACAGAAAAAGAAAGTTGGTTTGGTTTTATTAAACCTATTTGTACATTTGCCTTTTTCTTTGCATCGCTTAAACTTAAGTAGTTCTTGTTTAGGATGGAAGGCAAAAATCTAATAAGATTAAATATTTGATTTGACAGAATTCTTCATCTGTCTGCTTTTTGTTGCTGCATTGTTTATATTTCTTACATCTATGTATTATATGTAAAATAATGCTGTCCCTAAAGATGACTGATGTCAAAGAGTTTTTTATTTACTTTTTTTTTTTGCATCCAAGGAAGTATTGAACTAAATCATGTGTATGGGTGGAGACAGTTCTGATGATAAGAAAAGTATGCAAGTAATTTGCCTAATGTTGCAGATGTAACTGGTGGTGAATATTCGAATATAACTACTTCCTTGTTTGTTTGTAGAGTGGAATTACAGGAACTTCTAATTCCTTCTACCACACACATTTTCTTAGGACAATAGTGTTCACAGACATGCAGAAACATACCATCTTCCTTTTGCTTAGCTTTCCCTCCTGTGGAGAGAAGGCATGCTAACGTCAGCTGTGACTACTTAAGCATTGCTGTGCCAGCCTTTGTTCTCTAAGGAATGTAAAGTTCTAGAAGGTGCTGGCTGAATATTTATGAAATGAGAAAAACTGTTATTTTCCATTAACCATATACAGAGATTTCCAGAGGCCCAAACCACTGGTGTTAAGAAGGCACATTTTGCAATGCCTGTCTGCTTCCAAATGTCAGCATAGGAAGACTGTTTTTGCGAGGCCGTCGACAAGTTATTGAAAGGGTAATCTGGGATAATTGTGGAGGCCTGAAACTGCACCTGCTATAATTTCACTCTTGGCTTCGGATAAGTGGCCTCTTTTAAAATGACAGCATAACAGAACAGCTTTACAACCAACAGCTTTCTCATATCTACACAATTCATCTTTGAGATCATGAGTACAAAAACATGGAGACGTTTGATGACTGAAATGTATGGTTTTTAAAGATTCTTTATAAAGCAGAGAGGGCATTTGGCCCTGAAAAAAAGACAATTAATTATATCAAAAAGGGGAGAATTTTGATTTTATTGGTAACAATTGTTCTCTAGATAGAACACAGTAATTATTAAGAATATCTTAAATAGGATTCCATCTAGCAAGGCACTCCTCTCCTTAGAAGTCATTTCCAATGTTGTCGGCATATATGAAATTACTTGTGAGAATTCCAGAATCTGAAAATAAATTCTGCAATTTTAGGGATGATAAACATTTCTAACAAGGTGTATATGTTTGTTCTCATTCTACATCAAAGGTTTTTACTATAGCACCTTTCTCACTTGAATAAGGAGAAAAGATAAGCTATCCATTTGTTTCACAAATAAATTGCAAGACTTCCCATAAATAATCAAAGGCAAATTTAATAATCTTCCCAGATTTCTTAGAAGAAAATTTTCCACTCTTCAGTTAATATATTATGCGATCTTTAGCCAAGCACAATGTCTTTCATGAAAATGATTTAGGGACATAAAAACTATTCTACCAAACCAAGCCAATAATGGATTAATTTGAAAAACTTGTAATATGCCTTGAACCAGACCCAACCAAAGGAACCAAAAATAATTAAAAGCTGATTACATTTTTATAAATTACTTGGTATCTTAATATTATTGGCTACACAAAGTTTCCAAAAGTATGTGTATGCAAATATATTTTTAATACTTTAAATACTTCATGTATGTATTAAGAAAGATAAACTCCTATCATAAAAGTCATTTCAAATGTGGATATTACAAATATCTTTTTCTTTCACCTCCCCCCCGAGTTGGACAGAAGCATATTGCTTCCACAAAATTTATAAAGGCAAGAATACATTTTACATATTTTACTCAGCATGAAATGGTAAAATAAAGTCGTCTCTCAGCTGTAGCAATGGAGAATGGAAAAAATATCTGGAAAATCCCAAGGGCTGCCTATGCAGCACCAATTTTTTAAAGTAAATAAATTAAAAATGCATGCACAGAATTGATTCACAAGTAAATTTTCAGAAGTAAAGGACTGCATCGAAAGATAGCTATATTTTAAACAATATTAGCAGAAGCTTATTAGCATAAAAGCTTTGCTTGTTTCAAATATGTTTAACAAGATACATTTTGGAATGATAAATACATACCATGAAGTACTTAATACACATTATTGAAAAGATTCTTCAACTATGACATAGCATTCCAGCTCTCACAGCTATTTTTCCTGTTCTGTAGAATGGGAATAGTAAAATCTGCCATATTTCTCTCAATTACATGAGAAAATGAATGCAAAGGCGTTTGGGAAATTACTGTGTACGATACAAGCGCAAGGAAATTAAAATGCTTGCTAACCATTCATTCACTAACAGCATACATTTCATATATCTTGCATTTTGCACAGGCCTCCCTTATATGATTTTCTTAGGCCATCTCTAAAGGGAGGCCACACATGTAGCACCTAATTGTGGTTTGTTGGTGAGAAACTGAAGACAAAAGAGCATATGATTTTTTTCCCGGGGTCTCACTTGAAACCAGCACCAGCACCCAAATGTTATCCCAGCTTGTTTATTATTCTTTTCATTATGATATAAAACCTGATAGAAAACTACAGCCCTCTGGGAAATTTCAACATGTGGATTTATGAAGAAATCTGTCAGGAAAAAGGGGAAAAATTCTACACTCAGAGCTCATGGCTCACTTAAAACTTTGTTTAGCCCAAAGGTAAGACAGGGTATATAAAGCACTGCTCATTTAAACCCCACCCCTACCCTTGGTTGGTGTGGTTCATTGGATTGAGCTCTGGCCTGCAAACCCCGCCAAAGGGTTAACCCTTCAAAACCAAAGGTGGGGTAGGATCAAGGGTAGTAAGTGGGGATGGCTGGGGTAAGTGGGGGGTGGGGTGGGGAAATGGAGACAACTGTACTTGAACAACAACAACAACAAAAAAAAAATGTGAAAAAAAATTCCCAGCTATGACACATGCCTGGGTGGCAGGCTGTATTGTCAGTAGGTAACCAAACTGTGTTTCTCTCACACATAGATGTTTCTCTCCCTCTCTTTCTCCCTTCCTTCCCCTCTCTCTAAAAATAAATAAAATCTTAAAAAATAAAACCCACACCTAACAGCAGAGTATGGTAATAGGAAAAGCCTATCTAGTTTGTAGAATATGATTACAAATTACGTTTTCCTATCCCTCCACATCTGAAAAAGCAGGTTATTCCAAAGTGAACATGAGAAATTTGGACTAAGTCATCTAGGTCTTGAAACAGAGGAGATAACAAAAGCAGGCACACAGCAGCCCCAGCCCTGTCTTCTGCTAGTCAGGGACGAGGGTGAAAAAAAGTTTGCAAAACTAAAGTAGTTTCTCTCCATATGACTCAACTTAACAGACATTGGGCAACATAACATGAAGTAGCAAAACCTCAAAGGCAATAACCAGGAAATGCCTGAGGCAGGCAAACCACAAGGAGAAATACTTACCAGTGGCTCTTTGTGAGCAATAGAGTTCAGAATGCAAAGCCGAGTAGCGAGTAGCGACTGCAAACCAGGACAGACCCTGGAGGCAACAGCTGTCTGTGGTCACTAGCCGGGAGACATTACAGATAAAAGTTGTGGCTGGGCCAGGAGGAAGGGCTTTCCCTTCCTTCAGTCATTTCTGTTCCTACGGAGATAGCGTTCAAGAACTCCGCACGTCATGGGATGTAGTTAATGACATCATAGGATTTGGGCTCAATAACAAATTTTTAAGTTAACTCAAATATATTTTGTTATGATCAAAAAGCATAATCTTTAGAGTCAGATATACCTGGGTCTGTGTGCTGATTTGATCACATTTAACAGCAGTGAAGTATCCAAGAAAATTTTAAATTGGGATTTGGAGTCTGCCTGTATCACCTGTCTCCTAAGTGTGACTATACACAAGCTGATTTGTGTGTCAGAAAGGGGAAAGGGGACCCCTGAAGGGGAGTTTTCTGTATTGTCACCTAAGAGAAAGGCTGGGGAAGAGAAAAGTGCCTAGTCCCAATTACAAACTACAAAAAAAAAAAAAAAAACATGTAAGGACATGTTTAACCAAGCATCTAAAACCATCAAGAGAACGTTGTACATGTATAGTGAATGAGAGAACTCAGAAACAAGGCACCTAATGGCTGGTTCTTTTCTGGTAATCTACTGCAAATGCTGGGCTCCCCGGTGAATATGAGGATGTCTAACAATCCCAGCTTTGTTTAAAGCCCTGTCCCCTCTGCCCTCTACCTCCATTCTAAGGAATCCCAAACACCTCTTTCTCAACACAAGGGAATACCAACAACCTCCTTATATTCATTTCAAAAAACAAAAACTTTGTAAAGATTTCCAGCCTATCCCTAATTAAACAGCTGTTATTATTAAATAGAATGTAAATACACTGCCCTCTGAAATATTTACATTTGGATAGATAACTTCATTAATGTCAGTACCACCTGAAGGATAAGGAATGGGTATCTTGCTTGTTCTGATACCTCCCAGAACAAGAAAAAACCTTTCCCACAGATAAATATCACATCAACTCTTATAGCTATAAGATTATTTCTGGCAACTTTCAAATTACTATGTTTTTCCTGCCTCCAGCCACAGAAGATTCAGAAAAATGAAAATTGAGTCTTATATCAACCAACCACACATTTTTTAAAAGGCTTTTTGATTAACTTATTTTTTAGAGAGAGGGAAAGGAAGGAGCAAGAGAGGGAAACATCGATGTTCAAGAGAACCACTGACTGGTTGCCTCTCATACACACCTAGCCAGGAACCTGGCCTGCAACCCAGGCATGTGCCCTGGAGTCGAATTAGTGAGCTTTCAGTTTGCAGGATGACACCCAACCACTGAACCACACCAGTCAATGACAACACCACAGTTTTGTTTTGTTTTTTATAAAATTAAAAATTAAGCATAATTTACATTTTTTCCAGTTTTTTCTTTTACAATTCATTCTTTTTTTACCAAACAGAAACTCTAATAGTCTGGGCAAAACAAAGTAAGGCACTGGAACATCACCTCTGGCTTCTGCAGCCTTAGAAGCACACAGATGCAGCACCCAGAGCAGGAACACAGCCTATGCTGGTCATCAGTGGCCTCAGAAGCAGTGATGGTCACTGTCCTCATATGGCTTGGAGGCACTCAATAATGAGCAGAAGGTCAGAGCATCACAAAGTGGCTGTTCTCACACACAGAAAATACTGGGAACTCCGAAATAGATCTAATGTGGGAAACAGAACTAAAATGTGGGCTTCCATTTCTGGTGTTAACTCCTATATCCTCAAAGGCTGGCAAACACTGGGGCATTCGAGGTTATATCTATTAAGCCTGTACCATAAGCAGGCTGCCATGACAGGCCCAGGGAAGAGCAAGAGAGTAGAACACAAGCCTGGCTTTAAGAAAAAGCAAAAGTGATCAGACAGCTAAAACAGAAGTCACTGGAAGCAACCAAGATGTCTTTCAATAGGCAAATGATAAATAAACAATGGGACATCCAGACAATGGAATACTATTCAGTGCTAAAAAAGAAATGAACTATCGAACCATGAAAAGACATGAAAGAGCCTTAAGTGTATACTACTAAGTGAAAGAACCCAATTGGGAAAAGCTACCTGCTACATAATATTCTGGAAAAGGTAAACCACGGAGTCCATAAAAGGATCAGGGACTGCAGGTAGTTAGTGGGGAGAGAGGGACGAATAGGTGGAGCAGAGAGGACTTTCAGGGCAGCGAAAGTACTCTGTGTGAAACTGTAGTGGTGGACACATGTCAGCATTATGCACTTGTCACAACCCATAGGATGCACAACAGCAAGAGTGAACCCTAATGTAAACTATGGACATTTCCGTAATAATGACCTATCAACGTGGGTTCAGCAGCTGTGATAAATGTACCACTCTGGTTAGAGACTTTGATGATGGAGGAGGCTATGCGTGTGTAGGGGGAGAGACTATTCGGGAAATCTCTGTACCTTTTTCTCAAATTCACTGTGAACCTAAAGCTTCTCTGAAAAATAGTATTTAAAAATAGACCGGCCTAGTGATAGGATAACAGAATGCTATATGAACATACAAACGAGCATCCTGTTCTGCAGCTATGAGAATATGCTCTCTGGAAGGGAGGGTGAAGAACATTTCCTGTACTTTTGAGGTATGTTGCTTTCCATAACCAATCTGAATGTGAAGTGCTTCCTTTTTAAAATGGGTAAAATAATTAATGGTGTGCCCATTGTACAGATGAAAGATTATATATGTAAATCCCCTAATAGTGCCTGGCAAATAGTAGACACCAAAAAAGGTCTTCCCTCATCACTATGTTACTACAGCACAAACTAGACTATTTTATTAGTCTAGAACACATTTGTACACCTTATAAATTAATTAACTTAAACTAAAATATTTTATTTGCCATTTTGGGAGTACAATGACCTAATGACAAGGTTAATTAAATTAAGACTCTCATACAGACCTTGAAAGCAATCACAGTCTTTCTGCCCCCTTGTCAAGTGGAGCGTCCCGTGGAACACCAGAGGCCTCCGTGGCCCAGGTTTCCAAACCGACCACGTCTACTCTCACCTCAACCTATGGGCCACTGGATTTTAAATGCATTTTTATCAAAAGATATTCATTAAGTAATTATTAATTACCTTTCCTATTTAAGATAAAATACATATTCATTTATCCTGTGTCTTTTGAGTTAGTAAAAATAGTCCTCAGACACCCATTACTATTTCAATAGCTTTCTGATACCCACTATATTTGTAGCTGTTAAATTCTGACATCTTAGCCACGAGGGTGCGCCTTTTGAATTTTCTCTAATCCTAGAAAGTTATAATAACTAAACATCATTACTAAGCATCAATACACTGCGGCTCTTCCTGGCAAGTGTAATAAAAGCTACAGCATTTTACACATTTTGTTTATTTTTAGGAATATCTTATAAAATAATATTCATCAGTTTGGCCGTGTCTCTGCTTGTGTTTAGTATTTATTCTAAGATTCAAGTCTCTGGGTAAACAAACCTTTTACCTGGAATGACCTTGTTTTTTTTATTCACAGCCCACTGACTTATTTACTCTTTATATAGATACTCATTACTTTCTTTTGTTTCAATGTGGAAACCAACAGAGGAAAACAGAATAACTTGCTGAAGGTTACAGAATGAGGTATAGCTGAGGTTTGAACAAAAACAAAGGAAGGAGTAACAAAGAAGAGAACATTTTGAGCAAATAATAAAGGATATAGAAGTTGATAATGAGGAGGAAAAGAAAGCAATGAATGCAAATATACAAAGAAGTGGGCCTCCTCAGCAAGATGAAAGGAGAAGGCACTTCCATGTACAAAGTCATCTCACTTTTTCAACAATCTTGCAGCACATCAGCCACCACACTTGTAATTTCAAAATGTTCTTGTAATATGGCCTTTCCCAGTGGTGAGCACTCAAGTGAACCATCAACTTCAGTGCCCTAAATGAAGGGCAGCCAGGGTCTGTTTTTGATTTGAACTACTTGCAAGAAAGAAGTCAAACAATCCTTGAAGACCCATGAGCTCTATTAGATCATTGTGGTGTTTGTACACCAAACCAACAAGTTAGTACCAGATAACTTGGTCACTACCAAGGGTATATTTTGCATGAAAGCTATGATTTAAAATTGTGTTGCTGCAGATCATAGGGCCTCATAACCTTCCCTGGGAACAGTTTTATGAAAGGTGACTTTTCTTGCTAAAAAAAAAATAGTAGAGTTCTAAACAGTCATTTAACTAACCATATAGTCTACTGAGTTTTTTTATTATAAAAAAAGAAACAATGAATCATACTGGAATATCTTTTGGGAGAAAATATATAAAGCATAAAGCAAGTATTTTAAGACCTTAACAAAATAGGATACTAAGAAAAACGTAATGCTTAGTCACTAGTAATACCATTCTTAAAATCATCTAACCAAACATCGATGTTTTAAAAGCGTTGTTTCTTAGATTTGTATATTTCCATCAGCACATTCATTTTATAAGCTTCTTAGATATATTATGAAATATGCATGTGATCACTGTCTTGTATAATGTGTGAAGAGTTAGCGTTCTGTACTTTAAGAAATCCATTACAATTCTGAAAGTTCGGTTTGGATTCATTGAGAATTTTAAATTAAATCTGTTATTTTGGTCTTTGAATTTAAATTAAGACTCTCATGTCTGTGAGGTTCCCATACATATGTGTGTATTCAATTTGGTTATTTTTTCTTCCTAATCTGTCTCCTGCCGATTTGATTATTAGACTAGCCAAAACAAGCAAGTATTACCGGGTACTCAGATATTTGATTAAACTGTATCTGGGTGTGCCTATGAGGATATTTCCAGATGAAATTAACACTTAAACCAATAAATAGACTGAGTAAACCAGAGTGCCCTCACCAATGCTCAGGGGCATCATACAATCAATTGAGGGTCTGAATAGAACAAAAAGGTGGGAAAAAGAGTTACTTTTCTGCCTGACCGCTCAGCTAGAACATTGGTCTTCTCTTGCCCTTGTTCTGGAATTTACACCATTGGCCTTCCTGGGTCTCCAGCTTGCAGAAGAGAGATTGTGGGAATTCTCAGCTTCCAAACCATGTGAGCCAATTGCTTCTCATAAATATTTTTATAGATCTATATTTATCTATCCTACTGGTTAAATTTCTCTAATAACCCTGACTAGTACAAGTTTATTGTAAAATTTAAATAAGATGATTTATGACACATGATATATATATAATAAATGTATAGGGATAATTTGTAAACTCTCTGATACGTTATTATTTAGTACAGCTTTTGTATATCAGTGTGTGCATGTTTGCATACATGATTTGTGGTGGCATGTGTGACATATGTACACGGGTATATATGCATATAGATGAATATGCAGAACTGTTATCAGCTCTTCGAAGAGCATTATGGCCTAAAAGAAGTTTAAGAGGTGCAGTTTTACAGGAAGTAGGCAAATTAAACACACACACACACACACACACACACACACACACACACCATGTACAAAAGCTCCAGAGTATGTTTTGTTCTTGTTTCAGTTCCTCAAGTCCCCACCTCTGCATCTTCATGAAACTCATCACCATGTGCTTGGCACAGGGTAAGTTTCCATATGAAAACAAAATGATATGATTCCAATCACAATTTTCCCTCCCAGAGCATCTCTGATTCACATTTAAACAGTTATAGAAACCAAAGCTTCTGAGTAGCCTGAATTAGCGTTCTCATTAAGCAAGCTTCCATGGGTCTAAGAAAACAATAAATTATAAAATATACATTATTTTTATGACATTTTTAATCAGAGGAACTTTTAGAAAACAGTTTAACTGGTACACTACAAATAAATTTTGATTTATAAAAGTGAGATAAAATGTTGGAAGAAGGATAAACAAAGAATTGTTATTTATCACAATTGATCAGAAAACTAAGCATAGCAGCACTATTTCTATGCCAACCTTGAACTGTGATTTATAACTTGAATATTCATTTGAGTAAAAACCACTGAGCTGTATATTAAATGAAGATTGATTTCATCTGGCCCATTCTACTGAAGACACAATTTTTACTAAGTGATGTACTCCTTTGCTGCCAGTTAGTATTGTATGCCATGTAAGCACCAATTGCAGAGGAACATTAGACTGAAAAGTAAAGGTAATTAGCTTAGTACCTCTGTAACTCTACTTTCCTTCTCCATCACTCTACATAACTGAGGAAATAAAATTTCAGCCAGCAAATCTCCATTTGCTTACATAATCTCAAAATTCTTTTAAAAATGTTATTTAAATAGCCAACTCTCAACTTTCCAGCCTGAATTGACACATTTCCACTAAAGCAACCTGTTATCTGCATTTCTGTGGCCGTGGTCACGTTTTCTTTTTAATTAAGGTACAATTGACATGTAGCACTGTGTACACCTCAGGTATACAACGTGCTCATTTCATGCATTGATACATGGCAATATGACTACCAGTAGCATTAGCTAATACCTCTACCTTGTCACATAATTATCATTTCTTTTTATGGCGATAACATTTTACATCTAATTTTTAGAGATATTTAAGTATATAATCCAATTGACTATAATTACATGATTATGTAATTAAGGAGAGACTTTTAAACTGAAGAAACAAAAGTAATACATGCTTTCTGAAAAAAACAATCAGAAAACTTGGAAGAAATTTAAGACAAAAATGACTCATATTCTCACCACCAGGAAATAACCACTACTAAAGTTTTTTATAGAATTTATCAGGTTTTTCTCCCATACGCATGTATACTCATATTTATATGAATATATTTACAAAGCTATGATGTCATTTATATAGTTAATTTGATTTTTACACAAATATGGATATAATTCATTCTTTTTAATTCACTGAATAGTTCTTAATTTCTTAGTTCCATAATTTAGGTAATGCCTTTTTCTATTTTTTTATTATTTCCAATGTCCTATCTTAAACAAAATCTGTAATGAATTGCCCTGGATATATAAGGGGGATCTCCCCAAAACCCTAGAATTTATTTATTAAAAAGTGTATATTTATTTTTACATGTTTAAACTTTAGTCACATTCAAAGTACTCTGCATTTGATGCAAAACACCTATCAAGACATATTTTCCACTGATCAAAACAGTTTTTGAACTCATTGATTTTGATGCCTTTTAATGCTTCTGCCATTTTTTTGTTTCACTTCTTCCATGTGGACAAAATGTTCCCCTTTGAGGACTTTTTAATCCAGGAAAACAAAAAAGAAAAGTCACTCAGAGCAAGATCAGCTGAATAGGGAAGGTGGGGCATGGGGTCATGCTGTTTTGTTCAAAAACTGCTGAACATTCAGTGAGGTGTGGGCAGGTGTGCTTGTAAATCATCCATCATGAAATGGACAAATGCATTCAAAGAGCCTTCAAAAAAATTCACTGAAGCCAAACAGCCTGTTACAGCAACTCCAGCTGGTACACTGATACAGATGGGTCCCTAGAACATTCCCTAGAATGGAAAGTCAGTACGGTAAGAGGCCCACCCTCCAGAATATAGGAGACTGTTCTGTGTGGCATGGGCCCAGCTCCCACTTGGAAAAGCCAGTGGAAAGTGAGGTCCAGTGCACAGGACCCATGCCCATGGATAGGTTCTCTCGTGGGGAATCAGTCCTGCTTTGTACCTAGGCCACTTTAAGACTTAGATTTTTGCTAAAAGTCGCTTACCCTGAATTGAGGCAGCAAATGTTCACTGCATATCTTTAAAGTAACTTCCTAAAATCTATGCTAAACCTTCTGAGGACCAGTGTAACCAGTTCAACCACTTTTCCCTTTGCATTTGCAAATATCCTTCTTCTGTGATGTAATTAGCAACATCCTCTCCTTTGTTGTCTGTAAAAAGTAACCACCTAAAGTGAACCTGTGCATAGTAAATGAGGACCATCCTCCATGTAATGGGCAGAGGAAAGCAATAAGAGCTTGTCAAGGCAAGGGTCAGCACACTCCTGAGAGAGTGGCTGAGTGAGGCGCTTTGAGGTGCTCTCTCCTTGAGATAGTGGTTGTGCTGTCCCTTTTCCTCCACAGGATTTAGTAGTCTGTATGAATTTGCCTCGTTTCATCCATGACACTGCAGACCCCACAAGCCAGGGTCCACATCAGAAGATAATTCCAGTTTTCGGGGGTCTCCCCTTATATATCTTTGAACACCTGTTTCCGTAGAATAAAATTCCTCAAAATAAAATCACCAAATTAAAGGGTAAGCAATTTGCCAAATTCCCTTTAGAAAGCTTCTATCAATTTGAATAGCAAGTAGCTGGTATATAATAGTGTTTATTTCCTCCTCTGGTCTCCAACAATGGACATTATAATTTTTGAAATATTTTATTTTTGAGGATAACTTGAAATACCAAATGACAAACCAGTGTTGAGCCATATAAAACTGTGGAAAGCTTCTTAGTAGTGATAGGTGAAAAAGAAATCCCATAGCATTGTAATAAACTCTTCAATTTTCAATTGCTTTGTTTTGGGGGGCTATAAGAAAAGCATCCTCAAGAGAGTTACTTCGAACTAACTTGGGGTAATTATTATAGTTACATGTGTATATATAATACTGGGGAAGATGAAGGGCATTTCTGCAAGCTGGACAAACAAAATCAGGCCTTGAGTCGTTCATCCAATATCACATATCTGAAGCTGCTAAGAAGGCCAGAGTTAGATGTATATTGCAGCAATTTGTGAGATAACAGTTTCTTCACTTCTTTCTGCCTTACACCCTTATACACCCATACTTTATTCTGATGTGAAATTCAAGACTTGCATTGCTTATTTATCTAGTAGTGTTCTCTAAAAAAGTACTAGAGGCCATGCACAGACATTTTTAACATTAAGATTATAAAGCCAGTTGCAGAATAACAACAATATGAGATTCGAAAAGAAATAACAAGAATCAGATGGGAAATTAGAAGGAAAAAGGTGATGAGAGACTGAGAAATGCTAAATCAGGGAACAAAATAGGAAAATTCTCCATGCTCTGTCTACCCTGGTACTTTTGACTGATATTTACCTCCCACGATTCCAAAGTATAGGATACGTATCCTGAAATGTTTCCAAATGCAACCTATTTCTGTTATGAGAAGGAAAAAGAGGTATTCAGGAGGAGCAGGGGAAGTAATCATAATTAATGGTCATTGCCCAGCAAGCAGCCATGTTCTGAACAACCATTTGTCTCATACAGCTCAGCTTGGCAATCAGACAAAACATTGAGAACCCACAACTGGGTTTCCCAAACAGAGGATCTAGACCAGTTAAAAGCCTTCATACTGCTGATGGCTCTTTGCAGTGGTTTTTGATGCTGTATCCCTTTGCCAGCATATATCTTTCTTCACACTGATTAAATCACAAAGTCACAACTACTTTCTTGCTATGCTGGTGATTTCTTAGGAAAAACCAAGAAAGGCTCCTTAAAAAAAAAAAAAAAGCGCCTAGGAGTCTTAGCCCTGTAGAATTACTTTGACTAGTCATTCAGATTTCTTAGAGGCCACATAAAATCTCAACTGTACCAGGTATGTATGTATGTATTTATTGGTTCATAAAAGTAGTTCATTTGTAAGCATTGTTTGAGGGGATGATATTTTAAGATGCATTTTGGAGGAGATGAAAGGGTTGTACACACGTGTGTCGTGGAAAGACTGATACAATAAGACTTAAACGTGCTCTCCTCTTTCTCTAAGAAAAGCTATCAAAGTCATCATATGTGAAGCCAGCTTGCCATGTGGAGAATTCACCCAAATGATCTAAAATAGAGAACTTAACATTGAAAAAGACATCCTTAAAAAATATAAGCTTAATATGCCATAATGCTTTTTAAGTTATTATTAGAAGATGAGGGTCAAAGCAGTAAGATACAGTGAAGAGTATTTAGTATGTGAAATCTTCTTTTAAAAATGGACGAATAATGCGGAAGACAAGAATCCTCCCAATAAAGAATTAGAAATATCAATGGGAGTAATTGTGATTTAAAGAAGAAGGTACAATTTTATATAAACACTTTGAATTAACTCAAACATTTAATTTTAGCTTTATTCCTACCTACCATATAGCCTCCCCATAATTACTTCGTTATTTCATATACAAAGGAGGACCCCCCCCCCAATGGAATTATCTTCTGGAATGTGGGTCCCTTGTAGTACAGGATTTTTAGGTGAGTATTCTAGGAAACCATCTGGATCAGTATACCAGCTGGCGTTGTTGTGAGAGGCTGTGTTCTGCTTCATTGAATTTTTTTTGAAGACTCTAGACACATTTGCCAATTTCACGATGGGTGATTTACAAGCGTGCCTGCCTACAACATGCTGAGTGTTCAACAATTTTTGAAGAAAAATTGTTCATAAATGGCATGACCCCTGTGTCCCACCCTTGCTATTCACCTAATCTGGCCCCAAGTGACTATTTTTTGTTGTTATTTCCCCAGATGAAAAAAAGTCCTCCAAGGGAAATGTTTTGCCAATGTGGAAGAGGTGATACCAAAAAATGGCAGAAGCATTAAAAGGCATCAAAATTGAACAGTTCGAAAACTGTTTTGAGCAGTGGAAAAAAGTGTCAATGGGTGTGTTGCATCAAATGCAGAGTACTTTGGTGACTGAAGTTTAAACATGTAAAAATAAATAAACAATTTTTTATAAATAAATCTGGGGAATTTTTGGGTCCCCCCTTGTATATGTTGTAAGCTGAACAGGAAAGACTTTGAAGATAATTTGTTCTGTACCCTGTTTCTAATATAGTTATTCTAAAAGTTGAGTGTGAATAAGAATCATTTAGGGAGAGTCCAAGGTCCTGCCCCACAAAGCTCTGATTCGGTGTTTTCAACGTGGGACAAAGAAATGCATTTTGCACTACCACCCAGTATGAATGTATTTTGCACTTTTTTCCAGATCATGAGGAGAAAATTGTTCAAATAAATATCTACATCACTCACAACAAACAATTGTTTGTGAAAGAACTCCAAAGATAGAAGTCTCCAAATCTGTTGGTACTTCGCTTTAGTTTTTTATCCCTAAGATGGTCATTTTTCTTGTGTCCATCAAAATCGTCCACAATTAAAGGCAAGATGCAAACACATTCATAGTCGGTGAAGGCTGCCTAGATTTTTTGATTTGTGCTACTACAGTAATTTTTTTGTTGTTGAATAATTTTAGCTTTTAAAAGCATTTTGCCATCTGAGCTAGTTAACTTCACTAAGACTATCTGGTACTCAAAAACTAAATCTCATACTATCTTTTCCTTCCCTACTTCCTATATTTAAAAAATCTTTTAACAACTTTATACCTTCATGGAATATCTGATGAGGATTTGTAAAACATCAGGGTGGGCAGAACCACAGGATTTTCTTTACAAATTTTATTAGTCCTCAATCCTAGTACCTATTAAAAAATAAAAGGCAACTCATATAAAATTTTAAATTTATAGACAACTAGCACAGCCTCCAAAATTTAATTATTGCAATGTAGAAAAATATTTGCTTTGCCATTCCAGATGTTATTTGTTTCTGTGTGGTTTTTACAAAATATATATTCTAGTAATATTTTAAAAATATAAGATATACCCTAAAAAAACTGTTTGTAAAAAAAAGATAATTTTTTTTCTGAAATTTTGGCCAACACCAGCCATACGTAGAGCAATAAATATAGCCAACACAACTACTAGCTTATTAAAAAACCTGATATATGGTCGTTCCTAACTAAATTAATATCTAAAAAAATTCTGCCTCCAGCTTTATCTGAGGGAGCATTTTGTAAGAGTGCTATGCATATATGTTGACAATCTGACATTCCCTCCCCCCACAAGCAACACAAATCTGCATTTCACGAACAGCAACTACCTTTTATATTATGCATTGTAAAATTATGTAAATCCCGATTTTAATTTTGAAGATGTTTCTGCTGGGACAATAATTTAGTGTATAAAAAAATCAAAGAAAATTAATAGCAAAATACATTTACATAGAAATGAACCTATTTCTTTACTTAAGTCTAAAATGGATACAATCATTTCTTAATTATCAGGTAGTTGATTATCTTTCCTTTAACTTCTCCACCCACAGCCCATCTCCCCACTCCCATGGCTAATGTGACTGGAGAGCTTATAATGCCTTTGAAATAACAGTCAAAACCACCATCAAAAAAGATGAAGATATCTCTGTTTGTTTTAGTAGATCTTTACTTCTAATAAAAAATACTAAGATGAAACTAAGTTAGAACTACTCATTCAAAGGTCACCTGTTAATATTATCGTATGCAGAAGCTTGAATGACCTTCAGAGATCGCCTTCTCCAACCATCTAATGTTATGTGTAAGAACATAGAGGTTTAGGGAAGTTAAGTAATGAGCCTGTGGTCACAAAGCTAGTAAGCAGTAATTTGTCCTGAGACCCAGGTCTTCTGATTTTGAGTTGACACATTTTTCCCATGATGTCATGTGTGGGAAGGCAAGTATTGAAGAAGAAACTGAAAAGGTTATTAAATTTTTTTTTTAAATTTCCAGCCATTAAATGCCCTTTATCTGTAACTCTTATCCAACTGAATTTCATTTCCTATAATCTATTTTATCAGAAGTTAAAAATATTTCCACCATTAAAATCATTATTCAAAAATGACCTGGCTATAACAATAACACTTTCACCTGATATATATATTTCTATGTACTATAGAAAAATCTTCTTGGGAATTAGGTTCAGCTGTCTCCTCATGATGAGAGATAAGAGTGCTGAATTTCCACAAGCATACACGCACTTACACCTATCCCCACCTGTAATCTGGGCGTGTAAGCATTTTGTGATCTTAGGGGAGGAACAGAGGAGGTTTGAAAGTTCCCTACAGGACTTTGATTACATTTACCTAGTGGAGAACCACTGAACCGTATCCTGTGGATTCATTACTCCCAATAAAAAGTACTTTCATGTGAACATAAACCTTTACTATAGTTAATGCCACAGTTTACCATGAGATTGCCTAAATCAAGGACATTTTAGGTAGGAGAAAAGTATAAAATAAAGTGAAAACAGCTCTGATGAGGCCTGATTCTGTGATGTCCCACACTACTTGTTAGGGTGCCTGAAATTCCCTCAAAGAGATTTATTCATCAAAAGACTTAGATTGAAAAATCTGGGTTATTTGGAAAGGATTCAGGAACCTGGCTGAGTCCCCCACTTTCCCTCACTGACGCACACCAGCATGAACTGACTTGTGACATCAGTTCTCGCTTTAGGAGACAGACTGGCACTGAGAAGATGAAATCAGGGCCTCAACTAGCTTAACACTGTGGGAAACAAACAAGGTCACATTAATGTCCTCACGGAAATTTAGATCCAGCGGTCTGCGGATCGTACTAAAATGTCCCTGATCAGAAGTCACACCATAGCTTTCTCACAGTTTCACCTCAACCTGAGTCAGGTTGACTGTTTTCTTTCTTTAGAAAGAACACATTCATCGAGCAAGATTCAAACGATCGGATCATCAACTTGATTATAATCTCAGGGCTATTCTTCTCCAACCGAAGGCAAGCAGTTTATTTGATCTGAAGAAAAACCAGGCATGAGAATCTCTCCTCTACTTTAAAAGCTTCCAGCTTTTGCGACTTCCTGCACTGATAATGACAGCACTTTCTCCCATGTCTGGTTAAACCCAGTAATGATAGATCCATAAAGGAAGATGGGAATTTTTGTATAAATGTATTTGAAGCAATGTAAGAGTGGGCTTCGTCCTGTGTTTCTGTTTGGAGAGAAAGGTCTGTCACCTTGAAGAAAACAGTAAGCTTGAGTACCATCCAGGTGGTACTTTGTCAAAGGATCAGTGATCAAGAGGGCTGGGAAGAATACCTCTTTATTTTGCATGTGTTCGGTGTTTTCCAAATTTTATATTTTTAAAAGATTTTATTTATTTTTAAACAGAGGGGAAGGGAGAGAGAAAGAGAGGGAGAGAAACATCAACGTGTGGTTGCCTCTCACACACCCACTACTGGGGGGACCTGGGCTGCCACCCAGGCATGTGCCCTGATTGGGAATCGAACCTGCTACCCTTTGGTTCACAGGCTAGCGCTCAATCCACTGAGCTGCACCAGCTGGGGCTGTTTTCCAAATTTTAGATCGTTTAAAAATATGTAATGTATTGTTGTATTTACAACTACATGGGGAGATGATAAAAAACATTCTATTAACTGAGTTATTATTCCAAATAATTACTCAAAGTAAAACAGCTAGTAAATAATAGAGCTGGGAGTTAAATACAAGTCTCTTAAACTCTAGTTCTAACATTCTTTCTATTCAGTGACACTGACTTTTTAAAGGACAGAAATACAAAAACACCTCTATATGCACTAGCGTGAGTGGTCAGCTCCTTCAAGCCATGACCCCAGTAAAAAGAAAGAATGAACACTCAGCAGAGCAGCCTTT
Organism: Glossophaga mutica; assembly: GCA_039655065.1. Classification (NCBI taxonomy): domain Eukaryota; kingdom Metazoa; phylum Chordata; class Mammalia; order Chiroptera; family Phyllostomidae; genus Glossophaga; species Glossophaga mutica. Next base: position 143,622,368 of record CM077307.1, read on the forward strand.
GCGGGCTGACGCTAAAGTGGTCTTTGAAGGGGTGAGCAAAAGAAAGGAAGGACTGTTTGTCATTCAGAGGCTGCTTCCAGGAGGCAGTTCACTGTTTCCTTCTGCTGAATAGGCCAGCGAAAGGCTGGCATGAACGAGGAGCCAGGGCAATGGGAACACTCGCTAACACAGACAAAAGAAAACTGGTGTTACCATGCCTGTAACAGGTGGTTTAATAGTAACCATTCACTGCTAAATGAGGGCATTCTGCATTTTATCCGACACATTTTAGATGTAGAATTTAATTAAATATATAATTTTAGATGTATATTTCAGATGTGGAATTTAGATTCAATATACTACTGTGTTAAATGATACTTTTGAAGAAAACCAATGTTTGATTCTTTATAATACATCTGTATGTCTCAAGTACACGCAGTCAAGGACACTTTTGTTTTGGGGCCCTAACACCTACATTTAGGTACAAGAAACATACTACCTAGCAGGAACTCATAGAGCTCCATAATAATCTAAGACCTTATAAGTAATGCTTAACCTTGTACAATATGGGAACCTGGGGATTCACATTAACTAACGCCTCCTTAGTCATATCTTTTGAAATACACTCATCTACCACATGGATCATGAATTTGAATCCCTGAGGGCCAACGGTATTCACTTCTTTCTACAGCTACAAAACCACTAGCTCAGAGAAAATTCTCTTGAGTATTTTCTACATAAAAATCTCTTAAAAACACAATTCATAATTTAATACTACTTGAGTTCTGTGCAAATATTATGTCTAGTTTTCATCTTTAAAGACGAGAGTCATAACATCTTAACATTAAATGAGTATTTGAACAATATAATTGGCCCTTGAAAGGAAAATATTTCCTATGCCAAGAGAAATGAGCTTTTTTTTTTCTTAATGTTTAGGGATATAGGTAGTAACAAGTAAATCAATCCCAATTTTAAAAAACTGGAAAAAAATGTTTAAGTTAGTGATAGTCATTCTTTCTACAACTTAAAACAAGCTGACAAATAAATAAAAATACATCCTTTTGAAAGCATCAAAATGTCTTCTCTACTTTTTTCTGAGATGCATTTTTACACATTATCAGCTGTGCCCTTGGGTTCACGGAATGGCTATCAAAATACATTTTCTACAAAGTTTATTCAAGTAGATTGGACAGCAGGAAGCCACGTGGAATCGAATTTACACAGTTAGCCACTTTCAAATGCATATGTTACTCAGCAGGATGTTTTCATTCATTAACAACTATGACAACAATAACCAGAACCACAGTGTCCACCACAATAAAAAAGAGGCCACAGCCTATACTGGCATTTAGAAAAGCTGGCTGCATGCTAATCCCCAGGGTTAAATAATTTTAAAAACCAAATAGGTCTAATTAAAGATGCAAAGAATTAGAAGAATTAAGGAAAAAAAAGTAGAACAAATTATCATCAATACTGAAGCTCTGAGCAAATTTTTCATGTTACAAAGAGATAATTGTTGAAATAATGGGTTTCCACTGATCCTCTTCACAATTTATCTGACTTTACCTCTAACAGTCTTTTTGAAAAGTCCAGCAATATATTTTATATATGACTAAGTTATTACAAGGTAGCAAAATTACTAAAGACAGAAAGCTGTGCTCTCTTTAAACAGTTATTTGTATATGAATGGAGTGATAGTCCCATGAATGAAAGAAGAGTTTTAATCCTGGAGCTTCAATTTATGTTTACTGCCAGTCAAGAATAGCTGAAGCAAAATAAAATCTGATTATATCAAATGTAAACATTTTAACATACCAAAGCAATAATAACCACCAAAAAATTTTAAATGGGAGGCAAACATTTATTTGAGAAACACTTTATAGCATGTTAGACAAAAACTAATACTTGCATCAAATACACATGCCAGGGAAGTGAGCCATGGTAGAACAGTGACTTTCGGACTGTGATCTGCCGCAACCTGCCGGGGCCCCCCCGGCTGGCAGAGCTCCGGGCCCAACCCTGCTTCCGCCAGGCCAGCTTCGCTTTCACTGGTATTATTATATGCTGAGTTTCTGAGTTAAGCTCTTGTTTGGATAAAGTGTACTAATGATATTAAAACAAAAACTCTCAAAACCACCACTAAAGAGTACTTGTATGGGTTCAGAAAGATGTTAACAACATAGTAAGTGATAAAAGCTAATTATAAAACTCCTTGATCCCATGTTGATTATACATACACAGAGAATTAATAAAATAATGTTAGATTATTTTATTTCTAAGAAGGAAAAATAGTATCTGTATATTCTAACTACATGTAATGAATCAAACAATGATATCATAGAGGCACATAATTTTAGAGTTTACCTTCTAGATAGCTTTCTATGTAATAGGCGTTTGAAAAGTTCAAATATGGTAAATTGTGTAATATTCATAGCACTGTTTCACTTGGAATTTACAGACAGTTTCAGAATTAAGAATAGTACGTATAAAGCATATAGAAAGGAACAGATGTCAGATTGTAATTTCTGTCTGAGTGTCTTTGATTTTCTACTAGGTTGTAAATGATAAGACAAAAGTAATGAGTAACTAAAACTATTAACAGATTCAGCATTTACAGTAGCATTGTCCAACAGAAATACAGTCCAAGCCAAAGATTTAATTTTTAATTTTATACCACCCATATTTAAAAAGAAACAGGTAAAATTTAGTTTAATATTTTATTATTATTATTATTATATTAATAAAATTAGTGTTACCCTAGTTAATATTATTAAGATACCCAAAATATTTCAATATATAATTAAGATAAAATTATTAGTGAAATATTTTACATTCACTTTTTATGTTGACTCTTTGAAATCCAGTGTGTATTTTGTACCTAGAACACCTTTCAATTTAAAGAAGTCACATTTCAAGTGCTTAATAAACACTTGCGGCTAGTGGCTAACATGTTTGGCAACTCAACTCTACAATGTTTCAAACATAAAATATAAAGTAGTGTCTTCCCCTTGGCATAATAAACATTCCATATTTCCTCAATCATCTTATGGCAAACAGCTTTAGAGACTTTTATAGTGTGGATATTGCTGGGATGGGGAGTATAGGGGGACTAAATGGTAACAGAAAAAAATAAATAGTAAATAAATAAATAAATAAATAAATAAATAAAGACCTGATTAGGTTCCATTTACCCACAAATGTAAAGTCAAATTTGGCAAAACTTGCTTATGGTTCTAGCAAAAAGCAGATATAAATCTAATCAGCTGTGCAGAAACAACTTTGGCTGGAAGGCAAGGTGCTTGCTGGGCTATTCTTGGCAGCTGTTTTAGCATCAACAGATTTCTAGCTTATAAGGACTTAGATGGAAATTTCTATGGGGATTATTTACTAGATTAAACACTAGGAAGATTTACCTCCCAATCCCATTACAATCCTAAATAATCTTTGCCTCTTTTTTTTGCTAAGAATGAAAGACAGAACAAGGCAGTCACAGTCAGCCAGCCATCAGTTCTCTGGTTGATGTCAGTCAGCACTGATCTGCCCCTGACAGCACGTCAGATGGGGCCGTCCTTTCCTTAAGCATCCTGAGCGTGTACAGTCTAACAGCTGAGCAGCTTTGACCCCATATTGGATTGACATCTCAGAGTCAGAAGGATCTAAGACAAATTCACCAGTTCAGAATCAGTTGACTCAACATATAAGTATATTAAAATTAGCTCTTCTTCCATACTTTAAAAGACAGAGACAGAGATTAGTATCACTAGCTAATTCATATGTGTATGTAATTTTTGTAATAGAGTTCTGATTTTATTGGAAAGCATAATTGAGAGGGTTAACATTCCAAACTGAATTGCCTCGTACTAAATGGAGCCTGTGGGAGCCCAAATATTCTCATCTAATTCGGCACTGCCTTCCTAGTGACAAATCACCTGAAGAAAAAATAATTCCTGGGTGGCTGACCTAAACTAGCACATATTAGAGACATATGCTTGCATTATTTAAATAGTTTATTTGATTCATGTTGCCTTCACCTACTTTGAAGGGAGATAAAAATCCTCTTTTAATGGCAGACAGCAGAGATGGTGACCACTTTATTAATGAGCACTCCCTTCGAGATCGCATAATAACTCTGTGAGTTTAGCTGAAGGTACAATGGCTCAGCTGGTGATAGAAATGAACAAATATAATAAATCTGTTTGAAGTGTTTGGTGTGTGTAAGTCCTAAGCATGGAGCTGTCACAATGTTACTGCAGATAATACATATTAAAATTATGAAATTTATTTTAAGGAAGGAAGGAGGGAAGGAAGGAAGTAAAAGACCCACAAGATAGGAAACCCCATTTTGCTCTGAAGGCAGAAAGACCTGAGCTCTAATCATGGTCTACCTCGAGCTAGTCTTGTGTCCTTGCTAACTCAGCCTCAATGCACTCCAGTATCACCCTGTGCAAAACAAGGTTAAGCAACCCATTTGGATAAGTGACTATTGAAGCAAACAAACGAAAGAGCAAGTACCACATGATGAGTCCCCAATAAAAGTTAATGTACTCCTTGCTACTGAAGAACAGGTGAATTATACAGTCAGAGAATTAGGAACAGGAGCTGCACTGATGTCCAAGGGAGGATCAAGATGGAAACCTGAGGCGTGCTTGAGGCTTGAAGGCCTTAATACAAGTAAGCACGAGAGGACAAGTGTGTCAGGAAAGAGGCTCACTTGTTATGACTTTCCTTGGGGAGTCACAAAATCATAACCAAAGTAAAAGTAAGAGAAGAGTCTGGCACCTGGGGAATGGCTAAACCCAGAAAAAAATCAGAGCAACCAGAGGGTAGGGCCCAAAAGATGAACTGAGGTGATAGCTGGTCAAAAGGACTTCCCATCCAGGGTTAAAGGATTCCTGTTACATTGAGCCTAGAATCTGCAAGAATCCTCAGGAACCTCAAGACAAGGCAACAAAATTAGGGTGTTAAAAAAGAAAATGTCCATGAGCTTCAGAGAAAAGAGACCTACCTTATCATGCTACCAAATGTAGGTAGCAACTCAGAAGAACAACAACAACAAAAAAATCGCATCAAGAAAATCTATTTTACAGTTCACAATTTGTAATTAAAGATCATATTAATTAAAACAGAGTTACCCTATACCAGTACATTCTGAAAGATATATTTTTTACCATGTTGGAATATATGGCTTAAATTTCTTAAAGCTATCAGCAAACATTTAATGAGGACATACTATGTGGAAGACATGGAGTGTTCTAAATGAAATCTACACTCAGGTAACTTTTACATTCTTGGACCACATGCCTAGCAATTAAATGACCAGATCAGTCATTCTGACACTAACTGTACTGAGAGAATAACATATAATGGAATAGATCATCTCAGTTGTGCCTGATTAGTAAAGACAGAGCATCTCTGCTTCTAACAATTTGGGGGACTATGCTGCTATAATTGATTTGTTGGGTATAGTCACATTTCTGAATATGAATAGATAATCTAAAGTTCTTTTATGATTATACTTTAAAGCAATTCAATGGAAATTTACATTTTATAATCCCAAAAAATTGCAGTGTGGAAATTATCATTTTTCAAAAAAGGTAAATAGAGACCAGTACTTCAAAATATGTGAGTGCTGACCATTATACAATCGATTCTTTAATATTTTCTTCCATGATGTTTCTGTATTTTACTAAATTTTTCCCGATTATATGCATATACTGTAATCAAATACTCATTTAATACAGCAGTAGTACTATCTTAAAAAAGTCAAACCACCCCCACCCCCACCCCACCAATGCAAAGGTACCAAATAAAATACATGATAACCAGTTAATTTGAACTTGAAATAAGCAACAAACCTGGCATATTGTTGCATTCTGGATAGCATACTAAAATATTATACTTTGTTTATAATTTTATTCAGCACCAAAATTATGAATTGCCAATTATTTGGTTGCTGCTAGACTAAGTATTACTAGTTTCTTTTACTGAGTAACTGATGAGATGTCTTAATATTCACATTTTACAGCAATAAAAAATAGGCATGTATAAAATAATAAGAAATATACATACATCTGCCTCCAGTGCCTGATATAGAGCTCCTGGAACCCTTAAAAATATGGGTACTGAGATAATATTTTGTCCCAATCCTTGACTCTGATCTTTGACATGGACCTCCTAAGGCATTTATAATTTCCTATGTGATATGAGCATTTTTTGTTCTAATGACATGGGCCTTCATGTGCTCCTGGATGGGGACTCGGGCATGAGAAGACAATCCATGATTAGAAGCTTGGAACCTTCAGCCCCAACCCCCATTCTCTGGAGAGGGAAGAGTAGCTGGAAGTGGAGTGAATAATTGATCATGCCTATGTGATGAGGCCTCCAAAAAATATCCCAAGTATGAGGCTCCAAAAAGTATGAGGCTCAGAAAGCTTCCAGTTAGTGAACACATCCACAGCTCACCCCAACTCCACAGGGTCAGAAGCTTCTTCGACAAGGCCCTTCACATCTTGCCTTAGATATCTGTTCCTATGGCTGTCCGTCTGTATCTTTTATTACTCATGTATCCTACATAAGACACTAAATGTAAGTAAGTGTTTCCCTGAGCTATGTGTGCCAGTCTAAGGTATTACCAAATCCAAGAAGGGGTTCAGGAGAACCCCAATTTATAGCCAGTTGGTCAGAAGCACAGGTTGTCACGTGGACTTGCAGTTCGCCTCTGAAGTTGGGGATAGAGTCTTGTGGGACGGAGACTTTAACTTGTGGGATCTGATGCTGACTCAAAATACACAGTGTCAGAATGAGCTGAATTGTAGGACACCCAGCTGGTTACACAGAACTGCTTGATGTATGATTTGAACATCTGGTGTCAGAAGTGTGAGGGTAAAGGAAAATACAGAGAAGTTTTTCTAAGACAACATGTCACAGACAGTAAAATCAAACAGTACAAAAGGTTCTTAGGCAATGCTTACAACAACTGCAGTAATATTTAGCTACAAAATCTGCTGGGTGCAAAGAAGAAAGCACGAGTTTTTTTGAAATTGGCATCTGGGCCCTGGCTGGTGTGATTCACTGAATAAAGCACCAGCACGAAAACCAAAGGGTCACTGGTTCGATTTCCAGTCAGGGCACATGCCTGGGTTTCGTGCCAGGTCCCCAGTAGGGGGCGCACAAGAAGCAACCACATATTGATGTTTCTCTCCCTCTCTTTCTCCCTTCCTTCCCCTCTCTCTAAAAATGAATCCATAAAATCTTTACAGATAGAAAAAATAAATTGCGTACCAGGGTAGAGTTGCCAGACTTGGGAAATAAAATACAGGATGCACAATAAAATTTGAATTTCAAACCAACTGAAAAAGAAATTAACAGGATTGTATCTCGTGCAATATTTGAGATACCCTTGTGTTAAAAAATTTACTTTTTGCTTATCTTCAAATTGGAATGGATGCCCCTATATTTTTCCCCTGGCAACCCCATAGCTGGTGTGTGTGTGCGTGTGGACGTGGGGGGCATGGCGGGGGTTAGGGGGCCAGTTCACCTAGTCTGAGGGCTCAGGAAAGGTGTCCCCGAGAAAGTGAACTGAATTTAAATGACTGTGAAATGATATTTAAAAGTGTTACAGGGGAATGAAATGCTTTTCAGGGAGACCCATTGTGTTTGTCCTAATTGCCTATATTAAATTTAAGCATTATACTATGTAAGGTCTGATGGTCTGGGTGAGCTTGGTTCTACTATATTTGGGTTCTAATCTGCAGAGCTTTTTCTTGTAGTTGTTGACACATTATCCTTGTGATGTTTAGACCACATTACCAATGAGATAATAAATTCCTAAAGCCAGCAAATGCATCCTTCCCTATGGTATACCCAGCAGCTAGCTCAATGACAGACACATGCATTTTAAAGCATTAATAGATGCTCTAAGTAAATAAGAAAATTCTCAACTGCATTTCATGGTAAAGTGAACACAAGTCAATAAATGTAAAATTCTTATAAAATAACTATATTTATTCTATTTTAATCCTGTCACATTTACTAGTGATTTCACATTATGCTTGCATGCATAAAATATTCAGATAAAATTTATAAATATGTTATTGGGGTGCAAGTCAGTTATGGGATTATGCTTGCAGAATTATAGCTAATATTTGGAAATTAAAAAACAAATACTTATTAAACAGAGACGTAGCTATAATATATTTTAAGATCGAATTCATAAGACCCCCTCAATAAAGTGCTACAAAGCTTTTGAAAGTCCACATAAACCTGATTAAATGCTGGAAATTGGCATTGTCCCCTGAGAAGCAGTTTAATAAAACAAGAATTACAAATGAATCTTCCAGGGGAAATCTAGGAAAAAGTGCTTAGGAAAGACATGCTGAGAGGTCAACACGGGTGCCATGCATTCTAATCAGCTCTACAGCACATAACAGCTGAAGCTGGCGCCTTCTACAGCAAACTTGCTGTGCACCGAATCTTGGCCCCCGAAACTCACGTGCTAAATCCCTGTCCCCAGTGTGACTACATTTACAGACAAGGCTTTCGGGAGGTAATTAAGATTAAATGATGTTGTAAGGGTGGGATCCTAATCGAACAGGATTAGAGGCCTTATAAGAAGAGGAAGGGAGAGCTATATCTTTCTCTGATCATGTGCCAAGAAAAGGCCATGTGAGGACACAGCAAGAAGGCAGCCATCGGCAAACCAGAAAGTGAGCCCTCCCCAGACCCAACCATGCTGGCACTCTGGTCTTGGACTTCCAGCCTCCAAAACTCTGAGAAAATAAATTTATCTTATTTAAGCCACCCAGTGTATGGTATTTTGTTATGGCAGCCTTAGAAGACTAAGACAAATTAAAAAAAATAAGTATTAAGCATTTTCTCATAGATGCCAAACACTACACCTGCACTTCCCAGTTCAGTATTCATTGCTGAAAAATCAATGACTTAGAGTATGTATGCTTCATAATCTCATCTTTTCAACCTAAAACTTGTCCCACTCTCCAACTAATGAAAGGCAGGGCACTTCTATGCAAGTTCATTAAAACGTACTGGAAACGACAATAGATAGTCATTAAACAATTTTGGCAAAATAAAATGAGTGGTGGGTTTTAACTACATTTCCCATGCCTCCTCCTTATCAATACAATACATTTTGGACCAAAGGTAATCTAAAATAGTGAAATATGTGCTTAAGAGAACTTTCACAAATAATAATGAAACTCCAGTAGCATCTTATTAGATACTATTTTGATAACTCCAAGTATCCTTAGTAATTTGATATGCTAACTAACTCAGCGGAGCTACACATTTGTGAGTTTATAAATGTGCATAAATGTACCTCAAAAATATTTTCATCTACCTAAATAATAGCAGGTAATAAATATTTGTGATCTTCAACATATTTGTTCCATTTTATTTATGAACCTGTGTTTCACCTTAAACATCTAGTTTAAAACAAAACATTCTCTAAGAAATAATTGTTTCAAAGAATATTTTGGTGGAGGTGCTTTTTTTTTAAACTACTGAGATGCTCCCATTCAAATTCACTTATATTCCTTCCCAAAAGGATGGTGCCTTGACCATATAAACCTTTTAGTACAACAGAATTTCCTGCAGAAAATAGATTCTTGCTATAGGATGCCCTTTAGAAAAATAAAACAAAAGCCAAATACCAATGTATTAAAAATATCATGAACAAATTAAGGATCACACAGTCTGGAACATCCCCTTTAGCACCCTCTGTGTATCTTATACCACAGGCAGACCTACACAATAAGTCATATTATAAAGTGACTGTTGTGTAATGAACATCAAATCACAAAAGGGGACTCAGTCAGTTGTGTTAAACATTTAATAACAGCTATCAAAACAGATTCAGTCACTTCTACCATTGAAAGTACAATGTGCAAAGTCTTTTTACTAAACTCCCTTCTCTCTTGCACGACACTGGATGGGCATTGCGAATATTTCAGGACTATGATTTTACCACATGAACAATAATCATTCTGGAGAAACAAAATGTATACATGGAGATCATATTATTGGACTTGAAATAATGGAAAGAATGGTTTTGAAAGTCTGTCTCTACTGCTTTACATACCCTGGGCATTAGGTCATAGTTCTTAGAGTGGGCCTTGCCTGGCTCCAGGTGTATAATCTATAAACTTAATGGCACCAGACTACGTGATTTCTAAGAACTATGACCTAATGCCTTAAATCTGAAGAGTTCTACACTGGAAAGATTAAAAGGTTGCTTACCACTTAGTGTTAATAATCTATTGAAGTTTCCTGCGAAATGCCACTAATAGGGCTTATAGACCTACAAAATCAAAACTGTGAATTTATGGGGTTTACGTCATTTTCCCCTGAGTTTGTATGTCCTGAATTGTCTTTATATCTGTACCTTCAAGCATCTCTACAGAGCCACTTGTGATGTTAGCAGAACATGAGCAAAAGTCTCTCTGTGGGAAGTTCACCAAGGCAAGTCCTGCCTCTGAGCAGTGAGTGGCTTCCTCTTCAGTAGATCAACACAACAGTGCTGTGCCCAGAGTCAAATCTAGAACAACGACAAGTACAGCCTGCTCCTTTGCAAAGGAAGTGTACTCTTTCATTCTAAGCAAGCCCCTGTGTGGATGATGACTGTGAACTAACTGTGAGTGACATGGCTAGTGCTAAGTTCTTCCTGTGAAAATCAGAACCACTACTGAGCAATGAAAAAAGTTTATTCTTCTTTTTTCTCTGTACATTTGGAAATGCTGGCTTTTCTGACAATTAAAGACCCTCCCTCGCACCAGATAAAAGAACAGCAGGGACAGATTTGCACCCCCTCGAGGCTGTTGGCTGCCATTGGTGCAGATCAACAAAGACAGGAGATTAATTGTCCTTTAGAAATGAAGTGGTAACCAAAACAGCTGCCCTTTGAGTTAAAACAAAAAATCAGTGGACTAAACAACAGAGCATGGGATGAATATATCAAGTAAATAGTATTTTAGTGCCAGATCTTGAAGGGAACTCTACGGGGAACAGGAAGAGGACTCACCGCCAATGTGCCAGCCCCCTTCATAATGGAGTAAATGCTTTCAGGTAAGAAGGTGCAGAAGATGCCTGGGGAGAGCTTCACAGTGAGGCGCAAACCCTGAGTCAAAGGACGAACACCCAGCCGGAAGGTAAATGGTCCCAAGGCAATGGAAACCTCAGGTTGATTTACAGATGGCTGGGATTTTTTTCTTAATTATGCTGGCCCAGACCCCCTAATTGATCACAATACCTATATAGGTTGATTATTTACATAGTTTGCCTAATACAAAATACCAAATAATGGCATACAGAGTGTATGAGCCTATGTAGGAAGAGGAAGCTTTCAAAGGTTGATATTCATTTAAAAAAGCATCAGTTTTAATAGAAAAAGCTACAAAATAAGTGTATTGAAAATATCCTGACCTTGAGATCAGATTTGTGTTTAAAACTCCACTCCACTGTGAGCAGACGTGATATCACAGGCAAGGTACTTAATCTTCTGAGCTCCTTTCCTTCCATTTGAAAATGGAGATAATATCATCTACCTCATAGACTTTTGTAAAAAAAAAAATTAAAAGAAATAAACAATAAATTATGTCAAGTCCCAGCAGTGCCTGGAACATAATATATAATCAATAAATATTACTCCTCTCAACTTCCTTTGGCTGGGAAAAAAGATGATATCATTAACTATCCCTTATATTTCTTCCTTCTGCCTGTATATTTAAAATCTTTCAATATCAATAAAAATACTACATATAAGCTTAGACTATGGTAGCATCTAAAGGCATGAATTAATGACAGGTACATATGCATGTTTATATATTTGTTACTAGGAAGGAAAAAGTTCCAGAAATATTTTAGTTTCTAAAAATGCATATTATATGCTGTAAAAGCACTAATGTTATTTTCAGTCATTTATGTAAGGCACCATTTAGTATATTAATTTTAAAGCATCATGGTATCTAATAAGCTAATTTGATAAGTTAAAACATATAAAATCATTGTAAAAAATATTTTCCCAATGATTGGCCAGATAGTTTCAAAGTTATGTTACTCTTAAAGATGACATATTTGAAATGAAGTGGTGATGTGAACAGGGGAATCAGGCAACAAACCATATGTTTGATTTTTATGTTTAGTCTTTAGAAGTTTCTCTAAAAGTTAAAAAAAATGTACTTAATTTTCATAAACATACAATTTTCTTATTAAGATTTATTTTAAGATGGATTATTAAAGTTTACTTTAAGTATGCCGTTCCCTGAAACAGCTGGCAGTTTTAAAAATAAAAATCTCAAAATCTTTTAGCTGGACTGAGGTTTGAAACTTGTTTCCAATTATTTTCACAAAACCACTTAGCAGATAGCTGTTTTGCAAATAAATCTTTCATGAAGCTATCTAAGGGTCGATGTGCTTGCAACAGCCACCAAACGTATGCAACTTCTGAGACAACTGGAAGATCCGTGATTAATGCGACTTGGTATTTTTCCTAACATTTACTGTATCCATCAATAGTGGTTAATGCAACCACTTCCAGTAAGCAGCTGCCTTAAAAGCTCAGAAACATTTAGCCATAAAAAACAAAAGTGCATCTGTTCTCCCTTCACACATAAGGAATGCTTTTCCTACATAAACAAGAAAAATATGTGTGAAACATCAATATAAGAACTCATCGCTCTTTTCACGGAAAAGTGTGGCAAACTGAGAGTAGAGAGACAATTTGGGGAAAATCGTGTGTGCCTGAGAGGAGGCTCCCTGGGCCCTAGCCTTTGCTCTGACACTCACTGTGGTTCCTCAGATGACTGTCTGATTTGAAACTAGATTTCTAGCTCAAAGCAGGAATGCTCTTTAAGCCAGCCACTAGAGTGTAGGGCTAAGATGTGGAACTCTGAACCAGCAACCTGTATATAGATGCTGCGATCCAGCCTGCCTGGATTCCAGTTCCAACTTTTCTGCTTAATGTGCTTCACGAGCCTGGGCAGGGTACTCAACTCTCAGCTCTTCAGTCTGCATGTCATTAAAACAAGGATCATAGAATCATGGTATCTACTTCATTGTGATTGGGAGTATTAATTGAGAATTCATGGCCTGAGATGTAGAAAGACAAAAAAATACAACAGCTCTCTCTCTCATTCTCTCTCCATGCCCCTCAGAGACCTAGCCTTTCCCCAATAATCAGCAACTCCTGAGGCCGCAGAATACAGTAGCCAGGACCTGACTAATGGTCACAAGGTCAGGACATCTGGCAGGCTAAAGATAACATCTTGACCTTAGTTATGCTTTAGCTTCTGTGCCCTAAAGTGGAATACTGTCTACTTTCCCATGACACCAGAAAGAGGGACACTGGAGCAGACCTCAGAACCAGCCTTAAGACCTAAAGAAGTAATGAATTACCCTTATCTCACCCCTGGCAATCAGCTCCCAATACGACTGAGAACCCCTAACCCTCTGTCTTCTGATTTTGCCCTGTATCATCTGGGGAGTTCGGGCTTTTGAGCACTAGCTTCCCATTCTCCTGGGTGGCAACATTTGTAATAAAATAGCCAATATTTCTCCACTGTGATTCTTGATGTCTAGTGTTTGGCTCTGTCAGTGCTGAGTGGACAGAATATTTCTGTTCAATAACAATATTAGTATTATTGTAAGTAGAAGTAGTATTACTATAACTATCACTTTATTCTGAGAAAAATTTGGGTGGCTTATAGATAGTACAAGAAATACAAAAGTAAAGAAATCCAGGAGAAAGGAAAATGGAAAAGGGTATGAAGAACAAACTGAAACCATAAAAGTACTAAATCAATTAACCAATTAATTAATTAAAATACGTGATAAAGTCCTTTCTAAGCTGACCAAAAGAATAAGAAATCATTCTCTAAATGTTTCAATTTGTAGTCTGCCTCATATTTAGAACAATCAGAACTCAGATATTTCAAGCCTCTTTCTTAAATTTGCTAAGAATTAAAAGAATGAGCTTGAGTAACTCAAGAAATGATAATATAATGCCAAATAGTAACTAAAAATAAATATATGAGAAATAGAGGGAGGCGAGTGAGGGAGATAAAGGAAGAGAGAGATGGGAGGAGAGGGGGAAAAATACATTTCAGAGCACAATCTAAATACCAGAGAGAGCTCACCTTGGGCTACTGGGGAAGACAGTTACTGAGGCAACAGATTTCTGCCAGCTGCCTTGTGGATGGCTTCCCCCTGGGGATTATCACATGTGATCATTTTCAAGCTGCTACTTTCATCCCCTTGAGCAGAGGCCCTGCCTTTTACTCATGCTGACACGCAAAGCTTGGTTCTCTTCCCCAGGAAGCAGCGGGCAGCCGGAAGGGCAGCACGGCAGCACATGGGCTACGCATCTCTGGGGTCAGTCTGAGTTCCACATTCTCCCCCCCAGGAGACTCCGTCTGGGGCCAAAGACACAGAGTAGCCCTGCTACTGTGACTGGCCTTAAATTCTCCAAATAGGTTCTGTATTAAAAACTAATTTGCATCAGAGTTATAGCTCAGAACAAATGTCTGTGGGTGCTCTGGCTTTCCTGGAGAAAGCTGTCAGCCTCTCTATCCTTTCTCTTCCTCAAAGGACAACATCTAATTTTCTCTGGTCTAAGTGAGCCTCAGATTTCTCATTCTGCACTTGTTCTCTGTATGGCTTTATTCATACTCATGGCTTTATCTGCCAGGTAAAGACCTGATGTCTCCCAAATGTCTCCTGAGCTGCAGGCCAGTATATATAAACCCCCACCAGGCCTTTCTACCTGGATTTATCTTACCCTCTTCCCCTCATCCCTACTGCAAATTCAACATGGCCCAAGTAAAACTCAGCATCCAATACACCTCCACCTGTCGCCTCTTTCTGACTTCTCTGTGAGTGATAGCAGCTAATCCATTTTAGCAACCTGAGAATTTCTATGATTATCTCTCCCTTATTTCCTGTATCCAATTGCTCATCAAAACTCACTGATTCTACTTAATAACCATATCCCCAGTCTGTTCCTTCTTTTCTAGTCCCACGTCAAATGGCTTAGTTCAAGTTCTCTCCTTGTGGCTACTAAATAGCAAACCAGTTTGTGGATCTCAAAAATCTCTTCATTTCATTTTTCACATTTTTGATACATAGAATCTTCCTAAAAGGTAATATCTTCATGGAAGCTGATACGTAGAAATTAAGCAATTTGCCATGCAACCAGTAAGAAGTTTAGGCTTGAAGTAAATCTCACCCTCTTGTACTCACCTATAATCTCTAACCAAGACCCACCCTCTGGGTCCCACTTCATAGCTGTACACAGCCTTTCTCTGATGGTTAGAGGATGCCACAATTAGGAAGCAAAGGTGGCTTTTCCCTAAGAGACAGTTGTCTCAAAAGGTAAGTACCATAGACAAATGCTTTGGGTGAGGATATGAACTGGGAGCTAAAAACACTAGATGACCATTTGTTCCCTAAAGTTAATCTAGTATAACTTTCAGGAAGATCAGTTTATTAAACGCAGAACCCCAGTCTTTAAAAACAAGTTGTGGCTCCCTGAACATTTCTTCTTGCCTTTAGTGATTGATCTGTCACTGGGGCAATAATTTTGTTCCAAATACACATTTAAAACAGGCCTTATGTAGATTAAGTATACAGTTAACACTGCAAACCCATGAGTGAGAAGCAAAAGGTAAGTACGAAAACTTTACTTTTTAAAAATTTAGCATCTGTGGGCTCAAATTAAATATAGCTTATAATAAAAGTCTGTCAGTGCTATTCTACATAATTAATTTGAACTTTGGCACACTTAAGCTTGCTAATGCAGAGCTGCTAATAGTAATGAATTGAAACCGAGTGGATGATATGTATTTTTCAAATTACAGCAATTGAAATATGCATAAAATGTACAAAACACCTCACCTGGAATGACTCTGTAATTTATTCTAATAATTAGTTCAGTAATGTCCTTTTTTATTACCAAAGATTTTATTCAGAGATACATCCATTATTTGCCAACATACTAAAAATAATAGAACTAATAAATCACCTAAATTAAGAACTTAGCATTGTGTAGAAAGGACTATGGACTCAAGTTCAGATGAGTGAGGTTGTCTCACTGCTTGGTTCCCTCTTTTTATCTGCCCATCATTTATGACTGGCAAGTAGATTAAAGAGAAGAATCTTAAATAACTCTCCAATCCCACTCCCTTGATGCTTTTACAGTCTTAGAAAATACCACGAGACAATCAAGTTAGTAAATGTGAAGATTCTCAGCCATAGGGTGGGAGATGTCATTGTGACATTGGACATACTCACTTGATTCTAATAACTAGCACGGCCGGGAGATGTCACTCTACTGCAGCAGTTCTCGAAGTGAGGTCCAAGGACCACGTGCTGATCCTGAGATGCTTCAAAAGGTTTATGAGGTAAGAACTATTTTTATAGTAATCATAAGTCATTATTTGCCCTTTACACTCTTACTTTCTCAAGAGTGTGAATGGAGTTTTGCAGAAACCATAGGCATGTGCTATCACAACAGACTGAATGAGCAGGTGTGAGTATTCAGCTGTCTTGTCTCCTATCAATCCAGATGATAAAGTGACTTGCAAAACATAAAATAATGCCACTCATGAAATACGGGTTTGGGGAAAACATCTTTCGCAAAAATATGTTATTAAATTAACAAGTAATAGGCTTATTTTGCTATTTCAAAATTATATAATTAATAATTATTGTAAGAACTTTCCCATTTTAGATCTATTCCATATAAACAAAAGCTTGGCTCAGAAAGATTGAGAAGCACTGCACAATCTTTTTTTTTTTTTTTTTTTTTTGAGTGGGATTTAAGCAATGATTCAAGATCATACACTGTGACCATCCTCTGGGGTCATTTTCCAGCTTTCCTCCTCTTGGCTAAAACCTCCCCTCCTTTCTTCCTTTAGCGAGTTAAATTAATTTAATTTCCAGTTAAATTAATTCAACAGTTATCTCCTTGGAGGCTATTAAGAGCAATGCCCAGGAAAATGGGCACCTTTGGGAACATAAAGCTCAAAGAGGATATGATAATTTGAGAAGTGAAGATGTCCACATAGCAAGGTTAGACAGTGATGCATAGTAATACATGACTCAGTGATTAACAAATAGAGAATGCTCCTTCCTTTGCGATGGGGAGATAAGTGTGGCTAGGAGTTTTAGCGACAAGCCTCATAGACATAGCAATGATTTCCGTATCCATTGTCTACCTGTTTACCAAATGAAAATGTGGTAGCTCACAAAACGCACACAGGAAGATCACAAACAAAATAGATATACAATGAAATTAGGATGCGTAGAAGAGTAAAAATGAAGGCAAAGATGAAGCTAGAATTAAAGGAAACAAATGCTGAGGTCCAGGACTAGCTGCATAATTTGCATGGCCCAGTAAAAATTAAAATGCAGTGTTCTTTGTTTACAAAAAAAAAGTTAAGCATTTCAGGACGGTAACAGCAGAGCATTAAATCAAGAGCAGGGCACGTGGAAGCATGCAGTCCTGGGTGCCTGCATGGGAGCCACGTACTGAAGCCATCCCTGCTGATGTTCTTCACAATTGCATAAGTTCACTCTCAAATCCAGCTTTAAACTAACTTAGAAGGCAAAGCAAAAAGAAAAATATGATCAGTTTTATAAATTCACAGTGTTCATTCCACAGGACATACCATGAAAAACTACTAGAATTACATCAGAATAGAATTTAACTTCAAAAAGGAGATTGGAGTTTATTTCATCTAAATTCTTTCATTTCTGTGTTGAAGCAGTGGCGTCCCTGAGCACTCACTACCTGATTCCCCAGGAGGCACAAGGAGCTACAGGTCCAGGTGAAAGGAGATTCCCAGGCTGCTCATCCTCCCCAGAGTGCTCAGAGACACAGGGCGGCTTTCTGCCTCTCGCACCTCCCCATTCACTCTCACCCATGCACAAAAACAAGTATGACATGAAAATAGAAGCAGCAGATTTTTTGAATGCTTATTTTGCCATACATTGTTCCAAACATCTAATTCTCATAACCACTTTGATACAGAGACATCTGGTCAGCTCACTAGGGAGAAGTAAGGATGAGCTATAGGAGGAATTTGCTGAGGCGATGGTACACAGGATTGGCTAAGAAAATGGAATGCCTCCAGAGCACATGGAATTATGGGCAAAAAGATGTGAGATGAACGGGCTCTTGGGCTCCTGGGCTGGCTAGATCTGGCTCTCGGGCTCTCTTCCTTGAGGATGCCTGCATTTTCCCATGGACAGTATTTTGGATGGAAGGAACTCCAAGCACAGCCTAGGACTGGGCTGGCCTGGCAGAGGGTGGCAGGGTTACTCTTCTTTGGGTGTTCTAGAGGGGGTGACCTCTGATGAGGCAACCTGTCATTTTTCCAAAATCGTGTAGCTTTTGTTGTATCTTATGTTGTTTTAGTTTGTAAACTAACCTTATAGAAATGAGATAATTAAAACCAACAGGGGAAAATGCCAGGAGAATTCAGGTGTTAAAGTTTAGCCTTAATTGATAGACTTAAGGGACTAATTCATACAGAAAGCTTTTATTCCAAAATTGTGAAGCTTTTGAATAAAGACTCCTTTCCTTTATCACCAAACCTTTGCCTCTGGAATTTTGCCTACAGGGTGGCGGCAGGCAGCAGGACCCCAACTGCTGTTCTGTAACAACTTTACCACTCTCCCTGTCTTACAGAAGAAGCAGCTCACAACAATGAAATAACTTGCCCGTGACATGCTCTGGAATGTGAACTCGGGCGCTCCAGCTCTTGCTCTTCTATTTCCTATCTTTTATTCTGTTTTCCTATACAGAAGTCCCACAGGCACCTTTTAGAAGGACTTAACCAAGTCTACAGATTCAGAAAACAGAAAGAAAGAAAAAAAACGTATCTATTATCTAGCTAGTCCAGCCCTTCATTTTACACATAAAGAAACTAAGACCTATAGTACTGTAACTTATTGAGATCTCCAGAGAGAGCCTGACAGAGTTAGATCAATGTTCTTCACTCCATTTCCCCCAAATTTACTGTGTATCAGAATAGTCCTGGGAGCTTATTAAAAATGCAGAGTCCTGGGCCCCCTACCAGACCAAAAGTCCAGATTTCTTGGGACCTGGACAGGAGCCAGAGGCTTTTCTAACAGCAGCTCCCCAGATGATGTGCAGCAGCCAGCCAGGCAGTAGTCAGTGGGCGGGGCTGATACTTCCTGCCCCACACCCTGCAGGGGTCTCCTCTACACCAATCCAACCTCCCCTTCTTGCAGCTGGAGATAACGGAAATTACAGCAACATGACTCCCTAACATTTAACATCTCTGAATTAGATTGAAATCAATAAACCCAGCAAAAAACCAAAATCGATGCTTTAACACTTTGCAATCTGTTTTAGGTAGATAATAGGCATTTTCAAGAAGGATGGGTTAAAAAATAATAGGTAGAGATAAGCTTTTAGAAATGGAAGGGAGACACCCAGTGAAGGGAACTGCAAGAGTGTGCAGTGGGCCTGTGAAGTGGGAGATGCGTGGAAAAATAATTTTTGTAGGGGAAGAATGCGAGGGTTAGGTGAAGTTGAAAGACTGTATCTGACTTCTTTCTGGAGCCAGAAGGCACCCAGCCTTCTTAATTCCCATAGTAGTTCCTCCAAGTACACAGGGGTCAGATTTGTGTACTCGATTAACTTAAAATATGCTTATTTGCAAATAATCTTTAAAAGTTGTTAATAACCAAGACAATAATATGTAAACACAAGTATTTAGAGGTGGTGAACTGATATCTTCAATTTCTTTTGAAATGTAAAGAAAGTAAAACAGATTTATGGATGAATAAAGTCATGGATAGATGGATATATATGTGATAAAACAAGTACAACTGGTTCCCAACTTCTGATGGTTTGACTTACAGTTCTTTGACTTTACGATGTTGTTAAAATTATACTCAGTCAATAAAAATCATCCTTCAGATTTTGAAGTTTGACCTTCCGCAGGCTAGTGATATGCCAATCATATTCCCTCAGGAGGCTGGGCAGCACATGACACAAGGGTGGCCGTCAGTCACCCTACAGTGTCCTGCGTTGCCAGCGTTTTTTGGATATTCTGTTTTCGCATCCCATTATGTCTACAAAACACCCATCTCCCGCTTCTGGTGAGAAGAAGAGGAAGGCAATTACTCTTGAGATGAAACTCAAGATAATTGCCCAGCATGAATGCTGCCAGCCATAATTACCTAAATTACATGAGATATTCAACACTTGATTATAAAATAGGGTTTGCATTAGAGAATTTTGCCTGACTGTAGATTAATGTAAATGCTCTGAACACATTTAAGGCAGGCTATGCGAAACTACGATGTTTAGTAGATTAGGTGTATTAAATGCATGTTGACTTAATATTTTCCATTTTGCAATGGGGTTAACACAAGTGTTAGTCAAGATGCATCTGCCTAGTAAAATGATAGTGGCAAAATCTAGGTGGTGGATATACTGTTGTTGACTCTAAACTTCTCTTGACTTCCCTCAAATTTTGAAAATTTTCATGATAAGGTATTGGAGGGGCAATGTATTTAATAAAAGTATCCCAAACAAGACGGCATTGTGTCTTCATCTTGAAAACTTTTACTAGTTAGAAACAAAAGCAAAACTTGGCTTCATTGATATACAGAGTTTAAAGTTGGAGGAGAAAAAAAAGTTTGTTTCTTGTGTGCTTGTTAAAGGAGCTCATTTCTCAGTTATTGGTATTGAAGTGTGCGTGCTCCCTGCCTTTTGAAGACACTGTGAAAAACAGGGCACTGGGGTTTCACACATTAAGATGAGGAAAATCAATTTCCTCCCACAAAACACAGAGCTAATTGGGGTAGAAAATTACCATTTATTTCTTATTAATGAATCCTTATCCATCTTCAATTTATGGATAATAGGTTATCCATAAATTAAATGTGCATTAGACTCAAATGACAGTTCCTGATTTCAGTCCTAACCCAAGGATTTAGAAAGTAAACTCTGGGACAAGGAACTTTGACTTCACACTAACCAGAGAAGGTATTTTCAAAGAAACAAATGTAGCAAAGAATACATAAAACAGCTAATTCCTTTCTTCCTGGTTTCCATCCCATCTTCTAATGGGCCCTCTTCTAGCACAGGACAGTTGGTGTGTGTTCCGTTTGCCTTTATAATTCCTATCTGAACCCTCCCTATCATCCTTTGCTCTTTCAAAGACCCAGAATTTCCTTGTACATTTCAAGAACTCCTCCCTCAATCAGAAAAGACCACCAGTGCTTTCCTGGAGAATCCTTCACCTGACCCTGGATCACATAACACACTAAAGATGGGGCTTCGTTCTTTTGAAAGGACCAGAATGTTTCTGGGGCCCCTGCTTACCAACAAGACAAATGGAACACTAGCTCATTTACAGGCAACACTGAATTTTTTCTTTCTTCAAAATTCGTATTGAACTCACAGGTAGAGAAAAGAAACATAGCTGCTGTAGATTTATTCTGTTTTGGAAGAAGACAGTATTTTCATACCTCTTGATTTATTTTAGTTCATGTTTATCTTGACCTTGCTACCCCATAGTGAAAAATGAGAGCCTTTTTTCTTGGAATAATTCATGTTATTAACACCATCCTTAAAATGAGAACCAAATTTTTAATATTCATTTGCTTTGTGTTGGCTATTTTTTTTCAAGACCTACATTTAATTCAGTACACTATCTGTTACTTCTAAATTCTGTTACTTATTCAACAAGTATTTATCAAGTGCTTATGTCGGATGTTGTATAATTGCTGGAATACACACAATACCAAATTAAGTAAAAGAG
The DNA here is from genome assembly GCA_039655065.1 of Glossophaga mutica. Taxonomy (NCBI): domain Eukaryota; kingdom Metazoa; phylum Chordata; class Mammalia; order Chiroptera; family Phyllostomidae; genus Glossophaga; species Glossophaga mutica. The sequence continues at coordinate 143,644,159 of CM077307.1, forward strand.
TATCCCTGACCATTCATTGGTTAAAGGAGGAAGATATGTAAATAAATAATTTCAGTGTACAATGAAGCAAGTATTACCCTCCTAGTATGCTTCAAATTCTAATTTTATTTTGAACAGTTCCCATTACCAAGGTCACCAGTGAGCACATTTTAACATTTTTTAATGGTGTCTCTTGATCTTCCCAGAGTTATAAGAGCCAAAATGAAATTAGAATAGCCTGGAAAATGTACAAATTGTACACTGTTTTTCACTGAAAGCAAATACTAGTACTTTTCAGGTTTGGTTTTTCATATTGTGATTTCTGTCAGAGTTCCTAACACACGGGAAATGTCCTAAGTAATGAAGCAACAAAGCTTCCTTTCATTATGTTAATGAAGTGACTGATTGTCAGTGAAACCAATCAGAGGATTGGAGGGTTAAAACTTTCCATCCCACCTCTCTGCTCTGACCTCCAGGAAGGAAAGAGGGGCTGGTAATTGAATCCATTGCCAGTGGTCTATGATTTAATCAATCATGCTTCTGTCATTAATAAAAAACAAAGCCACAAGGTCAAGGTTTGGAGAGCTTCTTGGTTGGAGAAAACATAGAAATTCAGGGAAGCACAGTGTGCCTGGAGGGGAAGCAGAAGCTCAGCACCTTTTCCACACATGTGGCTTTTACACATCTCTTTCAAAGGCTGTTCCTGAATAAACCAGTATTATTTTATAATAAACCAGTAATCTAGTAAGTCACTTGTTTCTCTGAAGTCTGTGAGCTTCTCTGGTAAATTAATCAAATCCAAGAAGAGGGTCATGGGAACCTCTGATTTATAGCCAGTCTGTCAAAAATACAGGTAACATCTTGGCCTGCAAGCAGCTCTGAAGGAGGGCAGGGGTGTGTGTGTGTGTGTGTGTGTGTGTGTGTGTGTGTGTGTGTGGTGGGGTCAGTCTCATGACACTTAACCCTTAACCTGTGCAACGTGATGCTATCTCAGGATAGAGAGTGTTGGTTGAATTGTAGGACACAAAGTTGGTGTCTGAGAGTGTTTTGGTGTGGTGGGGGAAATCCCCCACATGTTGGAATTGGTGATCAACACCTTAGGTTTAAAATTCCAGTGGCAGGATTCTGTGTAATAAAAAGAAAATATTAAAAATAATTGCTAAAGCCCTTTAAAAGAAAAGTCTGACCACAACAATCTGCTATAGAAATTTCTTGCTTATTAAGCTGTCATTTAGAATGGAAGGACAGATAAAGCGCTTCTCAGATAAGGTCAAGTTCAAGGAGTTCATCATCACCAAGCTCTTATTATATGAAATGTTAAAGGGACTTATCTAAGAAAAAGAAGATAAAAAATAGGATAGTGAAAAGACAGCAAACTCACAGCTATTAACAACCACACCTAAAACAAAAGCAAACTAAGCAAACAGCTAGAACAGGAACAGAACCACAGAAATGGAGATCACGTGGAGGGTTAGCAACAGGGGAGTGGGAGGAGGAGAGGGGGGGAAGGTACAGAGAATGAGTAGCATAGATAGTTGGTAGAAAATAGACAGGGGCAGGGGAAGAATAGTATGGGAAATGTAGAAGCTAAAGAACTTATGACACATGGACATGAACTAAAGGGGGGAATGTGGGTGGGAGAGGGTGTGCAGGGTGGGGGGAATGATGGGGGAGAAACGGGACAACTGTAATAGCATAATCAATAAAATATATTTTTAAAAAAAAGAATGCCTAGAATTAAATACAGAATAATAACACCACCTAACAGCTGGAGTATGTGGGGTTTTTTGTTCCTACCAATCATCTAAAATCTAGTATTTTCTAACTTCAGATATGGTGAAGCTATTATTAACACCAGAAGTTAAAACTTGGGGACACAGAAACAAATATATTATTCAACCAGTCAGGATCCTGAGAAACTTGAAATATCGATTGATTTAACTACAGGATCAAAATTATAGCATCATGGCTTTTGGCAGCTCACCCATCACACCAGCAACCTATCGGCATGTGGCTGAGCTTGGTAGTAATTTGTTACTGTACCCTGTTTCTGTGAGACCCAAAATCTCGACTAAGCCTATTATTGGAATCCTTTTTATCAAACCATCCTCACTGAAAAGGACCCTTTGGATATTTACTGTCTACCTCTTGAAGACACTTGAGGGAGATTAAATGATTACTCATTACTTGCTTGCTTTTCAACTATCTTATATTGAAAAGTGAAAAAGCAAAACATAGGATCATAATAAATCTCAGCTTAATGGTCCATCTGGTAGTGACAGCAGGAAAACTCTGTAGAACAGCGTATCTGCCTCCTCAAAACAACTTCCTAAAAATTCTGCATTCATCCTGGACCTTCCTTTGGCATTCTAGAGCTGTCTTGAGTTTATCTATGTGTTTAGTACATAATGAACCAGAAATTATACTTCTATAAATCACCTCCCATCTAGTAAAGTGGCCTTTCTTATAACTACTTTTGAGATGAGATCTTACAAATTGTAAATTCTGGTAGTTTGTGGGCTTGGTGAATAGTTTCTGTTTATTCTTCTTGCCTTCAATTTCACTGTCAACCCAGTAACATCTAACTTCCAGCATGACTTTATTAACAGAACCTGCTTTCACTAAGATTGTCAATAATTTCAAGTTTCCTAATCAAAATGATTTTTTCCTCAGTACTTCTATTTGCAGACATGTCTACTAAAGTTGATTATACCTTGACTGTCAAAAAGGAATTTGCTGAACTTATGAAAACCTCATTCTCCTCAATATCTTACTTTTCTCTGTACCCACTCCCTGACCATCCCTCCGACATTTATCATGGGTCTCCAGTCCTTTATCAGTTGTTGGATATTGATGCATTCAAGGGTCTCATTCTTAATCTATGTCTTTTTACTGCTCCCTTATTTATTGATGCTCCCAAATCTATATCTCCAACCCAAAGTTCTCCTTTGAGTTACAAATGTATATATTCAATTTTATGTTGCCTATATGCATATATATTGCATATATGAACTGATTCCTTAACAAATAATTTTTTAATTCAACTCCATATTCGAATCAGGATTTCTTGCTCATGATTCTCTAACTGCAGAAAACAATACTGGGAGTCCTGAAAATCTTAACTGCTAAATTTTCTCAAGTATAGGCTTCCCTCTTCAGTCTACTAACTCTATTCTAGTTCAAGGAAATGTTTATAAAAACATGGTCTATGAGGACAATTTGTATCAGAAATTACAGGAGGGAAAATAACAAAAATACAGATACCATTGTTCTTAGCTCTTACTGGATAGCACGTAGTCCAGATAATTTGTAAAACCCTTTAAATTAAAATCTTAGCCCCAAGTGAGAAATAGCCTTTTCTTTGTTTCAAACTTCTAATCTAGCAACACTAGGAACATTTCTTCCCAAACCAATCAACCACTGACTTGTTACTAACTTTCATATAAATCTTATCAAAAAAACTTTTTGAAAGATGAATACACTGTCTTCTTGACCATGTATCTATTTACCCTTTTAAGCTTGAACATAGGTTTAATTTTTCCCCTTTAAATATGTTGACTATCAGTCAATGGTACAAGATTTAATTTTCTTTGTTTTTGTCCAAAATGGGCATTACATGGGATGTGATCAGAATTTACATAAGACTAATAATTTTGTTTCAGATATGTATGTGTGTATTTAATATACTGCAATAATTTAAAAAATTTATTATGGGCTATGGCCAGAAAGTACAAAAGCCACCAGTTAAATGTATTGCAACACATAATTGCAATAATACCATATAATTCATGAAGCTAGCCAAAAAATTTAAAAAGCTGTGTTTTCCTCCCTTCCCACTTCACCTGAGTAAAGTAACTTTCTGCAAGGTCACAGTCCAAAATGTATTATGTGCAGTCCCATTTTTCCCAATCATCAGCAAAAATATTTTTTTCAATTGTCATTCAGGTTTGCACTTCACTGCTTTTGAAGGCTAGAGCCCTTGTAACCATCATAGTCATCAAGCCAGTCAGTACAGAGCAGTGTGAAGGCTGGAGGCCACCAGGCCTCAAACTATTATTGCTGTAGGCCAGCAATTTTCCACCTTTTCCCTCTCATGGCACACATAAACTAATTACTAAAATTCTACAGCACACCAAAAAATACAATTTTTGTCAATCTGACAAAAAAAAAATAGCTATAATTTTGATTCATTCACACCAGGCAGCCAGTGTTGTATTGGCTGTTGTCATTTTTTATTTGACAATCTAAGGGGAAAATGGTCAGTTCCCCTGACTAAATAGTCAAGTACGACTTGTTTTAAGATTTTTGTGGCACGCCAGTGTGCCTCAGCAAATGGTTGAAAGTTGCTGCCCTGGGCTGAAGGCCTGCCCCTGCCTTAGGGCAGGGGTCCCCAACCAGACCATACAGTATGAAGTGAGCAACGGGAGAGGGAGCGAAGCATCATCTGTATTTACAGCTGCTCCCCATCACTTGCAATACCGCTTGAGCTCTGCCTCCTGTCAGGTCAGCAGAGACATTAGATTCTCATAGGAGTGCGCAAACCCTACTGTGAACCGTGCCTTCAAGGGATCTAGGTTGCACACTCCTTATGAGAGTCTAATGCCTGATCATCTGAGGTGGAGCTGAGGTGGAGCTGAGGTGGTGATGCTAGCACTGGGGAGTGACTGCAAATACAGATTATCTTTAGCAGAGAGGCTTGGCTGCAGAGAGACCTTAATAAATCAATTGCTTGCAGACTCAGCAAAACCCAATCAGTGAGTGGCAAGTGACAATTAAGCTGAATCTGCTAGAAGGCTTTCTAGTGGCAAGTGAGTTGATATACTTCAACTGTCCAGCTGCATCGGGTGGCAGGCTCTAAGTCAGAATCAACACTTATTTTAGTCTACACATGGCCCACCAATGATTTTATGTACCACTTCCACGTGGGCCTCTTTCCCCCATTGCGCCTTTGTCTCGGTCACGGTTTTGGTAAGCCCCCAAGCTAACCCTAGCCAAAATGAGCAAAAAACAAATGCCACTGGAGAGCCTCTTTGCAAAGGGGAAAAGACCCATTGATGAGACAGCAGAAGACTCTAAGACCACCAACAAAAAGAAAGCTGCATTTAAAAGAAAATACCAAGAGTCCTATTTAAATTATGGGTTCATTGCAACAGATGACTCACATGTACCAAGCCTGCTTTTTATAATATGCCATGATTGGCTATCCAGTGAAGCCATGAAACCTTCAAAACTGCCTCACCACATGGAGACCAAGCACCTGGCATTAAAAGATGAGTCTTTGGAGTTTTTTAAATGAGAAAGACATGAACACAGAGAACAGAAGCAATTACTGAAGACTACCACTTGATCAAATGCGTCTGCACTGAGAGCATCATTCCTAGTGGCTAACCACATTGCTAAAGCTAAGAAGCCCTTTACTATTGGTAAGGAGTCGATCCTGCCTGCTGCTAAGGACATTTCTCATGGACTTTTAGGAGGCTGCACTTCAAAAGGTAGCACGTGTTCCTTTCGGCCAGCACCATAACTAGACGAACTGATGAAATAGCAGAGGATGCTGAGGCGCAATTCTTAGAGAGGATTAATGAGTCACCGTGGAATGCAATCCGGGTTGACGAGTCTACTGATGTTGACAACGAAGCAACAAGGTTTGTTTTTATGTGATATATTTTCAGGAGGATGCGCACGAGGATATATTATATGTACTTTCATTTCCAACCAACACCACAGCTGCAGAATTATTCAAGTCTTTGAATGATCACATATCAGGGAAACTGAACTGGTCATTTGTGTGTCAGCACACGCATGGACGGAACGGCTGCCATGACTGGATGGCTTTCTGGTTTCACTACTCTGGTCAAAGAGGTCACTTCTGAACGTGAGCCTACGCACTGTGTCGTCCATAGAGAAATGCCGGCTAGCCGAAAAATGTCACCTGAGCTTAACAACATTTTGCATGATGTGATTAAAATCATCAACCACATTAAAGTACATGCCCTTAACTCATGTCTATTCACACAGCTCTGCGAGGAGATGGACACAGAGCACACACATCTTCTCTTACACACAGAAGTGAGGTGGCTTTCTAAAGGTGGCTCACTGGCCAGAGTTTTTGAGTTACGAGAGCCACTCCAGAGATTTCTTTTAGAAAAACAGTCACCACTGGCAGCACATTTCAGTGACACAGAATATGTCGCAAAACTTGCTTACTTGTGTGATATATTCAACCTGCTCAACAAACACGATCTGTCACTTTAGGAGAGAATGACAACTGTGTTCAACTCAGCAAATAAAGTGGCTGCATTCAAAGCCAACCTGGAATTATGGGGGCAATGAAGGAACATTGGGATTTTTGACATGTTTCCAACATTAGCAGAGATTTTGAAAGAGACCAAGCCAGGGCCTTTCTTCTCCCATCTGGTGCACGATCGCCTATCTCAGCTTTCACGAGTTTGAGCATGAGTCCCCAACCACAAAAGACCCCTGAACTGGGAAGGAATGGATCTGCGGCCCATGTGTGAATAAGCCAGGTGAATAGACTTTGTACTAGAATAGGAACAACTGCTTGAGATCGCAGATGACGGTGGCCTTAAAAGTATGTGTGAGACAACTTCAAATCTCCATATATTCTGGATTAAAAGTCAAGGCAGAATATTCCGAGATTGCCACAAAAGCACTGAAAAGCCTACTTCCATTTCCAACATCCTATCTTTGTGAAAGCAGGGTTTTCTGCAGGGACAGCAACCAAAAGGAGATTATGGAGTAGACTGGACATACGCAACACACTTCGGTGTCACTGTCTCCCACCACCCCCAGATGGGACCGTCTAGTTGTAGGAAAACAAGCTCAGGGCTGCCACTGATTCTGCATCATGGTGAGTTGTGTAATTATTTCATTATGTATTACAATGTAATAATAATAGAAATAAAGTGCACAATAAATGTAATGCCCCTGAATCATCCTGAAACCATCTCCCTCCACCCCCTGTCCCTGGGTCCACAGAAAAATTTTCTTCCACAAAACTAGTCCCTGGTGCCAAAAATGTTGGGGACTGCTGCCTTAGGGCACATCTTGCAACAAACAGCTTCTGAAATATCAGCCCCAGTTCTATTACTCTGAAAACCGGGCCCTTCTATATTTTAGGTTGCATTTTTTACCACAAGGGTAGTGAGCTCTCTTTAAAAAGGAACACTGATTTTCTAAATCCAGAAAATATACGAAATCAGGAATGAACCCTATATGTAAACTATGGGGTTTAGGTGATAATGACTTGTTGATATAGGTTCATCCATTGTAACAAATGTGTCACTCCAATGGGGGATGTTGGTAATGGGGAGAATATGCATCTGTGAGAACAGAACAGAGTATATTGGTAATCTCTGTACCATCTGCTCAGTTTTGCTGTGAGCCTAAAACTGCTCAAAAAAAAAAAAAAATATATATATATATATATTCTTAATATTCTCTTAAAGGGGACTTCAAGTGTACTTGAAAACACAACTAATTCTCCTCTTCAATATCTGCTGGTATTGTTTGTATTACCTAGGCCTTTGGCTTTTCAATTTCCCTCACTCTTGCCAGAGGCTTTTACGTTATTTTATCAATCAGGCAAAGCGTTTCACAGATGGAAGACAAGGCCATCTTTTCACTCTAGCACTAGGGATAATGAATCTTATAGAGTGAGTTACAAGGACAGAGCTGACCTTGGAACACCTTTCCTTCTATTCAACTTTGAATGTGGGCAGGAACTGGAATGTATGTGAAATATATTTAGAAAAGTAAGAAAAGTTGAAGAGATTCCATTGCATGGGGCCAATGGACAGTTTCACATTTGCCTAGCTGGAATCCGACACTTTTTAAAGTGTAAATTTCTCAACAGAGAGTAATTTTTCCATGTTGCCAATTGCCTTTTTGAACATATGCGGAGTAAGGTGTGTTGGTTGCTACTTTGATAGATTTTTCCCCTCTGTTTTATTTTGGTGCCAAATAGCAGAGGATCATAGCTTGGTTTTAGAAGAAAAATAAAATTAGCTTTAAGAGATTTATAATCCCAAAGGGGAAACAAACAAGTTTTGTACACAATTTCGAAGTATAACATGTTTAGCCATATTTTAGATTTGGAAAATTTCCCGCGCTTGCCTGCAGGCTGCCTATGAGACACTAACATCTCTTTTTCTGCCTTTACGCAGTGAAGCATCACCTTTTGACTGATGAACTTAAAGTACAACTAAGCTCTGGGAAGTCGCCTTTCTCATGCTTCCATTGCATAGCACTTTTATTTGGTCACTTTATACTAAGAGCTAATTCTTACGTAGCACCTTCTATGGCCAGGTACTGTTCTGAATCTACTCCATGTAATCATTATAACAGCCCTACGAGAGAGATACTTTCTAATAGATTCCTTCCTTGCCTGTCTGATAGCCTGTGAATTCCTTGAGGGTGGAGGTTTTGTGTTTTTGCTTTTGATCCAAAAAATGCCCAATAGACGTTTGCTATTTATTATGTGCTTGTTGTAGTAGCACATTTCCAGAGTTGATAATGTAAAAAACAACTTTCTGTTTACTCGAGGCAAAATATGATTTTGGTGTACTCAAAAAAAAAAAAAAAAAAACAGGTAGAGAATGAGACTATGTAATGTGTCATGGTCCTAACTAAACAGCAGCTTCTGAAGGAAAGGAGTTGGGGGGAAATCTCTTCCATCCACGGGCTGTCAGGCCCGCTCTCAGCTTTCGTGAGGTGGGAGGAGGAATGAAGAGCAAGTGAAGTTTGAAAACCCCAGCGGGGCTTCATGAACATAGTCACCGTGTCCAGGAACCAAATGAGACCCCAAAGAAGAATAACATGTATTCACTGTTATTAACAGTAAATGCTGAAATTAATTAATTCGGTAAACGCTGAATTTTAAAAGAGCAAACTACTTTGTCTATGGGCTATCTAAGCTCTTTAGTCAGAATTACAGGAATATAGTAGAAAGAATGAATATTTATAATCAGAGAGAACTAGTTTGAATCTGATGTCAACTCTGAAATGCTCTTTAATAACCTTGGACAAAACATTTGATGGCTCCGAGTCTTTTCTTTTTGCAAAATAGGGTGTAATCTACATTGCAGAGTCATAGTAAATATTTAATAGACTGACACGTGTTAAGCATATAATCTATACTAGATGCTTTGTAGTCTGATGGTCACAGTCATCATTGATTCCCGTTTATTTTCTCTCAAACTGCCAACATCAAACCATTCCTTTGCTTATATTTAAATTTCACTATGTATGTAGTGGCCAACCAGAGGGGGCAAAAGATTATAATTTGAGTTTATTCAGTAATTTGAGTTATTAAGCTTAAAACTAACTCCAGAAATGTATTGGTTCAACTATATTTGGGATTACATCATTTTTTCTTCCCATTCCTTATTTTAAACACTGACACTGGAAGTGGCCAATGTCACTTGTTCAATCTTATCTGAGGCACCCCCAAAGCAATTGTGGAAGTTAGACACAAGATACAACGAACAGTTCACCGGTGTCACTCTTGCGGCAGAGCATCATGACAAGGCACCACAGGTGCTGAGTGGATGGAATAAAGGCACGTAAAAAACAATAATTCTGCTTTTCTGTACCAAGAATTTTTTTATGAAGTATGTTTTTTACTTCACAATGTTTTCAACTCATTTCTTTTGAAGTTTATTGTTAAAATAATTTGGGGGCATCACAGGCAATGTTTTAGTTGGTACATGTGCAAAGAAACGGAGGATTAAATATGTTAGCACTTTTTCTCATCAGGGGGTGAAAGAAAATCTCAAATTTAATATACCTCTAAATGACCTGTGAATAGCATTCTGCAGGTTCTACATAAAATTTCCCAGATAACATGTGTGCTGTATTAAGTACGTCAAATATGTCTATAAACACAACCTTTTTTTCCCCTTCCGTATGGTTTGTTTTAAACTCTGAAGGTAGTATTTTTGAAATAGAATAAAAGCCAACTATTCATCAAAGCAAGACTTTTAAATTGCAGAGAAGACAAGCTACCAGTTTTGCTTTTCTTTTTTGTTACATACAGCAATTTGGAAAGAAGCATTTATCCCTGGGGGCTCCTCATGAATGAAGTTTCAAATTGGACCTCGATATCAATGTATATATAGTAATGAATACTTCTTCAGGTCTCACTATATTACAACTCCCTTGGAACTCTTAATTTCAAAAGGCAATAATATATGTTTAAATAGTCATTTACCTCTAGCCCAATTACTCTGCTAGGCTACATAAATCTTATAGCTGGCTTCCAATCCATGGAACTACTGTCCTACACTGTGAGTTCAGAAATGGTATAGACTTGAGGTAATGCCTCTTCCTTCATCTGGGAAGATCTGGGCTTCATCAAATTATAGAAGCCCCAAATGAATGTGGTTGGCCAAAGAAAAACATCAATGTTAAGAGAATCCCAGTTCAACTCGTCAGAGGTCTGTTAGACTGATATACACTTGACCTCTGCCTTTGGTTGACTTCTAACTCAATTCATCAGGATTATTACAATAACTCAAAAAACCTCCCCTTCAGGCACAGGGTCAAAACAACATATTCAGGTGTGGAGACAACTTATTCACAAACAACGAACTCACAGTTAACAGTTCTACTTTTCTCACCACCACTACCAACAACAAAAGGTTAAAGTGTCAAAACCCAAAGCTATCATATTTTCATGAAAGGAACAACTTCTAAACCAAGGGCTGGTTGAGACACAGACTATATGATCATTTGGGTAGATGCCTTTACTTGGAGAGATAACAACAGGCAGAAGAAATTCTCCTTGTTTATTTAACATAAATTTCTTCCTTTTGTGCAAGATTGAGATTTAACATCAGAGCAATTGTTAGCAAAGAGATAAGTGAAATATAACTCTATTATGTCTATGAAAGTTTTTACGACCCTGGACGATCAACATTGAACAAATGTAGATAGAATGCTAAAGATGAATATGTGCCTGTGGATTTTTTCATACTGCTCTACTTCCTCCCTGAAAACAAACTGCAGTTTTGCATAAAGAAGGTATGTCCTGGGGCCAAAAGATAGCCTGGCTTTAAATATTATCTTTTTATGTAACATCTTGCCTCTGGGAATACATGTGCAATAATATGTAAAATAGGCACAACTCCGTCTAGATCTTGAGATTGTTACAAGGTATAAATGAACTATTCCATGTAGAAAACACCTATAAAACAGTATTTAATAAGTATTAAAATAATATAAAAATGAATATAATTATGCAATAAGTTCCCTGAGGGCAGAGGTTAAGTTTTCTCTCCTCCATACCAGCGAAGCACCAGGTGCGTTATTTGGCGATTAGAAGGTGAACTGTGCACAGTTTGGGTTTGAATAATAAAAAACACACAAGATTTACAGAAGGAAATTTTGATGGCAAACAGCCATAACTGAAAGCTATTTCATGAATAATTTAATATTATTACTTGCACTGACATAAAAAGTGTAAAGTATAATCCTGCCCTGAAGAAGGCAAGGCTAAAAATGCATGCTTACAGCTAAACCATATTATTAGAAACGATGAAGGCGGCCCCTGGAAAAAATGCATCTTGTCAAATTACATGGGTATAGAGTAAAGATTCAGTAGAGCATCGGTGGTTGATATTTAGAGTTTGGATTTCCCACATGGACAACAAGATAATTTAGGAAAATGTCACTGATTATGGTAACAGTCTCTACTTTGCCTGGGCTACAGAGGAGGTTAACATATTTAGGGAAAAAATGCATATTAATTCGATTAGCAGCAGATGGTAACAGCAGGTGAGATTTGTGCTCTGAATAGAGTCTCCTTACACCGTGTGCTTCACTTGCAGTAATGGATCCAAGGATAGCTGCTCAGTTTATTGTGATAAATACTATGGATTTTCCCAGCACTTCCCTGCCGAAGATTTATCTTATTTTGACATTGACTGTAAAGCAGATGTGAGAAGGTGGGTTATCTGTTATTGCAAAACTCCAAATCTACTTCTGAATTCAATGGAGTTTCTGATTAGTCCTTTGGCTCATCAATCTAATTCTTGATCTTGAAGTACTAGAGTGCATTTAATTAATATTTATTCAATAACTAGCACCATCTGCCAGCAATATACTATGCGAAATACTTGTAAGGGTCAAAGAAGATGATTAAGTTTAAGTCACAAACCCCACTTCACCTCATTTATTGAATTTTCACCTTGTCCAGTGCTGGTTAGTTACTAGCAACCATCATATTGAACTTTCACCATGTCCTAGGAACACCGTTTTTATTCATGAGAGGAATGCACAGCTCAGAGAGATTTTAGGTCACTTACCCAAACTGAAAGATCTAAACCAGTTCACTGATCTAGTACCGAGAGAGTATTGATAGGACCATTAATAATACAGATTTTGGAATATTACAGTTTAAAAGCTCTGCTGCAACACTGTGTGACCTTTGGCAAATTGATTTTCATACCAACTAGTAGGATCACATGTCCTGGTTTCCCCTGAACAGCCTCGGTTTATACCTGTTGCCCCAAAGTAAGTATGAATAATGTCCCCTCTTCAGTTTGGACCATGCACTATACGGCCATCCCACCCGTAACGATCAGCCTTCCCAAGTGCAGACGAGGCAGGAGAAACACTTGTGAGAACACTGTTGAGAGTCCATGTGGTGACAAAGGTAAAGCTCTTAGGATAGGCCATGGCATGCTGTTTTAAAAACCTCTGTCATCAACCAATGTGACTCCAATAAATTTATTTTTAAAAGTTTTCTGTTATTTATTATCATTATTGCCATCATCATCATCATCAATCTAATAAGACCATTCAGGTGTTTTACATTAAACATACAGGTCTGTGTAGAACGAGATGTACAGGACAGGGGTGCCAAACTCATTTTCACTGGGGGCCACATCAGCCTCATGGTCGCCTCTAAAGGGCCGACTGTAATTTTAGGACTGTGTAAATGTGACTACTCCTTAACAGTTAAGCGAGAGCTAGGAGCTACTGCCGGGTAGAAACAAGGTGCCAGGCTGGATAGAACAAGGTGGAGAGCTGGATTCAGCCCACGGGCCTTGTGTTTGCCACCTGTGGTATAGGAGATGCAGTGTGTAGGACATAAAATATTGTAAGTAGGGAATAAATTATGGAGGGTCTTGTAGGGCAGGATGAGGATCTTGGTCTCTATATTTTTGGGGGGAACTAGGAAAGGTTTTTAAAATGAAAATTGATACCATTATATCTATCCTTTAGGAAAAGAATCTTTATTGAAGGATTTTATTATAATAAAATTATGTTTTATTATAGTCCTTATTCTCACCTGCCCACTCCCCCGAACCTCCCTATTTCATGACTTCCATCCAGGCCCCCAGCAGGTCTCTTCTTGGCTGCTTCCGAACACTACCAAATGCACGCCCTTCCCTCCACTCCCACCACAGGCCTCCTGGCCTGGCTACCCCATCACTCATCAGGAACACTCCGAAAGCCGTAATCCTCACTGCTTTCCTGCTTCCCTTCTTCTACCCCAGCCTCAGTCAACTCATCACATAGAAGCTAGAATCCTCTCCTGTTTCCTTTTTAAAATGTTTCGGGTAATGATTTTAGATGGATAAGAAAGTTGTAAAGACAGAACAGAACAGAGAGTTCCTGTATACCCCTCACCCAACCTTACCAGTGTTAACATCATGTAAAACCACGGCACGTTCACTGAAACTGAGCCGGTGGTACATTCCTATTAACTAAACAACAAACTTTATTTGGATGTCACCAGTGTTTCCAATAATGTCCTTTTTCTTTCTCAAGATTCAGTCCAGAAAACACTGTTGCATTTAAGTAGCTGTCTCTCCATTGTCTTGTACAACTTGTGACAGTATCTCAGTTTTCCCTTGTTTTTTTTGTGATCCTGGCAGTTCTGAGCAGCACTGCTCAGGTGTTTTGTGTAGTGTAGCTCAGTTTGGGTTTACCTGATGTTTTCTCATGACTATGGATTTGAGGCATGACCACTGGAAGTGAAATATCCTCATCACATCATGTCAGGGAGAATGTTAGTTCAGGATGCTGTAACAAAATACCACCGACTGGGTAGCTTATAAACAACAGAAATTTCTCATAGTTCTGGAGGCTGGAAGTCTGAGAGCAGGGTGCCACCATAATTGGGTAAGGGCCCTTTTCTGAGCTGTAAACTTTTTTATCCTCACCTGGAGGAAAGGATGAGGGATCTCTGTGGGGCCTCTTTTGTAAGGCGCAAGGCTCCTTCCTCATAACCTAATCACATCCCAAAGATTTAATCTCTAGCAGTACACGATATCCACCTGACTGATATCACTTAGTCCTGCTGGTGTCTGCTCAGTTTGTTCACTCTAAAGTTATGTTTTACCCATTCCATACTCTGTTTAGTAGGAGCAAGTCAAAACCCAGCCCATACTCAAGAGGAGAGAAATGAGGTACCACTTCCTAGAGGAGAAAAGATCTACATTTATATTTTGGAATTTATCTGTAAGAAATGTTCGCCCCTTCTCCCTTTATTTATTTATTGTCATTTATTTAATTATGGATTCATGGCTATTTATTATATAACATACTGTTTAAAATATAGATAATACACCATTACTTGTCTTTTAAAAATGCCCCAGTGGCTTTCCTTTACACTAAAAATCCAAACTCTTTATCCTTCTGAGGAGACCTATATATTATACTAGTTTGAGACCTTCTCTCATACCACTTCCTACTCCTGCCGCCTTCCCCAGCACACACTGAAGCATAGCTACACTGGCCTCTGCTTGAACTTGACACAGTTCCGCTGTTCCCACCACTGGTCTCTGCTAGGAATACCCTTATCTCTGATCTTTGCATTCAGGACTCAGCTTAAAAGCCACCTGTTCAGAGAAACCTCTCGATCAAAGTAATTAGCCTGTTACATTAACTTGTACTGCTATGAGCACTCATTATAACTGGAATTTATCATTTTAATGTATCTGTTTGTTGTTTGTTAGCTCCCTGCCCTCCCACTAGAACATAAACCCTTTGAGAACAGGAACATTTCACCACACCTGGCACTAGAACATTATCTATGGCATAAGAAATAACAAATGCCCAGTGAATGTTTACATAAATACATACGTGAAGGAAGAGGAGGACCAGGAGACCTGAGACAGGAAGATGAGTTAGAAAAATGCTGTAATAATCAAGGCAGGAGGCAACGAAGACTTAAATTTCAAAGGCTCGTAACTTGCCGCCCATGCTGTTCATCACAGGCTCATTCTCTCATTTCTAAAGATGGTTCCCTTCTTATTTGACAGTCATGAGTCTCAAATTCTGATTTGGGAAGTTGCCTGTAGTTAAGCAGCAAAACCACATTTGTTAGGTAGGATAGATGGCAAACAAAAGCAGGGAGGAGGAGGGATACAAGTCCCATCCACTGACTCAGCCATCCTTGAAATTCTATGTATCTTTTCCTTTATCTGGGAAAGTAGGTTTTTAAAACTGTGCTTTCATCCCATTGCCTGAAAGGCATGAAAGGGTCCATAATGCCTAAAGGAAAAGCCTATTAATACCTTTGGGTATTCACACCCCTAGCCTGGAAAGCTAGCACCACCTTTACCTGTCAATCAATATGTAACTTCTTCACCCTTCCCCATCCCACCAACTACATAAATCTTCAGGACAAAGGACTCCTGGGCTTGATGGGGCTTGACGACTTGGCTCTCTGGCCCTCACCACCCTGGCGCTTACCACCCTAGTCTTTGGCTGCCCTTACCTTTGCCGCCCTTACCCTGCTTCACCCTGAACCTATGCCTTTCAGCCCCCCACCCCACCTTAACTAAATCTATTCACTTCCATGTGAACAGATCACCAATAAACCCTGTTATGTGCTAATAGACCAGCTGATCTTTAATTCTTTACTGCATTGCCGAGAACAACCAAGTTTCTGGGAGTTTCTACTATAACACATTTATATCAGCACAGTAAGTACTTTTCAAAAATAACTGGCTGCCCTCTAGGCTCCATACCCCCTCACTAATTTGACAAATCCTTTCTTTGACTCAGAGTTCACCTATGCACAGGGACAGACAGACAAAGAGTGGGGGAGGGAGATTTTAGAGAGAGGGGACATCTGTTATGTGCCTTCCATCTGCTTCCCTAGTCCTGTTAGGTCTAAATCTGCTCCATTTTCAGACCAAGGCACTTGACCTGCAGGTGCGCTTTCTTGATGGGAAGAACCAGCTGGCATCCTACCGCCCACCAGGGTGCTCGCATGGGCTGCCCCTCCCTCCTCTCTGCTCCCAATCCTGACAGGATCCTCAGACCTCACAGAAAGAAATATTAGTAACAAAAACTGCTCTACCTTTATTCAATGGAGGGAACAGAGAGGGGAACTCAGCAAAGAAAGCACTTGTTTTCATTCCACCTTAAACCCATGTGATCCATGAGTGTAAATTTGATACTGGCTTTCTTAAGGGATATAAAAGCAGGTGCAGGATGCTTATAGCTAACACAGGGGTGAAGACCTGACATTTCCCAGCTTCTCCCAAGCTTGCCTGTCACTATCAGAATATTCTATGGGAAGTGTCACTGCTTGCACGGCCCTGCTTGTATTCTCCTCTGGGCTTTGCATATTTCCTTCCTTCTGTCTGTGATGCTCCCGATCATGTCTTTACCTAGTTAACTCTTGTTCCTACTTTTGGTCTCAGCATTGCGTTCCCTGGGAAGTTGTTTTGGTAACGTTTTCAAGGGCCAGTAATAATGCCCCAAACTCTTGTTCTGCCAGTCATCACACTCTGTTTATATTGCTTTTTCATTTTCTAGCTTTCCTGCCAGATTCACAGTTCCTTGAGGGTGGTGACTGCGTTGATCTATTCAAACCCAGCTCGCAGAAGGAACTGCTAACTGAAAATGTGATATAATTAAGTCCTGGACTATTTAATAAAAAATTATTAGAAAATATTTTTATTGTTACTTTCAATAAATAAGCTCCTCAAAGGAAGGCACTGAATCACAAGAACAATATGCTGGTCACAGTTAACATCCAAGGAGTTTCCATCATTATGCCCCACATACAAAAAGTCTCCATTCAGTGAAGGTTTCTGAATGAGTATTGCTACTAGCTAAATAACTTTTGTTTTTTTTTTTTAAGAATTTGCTGTTTTATTTAAAAAATTTTTCCAGTTGTATAGAGATGTAGTTGACACATACCATTGTATTGGTGTAAGGTGTACCACGTAATAATTTAATGTATGTACAAACTGCAAAAGGATGGCCACAGTAGGCTATTACTGTTTGTGTATATGGCTATGTCCTATCTCATTTTAACTTATTTTCAGCCTCTTCATGTCTAATGAAGCCTGTGGATGACCAGGATCCGAGCAATCAAACAGGACTTGGAACTTTGCTACTGTGGAATACTTAAAAGAAAAATATTTATACTAGAAACTTGATCAGTCAGAATTCTTTGCAAGGGCTTCATTCCTTCTTTGAAACTTCACCTATTGGGGCAAATAAGCAAAATAACCTGAGAGACCCTGCATTTCTATTTTGCCATTTACCTAACATAAATGTTCTTATAGCAATATAAATTTTACTTTATCCACAGGGTTTTTAAGACTTTATTTTTTTAGAGAGAATGAAAGGGAGGGAGAAGGAGAGGGAGAGAAACATTAATAGGTAAGAGATAAAGGGATGGGTTACCTCTCTCACACCCCAAACTGGGGACCTGGCCTGCAACTCAGGCATATGCCCTGTCTGGGAATCTAACTGGGGGGCCTTTTGTGACCTTTCAGTTTGCAGGTCAAAGCTCAATCCACTGAGCCACACTGGCCAGGGCTAGCTACAGTTTTTTAAAGCTTGCTGCACTATTAACTACAAATGACATTTTCAGAGGAACAAAATTCACAAAATAGTATCTCCAATTTTATAATGGACATCCGTAGGAAAACAGAATTTAGTATACAGGCAGATTTTCTGCAACAAATCCATTCCATTTACTGAGGATTATTAAGTATGCTTCCCATGAAATTGAGAGAGCATCACTTGTCCTTTCAAAGAAGAAAACCTACATAACTAGTAAGCATAGAGAGCAGCTCGCTGAATAATGCAGTTTTTAATATTAACAACTCAACAGCTATATGCACACTGATTCTCATGGTTCACACAGTAGTTGTCACCTTGGCAACTACTTGGCAACCCAAAGCACAATAGCAATTACATGGAAACACATGTTCTACTTGCTTCAATATTTCCTATTATATAGTAAGATCCTGAAAACCAGGGAAGCTATATGCTTGGTGTGGGAATCCTAGGTTATAAGAGTAAGTGACCTGAAAAGCTGTTTCCAGGAGGCATCCTAAATAAAATGTTAAAAATATTTGTGGCAGATTTTTAGGTCCTACAAAACCAGAGACCTCACAGAGACTCTGGGGATACATAAATATTCAGATACCTGGGTTAAGTTTTAAACGTGGTTTTAGAATGAGAGAGAATGTTTGACTGCAAACTAATACAAAGCCACTCAATTCTCCTCCACTGCCATTTTCAGAAACCTGGGTTACGGTATGTAGACTGGAAGAGCTAGGTTTCTGCTTGATAGTATAGCAAAAGGTTTAACTAATTGTGGATTCATGTGGAAGGCAAACCCTCTTCCACTCTCCTTAGGAGTGGGAGATAGGAACTGGCAAAAAGCAAGCAGTAGCAGTAGTAGCAGCAGGTGGTAAAAGCAGAGGAAGAATGAAGGGTCTCCTTCCACCAGGAGGAGTGGTAATAAGGGCCCATCAGGATGCAAACCAAAGAGGGTTGGCCAGCTGTGATTGGACATGCTCAACGTCCACACGCAAAGCCTCAGCATTCATGGGAAGTGAGGTTTAGGAAGAAGAGATGAAATGATTTGGCACCCTAATAATCCCAGGAGACATGAGTTACCAAAACTCAAATGTCTAACGACAAGTTTGCAAAGGCCTGGGGAGAAAAGGTCACATGAGCATATACTATAATGTCATATTTTTAGTGAGTATCATGAAAGGTAATATGCATGCAAGTAAGTTTTCGAAGAAAAATTTCAAACATTTTCTAAAATCTTTGACTCATGACTTTCCATATTAGGGCTCTTTATATCATCCCTTCAGGGACAGGGCAAGGTGCGCATGCCCAGGCGAGGTGATGCACACAGTGCCGGTACGTCCCCTTCCTTCAGGTACCTGGAGGGAACCCACTGTATTTTAGTGATTTCCCATGGGGATTTCTAATGCATGCTAATTTGGTTGAATTTTTAAAAGTTGTCTATTTATTTATCTAATCTAAAAATTATTTATTTATCTATCTATGAAGCTTGACAAACAGTAGAAAATTGAACTCTAAGTTGTAACTAATGAAATGCTTTTATCGTGGGAGGGAATGAGGAGTACACAGTAAATAGTCCAACAGCAAAAATAGACATACCATGAAAAAATAAACCTTCTGATTATTCCATTCTCTAGTCCTCTGACTCAGAGAAAAACTATGGTTATTAATTTCTTTGATATCCTTTGAGACATCTCTTATAAATAGATTTTCCTCATTTTAACAAGTTACATGTAATTCTATAAGAGAGAATATATTTTATGATATATAACTACAATAAATATAACTCATCTATCTAATTCACTGCTGATATATATGTTGTCTCTAGCATTTATGATTACAAACAATGAATGATGCCCCCACCATTTCAGAACCACTGGCCCAAGTCAGTGGTTTGGTTTTTCACTGACTACAGCACAGGTGGTAAACACAAGGCCCGTGGGCGAAACCCAGTCCTCCACCTTGTTTTATCCGGCCTGGCACCTTGCTTCTACCCTGGAGGCAGTGACGAGCTCCTTGCCCCTAGTTAAGGAGTAGTTACATTTATACAGTCCTAAACTTACATTTGGCCCTTTGAAGGCAACCTTGAGGCTGATGTGGCCCCCAGTGAAAATGAGTTTGACACCCCTGGACTACAGGAAGGTGTCACGGTCATTACTGGTGCATCTGCCATTTTCTGAAATAGGTGGTACATATGGCAACACATAACCTAGGACAGCCACACCTTCGTCTACCTCTGTATGTCAATTTTTTGCCTTCTCCATCTCTTCTATCTTTCAAGAGACAAGAGAGGCTCTCTTCTCTTCTAAAGTCCTACTGCTTTTGACTGCCCTTTCTTTCATCCCACTCTTGTTTGTCCTAAATGTGCCTTAGCCTTCCACCTGACTGAGGGTCACTGTGGGAGGCTGACTCATGCTTCTGCTGTAGTGTACCCATGGGGTTTGTGGGCATTCTTCCGCTGTGCATCCATTATGAGGAGCACTCTATACGTGCAAGAAATAAAAATAATAGTGTTCACCAGCCTACTGAATTTAAGTGGCTCTCTTTTAGACATTTTCCAAATGAATAACATTTGGAATTCTGAATAATCTCTGGATGTCTTTTTCTAAAGAGATGCTGGAAGCTATAAAACACTGTGGCACCATACAAATATGAGTCTGCCCCAATACTAATATGCCAAGCGCAATCACTGCACAAACCTGTAGGCGCCTGAGGTGTGAAGAGTGTTTTGAGGTCTGCAAAAACACTTTGATATTCATCACCCGAGCTTTAAAACTAGAAAACAGTCGATCTATTTTAATGCCCTATTGATAAAGAATAGCTTTTGAGCTTCCAAACATGAAATGTACCACTTTAAGTGTTCTATTTACCAAAGAATCATATATATCTTACTTCACATAAATTTCTTTCTTCCGAATGACAGTTTCAATGGGAAACAGCTTAAATTAATAGCCATCTCTGTTTTACTTTTCCTCTCTGTGAAATAATTTAGAGTTTCCAGGCACTCTGTTTTTATAAGTAAGCAGCCACGAAAGATTAGAAAAGAGTATATAGCACAATGAATTTTCTTGGCAAATAATATATTAGCTAAATGGTGTCTATTAAATCACCTGGACTGCTGGCAGCTGGTTTTAGTGCCATACAATAAATGACAAAATAAGCCTCTGCGAGGATTTTTCAATATTCTGTCATGTGGTTATAGATTTCACAGTTTTTTCCTGTCAGTTTTATGCTGCATTTCTTTACAAAACTGACAGGCAGCTGACAAGGCAAGAAAAGTTAGAAAATTTGGCTGGTGGTGAAATTAACATAATATTTTTTTCCTTGGGGGGAATAAAACATTTATTCTAACTTTAGAAAAATAAGTTCCAACTTTCAGGAATTAACTACTTCCCTTAGATTGCCTGAAGTCATACTTGTCTCTTACTTGGTGTAAAATCTTGAGCAAATTATCTCACCCATTTGTGCCTCAGTTTCCTCATGCATCAAAAAGCCCTCATTAAGTTTTTGTGAAGGTTGAAAGAGCAACTATGTATAAAGCACTTAGTATAGTGCATGGCATTGTAGTTGTAATAATACCTTAGATTCAAACGGTTCTCTTTTAGGCTGTAGGGATGAATATTAAGCAGTATGTTAGAGTCTACATTTATACTTAGAGTTTTAAAATGATTTTAAACCCTTTATTTTCCAAATAATACTGTGAAAAGCATTAACATTTGACAATAATACATAGATACAGGTGGAAAAACTATTTAGAGAGGAAAGGAGAAAAGAATATAAACCCATTGTTCTATCTGTGTATTGCAATCTGCACCATTCTGAATCTAGTCATTAAAATGTTTACTTCTATCTTCACTCACAACTCAAACACTCTCCCCCAATTTAGCTTTTCTAACA
Organism: Glossophaga mutica; assembly: GCA_039655065.1. Classification (NCBI taxonomy): domain Eukaryota; kingdom Metazoa; phylum Chordata; class Mammalia; order Chiroptera; family Phyllostomidae; genus Glossophaga; species Glossophaga mutica. The sequence continues at coordinate 143,665,858 of CM077307.1, forward strand.
ATCCATTCCATCTGCTTTCTCACTCATCCGCCCACAATTACTGACGGCTACCTCCTACATGAGGAAAAAAGTGCTGATGTCTTTTAAAGAAAGTAGACAAAAAATCCTACAGTGTTGAGGTAAGCTTTTAGTACGGCCTTGAAGCCATCAGGAGAGGGACCAAAGGCAAGACTTCATTTTGTTTCACACGGTGCTGTTCTTTAGAGCACAGAACTCTTTTCTACATAGATCATCCAAACGGAAACACTTACACTTTGGGTGAAAGGTCAGAAAGAAATGGACATAGGAGACACCAACTATAGAAATAGGAGAGAGAGAAAAAATGGGGGAGAAAGTATGTGAACAGAAATGTCATCTTATGAAGCAAAGTCTTCAATAACTAGTTACTGAGCCCCACAAAACAGGACAAAGTATCACGACAGCAACAGAGGCTTAACTCAGCTGTTCCTGGTTAGATGACGGTCAAAGATAAACTCATATTTCTATCATTTGTTCAAAGTACAAATGACATTTGAATTTAGTTAAAATGCTTAATTTAAGCAATAAACTTGATTATGTTTTACTCATGCTCTTCTTAAGAACTCATGTTTCATTTTAAGATTAAAGTAAACTGCTTTTGAATCAATGGCTGGCAATGACATACTACCCACAAAGAGACAGGCTTTGCCCTCACGCCTCACTTCTAGACAGAGAGGAGTATGGGGCACTGTCAGAGATATACTGGTTTCCTGTTGAATGCTGTGGGGTGGTGCTGGACATGGCTCTTTCAACCCACATAATGAAAGGCTGTCTGGAGGGTCCCTGGCCAGAACGAATGTGTATTGCTTTGGAAATGGGTTGTAACTCCCTCCTCATCTCCTTTTTGGAGTGGCTTCTTGTCCTGTGACTGCTTCTTGACCTTTCGCTCTACACATGCACACTGAGGTAATGTAGTTTAGGGTCACACAAAGACACGTGCCCCCTCTGTCTGGGACCCCTTAAAACACATGTCGGAATCAGAGAGCTGCTGTGCTGCTTCACCGATGGGCCACCATCAGCGTTCCCTGTATGTCAGTAATAAAGGCGATGTCTGCTCCATCTGATCCTTTCTGTGGTTTGTTTGGCTTATCTGAACAAACAGTCAAGATCCCCGGACTCCACCCTCTGAGTTACAAATGCAATCAGTTATAATTAATAATATCCTCTGTCCTCAATGTATATGGATGTGTATATAGGTAAATAGAACCTAGCATGGTAAAGAGAAATAACAGTCATTTTCTCAGTAATACAGGGGAAAATTTTTCTTCTTATCTTCAACCTCAGCAAGAGCATCAGTGGGTATACAGCACCTATATTTTCATTTCCTATACACCTCTCAGGAAACCAATCAAAAATGCATTTGGAAACTGTTTGCTCAAACACTATATTCTCCATCCTGCCTGACAGAAAGGAAACGCCTTTCAGGTGCAGTTATTCTGACACACATTGGAATCTGAGCACCATAAATCGTTAGTAAAAGTTCAAGAGAAAGGCTCTTCAAAGTTTTTAGTGAGAAGTTCTACTGAAAGCAGGAGTGGCATTTCAGTTCATATTTAAACCCCATATTGTCAAACTCAGTGCTTACCTTCCACACAGCCCATCCCCAGTAAATATTTACAAAACAGGTGCTAAATCCATTTTAGTTGATAATAATAGTATTCCTAAGAGTTTTCAGGCCCATGCTGACCTGGAATGGGTAAGTTTCCTTCTTGCCTTCCCCTACCTCCTCCCCACCTGCAGACACCTGTTCTCAGAAGGACATTTAGGGCCTGGCCTCCTGGTTTCCCCACGGTGACAATGAAATGCCTGCAGCAGTCGCTCACGCTGGAGGCCTTGGCAGCAAACCCCAGACTGTTACACTGGCCGGAAACTTCTGCACTTTCTTTATTCTCCCTGCGGGCATCAGCTTCTCTTTCCTGGACCCCTCACGGGCTGTTGGCTAACACACACAATTCCACTTTCAGGGCTAACAAAAGACTGAGCTCCAGAGGAATAGGTCACTTGTACTTCCCTGTTTCCCTGCAGGCACTTGCTTTGTTCCCCAGAGCCAGGAGGGAACTGGCAAACACCTGGAGCTGAGCCAGAGGAAATTCTCTCATTGTACTGCTCTGAGCGAAGTATAGTATAGACAGCTATTTCAAGGTAAATGTCAAATGATAATGATGAAGATGATAATAAATAGAATTGTTACTATTTTTCATATCATTAAATTGTCAGGAACAGAATTATCAATATTTTTATATGAGATTTGTAAGGGTTTGAAATTTTTAAATGTATACTCTATTCACCTTCCAGAAATAAACACACACACATAAAAACTCACTCCATATATTTATATTTATATTTAATGTATATTTATATTTATATTTATTTTTATGTTTATATTTATGTTTATACTTATGGTGAGAAGGTTGTGAATGACTGGCTAAACATTTCTTTCTTGTTTTATGCCAGGCCATTTATCTACATGTAAATCAGTATTTCCAATTTCTGTGAAAATTACCCATTTTTGGAACTGATATTTTATTTTGGCAGAGACAGAGGGAATGACTTAGAGTGATGTTATGAAAGAAACTCTGATGGGCAGCACGTTGAAAATGGCTGTCTACGTCCCAACAACCCTTTTGACTGCCCCTTTCCCTAAAAAGGGTAGACCAGTAGGAGCTACTTTTGGAGCTCATGGGCATCCAGGATAGATATTTAGCTGCTACCAGGACAGATGTACTAATCATTAAAATAATTGAAAATATGCACCCAACAATTAACAGCCACGCGCTGAACCCCTAAGTGTCCCTGTCCTCCACCTCTCCACAGCCTGGCAGGTAAAGGAGGTTAACACCAGCCACCGCGAGGCTCTGTAAGCTCCCTCCCACTGCAGCTGACTGCTGGGTCCTTGCACAAAGTTGTTAAAAGTGCCCTATCACCCTGGGTCCAGTCCCTTTCCCATGTTGGATTAAATCATGGGTGGACATCAAAGTTGAGCTGGATCTTCAGTTTATCTCTCCCAGGAAGCTGGAATCAGCACCCAGAGAAACAAATCATTCTCTCTGTACACATCTGTAGCAAGGAAATCAAAAGCCTGTGGAAGAGCCGTTTAAAAGGCAGGGGACCAGGGAGAGGAATCAGAGAGATCTGGTTCTTCAGGCAGAGAAGAGAGATGAGAGAGAGAATGGGAACAAAGCATTCTGAATGTTTTACAATCGCCCATTCCTTCATTTCCTGAAGATGACTGCATGACTGCGTGTCAAGGACTGAAATGTGTGCCTCCCCCAGACCAACTTTATATGTTAAAATCCCAACCTCCAATGTCATAAGGGTGGTGCCCTAATCCAATATGCCTGGTATCTTTATCAGAAGTGGAAGAGACATAAGGGGTTTACACACAGAAAAGGTAGGCCCTGTGAGCGCACAGCCAGAAGGTGGCCATCTGCAAGCCAAGGAGAGAGGCCTCTGGAGAAGACAAACATGCTGGCACCTTGGCCTCCGACTTCCAGCTTCCAGAACTGTAAGAAAATGAATTTCCATTGTTTAAGTCACCCAGTCTATGGTATTTTGTTGTGGCAACTCAAGCCGACTACTTCTCTGCCTGTTGGTTCTGAGAGAGAACGGAGTACTGTAGTTTCCCCTTATCTACAATTTTGCTTTCCATAGTTTCAGTTACCCAGGATCAATTGTGGTCCAAGAATATTAAATGGAAATTTTCAAAAGTGAACTATCCTAAGTTTTTTATTGTGCCCAGGTCCAAGTAGCACGATGTAACCTGCCATTGTTCTACTCATCCCTTGTCTGGTGTGTCAACACTGTACCTGCTCTCCCCACCTGCCCTCCCTGCCCCCACGGCCCAGTAGTCACTCAGCAGCTGTCTGGGTTACCAAATGGAAGGTCTTGTTATTTCAGTGCTTGATTTCAAGTAACCCTTAGAGTAATGAAACCCTCTGTCACGATGCCCACATCATTCCCCACATGTCACCTCATCACGTAAGCACTGAGTCATCTCACATCTTCATGAGAAGGGTGAGTATAAAGTACAAAGTGTTTTGAAAGATTACCTTCATATAACTTACTATAGTATATTGCTATAATTTTCTATTTTATTATTAGTTATTATTGTTAATCTCCTACTGTGCTTAATTCATAGATTAAACTTTACCATAGGTATGTATAGGAAAAGACATAGCATATATCGGGTTCTGTATTATCTGTGGCTTTCGGCATTCGCTGAAGGTCTTGGAACATACCCCCCTCAGGTAAGGGGGGCAACCATATCATTAAAGTACCACCACCACCCCTTTTGTTCACCATGGTTGGAGTTGTTTTCTGTACTTGTACCAAAAAGTACTAGCTACTAAATTCCCATAAATGTTAGATTTTATATTTTATCTAGTTTTTGACTCTGGGAATTTGTTTTGAGGCAAATTTGAAATGGCACTCTGAAGTAATGTTTCTCAAGGATCCTTCAAAGGTGATAATGAATTCAAAATACATTCTGTCACACTGTCATGTTTTGTTGCTGCTTCTAACAATCTGAGCCCTCAATCAAATTTCAGGAAGTCCTCTTTCCTATAACTTGGTATAAATAAAGGCGAATTCTATAGGCCTGGTGAGTCTCAGAGAGAGATACCAGCCTAACTTCTGAAGTGAACAGCAGTTCAGACATTCCTCTGATGTTGGATATTAGATTTTTATGATCTCAGAAAAAAAGGTGCATGAGTTCTTCATCTTAAATGTAAAGGATGTTTTTATTCAAGTCCCAGTGCCAGGACCTGTACTTTTTCACAGTTAGGAGGATGCTACCTTCCTCTGTGTTCCTTCAGGTGACAGCCCGGTGCAAGAACAAGGGAGCTCTGCTTCTTGTCCAGTTAGTTATGCTTTTGCATGTTTGAACAAATGGCCCATGTCTGCCAGTGCACACTCACAAGTAATAGTCCTAGTGACACGCTGAACATGTGCTCACATAGGTAACTTGTGTGCCAAACCAATGCACTTTGGTATAAGCCTGGATCCTCCACAAAGTTCAGGCAGGCCCTTTTAATAAAAATGAGTAAGTGGAAATTCAGCCTCTAAATATTTGAAAAGTACATTTCATTATTTAATATAAAACCTTAATGAGCACCAAAATGATCAGTAAAATTCTCACTGGTGTCTAATGGGACAGAGTGTAAAATTACCAATGTTCAACTGTAAATCTACTATAAGTTAAAATGGCAATTCTATCCAAGGTTGTCTCTATACAGTTTTTAAAATAATATATTCTGAAAATAGACCATTAGTTAACTCAGTCCAACCATCTTAAAGTTAAAAATGGAGACATAAACAAAAAATAAATAGCATTAGACAAAAATTTGGGTCTATTTCACTTCAGATGCTTGTTCATCTACTACTTTTAATTCCATATAACACCTGTAGATTAATAATTACCACACAAAGTAAGTAATGATAAAATGTACCTTGTGTTCCATATAGCAATCTAATATGGGTGACATTATTCCCATTTACATGATGCAAAAATGAAAGCTCACAGAATTGTCCAAGGCTACCCAGTTACTTGAACTAGGCAGCCAACACAAGTTTCTCTAAAATTAAAGTGTGTTCTTAACCCCTTCACTCCACTGCCTCTTGGAGCGTTGGGAGCACAGTTTGGATGGCCAAGTCTGAAGATCCAGATCCCACTACAAGCTAGGCCAATAACTAGGCACCTGCCTCTAGTCAAAGTCCCTTGTCTTTCCTGGGCCTCATTTTTTTTTTCATGTATTTAAAACAGGGTTAACTACTCAGTCCTTCCAGAGAGAACGTTTAGCTTTCTCCAATCTCTTGTCCTGAAGTGGCTATTCCCAAATTCAGGAAATCTTCCTCTTGCCAATAAAAGCCATTCTTCTCATGTCTAAGTAAATGAAATCTACTATTTATTCCTCTGCATGTTGTTTCATGTTAAATACATTTTTTAAATTGTGAAAAATGTCATGAATCAATCTAGTTTAGGATATGAGAAATTTGGGCTCTTTCATTTCATGGAAAAACCTGTCTAAACTGGGTGTTGTTGTTTTTTTTAAACATTCTTATTTGATATTTAACTATAGCTCTCCAAACTGACAAAGCACATTTCTAAAATTGCTACAGTCTTTGTATCTAATAGTCCATCTGTTGCCACAGCACTGATTGTGATGTCAAAAGTGCAATTAGTTACTCTCATAGACAATCAGGAAAAAGGCCCTGGGGATTGCATCCAAGCCTCCATAACCTGTGATTGCTTCACTAATTGTGAAATGGGAAGTTTAAACTCAAAAGACCTGGTTTCGGGCTGTATCTCTGCCACTTATTAGCTATGTATCCTTGGATAACTAATTTAATGAAATAATTTAAGAGCTTGAGTTCTTTGAGTCAAATTACGTGTGTTAAAATCCTGCTTCTGCCAGTTAAAATGGGCAAATTATTTAACATCTCTGTGCTTCTATATTTCTTTAGCTATAAATTCAGACACCATGAGTGCTAATCTCAGAAGGATTGTTGAAAGTATTAAACAAAATATTGTATCTTATAAAACATTTATGAGAAGGCCACCTCCATATTATTGGAAGTTATGAATAGTATATGTATTTTGAGTGAGTCAGTTGTTTGGAAAGTTCTAGGTAACAGTTCTTTAAGTTCCCACTTCTTTAAAATTAGGAAAAAATGGTATGTACCTCACAGGGTTGTTGTCAAGGCCAGATGTGGAACCCCAAAGGAAAGTGCTTTGTAAGCTGAAAACATTCTACTACCATTCAGTTAACATATGTAATTTGGCATAAGATGATCATGTATTAATTTAAAAGTGTTTATTGAGTGCTTATAATATTAAAGGCACTGGATTAAGCAATATGAAAAATATAAATCAGATATGGGTTCTATGCTTAAGTGCTAACATAAGAATATTGGCACCTCTAACATAAGAGAAAAGATAATGGAGGCCAAATCAATACCTACTTTCAAAGGAAAGTCTGAAGTTAATACAGGACAGAAGAATTTATACACTGATGTGGGGGAGAATGAGAGAAAAAGAGACAAAAGAAAAAATCCCCAACAAAAAAATAGTATGAGCAAAAGCTAGAAAGTTGAAAAGCACAAATCATGTATGAAAAATTAGTGGTACAATTTAGCCAAAGGAGACTCTGTGAGGGAGTGTGGGTAGTGAGAATGAGGCCACATTATAGAAGATGTTAAAGATTAGTCTAGGTGCAAAAGGTATCACTGAGGGATGTATAAGATTGGTGTTCTTAGACCTCTGCCATTATTATTCTATATCCATGTTTTAAAAGATGAAAGGAAGCTTGTTGACTCTCATATTGTTAAGATTCATGGATCTGATCTTCAAAACCTTTTTATAATTAGTCCCAAAGACAATCTTTGATTGCAGCTCTCTATGGGTTTCCTCGTAGGGTATCAAAAACACTAATTTCCAATTTCATGCCTTGGTTATTTCTAGCTCTTGGCTTATTTTCTTCATCTTCTGTTTATATATACCTATATATACCAGATTATAACTCATCCCTTAAATCCCAACCTCATCAGGAAGATGTCCTTGATGATCTAGACCTTAACACTCTTCCATCCCTAATACTTCATATCTATTTTATCAAATAGTAACACGGAGCAACTATCAGTGACCTAGGAATATAAAGACAAGGGCTCTAGCAACAGGTCCCCATTCTGATTTAGGGCACATTATTTAATGCCACATGTTATTTAATCCTCTTATGTAAAATAAAGGGTTTCTGAATTAGCTAACTCTTAAGGCAGTTCCAAATCATTCATTCAACATACAGGGTCCAGTACAAATAACGCCCCTTTTTTTTTTTTAATATATTTTATTGATTATGCTATTACAGTTGTCCCATTTCTCCCCCATCATTCCCCCCACCCTGCACACCCTCTCCCACCCACATTCACCCCTTTAGTTCATGTCCTTGTGTCATAAGTTCTTTAGCTTCTACATTTCCCATACTATTCTTGCCCTCCCCCTGTCTATTTTCTACCCACTATCTATGCTACTCATTCTCTGTACCTTCCCCCCCTCCTCCTCCCATGCCCCTGTTGCTAACCCTCCATATGATCTCCATTTCTGTGGTTCTGTTCCTGTTCTAGCTGTTTGCTTAGTTTGCTTTTGTTTTAGGTGTGGTTCTTAATAGCTGTGAGTTTGCTGTCTTTTCACTGTCATATTGCAAAATCATAAGCATATAATTCTGTAACATAACAATATCACACTCAAGCACAGCATATGATATTTTGGGTGAAATGTTCAAATTAAAACTATAAATTATTACATCCATATTATTACCCTACCAACCACACTCAAGCAGGCCTTACTTCTGCCAGACCCTATATAATGAGAACCCACCTGTGCTAAGTTTTGGCCTACATGCTGAGGATATAGAGGTAAAGAAGACAAGGTATCTATCTATCTATCTATCTATCTATCATCTGTCTTAGTTGTCTCCCTTCAGTTCACTGATTCTTGAACTTTTTACCCTGTATCAAAATCACCTGGAAATCTTGGTAAAACAAGTTTCAGTTCGCACACGCATACACTTTCACACACACCACCACCACCCCTCCCACCCAAGAGTTTATGTTGCAGCAGGCTTGGAGTAGGACCCCGAATTTTGCATTCCTAAGATAGTTCCAACTGATGATGCTCATGCCACTGGTCCAGGAATGATACTTAAAGAACCTATGTTCTGGTGGAATGTCTCTTTCACTACTGTGTTGACAATGCCTAGAATAAATATTTTGGGATAAAATAATAAATATAAGGCACTTTGTTAACAAAAGAAATCCAGCTCTTTCCTTGACTGATGCTATAGTTTAGAAAGAAAAATCACAATTCTACTAAAAGGTAGAGGAATTACTCTCATTAGAAAGGTATAGATATGGAGTGGTTTATATCCAAAGGAAAATGAACTTCTGATCTATAGAAAGGAGAAGGGAGATTAAGGAGAATTTTGTGGAGGAGTATATTTTGATCTATTCCTTGAAGGTCCCAGGTACTTCTTTCAAAAATGCCAGTCATAACTAGAAATATTTTTAGTACTTCTCTTTGGAACATGTCCATTATTCTATGGTGAATCATTTTTAATACCACTGACTTTCACAGAATGTTTCTATTCTGATATAAAGTTTGATATTTTCAAGTATTTAATATCATATTTTGGCCAAATGTGGTCAGAAAGTTAGGCAATATGCTTGCATAACTCTGTTCTTGGTTGAAAACAAGAATATCTGAGAGTTAGAACACCGGTTCTCTAGTATGATTTATAAATGAGCCCTCAAACAATTTCAGCGTAGGAGTTTAAAAATCATTTTGAACAATGGAGGCCTACATATATTAAGTATACAGTTTCTGAAGGTGATTAGTTTCAAGGACAGCCTCCATTTGGCCATATACCCCAATGTTTTTGTTTAAAAACCACTTTTAGTGCAGTTGATATTTTCATTTATTGAAAAAATGAATCCTTGTATGATCAAGATACCCTGTACGTTTTTCTTTAGAGTGTATGTCATGCTATAAATAGTTCAAGTTTACACATTATGGGAACAAAGAAAGCAGTATAAACTGGAAATTCTTCCAGAGTAGATCTATGCTGTTACCAAGAAATGCACCCAGGTTTCTAAAAGCCCTTGATAAGTCTGGGCCACTCAGTTAATAATAAGTAATAGTTTATGTGTCCTGATCATTGAACTATGTGCTGGATCACATTCATCCTCTATGAAGGGAACCATATCAAACCATGAATAAGGGAACTAAAGAGGATATGAAAGCTCTATGACCAAAAGCACAGTCTTATTGTCATGGCTGCTCCCCTGTATGGCCCCAGAGTTCCTCAGCTACCCTTTGAGTCCAGGGTATCTTCGGTGTGGGATCAGCATGTACAAGCTGTAGTAGGTCAGCATTAAAGTATCAATAATTTTTTTCAAGAACATTCATCTCTATCTTATACTTTATAACAGAGTTTACTAAATTTAGTTTGGCCCGATACAAATGAAAAAAAAAAAAAAAGGCAGAAAGGGGTGAGTGGAGGTGGAAGAAGATATAAGGGTGATAACTGGTAATGGGAAAAATACAGTTAAAAATAAACTTTTATTTTTTAAATATTTTTTTTTTTTAAGTGAACACTTCAAGTCCCTTTGTTTAGAACAATGATTCTTAAAGTTTGGTCTGCAGACCAGTGGCATCAGCATCACCTGGAAACTTGTTAGAGATACAAATTCTCCACTCTCACCTCAGAAATACTGAATTGTAACTGGGCAGGAGAGGAGAAGAGACCCAGCGATCTGACTTAAGCATTGGCTCCAGGTGGGTCTGACACATGCTAAGGCCCACTGGGTTAGGTACTATCAGCAGCAGCAGTGAAGAAACCACCAGACAAGCTATATAAACTTTATGATTTGTTTTAATAGCCTATCACCACCCTCATAATTATTACATTAAACATATATGAAATTACACACATAATTGATGTCTAAGTTGCCCTCTACAGAATGTGTGTAAAAAAGCCATGGCTTTTCTCTGTAAAGAGATGGTAGGGAGAAAAGACAAATGGACTTGTTTTCAGTTTTCCCAAATGATCTCTTTCTCATCTCCCTTCACCCATGTCTGCCTCCGACGAAACAATCAGGGGGAAAAATGTTGCTAGCAAGCACTATTCTGTTTCTTTTGACAGAGCAGGAAGATTTTACTAGGTGATATAAATAAACCTTCTCATTTGCATATATCAGTTCTCATGTGTCTTGAGTAAATAACTATGTCCAAGCCTGTTTTAAAAAACAATGAAAACACTTGAAGATAAATAGAGGCTTTGTTTTATTTGTAGCAAATAAGACAAAGTCATTTCCGATCTATGCACTAAGCTATGATACACACCCAAGATATATAACACAATTTTTGATGAAACTTAGTTTCATAATCCCTGCAAAAGGCATATGTAGAATAAAATGTGGAGTTAAGACTCGGCTTCTGGAGCAGTGTGGGCCATAGACATAATCCATATATGTAATTTTAATTTTCCCAAGTAACCACATTTTAAAAAGTAAAATGAGCAATATTAATGTTAAATAATATTTTGTTTAAACTTACATATCAAAAATATTCTCACTTCAACATGTAAGCAATATAAAATTAATGAGATTTTACATTTCTTATACTGTCTTATACTGTCAAAAAACCTTGCAAGTATTTTACACGTATAGCACTTCTAAATTAAAATGCTAAATTTTAACTGTAAATACTTGATTTTTGTTTAGAGTGAATAAAATTTACTCATTAAAGTAGCCAAGTAGATACTATACCCAAGTTGTTTTACGCATTATGAAAAGTTTTCCGGTAGCCTAACTAAATATTAGTTTTTATGTTTATATTAATAAAAATAAATAAAAGTTTCAATTTCTCAATCAAGCTATCCACATTTGAAGTACTCAATAGCTACAGGTGGCTAGTGGCTATCACATGGGGCAGCACAGCTCTGAAGCAGCGACAGACCACACCTGGGTAAAAATTCTGGCTCTGCCATTTACTCTCTGCTTAGCAAATTACCTTGCTTCAGTTCTGTAGCCTGATTGTGAAATGGTGGGAAGCTGTGGGGAGGCGGGGACCACACACCACTATGTATACTCAACTTCTGCCACCAAAACTTGCAGCAGAATAGAAATAACTAGTTTGCCCTTCGTTTCATAGAAGAGGTGGTGAAATTGTTGCATCGGTTTTTTAAAATCAGAACCAATATAAATGCCTACAAGAATAAATAAGATTAATTCATACTCTGCAGCCATAAATACTACTTACTATTAGTCACTAATATTAATATCTATTAATTAAAGAAAAAGTAATATTCTCAATAGCTGACTGCTGCATGCGCGCACGGAGAAAAACTTGGAAGGGCCTGCTACTACTGATCGACAGCGGTTGTCCTAAGGGATAAGATGGGGGCAGGGATAGAGCTGGCACACTTTGTGTTTATTTCTCGGCAGTAATGTTTTCCTAAAACGGAGCTATTACTTTTGTATTTTAAGGAGCATTTCCCAAATCTACTTTGAAACAACTACACTTTCATAAAGGTTACAAGAAACTGCTCTGTGAAAATACCTGTATCAGAATTAAGAACAAGGTGCAGTAATTAGCTTTGGTTGGCGGTTTCCCGCCCTTGCAAACGGAAACGAAGGCGTGCTTGACGTCAAGGGGAGGGGACGGCCTCTCCTCGTTACCATGGTGAAGCCTATGGGGGCCATCTTTACTGAGGTTAATGAGCCGCAAGCTTTTCCTGGCGGGGGCGTAGTGCCGCACCAATAAAGTCGGCGGAATAAGAGGCGATAAAATAATCAAGCATCTAGATAAGAAGCAGCGGACAGAATCCCGTTAGAATGAGGGACCGAAAGAATTAGCTAATATAGTGGAACGTAGAAGTGCAGATTCCGCGCATAGGCGGAACGATTTAAGTGGAGTGCTGAGGTTTCTGCCCGGAATTGGAAAGCCGCTTCCGTTGCTCAGCGGAAGTGTCGGTCTGAGGAGGACGGCTCAGAAGAATCCGCTCGCTGCTGTGTGCACAACCGGAATCATGTCGAGTTTGGCTGTGAGAGACCCGGCAATGGATCGATCACTGCGTTCTGTGTTCGTGGGGAACATTCCGTATGAGGCAACGGAGGAGCAGTTAAAGGACATTTTTTCGGAGGTTGGTTCTGTTGTCAGTTTCCGGCTAGTATACGATAGAGAGACGGGGAAACCCAAGGGTTATGGCTTCTGCGAGTACCAGGACCAGGAGACCGCGCTTAGTGCCATGCGTAACCTGAATGGGCGGGAGTTCAGCGGCAGAGCGCTGCGGGTGGACAATGCTGCCAGTGAAAAGAACAAGGAGGAGTTAAAAAGCCTAGGGCCTGCAGCGCCCATCATTGACTCACCCTATGGGGACCCCATCGATCCGGAAGATGCCCCAGAGTCAATTACCAGAGCAGTCGCTAGTCTCCCCCCGGAGCAGATGTTTGAGCTGATGAAACAGATGAAGCTCTGTGTTCAAAATAGTCACCAGGAAGCTCGAAACATGTTACTTCAAAACCCTCAGCTGGCTTATGCGCTGTTGCAGGCACAAGTAGTGATGAGAATTATGGATCCAGAGATTGCTCTGAAAATTCTGCATCGCAAGATACATGTTACGCCACTGATTCCAGGCAAATCTCAGTCTGTCTCTGGCCCCGTCCCTGGCCCCGTCTCTGCCCCTGGCCCTGGCCCTGGCCCTGGCCCAGGGCTCTGCGCAGGACCTAATGTTTTGCTGAACCAACAGAATCCTTCAGCACCTCAGCCTCAGCATTTGGCTAGAAGACCTGTGAAAGACATTCCTCCACTGATGCAGACCCCTATCCAGGGTGGAATTCCGGCCCCGGGGCCCATACCAGCTGCCGTTCCCGGTCCTGGTCCTGGCTCCTTAACTCCTGGTGGAGCTATGCAGCCCCAAGTTGGAATGCCAGGTGTTGGTCCAGTGCCTTTAGAGCGGGGACAGTTGCAGATGTCGGATCCTAGAGCACCTATGCCTCGTGGACCTATGACTGCTGGTGGACTGCCTCCCCGAGGACTGTTAGGAGATGCTCCAAATGACCCACGTGGAGGGACTTTGCTTTCAGTCACTGGAGAAGTGGAGCCCAGGGGCTATCTTGGGCCACCTCATCAGGGTCCTCCCATGCACCATGCCCCTGGTCATGACAGCCGTGGCCCTTCCTCACATGAGATGAGGGGAGGGCCATTAGGCGATCCCAGAATGCTAATTGGAGAGCCAAGAGGACCCATGATAGATCAAAGGGGTCTACCTCTGGATGGTAGAGGTGGTAGAGACACTCGAGGGATGGAGGCCAGAGCTATGGAAACTGAGGTCTTAGAGACACGAGTGATGGAGAGAAGAGGGATGGAGACCTGTCCAATGGAAACCAGAGGGATGGAAGCAAGAGGCATGGATGGAAGAGGAATGGAGATACGAGGCCCTGGCCCCAGTTCAAGAGGCCCTATGACCAGTGGAATGCAGGGTCCTGGTCCTATTATGGGGGCAGGTGGTCCTCAGGGACCCAGGCAGGTCCCAAGCATTTCAGGAGTGGGAAATCCTGGAGCAGGCATGCAGGGAGCGGGCATGCAGGGAGCGGGCATGCAGGGAGCGGGCATGCAGGGAGCTGGCATGCAGGGGGCGGGTATGCAGGGGGCGGGCATGCAGGGGGCGGGCATGCAGGGAGCGGGTATGCAGGGGGCTGGCATGCAGGGGGCGGGCATGCAGGGGGCGGGCATGCAGGGGGCTGGCAAGCAAGGTGGAGGCCAGCCTAGCAGTTTTAGTCCTGGGCAGAGCCAAGTAACTCCACAGGATCAAGAAAAGGCAGCTTTGATCATGCAGGTTCTTCAACTGACTGCAGATCAAATTGCCATGCTGCCTCCTGAGCAAAGGCAGAGTATCCTGATTTTAAAGGAACAAATCCAGAAATCTACTGGAGCTTCCTGAAGGGTTTTAGAAATACTTGGTCGTAGTCCCAGAAAGTTTTCTGTAGCATAGAGAATGGGTACAAAAAGCTGACTTCTGCACCCCCATGGTTTAATGATTAGGGTTTCCCTTCTGCCAGACCCTAATCTCATTTCTTGTTTTTTTTTGTTGTTGTTGTTTGTTTTGCCTTTTACTTTTAATTAGAGAGGGGGGAAGGGGAAGAAGGAGTGGGTCTGTTCACTTTAATTTACTGTAAATATACAAAATAACTCTGAAAATGATTATATCATACTAAATAAGATTACAAAGAATATGCAGCAGTATTAAAAATGTCTGCAATATGTTAACTTCTTTAAAAAAATGAGTAAAACAATGAAAATCTGCACATAAAGACTAAAAGATGACCTGTTAAAAATGGTAATGTACCAACATAGTTTAAGATTTTTGGTTGTATAAGAAAATAAAGCAGTTTACCTCCAAAATATAAGATACATATTTTGGTAAGTCATTTAAAATACAAAATCCTGTTTGGGGGTAATAGAATGTTGTATTAGGTTAAGCATTGTTTCAGTGTTTTGGAATTATTTTGCAATGTTAGAGTTAACAGGATAAATCTATACTTGTGGTATTGGAACTGTTTTTCTAAGGCTATGCATCTGGGTGTGGTGTTTCACTTATGTCATCCATTAGAAGCCAGTAATATTCTGACTCAAACTGAACATGACGGTTTTACTGGAACAGTTCTGATTAACAAGGTTATTTAAGTCTGCTCTGATGAGACTCAGTATCTCACTCCATACCTTCCTATGTCTCAGTAGTCTGTAAGTCCTTAATCTGAATCTGAGTTATTCTCTCATATCCTTTACTAAAATTGGTGTCTAGGAACCAGTATATCTGGATGAATTATACACCACATTGAGCTTTTCATAAAAAGTAAAGGGCTTCATGCAGTAAAGCTCTGCTTGGTAACTAGCCATATATAGAAATGATATGCATTTGATCAGCCAGAATCAGAAGTTAAACATCTTAGTCTCAACATTTAACATACCTTTTAGTTTTCTTATATTAAAATCTATTTGTCTATTACCATTTTATGAGAATAAGTGAAGCCCAGGTAGGTAGCCAGATTCTTGTAGCCTAAATTCTCTGCTACTTGGTGGTTATTGCTTTTTATTAAGTTGTAAAGTTATTTAGTTTTAGTATACATGCCACTGAGACATAGTTAAAAATCAGTAGAAAGGTCAGGGTTAGCACATTTCCATCAGAGCTGCTACCTAATTTACTTGTAAGCCTTGAGGATTTGGACATGAAAAAATGTGTATCATAGAGCACTACTTACCAGAAGCACAAACACCTGAATATCCAGGTGATCTTACTCTGAAGAAAAAAAACAACCCTAATACCCTGTTACAGAGGGGGAAAATCTCTTAATACAAGGAGAGAACTGAGACTTGGAAATCGATTTATTTTCCCTTTGCAAGGTTTTACAACTTAAATGGGTAATTCACTCTACAAAGTTTTCATCCCTGTGCTGTTGTTTCCAGCTACCTGTTTTACTTCTGTTTTCATTGTTCACACTGTTAATTTTGCCATGTTTTCTATATATGCTTCCCCTAAATTGGTGGGGATAACCTTTGCTTGTGTGATAGTTCTGGATAATACTCATTCACAGAGTTTGTTTGATTACTTCAAAACTATAGTTGCTTTATCCCAAAGCTTTCACTGAAGAACTCTTACTGAAAACCATTAAATGTTAAGCTCTTTGTTGTAGTAAAATCTCTGCGTTGTTTAATGCGGACTTAATAAAAAGAATGCACAATATCTGATGTTTATTTTTAATTAATCATTCAAGTGATCTAGAGAGATCCATGGGGACTTTTTTTTTTTTAATAAAGACAAAAGAAATTGCAGGAATGGATGGGAATCCCTTTTTTAGATCCATTATATATAGCTACACAACTGAAATAACTACAAAGACATGTTATTCTATGGTTGGTATCAGTAGCAACATCTTGGTAGACACTCAGATATTAGGCTTCCTTTTGTTCACCACAGAGAACTCTGTATCCCAGGGGCACCTTACAGGTTTCTTCATTACTGACAGCACTTTTGTATTGCAATGTTTACTTTCACTTTCTATTCCCCATTCCCACTTCTAATAGACCAGGAACTGTGAAACACAGACTCACTCATTTCTGTATTTACTATAGCAAAAATCGCCGGTGGGAACAAAAGACAAAACATACCAGAGTCTTAAGGGGAAAAAAGTCCCATTAAGAGCACATACATTTCTCCCCAAAGGATTTAGATTGCACACACACCAAATGAGCTATAACAACTGTTTACATTAGAAATTAAATTAGAAATAGATAAATAGAAGCAATTTCCTTTACTTTGATAAACCTAATAAAATAGGTTATTTCTTCTAATTCACTGTCTGACTTTCCCAGTATTGGTGTAGAGAGTATAGAAACTTCATATTGATAGTGAAGAATATAAGCAATGTGTGTCTGCTACAATTAGCCTGTTTAAATATTTTCTTTTTGGTTGGCTACAACCCTGGCATTCTGCATTATCCCATATATGGATAGACTACAAATGAAATCACAAATTCATAATAGTTAAAGATAGTGGGGTAAAATTGATTTGCAAATACCTCTTGGTCAGTACATGTGTCTTGGGAATAGGAAATGATTAGATTTAGTAAGTGCCCACCCATTAGTTCTTCCCCTCTTGTATTGTTGATTAACATCAAAATGTGTTTTAATATCTGATGATGCCCTTGTCTCAGGACTACTGATTTTAGGGTATTCAGTAAGATATGCCAATGTGAATCTCAGGTGAAGGTAGGCAAATTCAAGTGAGATTGTATGACTTCGACTAACTATACTTTTCAGAATTCTAATGGCAGAAAAGCAAAAAAAAAAAAAAAAAAATCACTTAATAAAGCTTGCAAAGCTTTTGTTTTTTCATGCTGTGATGGGGCATTAACTAAACACATGAAACCTAATTTCCTGTGGCGTGTCAGGCGTTTTTCTTAGGTCTGATGAGGTCTAAGGATAATTATCTGCAACAGCCTACTGTGGCAGAGAAACTGAATTATCAGTTATATCTCACAGTCTTCTCAAAAGAATATGTCAGCATCTCCTGCTTTATAGTGTCGGCTCATCTCTAGACAGACTTCTGGTTGGTGCTTGCTTTTCTCATCAGGCTTTTGACAAGAATGCAATAGTCAAGAATTAGTAAAGGAAATTAATATATTAAAAATATTTTTAATATTAAACATGGTATAATATAGGATATTAGTGTATTATACAATATGCTAATATGTTTCATGTATACATATATACATGATATATAGTATGCTTTTATATATATATATTTTTTCAGGTCTTAATCAAATTTTTAAATATTTTACTGTGCTTTTTTTCATCCTGAAACAAAGTTGATTCCATTGGTTGGAAATTCAGTGTCACAATTTTTTGTATCACTAATTACTTTTTCCATGAGATATAAACTAGCATGTTTCTTGTTATTTTTCCACCAAGGTATATAATTTGTCAGTAAAGGGCATGTATTTTATCAAAACTGACATTGAGGTAGCAAGGTCAAAAATAACAAACCTAGTGTTTATTAAATACATAAAATAGTAAAGTATTTGCCTAGAAAAATAAATGATGTTCTGATTAATAACAGCTCTTTAAAACTAGGATTTGATTTAGATCCCAAAAGTAGGTAAGTATAATGAAGGAATTTGAATAAACTATACCACATTGTCAATCATAATTGATTATATGATTCATTACATATAAAATGTAGGCATTTGAAATCAAACTCATGAGTCACAAAATTGTCACTTAAAAATTGGGCAATTCAAAAAAACATCTACTTGATTACTTATGTGTGATCTTACTGCAAAAATAGGATGGATAATCTTGGGCCTCAAGAAATGAAACCAACAATTCTACCCCAAATTATTTTCTCTAATTAGCTGTTTTCATCAGAATGTTATCTTACTAAATTACTGATCTGTTAAATAATTTACTGTAAATATCTGTGGGCCACTTAGTAGGACCTGTAAACCTTGGATTGTTGCCCTACCTCACGTTGCTGTCTGATAATGAAGCAACTTGTACCTATTTAGGAATCTATAAATGTATTTAACCCTGGACAGTCCATAGAAGAAGATACAACTTCTATAACTTTTGTTCCTGGTTTTCTTAAGCAGTGGTGTCCAACCTTTTGGTGTCTCTGGGCCACACTGGAAGAAGAGTTGTCTTGGTCCACATATTAAATACATTGTGACATGTAATCACAAAAAAATCTCATAATGTTTTAAGTAAATTTACGATTTTGTGATGGGCTTCATTCATAGTCATCCTGGGCTGCATGAGGTCTGCGGGCCACAGGTTGGACACTTCTGTAAAAGGTTTACTTTACTAACATTCAAAACATGCGACATCAAAAATTGTATGTTTGAGTTAATAATGTGATGGAAAGGCCTATATTGGACTTGCTTGGTACATTAACATTCCTAAAATTATATTCTATATCCCAAATATTCTTGTTCATATGTTAATATAGCAACATGACTAAGAACATCGCGAGACATAGTATGTCAATAGAATACATTTCCTGTCTTTAGGTAACCGTATATCCAAAATGATTTCATCTTTCTACACTTAGAAAGCAGAGAAAAAGATCCTCATCTATTTTAAGAAACATAATTTACATTACTGAAATCTAAAAGCACATTATCCCCCTGCACCCCCAGGTCAGTTTTGTCAAAAGTTTTATCCTGTAGAAGCTCTAAATATCTTTGGACAATGAACCCCAAATCTGTAGCCTGTGTATCAGTGAAGCCTGCAGGTATGTGTTGCAGGTATGTAGGCTCTCAAAAGTTTTGAATCTGAATGCATTTAGGTGCAGCACATATTCTCCAATGTCGCCACAGGCTCAGCCTCTCCCTATGTCTTATGTTAGGTTTGATTCACATGATTACTTGCCAGTCTTTGTAATATACTGAATTTACAAATCCTGCTTTTACACTATAAAAACACAGCTATTGGATTCAATTGACATTTTGAAAAATGTGAACTAGAAAAATGGTCAAGGAACTGATTCAGCAGTATTTTTCTGCAAAATCAACAAAACAAACAAAAACCCAGAACTAACTAAAACAAAAAGAGAGATATGGCATGTTTTTAAATTTATAGTTTTCCGTGATGTATACCAGGCAAAAGAAAGTCCTGGTTTGCTAATCCAAATAACTACCTTTCTCCCACAAATCATCTGCATGACTAATAAATATTAAACTAAAATATTAACATTTTTCTATTCAAAAATAGATTTATAAAAAGAAATATATGTTATATATAAGCAATATTAAATGCGAACAGCTCTAGAATTGACATATGTATATATGTGTGTATATATATAATACATAGAACAGAGTACTTTAATTTTTATCTGTTATTAACTAAAGATTTTAAAAATAAGATCCACCATATAATTTCCACATAGCAATTTGTGCAAATACTGATTTGTCCACGTACTGATTTGAAAAAATAAATAACCTTAATCGGATCACGTCATTCTCTTGTTTAAAACCCTTCATGGCTTACATTGCTCCTGGAATAAAATTCCAAATCCTTGCCATGTCGTATAAAACCCTAGGTATTTTGGATCTTCCCTATACCAATCTCACATCTTACCATCGGCCCGCTGACTCCTGGCTAGCTACAACTACTTTGGGCCTAGCTACATTTTCTTAAATTTGACAAATCTCATTTTCATTTTGGCTTTGTCCTGGACAGTTTACTTTGCTCTTACCTCACTCTTTTCCCAGGTTTTGAACGGCTAGTTGATTCTCTACTCAGGTTGCAACCTTTATCACTTACTCAAAGAGGCTTTTCTTGAGCACCTTTAAAATGGTCTCCCCATGCTGTCTCATTTTTGTTTGTTTTTAATTAGTAGCTCTCTTACATGAGCACAGCTTAAACATTAATCCATGCTGTCCATCCTTTTGCAAAGTACGTTATATGCACAAGACAAATGATGATTGGCATCGATGAGTTAATCATTATTATGCCCAAGTCACATTTATCATGTCAATTTTGTTTGTTCCCATATATATGTTGTGTACTTATTACTATAATGCGTAGATGTATGTACAGCCATGCGTATATAGATGTAAATAGTATCTGTGTACATATATGACATATGATTGCAAAAAAAGGTTATTTCTAAGCAAACCATGCTGAATGTGTATTCGTCACATCAGTTGTATTTGTAAATCAGTTTATACCAATTGCACTAGTTTTTCTAATGCATGCAGTGATAGACATATATTAACATGAGTGTGGAAAAGGGGTTATATCTATGAAAACTATGTTTAATGTTTTGAAAACACTGATAAAGTTTGAGTGGCTAAAAATGAATAGATGTTAAGTTTTGTGGGAACAAGATAATAGAAAAAATATTTAAAAACAGTCTTCAACATATAGGTACTCATATTGTAACAGGGTGCAGCCAAGAGGGGGGCCCCAAAATAGGGATTTGGAATGGGGCCCAGAACTCAGGATGTCCAGGAAATATTAGAAAGACATATAAGATGTCCTCACCCTTTCCCCCTCAGGTGTGAGTTGGGGGAAGGGACAAATGGAGCAGGGCCATTGAGAGCTGTTTTGCATAGCAACAGCTTTGCAGCTAACCTCTGGCATGGTCATTTAACATATCTATAACCTTTAACTGGTTTCATAGATATGTTGAATAGTTGTGGCGTGTTTTGAGCCAGGGAGAAGGGAGTGACTTCCGCCCAAGATGGAACTAGAAGGCAACTCCCCCTGTTTACAGCACTTGCATGAGAGCTTGGAGATGATTGGCTCCACACCATGGGGCCACGCCTGCCCAGACTCACTATGGCAGCCCAGTAAAGCTGGAAGGGTATGGGAGTCCAGGCAAGTGTAGCGGATTGTAGGAGGAGTCAAAAATGGGGCTGCAGAGGAAACTTGGCGCGAGGATTTAAAACCCAGACATGGCAGCCATTGAGAGAGAGCCATGCGTTTTGGCCAGAGGGAGAACCTTGTGCTTTTGCCAGAGTCAGGACCCCCGCAGCCATGTGAGGGAGAATCACCATGTGGCTTTAGCACAGATTTCACAAATCTCTGACATTGAGAGATGTTTTTCCTAAGGTGGCGGACATAACAAACCTTGGCCCCTGTGTTTGTTCTGAAAGTTTTTTTGGCATCCCTGGGTGGGCCGATAATTGCCCCCCCCAACCTGTGCTCTGTAACAATATTACTTTGTAAGTGTCTATCTAAATCTTTGTTCCATTTTAAACAAAGTTTGAAACCAGTAATCATAATGAAAACATTATGTAAACCTTCAATTTTCTCTGAAATTTTTCAGTATTGAAGGAAAAAGTCCTTGAGAAAGTTGAATTTGAACATTTGTACTGTCACAGTTGTTTTCCTTCCCTTCTATGAAGATTACGCAGGAAAGGCACAAACACACCTCCATCCTAGTTCTCCTCCTTCCCCTCCCCATGATATTACATGCTGAAGGAACCCAAGTGTGCTTTAAACTGTTGTTAACTCAAACATGGTGCTTGGACCACCAGAGTCACAAAGAAGCCCCACCCCAGCTATTCTGAATCAAATTTGCATTTTAATAAGATCCCCAGGTGATTCAAATTCAAACAAAAGTGTAAGAAGCACATCTTAAAGCTAATCCTAAAAGAAATTGGAAAAATAAAAGGACTTTAACAATGTCATCATAAGTAGAAGGGATTTTTAATTTATCCCTTCATTATCACATAAAGTCAAGAACTGGCAAAAATTTTTACCCCTCCATTATCACATAAAGTCAAGAACTAGCAAAAATTTTTACCTCTCTGAAGTAAATAAAGGAAACAGCCCCTCTATTGGAGGACATACTGCAAAACAAGCAAATAAACAAAAATTCTGTTCCTTCACAGATAATTTAGTGAACATTAGACTTAGTGAGAAACTTAACATAAAACACTATAGCTGAAATTGCTTTTGTTTTGGAAAAATCACCCGAATTTGCATTCAGTCTACATGTGACTTTTCTGGCGTGGAAGGGAAGCTATGTCAGATACATTAGAAACAATACATTTATAATCATTATCACAAGTCAAAAATTATTTCAGACAAGGTGTAAAAATTCTCTCATAAAACCTGGACTGTTTTCCAATCCACAAATCTTACAATTTTCTTTTTTTTTTTTTTTAAGATTTTATTTATTTATTTTTAGAGAGGGGAAAGGAGGGAGAAAGAGAGGGAGAGAAACATCAATGTGTGGTTGCCTCTCACGTGGCCCCGACTAGGGGCCTGGCCTGCAACCCAGGCATGTGCCCTGACTGGGAATCGAACCTGTGACCCTTTGGTTCACAGCCCGCGCTCAATCCACTGAGCTACGCCAGCCAGGGCCAAATCTTACAATTTTCTTGATAAAACATATTACAATCCGGTCAGGAATGCTGACTTCACATTGGGGTACTACACTTCCCTTTGTAAGTGTCTCGAAATGACCGAGAAATATTTCCTAAATAACTTCACACATCTTATCATCTAGATAAACAGAATAAATCTTGAAATTATAAAATTAGCATGCTGCTTCAGTGAGAAGTAAACTTGCAATAGAATTCTGCTGCTAAATATTTTTCAATCTTATCTAAATATTTTTATGCACCACACACACACACAAAGAACCAGTATAAGAGAAGCAGTTAACAGTATCAGCCTGCCATTTGTTCTATTATTTTCAGTAGCTTTATTGTAAGTGATATAAAAACTCTACACTGACATGAATTAAGGGTACAAATTAACCAAATCAATATTTGTAAATTAAGCAAATTAGGATTTATTTCCTTAAAAAAAGTTTACATTGAGTTTAAGTGATCGAACTCAAAATGTTTCTAGCAAACAATTTAAATTCAATCAAGGCCTTTCAAATGGTGACATCAAAGCCTCATCGTGAGGCTGTGAACATGACCTTGGAATATGTCTCACTGTCACATGTATTCAGACTGCTTGTATTCTAGTTCTTAATTTGGGACATTGTTTGCCTAGAGGGGAAACCAAATTTGCTTAATTAGAACATTTTGAAAATCAGGAGTGAGAGGATTTATAGAATGTTGATTGGTGGGGATTTAGTTGTCATTGTTTTCAGATAAACACAGTTTAGCAATTTTCTCCCTAGCATGTGCTTCTGCTGGGATTTACAAAATAGTTGAGCCCTGAGCAATAATAATATTGGTTTAAGTTGCCCTAAAACTGCCCCTCCTGAGGAATTAGAGGTGGATCATCTTGGGGAGAGGAGGAAAGAGGCTTTTCTGCATCTTTTGGCCAGTCTTTCTTTCACCCAGGCTTGTTCATAAGGAGGGGGAAGATGGATGAGCTGGCTAATGACACAGCCGGGGCCAGCCAGGGTAGGATTGTGAAACTGATCTGTGCAGGCTGACACCGTGGTGAAGTCCTGCAGGTCACCATGGTTGGAAAGTGGTGTTTCAGCACAAATTTACTCTTCAGGGGGATGGAGGGAGAAAAAGGCGGGCAGGGGAGAAAGCTTAAAAACGTTTTTTACTAAGTTTCCCCAAACCACAGACATGCTCCACATGATCCTGGCTGCCGCCTCAAGCAAGTAGTGTTCCCTCCAGTTCATCTTCAGGCACCCAGTGTATCTTTTGGGTCTTACCTGCCATACTTCTAAGGGCTTTCACTTTGTTTTGATAAGAAAAGGAAGGAAAAAAAACCCACTCACATTGATATAGACATGAAATATAGTTTTTAAAAATGTTTTTACTCAAATTGCCATTTTTATTTATATAATGATCAAATATTTTGAATTGCTGGAAGGTGTTGATATTAGTGGAATTGCCAATGTTAATCACAAGATTCAGAGGAGGGGAGATACTTGTTTTTGAGAGAGGGTGGTAGCAAGGGTATTTTAAATGCTCCAAAACTAACGCAGTGTCAATTGTTAAGTTCCATGCCCTCTTCTGGAAGGTTGGGTCACGGTGCATATGTAAAAGCATTTATCAAGAACCTACTGAATGCCAGGTACTTGACACAGATCACCTCACATTTCACTGAAGTCTGGAAGCAGTATGAAAAAATATGCTCTAGTTTGCCCTGAACCACACAGCTTATAGGAAGTAGAGGCGCCGCTGAGTCTGTTTGTCTGCGGCCCTTACTCTCTGCATTACATCCTTCTGCTTTAACAAGGAGACAGACAGTACAACAGTTTTCATACTGGGGACTGAATGTGTAGGAACATCAGGCATCATTTTCACTGAGTGAGGAAGTTCATCATGGGTCTATAAAGATGAATGATTTGTAGGTGACAGTGAAAGATTTATAAAATCAATCTTTGGCCCTTACATCTTTCTTTCTTTCTTTCTTTCTTTCTTTCTTTCTTTCTTTCACTCCCAAGAACCAACTAAACCTAGGATATGGAAGAATTGAAAGAACAAATAACAATAGATTATTTATAGGAAATCTATAAAACTAAATATTTTCTTCTGGATAGTTCTAATCAATTTCTAAACAATCATGTGACCTATTTTTCCTATGATCTATTTTTACATTCTTATTAATATATAACTTCTGTACTATAAAATTTACTCATTTTAAATATATAATTCAGTGTTCTTAGTATATTCAGGGTTGTGCACTATTAGCCCAACCCTGAATTTAGAACATATTCATCACCCGTAAAAGGAACTCTGTTCTCTTTAGCATTTACTCCCCACTCTCTTTCCTCCCATTTGGCCCTAGGCAACCACTGATCTGCTTTCTGACTCTATAGATATTCTGAGTATCCTATATAAATGAAAAATGTTTTTTTTACTAGTTCCTTTCATTCAGTATGTTTTTAAGATTCATATGCTGCAGCATCTATCAGTACTTTTTTATTGTCAAATAATATTCCATTATATGGATATAGCACATTAGTATCTCTTCACCACTTCATGGATATTTGTATTATTTCACATTTTGGGGCATTACGAGTAGTGCTGCTATTAACATTTGTGTGCAAGGTTTTGTAAACCTATATGTTTCATTTCTCTTGGACATATATACCTAGGAATGAAACTGCATCATGTGATGACTCTGTTCACCTTTGGAAGAACTGTGAGACTATTTTCCAAAGTGACTGCACCATTTTACATCCCCACAGCAAGGAATGAGGGTTCCAGTTCCTCCAGATCTTTGTCAACACTTGTTAATTTTTTTTTAAACTATAGCCACACGAGAGTATGTGAACTGGTGTCTCCTTGTGGTTTTGATTTGTATTTCTTTGAGGGCTAATGATGTTCAGCATCTTCTCATATGCTTATTGGCAATTTGAATATCTTCTTTGAAGAAATGTTTGTTCCCTGTAATTTATTTATTATTAATACAATGGTTTGTAAATCCAGAGTTTCTGTTTTAGGCAACCAGATTATCTGATGACAAAAATCTCTAAAACATGAAATAAATTATTTCTTTTGTGATTTAAGACCTGACCTGAAATAGGAGGAATCAATTCCAATAATAGAAACGAGGGTTTTCAATTATATTCTTATACCCTTTGGAAATAAAAAGTAATAATTTTTATGGTTTATACATGTTAAAGGGGGTGAGGACACACTAACCAAAATATGGCACCTTGGCATATTGAATACTTTAAGCTAAATAAGCTTGAAAAAAGGCAGAAGCAGAAAGACCACTCTGACCTTCTGCTGTCCCTCTCCCCTGAAACAGGTCATAAAACCTTCCCCATGAGCATTGCCTCCCTGTACCAAAGAAAGGAACATTCTTGTCTCTGAAGATAAGGAATGCCCCCCAAGAATGTTGGTAAACAGGTCTTGCTAAGTTTCCGCAATTTATTGCAATTACCTTACATTACTTAACCTATAACACTCTCCAATTGTGCCCTCTTCACCAAACTTAGCATAAGAGTACTCAGGCCTGTTTCTCAGCTCTTCATTTCCTTATGAAAGCTCCTGTGTCATGCAGAACTTATATTAAACGAATTTGGTTATGCTTTTCCCCCCATTAATCTGCCTTTGTCAGTTTAATTTTCAGACCCATCCAGGGATCCAATGAGAGTCAAGGAAAACTTCATTTTCCCCTACACTATGAAGACATTCGTTAAACCTGAAGGGAATAGAGGGTTCTTTCCCAGGGAAGCCATACAGTGTTGTAATAAAGAGCTTGGTCTCTGTTTATGTTCAAATCCTGACTCTAGCAGTACTAGCTGTGGAACCCATTCCTATGCCTCACTTTCAAATCTGTACACTGAACTAACTACCTTCTAGGGTTGTTGAGAGAATTGCTTGATAAATCACTTTGCACCATGCCTGCACATAGTAAACTTTTGATATGTGATATGTGATATGTGATATGTGCTAGGTATTGCTATTATTCCTTAAAAAATAAAGCTGTGGACATAGAAGCCATTAGAGCAACATGAAAACATGAGCCAGCTATTTATTGCTCCGTGCATGCTGATAGAGAAAATGGAGGATGGAAGGATTTGGCTCAGCTCTGAGGACCTCCACTTCAGGAAAGGAAAGAAAGAACCCCTAAGAGAAGTCAATTACAGGAGGAGGAGGCATTTTAAACTAGAGTCTGTAAAAAGACCGCAGCGTCTGGGCAGGGAAAGAAAAAGGTCACCTTTCTCCTTTACTATATTCATTATATTTCCTTATGTGGTAAAGTTGTTTTTTAAACAAGAAAACATATAATTAAAAGTTTGCAATGGTGAAGGCAGTCTTATGTTGAAAAACCTTCTAACAACCAATTCTGTTTGACCCAAGAGATTGCTAGCTCCTGAAATCCTGTGAAATGGTATCAGGGTTTTATCTAGCTTGAACTTTATGGCTTATGTATTTTGATTTCCGATAGCTTTGTCTAGTACAATAAAGGACAGATTTTCAGAAATGTGTTTCCTTTTATCTAAAGCAAACTTTAATAACCCAATAAAAATTTTGAGAAAATATTTGCACTATTTGTTGTGATGTTGTCATATATCAGGTACATGTATCTTTAAAAAAAAAGATTTTATTCATTTATTTTTAGAAGGAAAGGGAAGGAGAAAGAGAGAGAGAAACATGCATGAGAGAAACATTGATTAGTTGTTTCTCACATACCCTGCAACACAGGCACGTGCCCTGACGGGGAATCAAATGACAACTTTCCAGTTTGCAGGCCAGCACCCAATCCACTGAGCCACACCAGCCAGTCCTGTATTTTAAGTGTTTGTTCTACAAATGAAATGTTCACATATAACTTAGCCCTTCATGCTTTCGAAAATGGTACACACTGTCCTATTGTATCAATTAAAAGTTTGAGAAAAAATGCACCAAAATATTACAACTTAATTAATCCTCATATACTATTTTGTGTTTTATATATTTCTAGTGTTTCTAAACCTGACTTAAGAAAATGATCCTACAGAATTACGTATATTGAGAAAGCTTTTATGAAGCATACCCAGTTTAAGTGAAGAGTGTTAAGATAACAAATCCTACAATTATGCTTATTTTTAACATACCTTGGAAACTACCACAATACTGAAATACAAAGTTACAGATTTTTCTTGTTGGTGGTGGTGTAATGAGAGCTTTATTTAGGAACTCTTAATGAGTATCTTTTTTTAAAACATTCACTTGATATTAATTTAGCAAATGCTTTTTGGTTTCTATAAGGAGATTTATGTAAAACTATTCATGTTTTGGAGAGTATTATGACTACTGTATTTCTGCTCAAAATTTTAGTTATTAAAAGTAAAAGCAAAATTGGTTACATTTCCAGTTTATAAACCTGTTACTATAAAATTAATTCAAATCTAATATTCTTTATGTGTGCTTGGCAGCTACTAACTACATGTGGCTAATGAGAACAAATTGTGGCTGATTTTTAAAGTTTATTCACATTTATTTAATTAACTGATTGATTAGTTGCTGTATGTGGCCAGTAGCTAGCATACTGGGTAGCAAAGATGACCCCAACACAACTGGATTCTATTTAGAGGAGGGGTTCTCACAACTGACTGCATATCAGCATCTCCTGATTCTGAAAAACACAGATTCCTGGGCCTCATCCCCAGAGATCCAGATTCAAGTAGGTTTATGATGGTGATGGTGATGGTGGTACAATTTAGGAATATTTATTTTTACTTATTTATTTTATTACTTTAAAAATCCTAATCCCAACCACGCTTGACCATTAGAAATGCGCAGATGCTCGGTATGTATTCTGTTCCCTCGAACAAAAGGTGAAGTTTACCGATAATCTACTCGTGGCAGCCCAGACCCTCCCTGTCAGTGGCAGCCCTTGCCATTTGCTTGCTAAGAGCCTCAGAAGGGCAAGAGCAGCTTGTGAAACTAGCTGCATTGGTGTCGCCCTTTATATTTGCTAATGACTGTTTTTAAGTTAAACTTTGAGAACATGTTGAGAAAGCAAGACCTATTTCTCCATGAATCCACTCAGATCTTTATTTTTTAATTAATGTCTTATCAAACTGTGCTGACAGTGAGAACAAAAGACCTCTCCCTGATCTTGAATCCTCTCTTCCTTTTCTTTTACTCAACTCACAGAGAAGACCATAACATTGTCCAGACCCTATGCTGAAAGATGAAAAAAAATCTCATATCAGAGTTTGACCATGATACAGAAATATAAGATATTCTGTGTCCTTTTCTCACCTATGATCCTGCCCAATTTCCTCTTCTTCCAATTGGCAAGTTAGGGTTTTATTAAAGATGTAATTAACAAACGCATAAATATTGAGGTTATTTTTCTAGGCTGTTTCCAAAAGCTATTTTCTCTCTGAGAACAAATAGATGATGAGATCCCAGGTTCTGCCCCGGTGACTGGCATTATCTATGGACATCATGGCAGCTGAGTCTAATTACAGCCGGGGGTGGACTTCTGGAAGCAGAGAGAACTGTAGTTACTATCCTATGAGTGCATGTTGTTGCTTTCTGGGAGTGTGTTTATTAAAATGCAAAACCTTCACAGTTCTGTTGTGGCGCACTTGTCCCAGGTGTTCCCAAAAGTGTACTCTACCCTTCTAACAAAACACAAAAATACCAAAGCCTTTACACACTGCATTTGTAAAGAAGGGACAGCTGAATAATACATCCTGCCCAAAAGCACTTCCATTTTAAAATCTGAAAAATGCACTGAGAAATCTAGCCAGAGGAATACCTGAAAATGCTCATCAAATGAACAAAACATGTAAGAATGTTCATAACAACCAGCAAACCAGATGCCCATCAATAGTAGGGTGGATACATTGTGGCATATTCATTCAGTGGAATAGTAGGCAGCAATAGAAGTGAAAGAAACACAACCAGGTGCAAAAACATGCCTGTGGGGAACATAATGAACTAAAAGAATCCAGGCATAAAAAACTCTTATCTATGGACAAATCGGGCCACATAGTGAATCTGACAAGTTCAGGAGAGGCCTGAATGGTGGCCTTACAAACTCAGAGGCTTACAGTAACCACACAGGATGGTCTGACTTCCTAACTAAAAGTGAATCATGATGGGTACTCATGTCCTAGGCTGGCATCTTCCCTGACAAATGTCAATCTTCACTTTAACTGAGCTTGTCCATTGTCTTTTTGCATCTACAGTAACACACCTTTGAAATGTCAGAGTAATGTCCCTTTTCCAGCTCCCTCCTCACCCCAGCACAATCTCCCACCAGAACACAAGACCACAGAACCCCTCATTTTGTTCCCTGAATTCCATCTCTATGTGCTGTAAGTGTTAATTGTTAATTACCCTATACCTCCCAATGTAAAAGAATTATTTGTCCCTTCATTTTACTCTTTACCCAATCTCAGAGATTTCCCAGCTTTGCCTCCTCCCACCTCCCTAATCTACCACCAGTTAATTTTATATAACCCCGTGACAGCTTCCCCTTTGATTTCAATATATAAAATAAGTGGTGAAACTGCCATTTTCTTGAGCATTTTTTCAATCTGTTGAGATCTTGCTTCCCAGCAATTATCAGTTTGGCTCAAAAATTCTCTACAGGTTTGGACGTTTCTTATGGCGACATATTGAATGATTCCATTCCCAAAATAGGACAATATAATCTGTGGTGTAAGGAGTCAGGACAGGGGCTGTCCTGAGAAGAACAGGAGAGAGAACTATTGGCAGTGGACACTGAAAGGGCTTTTAGAGCTCAGAATGGTGGGAGTCATGCAGGGGTGTTCACTGCGTAGTATTTCACTGAGCTGTACTTTTCAGCATTTTAAATTTTAATAAAAAGTTTAAAATTGCTTTGAAGCTTATTTATTTCAGAAAGACTCTGATTACCTTGCCTTGAATCACTGTCAGCAGATAAGAAAAAGAGAATAGACAACTTAGATTAATGAGACACCTGCCATTATTTCAAAATAGGTGTTGTCACAGAAACCTCGGCTTACTTGTGACCACAGAGAACAGCGTAACAGTGTTAGGCAGCAAGAAAAATAATTTAGTACTTAAACATTTTAAAATTTTGCAATGTTAAATTTTAACAGATAAAGCAATTAAAGAAGGGAAATGGATGTAGGAGCCTTTGCAGAATAAGATTCTATTGGTAGCTTTTTCTTTGCCTTTGTTTTATGACCATTCTTTGCTTAAGTAAATGGGATGGTGGGGTGGGGCGAGGGATGGCAATGTTGAATTGAAGTAGTTTTTTTCTCTTTTTGTTCATTAGTAACTTTTTGCAACTTTGAGTAACAAACGAGAATTTACAATACTTATAAATTTTAGGCAAAGGGTCGTTTGGTTTTCTGGTGGTTCAGAACGAGTCACCCCAAGATGTGCCTCTGTGGTATGCAGATTATTTTGAGCTAAAGGCAAATTTACCTACAGGGTCTAGTGAAATTTCTGCCCCATCCATAACTACCGAGGACTTGAATTAGGGGCCTTGTCTATAATAAAAAATTACCAGAGATAACCTCTTTTGACCAATCTACAGGGCAAGACAAACTTCTATTTACTAAGCACCTGCTCTTCTTATCATCCTGAAAAGACCCTGTGAAGGCACCTTATCTCATCCCTAGCTCAGGATGTTTTATACGAGGTCAGTCCAGAAAAAGTCCAGCCATTACTAACATAACAAAAATGGTTTGTGCAATGTCAATGGACCTTGTAGCTAAGGAGAGTGGACTAGAATGTGGGTAGGTGAACAATGATGACTTCACTGTACTAGTCAGTAGGAATGATAGATGCCACTGAGTGAGCATGCGCACTGTGTGGCCAGGATACCTTACGGACAGACCTTATATACTCATGTTCCCTTTCTATCTCTGAACCTCCTATGCATGTGGGGTCTCTGACTCTTGCACGTTTGTGGGGTTTCCATACACGTGTACGTATTAAATTTGGCTATTTTCTCTTGCTAATCTCTCTCATGTCTACATTTGATTATTAGACCAATCAAAAGAAACTTGAGAATAGAGGAAAGTTTGTACCTCTCTCATAGTTCCTTTGTTTAGTCTGAACCCGTGCTTTCTAACAGAACTTTCTGTAATTAAGGAAATGCTCTTCTGTGATGATATCATATCCACTAGATGCATGGGCTACTGATCACTTGAAATGTGGCTAGAGAAACTGAGGAAATAAGTTTGTACTTTAATATAATTTTAATTAATTTAAATAAAGTACAAATGACCACACATGCCTAGTTCCCACTCTTTGGGAAATTACAAGTCTTGATAACCATCTGGTCCACATTCTCTCATAAAGCCAGTGATCCTTTCTGAAATGATAAAGGAATGTTGAAATGACTGGAACAAAACAAGGACTTACTGGGAAGATTCTGGAAAGACAAGAAGATGGGTGTAATTTATTGACTTGCACTCTTACCTAAAGGAGATGGATTTCTCTGGAAAACTTGTCAAAGAACTATAGAACTTCAAAAACTTTAGGAACATTAAATGGGTCCTCAGGAAAAATGGCTTTTAATATTTAATGTATCTTGTTAAGAATAAGACAATAGGTCTGAAATAGAGTCACTAATGCTAAACCATGTTACAGAGACTTATAGCTTTGATATTCCCCCAAAATGGGATCTGAAGCCAGTCAACGAGGAATCCCCTGATCAGCGCCAGTTGGGTCATCTGACAGTCCCCTGCCATCTCCTCTAAGGGAAGTGAACTTGCAAATAACCAACCCACTCTTGTTCCCTTGTAGACCTTCCTTGTCCTGCTCCCTCTGCCTATAAAAGTCTTTGATTCTGTATGGCTCCTTTCTACATGCTAAATGGGATGCTGCTCTATTCAAATTGATTTTTGCTCCAATAAACTCTTAAAATTTTAATATTCCTCAGTTTATCTTTTAACAATCCGAATTAGCAAACTTTATATACCTATATAGAGGAAGCAGAAGGTGAGGGCTAAAAGCAACAGAGTAGCAGATCAGAAAACCCCTAACTAGGATTGGCTAAGTACCTGACGTCATGACACTGTCAGCCTTCGATCTCAACTTAGTTAATGCTTTTGAAGGTAAATTGCTATTGATGCCCTGGCTTCAAAACTGTGGCATGTGAGGGGCAGCCCAGTGTCTCAGACACAATAAAAGATAACTTTTCTTGTATTTTTTAAATTTTGCCTTGATAGGTTATGTCTTGACCTGACTAAAATTGCAATTGTAATTCATTTTATTTACTTGCAGAAATTAGTCTTTCTCAACAAGGTCAGTAAGACATGACTCCATCACTCATATTTTACCCATTTTTGCTGTGGCAATATAAATAGCTCCATGTACCAAATCACAAGTTGTTTTCTATGACCTTCCAAATAGTTTACAACACTGTGGACTTAATAGAACAGTGACCTTTAAACTGCTTTATGGTTTGTGGGTCAGTATCCATATCACGTGGTATCTAACAGTAAGACTGGTTTCCCAAGTACATCTGAAGGATTACGGCCATAAAGAAGTCTGAATAATTTCTTGTAAAAATTATTTTTCTCATGGAAAACTACTCTGTCTTCTTCTCAAAGTGGAAATATACTATCTATTCATTTTTAGACACTTTAGAAACATTTGCTCCACGCACATACAATGGAATAAAGTTAAAGACAATTCTGCATTAAACATTCTGTATTTTCAACTCTAAAACTCCCTTACCATCTTTTTAATTCACATACTGAATCCATGTATGCATCAGGATGTATCTGGAATCAACATGGAAAAGAATTTGCCAGTTTACAAATAGAGAAGCTAGTTATGACAGCATTATTATTGCCCAGCTAGATTAATTCTATTTTTTAGCTATGATAGAATGTAATTGGTTTATACACAGCCACTCTGATTTAATTATTTACATTGGTAGTAGTACATTTAGTTAACTTTCAACATACACTTATATCCATAGTAATCTTTTTAAATGTCTTCAAGATTACCACAAAACAGTATTGAGACATAAAGTTATTCCTTATTCAGAAAACTGCTTGTCATTTACCAGACAGCATAAAAAAAGGTAGCAGAAACTACCAAATTTCCTAGAAGGTATCAACAAATTTTCAAAGTTAAAAGAGGTAGGTATAACTAAGTTATAGAGCCAATGGACCCTCAGGCAGGTGCCAGACATCAGTCAAAAACTTCCAGCTCAGTTTAAGGAGAAGCTATTTAAACTCCAGCATTGCATAATTTAATGAAAAGAACAAAGGAAATGGTAAACTGAACTAAACAGGAAAAGAAAACAATCTCCTGGTATTCTTCAATATGCCTCTCTATAGTCTAGTTAACTCTTGAATCACTAAAAGGTTAATAGCACTTTCCAGGTTATAAAAAGCAGCATATTACAGGGATGTTATAATAGATGCTTTTGGCTAAAATATATTAAAATAAGTGATTAACTGCAACTGTTAAGTACACTTATTGTCAAATTTCAATCACTATACTACAAAGTGGTGTGCAATTGGATAAATGTATGTGTATTTCCATTTTTGATGGACCATACATACTAAACACCACATTGACCCATAAATAACATTTAAAAAAATTCCTTCAGAAACAGAGTGAGATTGCAGGATGAAAAAAGAAATGGACAGGAATTAAAAAACAGAACTATAAATCATATCACATTATTCCTCAGATTTAAATATACAAATGCTTCCATCATCATTCGGTATGAAATGAAAGAATTTAATAGTGGTCTACAAGATCCTTCCTGACCTTCCCCTTCCTGAAACTCCTCAGTACCCCCACCCACACTTTCATTTTTCTGACTTTATCTCCAACCAATTTCCTCTTTGTTCTTTAAATATCAGGAATTTGCACTGTGTCCATTTACCCAGATAGCCACGAAAGAACTCCCTCACTTACATGGGTCACTAAGTAAAGGTCATCTTGCGATATTGGTCTTTTCTGGCCACCTGTTATGAAATAGCATTACATGTTATCTCCTTTGCTTTGTCTTATTTTTCTTCATGAAATTCATCAACTTTCATAATTACTTTTTTATTTGTTGGTATTACAGCAAATAATGAGCTAAATAAAAACAAGACACGTGCTAAGAGGAGTAGGGACTCAGTTTTGTTTAGTGCCTGTCACCTGGCAAGTTCTCAACGCATTTGTATTAAACAAAGAAATAAAACTGGAGTGGTAAAGTGAAATGGCTTTGAGATTGCTTGGGGGGCTTTCTGCAATACAGGAGCAATACAAGTCTTGAGTTATAATGACCAGATGGTGAATGGCAGACAGAGCCTTGGGCCTGTGTGGATGAGAGTTGTAACTGTGAACCTGGCATAAATTCTGTACCTACTATAAAAGTGTAAAGGTGAGGTAAAAAAGTCCACCAAGCTGTGAAGGGGATCAACAAAGCAATTGACTGATTAGGTCTTGACTCAGAGTATGGACTCAAAAAAGAAGAGAAAAGCTTCCTTAAGAATCTATAGCTAAGCAAAACTTCCAACCAAGATGGAGGCGCAGGTAGACACACTGTGGCTCCTTGCACAACCAAAATAAGGACAACAACAATTTAGAAACAAAATAACAACCAGAACTTACAGAAAACTGAACTGTATGGAAGTCCAACAACCCAGGAGTTAAAATAGACACATTCATCCAGACCGGTAGGAGGGGCAGAGAGGGGTTGCAGCAAAAAAAGCGGTGGCACCAGGCATGCAAAGCAGCATCTGACAATCCCCAGGCACACAAGATGGCAGCAGGTGGACCCTGGGTGACCAGGTGGTGGCTGGCAGACCCTGAGCTCGGGGTGGCAACGGGCAGACCCAGCAAGGTGACGATTGTGAAGAGGGGCATGGCGTGCAAGGCGGCTGGCTGACCGGGTGGTCCCTCATTCACAAGCAGGTAAACCAGGCGAAACTGGGGAGCCAGATAGATCGTGCAACCCAGGGCCCCAGTGTGGGGAAATAAGGCCTCAAAACAGCGATTGAAACCTGTGGGGTTGAGGCACTGGGAGAGACTCCCAGACTCACAGGACAATTCTCTGGAAAGACCCACAGGGTCCTAGAACAAGCCCACCCACAAGGGAAGCAGCACAAGAAAGGCCCAGTGTGCATGTGGGAAGCAGCAGAAGGGAATGCAATACAGCAGTGAGCAGAGCAAGCACCACTGTTCCCTCTCAGACCCTGCCCCCATATACAGCATCACAACCCAGCGCCTATGTTGACCAACCCTGGTGAACACCTAAGGTTCCGCCCCTCATAGTTAACAGGCACATCAAGACAAAAAAAATTGCCTAAATGGAAGAACAGATCAAAGCCCCAGAACAAATACAACTAAGCGATGAAGAGATAGCCAACCTATCAGATGCACAGTTCAAAGCCCTGGTGATCAGGATGCTCACAGAATTGGTTGATTTTGCTCACAAATTAGATGAAAAAATGCAGGCTACAATATGTGAAATGAAGGAAAATGCATGGGGAACCAATAGAGATGGGAGGAAAACTGGGACTCAAATCAATGGAGTGGACCAGAAGGAAGAAACAAACAACCAAACAGAAAAGAAGGAAGAAACAAGAATTCAAGAAAATGAGGAGAGGCTTAGGAACCTCCAGAACATCTTTGAATGTTCCAACATCCAAATTCTAGGAGTACAAGAAGGGGAAGAGGAAGAACAAGTGGAAAACTTATTTGAACAAATAATAAAGGAGAACTTCCCTAATCTGGCAAAGGAAATAGACTTCCAGGAAGTCCAGGAAGCTCAAAGAATCCCAAAGAAGTTGGACCCAAGGAGGAACACACCAAGGCACATCATAATTACATTAACCAATATTAAAATGGAGAGAATTCTAGAAGCAGCAAGGAATAAGGGGACAGTCACCTACAAAGGAGTTCCCATCAGACTGTCAGCTGATTTCTCAAAAGAGACCTTACAGGCAAGAAGGGCCTGGAAAGAAGTATTCCAAGTCATGAAAGGCAAGGACCTACATCCAAGATTGCTCTATCCAGCAAAGCTTTCATTTAGAATGGAAAGGCAGATAAAGCATTTCTCAGATAAGGTCAAATTAAAGGAGTTCATCATCACCAAGCCCTTATTACATGAAATGTTAAAGGGACTTATCTCAGAAAAAGAAGATAAAAAACATGTATAGTAAAATGACAGCATACTCACAATTATTAACAACCACACCTAAAACAAAAACAAAAACAAACTAAGCCAACATCTAGAACAGAAACAGAACCACAGAAATGGAGCTCATATGGACGGTTAGCAACAGGGGAGTGGGAGGAGGAGAGAGGGGGAAGAGGTACAGAGAATTAAGTAGCATAGACGGTAGGTAGAAAATAGACAGCGGGAGGGCAAGAATAGTATGGGAAATGTAGAAACTAAAGAATTTATGACACATGGACATGAACTAAAGAGAGGAATTTAATATATATTTTAAAATATATTTAAAAAATAATCTGTAGCTAAGCACTGTCCTCCAATTGGTTGGTTGACTTGATTTTTACTACTGTTGTGATTCAGCAAATCTCAAGGCCAGGTATCTCGTGGTGGTAGTGGCCTGGGTAATACAAACATAAGTTCTCTTTTCAGTAAGTCATGTGAAGCCTATGTCAATTGTGATTCCACAGATTAAGTTAAACCAAATGTGATCTCACATGAAGGAGAGTCAGGAAGATCAAATAACATAATTAGACAACAGTGTTCATAATGTTTATAAGAATTTTAAAAAGAAACTCAAAATCTAGTAAAAAAGCAAGAAATATAAAAAATAGTAAGATTTGAATATCAAAAAGAAATTATAAAAATAAAAAGTATAATAATCAAAATGATAAACTAAATGGATAATTTAAAAAGCAGATAAAATATGAGAGAGAACTTAGGAAATAAAGAAGATAAAAGTGAGAAGTTCTAAAATACATTACATTTATGAGATATTCAAGGGAGAAACTACTCAAATTGCTAAAGGCAAAGAATTTCAAGAATTGGTGAGAAAGGAATAATGAAAAATTTTCAGATGGCTTCAATAGAAGGAAATCTACACACAAAAGTATATATGACAGTAAAACCACAGAAAACTCAAGAAAAACAGATGGTTTTAAAGAAGTCATAGTAAAATGACACATAGTATACTAGATTGAATAGTGTCCCCCAAAATTCATGTTCTTTCTGGAACCAATGTGACTTTATTTGGAAATAGGATCTTTGCAGCTATAATTACTTAGGATGATGTCATACTAAAATAGGGTAGGTCCTACATTAATTTTTATCGGTGTACTTATAAAGGAGAAGTGAAAGAGATAAAGAGCACATCGTTATGTGAAGATGGGGGCAAAGATCAGAGTGACGCATCTACAGGTCCAAGAATGCCAAAGACTGCTGGCAACCAGCAGAAACTAGGAGAGTGGCATGCAATAGATCCTCTCTGAGAGACTTCAGAGGGAGCATCACCCTGCCAACAGCTTGATCTTGGACTTCCAGGTTCCACAACTGTGAGAAGATATATTTGTTATTTTAAGCCACCCAATTTGTGCTAATTTTTTTTATGGCAGCCCTAGGAAACTAATACACCTACCAAAAAGGAACTGCAATTAAATTGCCAGCCTACAGTTGCTGTGGACGCCAGACAATGCCATCCTTCGCTGTTGAAAATGCATATTGACTTAGAATTGTGTACCTGATTTCCTCACTTTAGAATGAAAACAAAATAAACACATTTGTAGATTTTAAAGCAGAATTTAGCACAAGCAGAGTCCCACTTCTAAAAAATATGCTTCAGGAAGAAGGTAAATTATCCCATATAAAATCTCTGAGACACAAGAGTCAATGGTAAACAAACAGGTACACATATAGGAAATCCAAGTAAACATAGATTGTACAGAACAAAATAACACTAATTCATAAGTAAATATAAGATAGAGAAAAATATTGAAGGTGATAAGAGTTCAAATTGTTCAATATTAATCAGTATTTCTACCTTTCTCCCGAATAAGTTCAATTTCTGTTGATTTTAAAATAAATGTTACATTTTAATGAAAAATATTAAAACAGAAATAGATATTAAAAGAATGAACAGTAGAAATAATACAATAAAATAATAAAAACAGATATGAAATAAACTTATTTCATAGTTAAATGAAAAAAGGACAAAATAAAGTTGAAAATAATACTACAGAAATACTTCTAAGTACCTTAGTAATCACAATAGATATAAATGGATAAAACACACCAGTTGGAAGATTTTCATGATGAATTTTAAAATATTCCATATGTCATTTCAAATGACATAATTACATCTTAAAGACACATACAATTGAAAATAAAAGTATGTAAAATATATATCAAGCAAATTCATAGATATGTTAATATAAAAATAAATATAGGCTTCAAAACAAAAAAGAGTGATTAAAGAGAGGAGGAATCATTTCATAATGATAAAAGGGACAATTAACAAATACGATATAGCAATTCTAAACTCATTCATATCAAGTAATACAGCCTTAATGTGTATACAACAAAATTCAAAATAATTACATACAGAACCACTTCTAAATAATAGATTTAAAAATTATTTCTGTCTCTAGTAGTAATAGATCAAGAAAAATATTTATAAGGATATAAAATTTTAAATAATGTGATTAAAAAGCTTGAATAACCATTGATAGATCACTGTCCAGAAACTAGAGAATAAGTATTCTTTTATTTTTAAAATTGTTTTAAAGATTTTACTTATTTGTTTTTTGAGAGAGGAAGGGAGGGAGAAAGAGAGGGAAACATCAATGTGTAGTTGCCTCTTGCATGCCCCCTGCTGGGTACCTGGCCCACAACCCAGACACATGCCCTTGACTGGGAATCAAACTGGAGACCCTTTGGTTCACAGGTGGTCACTCAAGCCACTGAGCCACACCAGGCAGGGCTAGACAATAAGTATTCTTTAAAGCATACATGCAACCCTTATGAAAACTGACAAATTCTAGGCTGCAAATCAAGGGTCAGTGAATTACCAAAAAAGAGAAGGCATCAGCCATATTCTCTCACCATAATTTAATAAGAAATTACAAAAATTGACTGAAGGAATAGAAATATACATTTGGAAAATACATTATGTAACCTTTAAATCAATGAACTGAATTTCCAACTCAGTAAGTTGAAAATATATAAATTAGGTGCTGTTGTGTTTCAAAGTATACATTAACAATTCTAATTAACTGTTAGTTTCCCCCTAATATTTGTTATTAGAACCATATTATGAAATGTTATTTAGGTGTTTGATTTCAGGTAAACCATGAAACTAATACCCCCTGATAAACTATTATTTTGAGAATAAATGACATAATATATATGTAAGCACTTCCTTCCAAAACTACCTTCAATTATTTTTGGAATAAAACAAGACAAAACAAAATAGGTACAAGTTATAGATCTTAATACTTTCTATTTTTTTAGAAGATTTTATTTATTTATTTTTAGAGAGAGGGGAAGGAGGGGAGAAAGAGAGGGAGAGAAACATCAATGTGTGGTTACCTCTCATGTGCCCCCTACTGGGGAGCTGGCCCACAACCCAGGAATGTGCCCTGACTGGGAATCGAACCAGCAACCTGTTGGTTCACAGGCCACTACTCAGTCCACTGAGCCACACCAGCCAAGGTAATCTTAGTACTTTCTAAATTGAGGTTCACAGTAATATGTTAGGATCAACTGTAATTCTTTTTGAAGTTGCTCTAAAGCTCATGATTCCTTCTAAAAAATGCAAGAGAGAAAACTTAGTTGTGAGTAGATCCATAATGACCCACATTGATCAGAAAAATGGTGACCTGAATGGTTTCCTGGTTTTCTCAGGTCTTACCATAAACTGAGTATTAACTTGGTCCTTCACATACATTATCATGTTTAATCCTTACCACTATAAGGTAGATATTATATGTTTTTCAGTTAAAAAAATGGAGACCTAAAAGGTTAAGACACTTGATCTCAAACACTCTTTCCCCTAAATCTAGCCCAGCATATATGTTATTTTTAACTGTCCATAAATGTGACATTTTTAAAGAGAACTGACCAATTATTTTGTAGAGTACTTCTTAATTTAGTTTTATCTAACATTTTCTTTTTATTTGATTGATGTTACATGTTTTTGGTAAGGATTTCATAAAAGTAACTTGCCTTTCTTCGTATATCACATCAGGAGTTGCATGGTGTCAATACATCTTACTACTGGCGATGCCTGTAACTTGGTAATTTAGTTAAGGTGGTATCTGCCAAGTTTTCCATTGTAATGTTACCAATTAATAAGCATCTTGTGGTGGGTAGATAGTTATACAAATATCTTGTTTTGTTTTTCTAATTTAATTTTTTTCAATTACAGCTGACATTTTGACCTGTAATTTTAGTATCACTAATTTTAACCAGTAACAATTATTATGGTGGTGTGCCAAAAGTATTTTCTTTTTAATTCCATCATTCCTTTCATGTTTATTAATTAGAATTCTGCTGTAAGAAAGAGCTGTTGTTTTTTCTCTTTGTTTACTCATTTATTTATATCCATATGGACTCATGGGTATTTATTTATTGGGTTATAATTCATTATGGTTATTATTTATTTTGTCATTCGGATTGTCCAAGATTTGGTCTTTGGCAGCTCTTTCAAGTTGGCTTCTATGTTCTTTCACATTGCCACTGCCAATTTGAACACATTTCCTTACTTTCTGGCAGTAGGAAAGATGTCAGATCTCTCCTGCTTCCTCTGCACCAGCCCTGCATCAACCATTTCTCCAACACACCCTGGCTCCTTTTATTGGAGCACGGTGTTAAGAAACCAAAACCTGGGTGCTATATGTACACGTTGATAACCCAACCTATTTGAAGAAATAAAAATAAAATTGTATCCTTTTTTCCTATCTTGGGGCCAACTGTGATACAAGTAATTAGAACGATGGCTGTCGACGTGCACAGAGCAGCATTCATCCAACTGTAACTTTTGGTTGAATCCAGGGACAATATTTGTGTTTGTGCTGGCCATGGAGGCCTAGAAACACTGTGTTATCTCCTCTTGGTATTGGACTTAATGAAACACATAATAAAATCTAGGATGTGCTCACAGATCATTTCTATGGAGCCAGAATAATACCTTCTATGCTTACAAAAAAATATCTTAATTCTTAACCATTACTAGTAGTACGAAATTTGGCAGAGACTCACCCTCATTCTTTGTGGTTCCCAATTCAGCCCTGAGTCAGAGACAGAAAGCTAATTTAGAATCATTAACCTGCCAGACACACTTCCTTCAGCAAAGCATAAGTAAGTTTGACTCTGAGGTTTCCCGAGCCAGATTCTGGCCTCCAGCTCACTCACTGTAGATGCAATGCTCTTCTCTCACAATAGCTACAAGCAGGAAAATGGCAACAGATTTGAAATTTCAATGACCTCAGGCAACGTGTTGACCTAAATTTTCTGTCAGTGATTTAAGAGGCATTCAATGGCTCCAGGCAGGAACAGAAAGAGAGCTGAAAAATTCTCCCCATGGATAATCTCAGGCTACTTCAGGGCCAGATTTTGTCTTCAGGTCTCTGCACAGAATCAGTAATGTTTTTGTCTTGGGGGAATCAATAGGACCTCTGCACTTTGAACACAATATTGAGCTCGAAATAGTCAGTGCTTAGGAAAAGACAGATGATGCCAGAGCCTGGAGTTCTTCAAAGATTTAGGAAACAGAAAATAGTCCTTTGGAGATCCATGGAAAGACAAGTAAATCTTAATAAATTTGAGGGGTATAGAAATGTAAGCTGCACATGGATGGGAAGCCTAGAGGAATAAGATTGACACTCAGGGACTAAGATGCTCAGGAAGAAGAGCACTTCTCGTCCTGGAGTCCTTAAAAATAAAAGAAAATCTGATCTCCAAAAACACAGTTTGTGTAATGTTGAAATGCTATTCTTTTTCTCAGTGAAGAGTTTTACCTCTATCAATGTCAGCCATATAATCCTGAGAATCATTATTTTGCACAATTCCAACACCTAAGTTAAAAATTTCAAGTTAGAATGAATAATGTATCCTCTGTTCTAAATAACAGAATAAAGGCTTTACAAAACTTTTAAAATAATGTCTTCCTGTTATTCTACTTTGATGTCATTTAAAAAAAGAAACCGTATACTAGATAATATATTTGAAAAGTAAAAAAAAAACTTTTTGTAGAAATTTACAAGGAATATGTTCTTTATTTCCTGAAGCAAAACAATTGGCTTTCTTTGATTCTTGAAAAATAAAATGCATCAGTAGGTATACTGCAAACACTATTGACATATTGCTCTGGGCAGCAATTAATATATAATTAATCATACCTTGCAGTGTTTACTTACTAGATATTATTTTTGCTGATGTAAGAAATGAATTTGCACAAGGGTTCT
Source organism: Glossophaga mutica (assembly GCA_039655065.1). Lineage (NCBI taxonomy): Eukaryota > Metazoa > Chordata > Mammalia > Chiroptera > Phyllostomidae > Glossophaga > Glossophaga mutica. The sequence goes on from CM077307.1 coordinate 143,709,187, forward strand.
TTCTACTGGATCATATTTATCAATAGCTTTTGAAGAGCCTGCCAAGGGACCATAAACTCTGTGTCTGCTGAAATAATGATGCAACAATTGCATCTGCTATGTGGATGGATTTATAATACGAAGTATTGTCCCAGTGAAGCACCGAACTAGCAGATATTTCACTCCAAGGGTAAATATCATTTATAGCACATTATTCCACTGCAGTGCTTCTTTGAGGAAGAATAAAGGTGATCTGTTCATAAAACAGCTATTGAGTAAGTTAAGAATAATGGAATAGAAGGCCATTCATTTATATCAAGCTTATGTAGCAAGTATTCACTCTCTGTTGCCCTTCAAACTATGAGAGAATCTTAAAAAGGAGTCATTTCCATTTAATTCTCAGCCAGTGTCATCTATTCTTTATGTAAGTTTGCTTATATTCTTTCATGTGTGTCAAAAGTCATCAAATGGTCACTTTACAGTGCTGGGCTTGTGGTAGGGGAAGAGGCCAAAGACAGGTCTCATTTCTATGGGTACCGACATTTCAGCGGAAGAGATGTGCCCTGGCGATGCCTGCCAGAATACGCATGTCGAGTCACATACTGAGCAGACATACTTCTAAAATGAGTAGAAATGCACAATTAGGTGCAGAAGAGAATCTTGGCTAACAAAAGAGAAAACGTAACATAATGCGTGTGCCTTCTACAAAATTTCTTCTATGGCTGCATAATGCTTTATTGATCATATGCTCTGTAAATCAGGGCTCACATGATTAGACTAGAAAATATGATCAGATAGCATTAGTGAAATGGCAATTTAGCATAATAAAGATCTTCAAAGTTTTTAATATTAATCAATTGTGTTTGGCAAGGCAGTGTAGAATGACTTCATTGTCAAACAATCAAATCATTTCATGCTACAAATAAAGTATCTTGTTATTTTAATTTTTATCTGTTAAAAATTAACTTCCCTTTCTGGATAATGCTTGCTTTAGATTTTTCTGTCACTTAGATTTTAGTTGCTCCATCCAACTCTATATTCACATGTTACAAATTAATTATGTCCAAATGATGATTCAAGTTGTTAACAAATGTGAGTTTCATGGGTTTTTTTCTTTTTTGTAAATTTTATTAATTAAAATTTTTTAATTAAATGTATTTGGTGACATTGGTTAATAAGATTATATAGATGTCCAGTGTACAGTGCTATGATACATGATGTATATTGTATTGTGTGCCCACCACCCAAAGTCAAATCATCATCTGTTACCATACATTTGACCCCCTTTACCCTTTACTACCTACACCCCCCACCACTCTTCCCTCTGGTGACCACCATGTTGTTGTTATTTCCCACATGAGTGAAATCATGTGATTTTTAGCTTTTTCTGACTGATTTATTTTGCTTAGCTTAATATTCTCAAGGTCCATCCATGTTGCTGCAAATGACAGTATTTCATTTTTTCTCATGGCTGAGTAGTACTGCATTGTATACGTGCACCACATCTTTATCCAGTCATCTGCTGAAGCACACTTGGATGGTTTCCATGTCTTGCCCACTGTGAATAATGCTGCAGTGAACACAGGGGTGCATATATATTTGCAAATAAATGTTTTCAAATTTGGGGGGTAGATACCCAAAAGAAGAATTACTGGGTCAAATGGTAACTCTACTCTTAATTTTCTGAGGAATCTCCACACTCTTTTCCCTAGTGGTTGCACCATCTTACATTATCACCAACCATGAATGAGAGGTCCTTTTTCTCCACATCATTTCCAACACTTGTTGTTAATAGTCTTGTGGATAATAGCCATTCTAAGAGGTATGAGATGGTATCTCATTGGAGTTTTGATTTGCACTTCCCAAATAGCTAGTAAAGTTGAGCATTTTTATGTATATCTATTGGCCATTTGTATGTCTTCTTTGGAGAAGTGTCTATACAGGTTTTCTGCCCATTTTTTAATTAGGTTGTTTGTTTCTTTGGTGTTTTGTAGGAGTTCTTTATGTATTTTGGGATTTAACCCCTTGTTGAAACTGTTGTTTGCAAATACCTTCTCTGATTCAATTGTTTGCCTTTTTGTTTTGTTGGCAGTTTCTTTTGCTGTGTAGAAGCTTTTTAGTATGATATAGTCCTCTTCATTTATTTTCACCTTTACTTGCCTTTTGAGGTCAAATTAATAAAATGTTCTCTAAGACCAAAGTCCGTAAGTGTAGTACCCATGATTTAAGTTGTTACAAATGTGAGTTTTATGGGATTTTTCTCTTTTAGCCAGTATGGGAAGGAGAGGATTCATGGGCAGAAGTGACAACTGACGTGCATAGAAGACCATTTGGAGATAACGTGGATGATGAGGCCTGGAGCACAACAATCTTCTGGTACCAACGACGGGTATCTTTTAAAAGTCCACAGGTCAGAGGCAGGGTTAATATATTCTTATAAAACAAAAGAATCCATGCTCCATATTTTTTTATTAAACATCACTTGCACTGTTGCCAAAGATTACAGGGGTGGGCAAAAGTACATTTACCGTTGTGCATGTGTAAAAATATATAGTACAAGAGTAAATAATAATACAAGAATGAACTCTGTGTCATGTACTTACAATGGTAAACCTACTTTTGCCAACACCTGTATAACACTTAATCTCCTAATTACCCTTGAAATAGGTATTGATCCCTTCGTTTTAAAAATCAGATAATTTCCTGGCTGGTGTAGCTCAGTGGATTGAGCTCGGGCCTGTGAACCGAAGGATCGCGGTTCGATTCCCAGTCAGGGCACATGCCTGGGTTGCCGGGCCAGTTCCTGTCAGGGGACATACAAGAGGCAACCGCACATTGATGTTTCTCTCCCTCTCTCCTTCCCTTCCCCTCTAAAGATAAATAAATAAAATCTAAAAGGAAAAAAAAATCTTAAAAAAATGCTTTAAAAATCAGATAATTTACTGATGAGAAAGTTTATGTACAGAGAGTTAGTATTTAAATCAGTCTGCCTGATTGCAATGCTTATACCACTTTTGAACAAAAAACAGTTGTGAAAACTTTTAAATCAAGACCCATTTTCTAAGAGGGTATGTCATCAACTCTCAGTTTCTTGACCTTTAAGATGGGAATGATAATACAAAACTCCCAGGGTCGAACTAGCTGTTCAGGGGAGTAGCAGGAAAATAGATGAAGAGTACAAGTGTATTCTTAAGTTCTTCAAATGGGTAGCAAGCCATAAGATGTTAATTCTAGGACAGTATCTTAAGGAAAGAGATTCTTCTAAAAGATACTTATTACTTTTCTCAATAAAAATATTTTTATTTTTCTGGTCCTACAAATTCATTCATGAGTGATGGGCCAAACAACAGAAAGAAAAATGATTAATTTAATGTTCTTCTACATGAAGTTATTGTTGAGGTTTTCCTTACAATATTGATGACACCTTGCCAAACTGTGTACTTTATCAAATTGAGAAGAATTCTTTAGTAATCCTGAATTATTCTGCTTTAATTTCAAAATTTACTTCACTTATACTAAAATAAAATATAAATTATATGAACTCAGAAAAATGAACCCACTAGGTAGCTTATCTCAAAAATGTTAATAATGTTTCTCTGTATTTATATTCACAACAATTTCATGGATGTAAAACTAAAGGAAAACAAATGACCAATAGACTAATATTCAACTGGACATATTTTCAACCTCTCTTTGAAATGCGGAACAACTGATAACTAATTAGAAATCTAATAACTCTCTCTATTGTTTCTACAGTTTAGACCAGTGCTTTCTGGGGAGAGAAGGAGAGGGGGAGGGGGGAGAGAGAGAGAGAGAGAGAGAGAGGGAGAGAGATCAAAAAGTCATTTTGTAAACAGCTTTAGGGTTGACATGATATTGAATAGAAGGAAGGTATTGATGAAGATTTTTTTCTTTGAACTGCCATCTTCATCATAAATTAGAGACACAACTGTAAATCTCACGTGAAATCTGGAGAGCAGCAAGCTGGCCTTGTTGGGTTCTTTCAGTGTCCCGACACAGCCATGGCATCTACGCTGTTCCTCAGGCCACAAACATCTGTACTGTTATTGTTTCTTTCTGCTCCTTCACTTCTTAAATTTAAATCTGCCAATCTGTGTCTTGCCAAACCTGGTTGCTTAACCTTTCTCATATTCATCCTCTCTTTAATTTAATTTCCATTCTTACTGCAGTTTTGCTAATTCAATTTTTATCATTGTATACCTCCCCTGATGCAGTAAATTCTACCTGTCAAAATTTATCATCTGAAAACCAGATCTAGCCATACCAGGGTGCTACTCAGAAATATTTGATAGCTTTCTGTGTTCCATAAATATAAAACCAGACTTCCTGCTGGAGCCTACAAAGTCTTTCATAAGCCAGACTCAACTTACAGGTCTAGTGTGGCTCCAACATTCCACCCAACAGTCTCCATACTTACTGTCCCCATAAGTTACTTACCAACCCCCAAAGAATCCTGTGTCTATATTTCTTAATGTGTTATTCCTTTGTCTGGAATTTTCTTTCCCCATTTTCAGCCTTCCATCTTTTTAGGCTCAATTAAGATATTTCCACCTCTGAAGATTTTCTTGATCATCCAGTAAGAATTTATGGCTGTCTCCAATAGACATATAAAAAGAAGCTAAACATCACTAATCATCAGAGAAATGCAAATTAAAACCACAATGAAGTAGCACTTCACACCTGTCGGAATGGCTAAATCAATAAATCAATAAACAAGTATTGGTGAGGATGTGCAAAAAAGGGAAACTTTGTATATTTTTGGTGGGACCAGGGTTTATTCAACCATTATGGAAAATAGTATGGAGATTCCTCAAAAAAATTAAAAATAGAGCTACCTTATAACCCAGCAATTCCACTTCTGGGTATTTATCAAAAAATCCAAAACACTAACTTGAAAATATATATCCACCCCATGTTCATTGCAGCATTATTTACAATAGCTGAGATAAGAAAGCAGCCCAAGTGCCTATCAATAGATGATTGACTAAAGATTTGGTACAGCCCTGGCCAGTGTGGTTCAGCTGGAGCATTGTCCCATGCACCAAAAGGTCATGAGTTTGATTCCTGGTCGGGCACATGCACAGGTTGTGGGTTCAATCCCTGGTCAGGGTGTGTATGAGGAGAAGACAGCCAATCAATGTTTCTCTCTCATATCAATGTTTCTGTCTCTTTTTCCTTCTCTCTCTCTCTCCCTTCCTCTCTCTCTAAGAGCAATGAAAAAAAATGTCCTCAGGTGAAAAATAAAAAGATGTACACATAGGCAATGGAATATTACTTGGCCATAAAAAGAACAAAATCTTACCATTTGTGACAACATAGATGGATCTAGAAGGTAGTATGCTAAGTGAAACAAGTCAGACAGGGAAAGACAAATACCATATAATTTCACTTTTATGTGGAATTTAAAGTACAAAATAAATGAACAAAGCAGAAACAGACTCGTGGATACCTAGAACAAACTGGGAGTTGACAGATAAGAGGGAATTGGGGGCTGGTTAAAAATGTGAAAGGATTAAGAAGTACACACTGGCAGCTCCAGAATAGTCACAGGGCTGTAAAGTAAAACATGGAGAATGCAATCAGTGATATTGCAATAGCTGTGTATGGTGCCAGGTGGGTGCTAGAATTATTGGGAGGGTCACACCATAAATTATATAAATGTTTAATAACTATGCTATACACCTGAAAGTAATATCAAATAATATTGGACATTGACTGTAACTGAAATTTTTTTTTTAATTTAAAGAATTTATGGCCACTTCCATTTGCTTCTCATGTATTTTTCACATACATCTATCACACTTTTAATAACCTGATCATATAATAATTGTATACAAGTAAAGTGAGCTGAGGAACAGTCTTTTCCAACTACGTTCTTCAAACATATTTTCCCACATTTTTAATGGCCAATATCTTAAGCTGCAATAAATTGAGTCTTATGCCATATTTTTGCGTTGGATCATGTGGCACAAAATTTACTGTGTGCATGTTCCTTGTGCACCAAAGATAGAAAGGAATTTAGAAGGGAATTCTTTGAAAACATTTTTTATTTCTATTTTTCTTCTTGAAAAAGAATACTTTGAAGACATAAAAGACCATTTCCACATAACTCACACTGAAAGCAATTGTTTTTGGATCAACTGTAAGTGGGGGAAAAAACTTTTGCATCACCATCTAGCCATCCATCCTTGTGGTATTTGAGTACCACTGATGTTCCTGATTATGGAAATACAAAGCTGAATACACAGCCCCACATGTCTGGGCTCTTCTTATACATTGAAGCACTTGGTTTGATAAATAAGCCAAGCACTTTTTTAAAAATCCATTCTAACGACAACATCTTTGCTCATAGAATGAAACACACTCATTTGAATCCTAATGTAGCATGGATGTTCCAATTGAATTAAAAACATTCGTGTTTCCTTGAATCCAAATAAAAATAGAGGACTATGTCAACAGCAAAAGTGAATAAATAACATTTGCGACAGTAATGAGAGATGTTCTTATAATTAAATACTTTGCAATCACAGAAGTCGTGATGCATTGCAAAAACTGCACGCCTCTCTTTTGTCAGCCAGAGCATGCATCACTAAGCGGGCCACAGGCAGGAAGACGTCCAATTAAGGAGCTTAAGAAGGATCATTTTTCATCTCTGGTTGTGAATCGACATGATAAAATTTAAATAATAAAGTTTCAGAATTGTTTCAAATGTATTCTGAAACTGCTGTGTGATCAGTTATCATTATTCAAACCAGGGTATCAAGGACAGAATAAGTGTGAGGTGGAAACATTCACCATAAGTGCTTCATGATTGGGCTGAAAAACACCTTTACCACAGCTTAAATGATACTCCGTTTTTCACATATACCATGATAACCCTCACATCTGTGATATCTTTTCATGCTTCAAAGTAATCCACATATGGCCCATTGTTAACCCCTTCACATTCGAATTCCTTTTTACCCCTCTCCTGCAATTGTTCAGTTTACCAATAGACTACAAAAAATGATGATGATAACAGTGATGGTGGCAGCGACGATGATGCCGATGGTGACCGTGATAATGATGATGATGGTTGTTATTAATCAGTTTTGATTTTGACAGGGACTGTTCTCAATTCTAATATCTTCTTCAATCTTGCTGTTTGTTACTGCTGTCCTCTTGATTCCAGAAACCTCTATCACTCATTTCTTTTTAAACATTGCCTGTTTGGGAGCTTCTTTGAGATCTATGTCTCCTTACAACTGTTCCCAGAAACTCTATTCTTAGTTCCCATAGTGGCACATCTCAAACTTTGATAGGCAGGTATATCATCAGGGGACCTTACTGAAAATGTGTATTCTGATTCTGATTCCGTAGGTCCGGAGTGAGGTCTGAGATGCTGCACTCTAACCAGCTCTCAGGTGTTGATGATAATAACGATGATCCATCCACACAGTTCACACTTTGAGTATCAAGGTTCCAGCCATGTGGTCTTTAATATGGTGGCTGCTACACACATGAAGCTATGGGACACTGAAATGTGGCTAGTCCTAACTGACTTCTGTTCTCCATACAAAATCCTCACCAGAGTTCCAGGATCATAGCGTGAAAAATGAATATAAAATGTCTCATCAGTATTTTTATATTGACATGTTAAAATATTCCAGATATATTGGATTAAATAAAAGACAAAACTTTACGGGTTTATTTTATCTTCTTTAATGTGAATAGTAAAAAAAAAACAAAAATTGCTTAGGCGGTTCACATTATATTTCTGTTGGTCAACACTGCTTCACGCAGAGGCAGACGTTCCAAAAACTAAATGAACTTTAGGATTAAGGATCCATCACTTAATTAGTTCTTTCCAGGGCCTCTGAAGGGCTCCGGCGAGTTGGCGTTTGTAATTTTGTATTCTTTCACTTAAGTAGGACACTCCAGATTGCATGGGCTTCAAGCCTCATAAACCCGAATCTGCTGTGTTGTTTACACATGAGACAATTTACTGCTAGGGCTTCAACTCCTGCCACTGCAGAGATAGCTCCACCCAGACCCCTACATTTTCCCTGCCCTTCAGCCTAATATTTCCAACTGCCTGTGTCATCCCATTTTAGTTATCATATCATCATAGCCCTTTCATCTGCCTGCAAACAATTATTATTATTTATGGTAAATAATCTCCTTGGGTATTTGCTCATGCTGTTCTCACAGACAGATGGCTCGGCGACTCCAGGCCTATAGAAATCCTATTTATTCTCTGAAGGCTACCTCAAAACTTATCTCCAAATGCATCAGACTATTCCGGATCACAATAATCACTCCTTTAGTACAACTGCATAAACTGTCCTCATTTTGTGTATTTTTTCTTTAGGAAATATAGTCATTTGAGATTTTTGTATATGCTGCTTCTCCACTGCGTCCACCTGCAGGCTTCAAACCCAACTGTTTTCTAGGACTTCTAAGAATATTTAAATTATACAAGCACACATAATACAAGCACCTTTACTCCATATTTTACTGAGAATGTAAGTTCATAGAAAACAACCAAAAACAGCCAAATCAAATGCAAAGTGGTCAGGCAGCACAACAGATGTGAAAAATGTCCTGATGATCTTCATTCTGAAAACCCACTGCCCACTGCTGCTTTACACATTTGTCCAAGAGAGCAGGAAAAATGGCAGGAAAAAATGGCTTCTGGTATTGAACTCTTGGTTCCCTAAGGCTTGTGTATCTGCTCTTTCCAGTTACAACTGAACCGTCATCTGTTCTCCATGTGCCAGCGGCCACTTTCTGCCAACACTGGCCCTGTCTGCCTGGTTCCTCACACTGTGCTATCTTCCTTCTCCATGTTTTGGGAGGCCACAGACCCTGCAGTAGTAATTGTGCCCATAGCCTGTTCATCACCATAAGCACCAGTGAGAAACAAACAGATCTCTCCCATTGGAACACAAGCTCTGAGACTGTCTTGTTTTCCATTATATTCTCAGCATCATCTTGAATGAACATTAATACTTCAGCTGGTAGCCTCTAGCGTATCTTCTCTTCACTTGCTCTTTGTCAGAGAACTACTTTTTGTGTCACTGTACAATATTTTCCAAAAGTCCTATTACACATTTATCATGCCCCACAGTCTATTATATTTCATTGATTCTCAGGCCTTAATTTTTAAAGTAGTTTGTTTTCTTACATTAGTTTTCTCTCCCTTGGTAGACAGTAGGCTTTGGAACGTAGCGTCATAGCTTGCATACATTTGAATCTGAAGCAGTATATTATAATTAAAAGCTTTATTACATGACTTGGATTTAAATCCTGGCTTTACTACCTACAAGTTATTTGACCTAGAATGAACGTTTAATCACTTTTAAAGCATCAACTTTTTCATCTGCAAACTGGGTATAAAATAAAACTACTTCATAGGATATTTGGGAGGATTAAATAAATAGTACATAGAAAGTGTCCAGCATAATGCCTAATATATAATAAATATTTGATAAATATTACTTTTTATTATATATAATAATAATAAAAGCACCTCTCAGAGGACTTGAATATAAAAGTTCAGTGAGATATTAATAGACTAACCCAAATTTTCCATATCACAATACATTGAATTAATGAATATATTAATTCATTATATTAATAATGAATATATTGAATATGAATATATTAATAATGAATATATAATAATCAATATATTGCTTTCCATAATTAATTCAATAAATTCCTACTATATCCAGGCATTTTTGGTATATATGTGTGACATGACACACACAAACCCATATGAGGGGAACTCCAAAAATGGAATTTATTTATAAAAAATTATGAATTTATTCTTACATATTTAAACTTAAGTCACCTTGAAAGTATTCCGTATCTGATGCAATGCACCTATTGAAACTATTTTTTTCCACTGCTCAAACCAGTTTTTGAATTCATCGATTTTGATGCCTTTTAGTGTTTCTACCATTTTTTGATTTCACCTCTTCCACATTGGTGACACGTTTCCCTCTGAGGACTTTTTCATCCAGGGAAACAACAACAGCAACAGAAAAAGTCACTCGGGGCAGATCAGGTGAATAGAGTGGGTGGGGCATGGGGTTCATGCCATTTTTGGTCCAAAACTGGTGAAAACTCAGGGAGGTGTGGGCAGTGCATTCATAAATCGCCCATCATGAAATGGGCAAACTGATTACATGAGTTTTTAAAAAATTCATTGAAGCTGAATGTAGCCTCTCACAACACCACCAGCTAGCACACTGATACAGATGGGTTTCTAGAGCATCCACCTAGCAGGGAAGCCTGTACAACAAGGAGCCCACCATGCAGAAGGTAATTCCAGTTCTCGGGGTCTTCCCTCATGCATCTACTCTCTCACCAACTCTGTCATTCTAAACAGGAATACCCACCAGGAAAAAGAATACATAACTCTAATATGTATTTTAATACCGATTCTCTGGGCTAGTCCTAATCTTCCTAAGAAGGTAAAATGAAAATTAGCGATTAAGAAATATATATAATTTTATAAATGAATACTACACTCAGATAATCAGTTTACTAGGACCATGCCCTTAGAGTGTGGAACATACAGAGGAGAGCAAGGTCTTGTCAACTAGATCAGATCATTAGCTACAACAAGAAACAATATACACTTTAGCTTGCTATGCCCTAGAATAAAAAGCCATCAACATGGCTTAAACTTGTTTTTTGGAGTGAATAAGACTGCAAAAGAGCCTGAGTATATTTACATATTCAAAGGACAAGGAGATACCAAGGAGAAGGGGCACTGCAAATATCTAGTCATGCTACCACTGCTCCATTACCTCGGGTGGAAAAGCCCAAGAAAGATAAAAACAGCACACACTCGCAGATTTAAACTATCATGACACCATAAATGAGAAACCCTTTGTAGAAAACGGAACATTACAATTTTACTATTAAAGGCAAACTCAGAGGTAACAGAGACCCCACATGAAGCAAACACAAAACTCTAGAAAGGGAGTCGTATCAAGGTTTGAAAAAAAAATTCAAAAGCTTCTCAGTGTGTGGTTATCAAGGAAGCCATTTGTACCAACATTTATCTCTGATAAATTGGAAGTCCTTAATGTGTAACAAAGAAAACATGATGAATGGGTTCCCCAGGCACTAATCCCTTCTGAGGTACTTTAGTCTCATCTGTCTAGAGGCCTAAGAGGTTTTCTAATCGACGGAAGTCAAATCTTGCTTGTAGCAGAGGTGGCACCTGGGAGCCCTGACAGCTGAAGGAAGAGAAAGTACACATTTACCGTTGCTCTTCTAAAGAGATTATTCTCACTTTTTTGAAGTTATACAATCCATGCCCTGAGTTGAGAGAAAGAAAAGACTCACAGAGTTCTTCCTTTCACATACAGAAACATGGATGGTCAAAAGCAAATCCTGAAATCTCAGAATGCAGAATGGTAAGACTAGATGGGCGCCATCAGGATCAGGAAGAATTGCTGATTCTGTCTCCTCTCCCTGCTCTGATCAATTGCTCTCTTTTTTTAAGCTAACACTAATTTTAGAAGATGGGGCAAAGAGGCGAAATAGAGGGTGAAGATGTGGCAAGAGACATCAGTAGGATGTAGTATATAGCTCTGGACTGAGATCCTGGCTCCATCATTGCTAGCTGTGTGACCTAATCATGCTCATTAATTTTAAGTTGGAAGGCTTCCCAAGAGAACACCATGAATTTCCCAGAAGTGAAAGACCAATATCACACTTAATTACAAGTGCTTTTTTTTTTTTTTGTCAGAAAAGATATTTACCTTGTATACATGCAGTTACAGGAAAAAAAGAAGACCGAGTATTCTGTTTTGTTTTGTTTTTTTTTTTAAGATTTTATTTATTATTTATTTATCTTTTAGAGGGGAAGGGTAGGAGAGAAGGAGAGGGAGAGAAATATCAATGTACGGTTGCCTCTCGTGTGTCCCCTGCCGGGAACTGGCCTGCAACCCAGGCATGTGCCCTGACTGGGAATCGAACCTCGATCCTCTGGTTCGCAGGCCCGCGCTCAATCCACTGAGCTACACCAGCCAGGGCCCAAGTATTCTGTTTTATATGTAGTTTAATGCCTCCTAAGACTGAACTGTCATTAATTTCCTTGAGAGTCTATCTCATTACTGAGTCCTCCTATTCAAAAAATGAGCCAAAGATTTAACCTAAATGTTTCTATTTTGTGTGATATTTTATGTGCAAAAACATCTGTTAAAATTTCTTTTTCTTTAATATCTTGTTTAATTCCCCCCCCCAACATTTTTGGGGGTGCTTATCAGGTATGCCAGGAACCAATGAGGCAGAAATTGTTTTCCCAGATGCTGAAAGATGAGCATTTTTCACTCTGCCCAGTGGTATATTGTCACTTTAGTTCCTCAGGTTACAGCAGATTATACGGATCTCTGAGTAATCTGTCATTTTGTTGTCTGCTTTAGAATACTAGAGATGGGGGTCAGCTCTGGGCTTTCTTCAGAACAAGGCTTTGGTGCAACTTTTAGAAATTGCAGCTGACCTGTTTCAGCCAATGATTGCTAACTCCCCCTATCCCCTCAAAAAAGGTCCTTCAGCAGAAAAAGTTTGAAAATTTACTGATTTCCATAAAACCAGAACAGTTAAACCGGATGAGGCCCTAAAGTCTACCATTATTAATAGTAGACAACAATATTAATGAATGCAGTAAATGTAATTAAATATTTTACACCAGTTACTATAAGAAGTACTTTCTATATACTTTCTCATTTGTTACTACAAACTGATGTATATGTAGGTATTATCATCATCATCATCATCATCATCATTATTATCCCCATGTAGTTTTTACAAAATTTTTCCATTCAATTTTCACGAAAAGTTGATACACACGCAGGTGTACTATTTTCCCAATTTTACAGGTGAGTGAACTGAGGAACAAGCCCAAGGTCAAAGAGACAGTGATAGAACTAAAGGTTAAACCACTCAGTCTGACTCTAAAATCAGTTTTCTTAACCATCATCTCATACTGTCCCCTGAACAGAGCCTTATATGAAAGTATGCGAAGCAGACCCTCAGCTGGAAGCAATACTGGGATTTCCAGCTCTGTTCGTTTTGTCTCTATGTCGCCTCATTTACAAGTTCCGTCCTTTACGTGCTCTTTGATGAACTTTTTGGATTCTGCAAAATACAATTTGAAAATCATTGATATAATCTGAACCTTGTTTTATACTAACATTCAAATTATAATGTAGAGCAGGGGTTGGTAAATTACAGCCCTTATTCCAAATACAGTCAGCTGTCGACATTTGTAAATAAAGTTTTAATGGAACACAGCCTCACCCATCCATTTATGTATTAACCAGGGCTGCTTTCTGCAAAGACAGTGCTGAGTGGGAATAAAACAACCATGTGGCCAGCAAAGCCTAAAATGTGTAGTACAATATCTGGTCCTTTATAGAAAACTTTTGCCAACCTCTGAAAACTACAGTTAAAATATATCCTCTTTGAGGTTAAATACACTTGGGTAGTAACTTAAAAATAAACTGAGGATGATTTTGAGTGATATTTTTTTTATAAATACATAATGTAATTGCACATTCCAAAGGCAATATTTCTCCTGTAAATGGTGCACATAGTACATATGGAAATATATTAACACTTCTTGCACCTTTAAATAAGCTCCCCATTCTCTCCTTTTTATTCACCTCAATAAACTTTAGTTTTAGGAAGAAAAAGAAGAGCAAAGATACGAGACAGTTTCCATATACACCAGACCCAGTTTCCCCTATTATTAAATATTAGTATGGTGCATTTGTCTAGTTAATAAATAAATATTGATACACTGTTATCAACTAATTTCTCTGCTTTATTCGGATTCCCATAATTTTTACCAAACGTCTTTTTCTTGTTGTTCCAGAATCCCATCCAGGATTACCTTTTACACTTAGTCATTGTGTCTCCTTGAGCAACTCTCAAGTGACAATTTCTCGGGCTTATTTTTTTTTAAGACTTTGACAGTTTTGAGAAGTATTAGTCACCTAATCTGTAGACCACTCCTGTATTGGAACTTGTCTTGTTGCTGTTTTTTTTTTTCCCCCCTTTTTTATGATATTGCTGAGGTTATGGGTTTTTAGAATTACGACCATTGAGTTAAGCAGCTATTTTCATTATACCATCCCAAAAGTATGTATTATCACTGTTTAGCACTTATCACTGTTTATATTGACATATTGACCTTGATCATCTGGTTGAGGTAATGCTTCCTAGGTTTCTCCATTGTAAAGTTGCTTGTCCCCACACCTTTTCTTACTGTATTCTTTGGAAGCAAGTCACTATGCTCAGCACACAAAGAGTAAGGAGTTTATTCTATCTTTTTGAGGGTTGAGTAGGTACAAAAGTTATTTTGAATTATTCTGCATGAAGATTTGTCTTTTTATTTATTTATTTCAATATAGATTCATGGATATTTATTTTACATTTTGGGTTATAATCCAATAATAATTATTTTGTTGTTCAAATCGTAGCTTTAGGCATTGGGAGCTCTTTCCGTTGACTCCTGTGTCCCTTTAATATAACACTATCATTTCTTTTAGTACTTCTTTACTTTCTAATATTATAATATGCTGCAAGTTCATTTTATATATTTCCCATCCCATTTATATAATCGGCCATTTCTTCAAGAAGCTCTAGTTACTTTTTATTGGACAATGGTGTTGGAAACCAAGATGCGAGTGCTGGGTGTGCTCCTTGCTACTGGCGTATTGCTATTTGTGGGTCCTCTCGTTTGACAGAGAAAGCATATACATGTGAATATACTAACCTTTGTATGTATATGTATGTATATATGTATGTATATTTCTTCTGTAACCACTTGTAACTATATTAAGCTTAAAATGAGTTCATAATGATGACTCCGACTCATCTATAATTATATAGATAATTCTAGCCTCTTCCACTTGCTTATTCGTAAATTCTCACTCTTAAATATGAGAAATGGGTTTTCACAACTGACATTCAGTTATTTAAATGTTCAATTCCAATATACATGTATAGAAGTATCAGAATTATTAACCTGCTCCTTCATGCCTTTCCCCCTTTTTTCATGCCATTTACATGTTGAAGAAACCAAAATTCTTCCACCCTTTATTCTAATACAGTTTGTGCAATTCTACTTCAAGTTTAAGTCAGTCTGATTCTTGTTCATCAAAGCCATTGACTTGCACATCCACCACCCAATTTTTCCATTCTTTATAATTGGAAATTTTAGTCTGCCTTTTCTCCTTTCTTGAACAATTTTACCCATCTAATTAAAATAAAAAGGCAAGATTTTCAGTCACGATGGTGGCATAGGTAAACATGGATTGCCTCCTCCCACAACCAGATCAAAATTACAACCACACTATAGAACCATCACTTAGAACCATCAGAAATCAAGTTGAGAGGAAGTCTGAGAACTATGGAATTAAAGAAACCACATCCATCCAGACAGGTAGGAGGGGAAGAGACGTTGAATGGGCAAGTCCCCCACCCACATGTGGTGAATAAAAATTTGGGACAGATATTTTGGGAGTGAGGAATACTAGCCCAACAGAAGGTTCCCCCAGCCCAGGGTTCCAGTGCCATGAAGATAAGTCCCCATAACTTCTGGCTGCAAAAACCAGTGGGGATTGAGTCAATGACAGAAACTTCTGGAGTCCCAAGCACTTGCTCTTAAAGGTCCCACACAGGGACTTATTCAGACTCACTCCCTGTGAGCTCCAGCACCAGGATAGCAGCTTGAAAGGCATGGTGGCATAAAGGGAGGAACTGAAGTGTTTGGCATCAATGCAAGAGCTGGGGAATAGCTTTCTCCCAGACAGAAAGGAGGGCAAAGGCCATTGTCCCTTTTCTGAGCCCTCCCCTCATGAAGCCACAGAATGGGCAGGCAGGTGCCATACCTGAGACTCCGTCACCCTAGCTAATACTCTTTGCCCTGCCCTGGAGATTCTCCTAAGGCTCTGTCCCATCCAACTTACAGTCCCAAAGATGCTGTTAACAGTTACTTTTCGATATGAATGGCTGGTCTTGGCTCATGTTTCACAACTTCCTAAGTCCTCTCAAACAAACAACAGCCAGCCTCATGTAGTGAGCTTCCAGCCCCTGTACCTCATGCTAAATGGCCCCAGGCCCAGCACTAGCAGCAGCCAACCTAGATTCACATCTTGGGTTTTCCTGGGAATCTCCAAGCCCAACACAAGTAGTGGCCATCTCAGATTGCTTTGTAGCTCAGATGGGATGGCCCTTGGAAGAACACAAGCGGGGGCTGACATTACCCTGCACCCTGGAAACCCCAGAGCCTGTGCACCAATGGACATCTACAGACCACAACAGAGAACCACCACCTTGCTCCTGTACAACTGATACTCCACAGAGGGAGAGGTTGATGGTTAGTAGCCACAACCAGTGCTTACAGCTCACTGGCCTGGGAAAATCCCTCCCATTGACCTACCAATAGCAATCAAGGCTTGACTACAAGAGGAGGGTGTACTCAGCCCACACAAGGGGCATACCTTGAGTACCCATCTTGGGTGACAGGGGAGGCTGTGCCACTGGACTCTACAGAACATCTACCACATTAGGCCTCACTACCAAGACAGGGAGTCAAAGTAGCTCTACCTAATATATAGAAACAAACATAGGGAGGCTGCTAAAATGAGGAGACAAAGAAACATGGCCCAAATGAAAGAACAGATCAAAAATCCAGAAAAAGAACTAAACACAATGGAGATAAACAATCTATCAGATGCAGGGTTCAAAACACTGGTCATAAGGATGCTCAAGGAACTTAGTGAGGACCTCAACAGCATAAAAAATGTCTAGTCAGGAACAAAGGATACACTAATTGAAATAAAGAACACTTTACAGAGAAACAACAGTAGAGTAGATGAAACTGAGAATCAAATCAATGACATGGAACATAAGGAAGCAAAAAACAACCAATGAGAACAAAAAAAAGAAAAAAATTCCATGAAAATGAGGATAGTGTAAGAAGTCTCTGGGACAACTTCAAGTGTTCCAACATTTGTTATCATAGCGACGCCAGAGGAGAAGAGAAAGAGCAAGAAATAGAAAATCTATTTGAAAAAAATAATGAGAGAAAACTTCCCTAATTTGGTGAAGGAAATAGACATGCAAGTCCAAGAATCACAGAGAGTCCCAAACAAGATCGATGTGGAGAGGCCCACTCTGAGATACATCATAATTAAAATGCTAAAGTTTAAAGATGAACTGAGAATTGTAAATGCAGCAAGAGAAAAGCAGCTGTTACCAACAAGGGCCATCCTCATAAGACCATCAGCTGATTTCTCAAAAGAAATTTTGCAAGCTGAAGTGATTGTGAAGAAATATTCAAAGTCATGAAAAACAGGGATCTACAGCCTAGACTGCTCTACCCAGCAAAGATATCATTTAGATTCAAAGAGCATATAAAGATCTCCCCAAGCAAGGGAAAAAAAAACTAAAGGAGTTCATCATCACCAAACCATTACTGTATGAAATGTTAAAGGAAATTGTTTAAAAAAAATAATAAGATCAAAACCAAGAACAATAAAATGACAATAAATACATATCTATCAACAATTGAATTTAAAAAACTAACTAAGCAAACAAGAAGAACAGAGACAAAATCATGAATATGAAGAACGTTTTCATGGTTACCAGATGGGAGGTTGGTATAGGAAAATGGGTAAAGAGATCAGGGGATTAAGAAGTATAAATAGGTAGTTATAGTACAGCCATGGGGATGTAAAGTACACTATAGGAAATGGAATAGCCAAAGGACTTATATGCATGACCCATGGACACGAACAATGGCCTTGGGAATGTCTGAGGGAGTATGGGGGGCTGGGTGGAGGGGAGAAAAGAAGGAAAAATTGAGACAACTGTAATAGCATAATCAATAAAATATAATAAAAAATAAAAAGTAAATACACGAAAGAGATTTTCTTTAAAATTATGAAATAATTCCCAGAGAAATACATATGTACTTTTCAGAATAATGATCCTCTAGTGATTGGTTGCATTATCATTTTGACAACTGTTTAAAAAAGAGGAAGGGATTTATAACTTACCTGTTTATCACACTGGAGTTGAACCAAGCAAGGTCTCTCTTTAAATTTCTCATGACTATGCTGAAGTGGTTTGAGAGCAGAGCAGGTATCTCATTTGTCACTAATTTTCTTACTATTTCTCTTTTGTATTAGAAGAAATGTGGTGGTATTGGTACACTCTTTCAAACAGATATGCTTCAATATGATACACTGAACTTAAGAGGATATAAGAAATACATGAGTCATTGGCTTCATCTCTGTAATTATGTGCTGTACAATATGTTAAAAAAAACTTCAAAATCCCAGTAGTTTTATCTTAACACTGACACACATGAAAACGAAAATGTAACATGCCAAAATGCATGGGATACAGCAAAAGAATTTCTAAGAGAGAAATTCATAGTAATAGATGCCTACCAAGAATAACAAGAAAATTCACATATAAACAGCCTAAATTTACAATTCATGATACTAGAAGAGGAGGAATAAAGCCTAAAGTTAAGACAATGAAGTACATAACTATGACTGGAGGAGAAATAAATGTAATAGAGACTGAAAACACAATAGAAAAGATTAATAAGACCAGGAGATGGTTCTTTGAAAAGGTAAACAAAATTGGCAATCCTTTAGCTGGCTCACCAAGAAAAAAAGAGCAAACTCAAATAAAATCAGATATGAAAGAAGAGATGTCACAACTGATACCACAGAAATACAATGGATCATAAGAGACTATGAATAATTATGTATCAAGAAATTGAACAATCTAAAAGAAATGCAAACATTCCTAGAAACATGCAACCTAACCAAAACAGAGTGAAAATAAAATAGAAAATCTTAATAAACTGATAGCTAGTAACAAAATTGAATCAGTAATCCAAAACCTTCAACAAACAAAAGTCCAGGAGCAGATGGCTTCACTGGTAAATTTTATCAAACATTCAAATAAAAATTAACAGCCTTCTTAAACTCTTACAAAAAATAGAACAGAGAATGCTTTCAAATTCATTGTATAGACCTTGATACAAAAATCAGATAAGCACACCACAGGGAAAAAAATTACAGGATAATATTCTTGATGAACATAGATGCAAAAATCCTCAAAAAATATTATCTGGCCAAATTCAATAATACATTAAAAGGATTATATACCATGATTAAATGGAATTTATTCTAGGAATGTAGGGATGGTTCAAGATCTTCCAATCAGTCAAAATGATACAACACATTAACAAAACAAAGGATAAAAATCATATGATCATCTCTATTGATGCATAAAATGCATCTGACAAAATTCAAGATTTATTTATGATAAAAACTCTGAAAAAAGGAGGTGTAGAGGGAACATACTTCAACATAATAAAGGACATAAAGGCAAACCCACACCTAAAATCATATTCAATGGTAAAAAAATGAAACCTTTTTCTCTAAGATCAGGAACAGAACAAGGATGCCCACTCATGCCACTTTTATTCAACATTGTATTAGAAGTACTAGCCAGAAAAATTTGCAAGAAAAAGAAATAAAAGATATCCAAATTTCAGAGGAAATAAAAATATCAATATTTGTAGGTGACATGATATAATATAGAGAAAACCCTAAAGATTCCATAAAAAAACTGTTATTACTAAGAAATGTAGGATACAAAATCATTATAAAAATATGTTGCATTTCTATACATTAATAAGCTATCAGGAAGAGAAGTTAATAATTCCACTGACAAGGGCATAAAAAAATGAAATGCCTAGGAATAAATAAAATCAAGGAAATGGAAGACTTGTGTCATGAAAACTACTGCAAGACATTAAATATATTAAAATAGATACAAATAAATGGAAAGATATTTTGAGTCTATGGATTGGAAGAATTGATATTGTTTAAATGTCCATACTATCCAAAATGATCCACTGATTCAGTGCAGTCCCTAACAAAATTCCAATGGCATTTTTTCCCACATAGAATGATCTTAAAATGTATATAGAATCAGAAAAGACATGGAATAGCCAAAGCAATCTTGAGAAAGAAGAACTAAGTTGGAGGTATTGTGCTTTCTGATTTCAAACTATATTACAAAGCTGTAGTAAGTAAAACTGTATGGCATTGGCATAAAAGCAGACATAGATTAATTGAACAGAATAGAGAGCCCAGAAATAAACCTATGTATTTATGGTCAATTACACTACAATGAAAGAGCCAAGATTATGCAATGGGGAAAAGACAGTCTCTTCAATAAATGGTGTTGGAAAAATTGGACAACCACATGGAAAAGAATGAAACTGGACCACTATCTTACGCCATACACAAGCATTAACCCAAAACAGATCAAAGATATGTACATGAGACCTAAAACATAAAACTCCTAGAAAAAACATAGGTGGTAAACTCCTCAACATAGACCTTGGCAATGATTTTTAAAAACCTAATGCCAAAAGCAAAAATAAAGCTGAATTAATCAAACTAAAAAGCTCTACACAACAAAGAAAATCCTCAACAAAGTAAAGGCAAAACCTACAAAATGGCACAAAATGGTTGTAAACCATATGTCTGATGAAGGGCTAATATCCAAAAAATAAAAGTAACTCATACAGTTCAATTGAAAAAACATCTGATTAAAAAATGAGCAGGGAATCTGAGTGGGCATTTTTCCAAAGATGACATACAGATGGCTCACAAGTACATAAAAAAGATTCTGTACATCATTAATTATGAGAGAAATGCAAATCAAAACCACAATGAGATATCACCTCAAAGCTGTTAGAATGGCTATTATTGAAAAGGTCAGAAATAACAGGTGAGGGTAAGGACCAGGAGAAAAGGGAACATCTATACACTGCTGGTGGGAATGCAAACTGGTGTTGCTACTATGAAAAACAGCATAGAGATTCCTAAAAAAATTAAAAATAAAACTACCATATGATCCAGAAAATCTACTTTTGAGTATTTATCCAAAAATAAAAAAATACTAATTTGAGAGATATATACCTTTATGAAACTTTATTTAAAGTAGCCAAGATATAGAAATAACCTAAGAGTCTCTCAAAAGATGAATGGATAAAGATGCTGTATATATAGATTCAATGGACCACTATTCAAAAATAAAAAAAAAAAAAACATAAATTTTGCCATTTGCTACAACATGGAAGGAACTTGATGGCATTACACTAAGTGAAACAAGTCAGGGAGAGAAAGACAAATATTATATGCTATCTCTCATATATGAAATCTAAATATAAATGAATGAGTGAATGAATGAATGAATGAATGAATAAATAAAATTTAAAAACCAGCTCTTAGATACAGAGAACAGATTGGCAGAGTGGTGATGACAAGAGATGGGGAGTAGGGGCAGTAGAAAAAGGTGAACTCTTTTTTAAAATTTAAATAATTTGAATAAAAATAAATTAATATGGAAAAATCTCTAAGATAAAAGGGATCAAAGCAAGACACAGATTAGTGTATATCGTTTACTATACTAGGGCAGGAGACCACAAAAATACTGGAATTATCTTTTGTAGGGCAGGCACCTTGTAGTACAGGCTTCCCCCACTAGCTGAATGTTCTAGGAACCCGTCTGTATTAGTGTACCAGCTAGTGGTGTTATGAGAAGCTGCATTTGGCTTCAGTGAATTTTTTTTGGAGGTGTTTTTTTTGGAATTTTCTTTCAAGGTGTTTGCTCATTTCATGACGGGTGATTTACGAGTGCACTTGCCCACACCATGCTGAGTATGTAGCAGTTTTTCACCCAAAACTGTGTGACCCCTCCCTATCCACTCAATCTCACCCCAAGCAATTTTTTTTTGTCTCCTGGATGAAAAACATCCTCAAAGGGAAATGTTTTGCCCATGTGGAAGAAGTGAAACAAAAAATGGTAGAAGCACTAAAAGGCATCAAAATTAACAAGTTTCAAAACTGTTTTTGAGCAATGGAAAAAAAGTCTAGATAGGTGTATTGCACCGAATGGAGAGCACTTTGAAGGTGACTGAAGTTGAAACATGTAAAGATAAATGCACATTTGTTAATAAATAAATTCCCTTTTTTTTAGGTCTCCCCTCATAATTTGGGTAAAGAACAAAAATGGGGAGAGAAGGATGTCTATCTAGATTTATGTCTCTAAATACATGTGTATAATTTTTTTCATATTTTGTTAGACAATAAAAAACATTTTAGAAACGTGCAGCAATGATTATATCCGAACTTTTTTCAAATTCAAGGTCTCTGTTAATCTTTCATATGTGTTATCTCACTGCAAGCTCATTGTTTCAAAATGCATTCTTTGTCAACAGCCTAGTTTTAGTTTTTAATTAAAGCAAACACATAGAAGCCATGTTTTAGGTAATTGACCTGGCTACTGTGGCCATATCTGGGCAAAAATCAGTGCCTTGGCACAATTCCGCCATGTACAGAATAGACACAAGGAAGACCAGGAGCTGGTAGCATCACCAGAAACTCACCTCATTAGGGACACTGTGTATTGAATAATGGGATAATATCTAACTGACCCATTCAGGTTCAATGGCAGATAGGACTCCCTTGGAAAAAGACTCCAAGAATATGAAATTTGTGTGCAGCACTTTTATTATTGTGTGTTCTTCAGAACAGAATTTGTTAGGAGTGTGTGGAGCAAAATTAGGAGTAAGAGTCTCTCTCTTTCCTCTCTTCCTCTCTCTCTAAAATCAATCAATTAAAAAACATTTTAAAACAAATATCAAAAGCAGAGATTTTAGGTATTCAACTTTGAAGTGCAAGGGTCCTTTCTAAGAATATATACAGAAATGCTGGAAAATAAAATCAAACAAAATCACGAGGTTAGAGAGTTATGAAAAGGAAGGTCTATAATTAAGCATGATCTTTGTTCTGAAAGATCATTTATGCTGCACTGTTAGCCAGGTTTACAAATCACCTGCCTACAATGGATGTGTTTTAAATATCAGCCCTCATTTATTCTCATGTTTATGCAAGAAAGACTGCATACTTCCTGAGCAAGGGTCTTTGCCTTTGCTCAAGACATTTGTCTTTCTGTCTCTCTCCAACTATCGAATTTCATCCATTCTTTTTTTTTTTTTAAACGAATGAAAGCACAAAGGTGTTTTTTATTTTTTTTATTTTTGTACTTTTTTTTCAAGATTTTTTTTTCCTTTTAGATTTTATTTATTTATCTTTAGAGGGGAAGGGAAGGAGAGAGGGAGAGAAACATCAATGTGCGGTTGCCTCTTGTATGTCCCCTGATGGGAACTGGCCTGGCAACCCAGGCATGTGCCCTGACTGGGAATCGAACTGCGATCCTTCTGTTCGCAGGCCCGCACTCAATGCACTGAGCTACACCAGCCAGGGCCATCCATTCTTCAGGATCCAGTTGGGCCCACCTCCCCCAGAAGCTTTCCTAATGATCCAAGATCACTGACCTCTCCCTTCTAGAAATCCCATAGCTGTTGTATTAAATATGAGATGGCTCTGCATAGTCCTATTTCATTATATAAAAGTAAAGTTTTATGATATGATTTACATCTCTAAGAAATCGATAGGTGTTATATTTTCTTCACTTCTCCTTAACACTCAACATGTTGCCAATTCCACAGGAAACATCAATACCAACAGAGAAGTAAATATCTGCAATAGTTCAGCTGGGTGTGATGAGACAAAATAATGCTTTGAAAATAGTTCGGGAACTTCAAAGAATCTGTGAAATGGCAGAGAGTCCTTCTGGGAGAACTATGGCTAATTAAAAAAATAATTTATTCATTAACGGCGCTACTAGCTACGGGTGAGCTCTCTAAGTATTCCTCTGTCCATTCTCTACTCCTAACCCACTCTCACACTTTTATTTCAATCATTTTTACTTACTTCTGATAATGTGTTCCTAAATGGTACTTTGTCTGACAACATGGGAGTAGAAGAGATGGAATACACACATTTTCAAAGTAGGATTGATAGATTTAGGCCAAAAATTTTTAAAGATTTTATAACTAGATAAGAAGGAAAAGTAAATCTTTTCAGGAAGAAAAATTTTTTTTCCTGTTTCTACTTCAAGGCAATCCTACTTTTTGAAAACTATAAAGGGAAAAAAAGTAGAAGTTAAAACTTCTGGTAATTCAGAAAACAGCCCTGTAGCAATCAGTGGAGAAAATTATAGCTGTTTTTTGGATCAATGTAACTTCGTACTCTGTTCTTTAGTTAAAATGTATTTCTTCTGTTTACTGGTTATGCTGATAGATAAAGGATTAGATACACTTTTTTTTTAATGGCATCATCTTCTCTAAATTGTTAGCCTTAACAAAATATGAGGTTTCTTGCACTGGCTGGGGCTCAGTGGATGGAGTGCCAGACTACGAATCAAAGGGTGACCTATTCGATTCCCAGTCAGGACACATGCCTGGGTTGTGGGCCAGGTCCCCAGTAGAGAGTGCTGAAGTGGCAACCACACATGGATGTTTCTCTTTCTCACTCCCTTCTCCTCTCTAAAAATAAATAAATACAATCTTTAAAAATATATTAGGTTTGTGTCTAAGGCAAGGTCTTGAGGGGTTTATGATATATTGGTTGGCTACTTTTCAATCCCGTGCCCGCAGGATCTGGAGAGAACATTTGTGATTAAGTGCCTGTCCTCCATCCATTCTCTCCTTCTCATACCACTGTGACCATGCGTGGGGAAATTACTCCTGCCCCACTGTGATTGTCCTCGGGGAGAGACCTGCCTTCTCCTTTGGGTCTCAGAGGAGCCAGATCTTTCATCTCCCTTTGCCGACAAATATGGCAAATGGACATGTAACTTACACTTGGTACAAAGAGCTGCTCTCTTCCATAAAATAAAATCTTTATCCGTTAAGTGCAAGAATGAAGGAAATAGTTGTGCATTATACACTGTACTGCCTACCACTAGGATAGCTTCTGTTACTGAACAAATTCATACTTTTTGCTTCTGCAGATCTCATATTTCTTTTGATTCCAGTTCATTCCCAGACTTGGTCTCCTAACCTATTGTTGATACTAGTATGGTTTCCAGTACCTTCCTTTCTGCTTATTAGCTGGAATTGATTTCTGTTCCTGCAATCAAGGAACTTGTTTAGGAGCCTTTGTTTCTCTTCCTTCCTGGCAAATACTGTGCTTGCTCTTCACTAGTTCACTGCAGCTGCCAGGTAATAAGAGGCAATGTATGATGCCCTGCAAAGGATGGCACTCCCTTCTGCTGAATCTCACCGGGGAGTTGCTGCTTCCCCTGTTGAAAGCCTGTTTTAAAATGGGCTCCAACATTACCTGAAACTCATCATTGAAATTTTTTTCACAAACCACCTTTCGATAGATCAAAAATGTTCCACTCCATTAACTGCTCACCAGAAAGCTGAGTGTTTCAGGAATGGGACATAATTCTCAAGGTTAAAGAATTGACCACAAATAAAGAATGCTGTTGGCATTCCGTACATCTCCATGATCCTGGAGCACAAGGACAACTCGATTCTTTTAATTATTAAGACTGGTGTTCAGAGATTGAAATTCTGCCCATTAAGTCACAGTCTTCCATTCATCATTGTCCTGCATATCATGAGCAATGTTATTGGAATTATTCCACGCACGGCACATTTCTATATCTCTAGCTTGTATTTCATCTGAAAACAAAGTGTTTTTTGTTCACAAGATTAATTTCTGTTATTGTGGCAGAGGAAATTTGGCTTAGTGACTAAGAGTACAGACCATAGTCCTGGCCAGTGTGGCTCAGTGGGTTGAGCACCAGCCTGTGAACTAAAAGGTCACTGATTCGAGCCCTGGTTAGGGCACATGCCTGGACTGCAGGCCAGGTGTTTCTCTTCCTCTCTTTCTCCCTCCCTTCTCCCCTCTCTAAAAATAAATAAACTTTTTTAAAAAAAAAGTACAGACTGTAGCCAGATCAGTCCAGAGACCATTGAAAGTAGAGTTTGAAGGACACGTAGAATTTGGATACCGACATAAACAATAGGAGTAAGTGGGTTAAGTGGGCTTCCCAAGTAGAGGAAATAATGTGAGCAAAGCATAAGGAAAAAAACACACACACACAATGGCAGGGATCACCAACTGTTTAATATGTTCCTCTCTCTGTTCCGAATGCTTTTCATACGCTAACACATTTTATAATCACAACTCTATGCAGTAGTAGCCACTATTATCCCTATTTTACAGATGAGAAAACTGAGTTACAGAGAGTTTAAGTAACTTGTCCAAGGTCACACAGAAGTTGGCAAAAGGATGATTCACAGTCAGATAGCTGGGTTTCATAGTCTGTGCTCTTGAACTTAACAGTGTAGCACTACCATTGGCACTGAAGTGTAGGATGTGTTAAGGGGGATGAAAAGAGATTAGGTTGGGAAAGTTTATTGGGTCTGAATTATGGAAGGTTTTGCACATCCTGAACAAGAAGTATGAATAATATTCTGAAGTCATTCGGGGGTCATTAAGGTTTTTGAGCAGTCAATGACATGATTATAGAGTTATGCTTTAGAAAGAATCTGGCAGTAAAGTAGAAAATAAAGTGAAAGGGGACCAGATGTATAAATATTGGTTGGGAGGCTATTCTCATAGCAAAGAAAAAGCTGAGAAAGTTTGAAATTACCCAAATTTTTCTAAGTGAGAAGTTCATGGTAATAAACATTGAGGCCTTCTAATACTCCAGGCATTGGTAACACAAAGACAAATTTTGCTTATTTAGCTTGGTATCCCCCATAACACCCTGTACATAATAGGCCTGCAATAAAAAGTTGGTTGAATGAATGAATGAAAATGTGCTGAAGGTAACTTCAGGGAGTATGACATGGCGAAAAGCTAGAGGCAGTCAGAAGGAAGAATTTATGGACAATATTCATTTGTGATAGCCTCTGGGTCATTGCCTGCTGTGCATTCTGGGCTAGGAGTGCATAATACAACTATACTTTGATATTTTGGATAAGAAAAGTTACTTGACAAGCATATTTAATGATATCTTACAAGGATCCTAGAATCCAGAATAAAAACAGTGGCCAAGGAAATTTTATTACCTATGGTGGTGGTAAAACACTTGAATTTGAAATAGATATGCTAGCTGGTCTTACCTTGTACATCTAAAACCTAAGTGCCAAAATTTTGCCTATATTCTATAATAGTCAAAGCTTTATTCCCTGATAATTACATATGTTCATATCTAATTTTAGAAATAATGTCTCTACATCCCCAAATTCCATGCCACTTGAAAATTTAAACAGAATTACAAATAGAATTATTTACCTATCCCTACTTAATATCTGTCTGTTAGCCACCACATTTCATGATATGAATTTGGCTTTCAAAATCCTACTATACTGCCTCCACGCTAACTCTCTAGGTGAGGCTGATGCTGTGTCTAGTGAGTGGTCTGAAGAAAAACAGTCCATGACACAGTGCTTGTCACCAAGGAACAGCAAGTTCTCTGTTTGTCATTTAACCTGGTTTTCCCTTATGATACCAGAATAAGATAGAGTGAAAAAAATAATACTTAACCAACTACCCTGTTTTAGAAGTCAGAGTTACAGACAGTTCGCAGTATAATTAATTACCCAGAAAACAAAACCAAGAATGTTATTTTTATCATATATAGGGTCACGAAGAGCCATGTACTGTTGTGATCCGCTATGCTCATTTGAAATAAGGATTCTAAATATGCCAAATTATTTCCTGTTACTTCTATATTTCTAGTTCAACATTGTAAATATTTTCTCAATATCTTAAATGTGAAAAACAAGCCCAGTTTAACCTGAAAAATATCCTCCTACGCAATGTTTACCAAGCATCCGCTATGTGCTACACAGAGATTTCCTCTTCTTTGAAACTATCTTTTCTTGGTTGGCTCCATCTGCTATACGATCTTCTTTATAATCAGAATATATTCATTTTCTCTCTTCCTGTAGCTCCCAAATACAGACTTCAGTGAAACATGAATACAATGAAACTAGAAACTTGAGACTGAACAAAGTCAAGTTCTTTGAGGCTCAGTGCTTAATTCTAATTATACCCTCCTTGATTAGTTTAGATACTGGGCATGTGGCCCAGGACTTAATTTCATGGTTCTAGTAAATCATGTGCACCATCAGCAGTGTCCTCTTCAATCCAGATTTACACATTTGTATAGAACCTAACAAGCAACCCAAGAAGGAGGGAAAATACAGAACTAAACTGTGCCGAAATTGTTTCCTCACTAAGGATTGAAAGCTTACTCAAATGCTATGATTGTTTTGTGTTTAACAAGTAATGTGTGCCTATTAGGAGAGTACTTATTTACCAGATTGGCTTCTTCCTGCTTAAAATGTGCAGAGAAATTTAGAACAGTAAACAGAGATGAGAAATCAAAATAATAAAAAGTTTGGAAGTCTGAGAATTTGAGATTATCCAAATCTTAGTAAAAGGAATAACGAGGTAATTTATTAACATTTAAATATATCAAAAGTATGAAGAACATGTCCCCAATTTTCCAATTTTACCAGATATAACTAAAATAGGTTTAAATTCAGAGACAGATGGAAAACTTTCTGATTAAAAAAAGTAATAGCATCTGTTTTTAAGCAGTTTCCTGAGGTGGGTCATGTTTTTTCTTTCCTTATACAAAGTTAAGAATCGGATACAATTGAAGTTTTGGAATTGGAAGTTTAGGAATCAGATGACCTGAGTCTTAAATATTATAAGTTCCGTGAGAGTATATTTCAGTTTGTAGAACATGAAAGAATAGGAATTGCACATTCTTGTTAGATATGTGCCCATTTCCAAAAGATGATCAAACATGACAAAAAATTGAAATCCATAAAGTTAAATTTCATTCATTTGAATTTTAGGTGACTTAGAATGTTGTTATTTCAAAGCCTATGAAAGGGTGTACAGCATCAGCATCCCCCTAAACCTGTTAGAAATACCAATTATAGGGCTTTAGACCTGACTTACAGCATTAGAACTTTTATTTCAACAAGAAAAATGGTGATTCTTACACACACACTCAAGTTTGGGAAGCAATAACTTGGGAGGTCCAGTTACCT
The DNA here is from genome assembly GCA_039655065.1 of Glossophaga mutica. Lineage (NCBI taxonomy): Eukaryota > Metazoa > Chordata > Mammalia > Chiroptera > Phyllostomidae > Glossophaga > Glossophaga mutica. The sequence goes on from CM077307.1 coordinate 143,738,234, forward strand.
GTTTAGCTAAATCTTTCATATTCAGTTCTGCTGGAATCTGTCACTACTGTACTTTGGAAACATTTAAAAGTTATTCATTCATTGACACTCAGCTTGTTAGGAATTGATGTTATATGATGACCTTGGGGATATCAAATCATAGGTTCCTCAAACCAAAACAGGGTTTTGCTACCAACCACTACTATTTATTTACCAATAAGACAACAGTTTATAGAATTAATTTGAGATCCTTTTGAATGTGATGCCATTAAGATGATTGTAAGCACTATACTGAGATACACTGACCTTACAGCATATTCCAAGGTCAAACAGCAATGGGTGCTTAAAAGGACCTAGTGGGAACCTTTGTAAAAGAGCTAATAGATCTTTGTGAGCAGATTCTGTGCTATGCCCTTTCAGTAATTTCTGCATTTACTGTTTATTGATTTTTTACTTCATTCAACTTTGAGTTATAATTAAAGTAAACTAAAATGCACATATTTAAAGTGTATAAGTTTCCTTGTCTTGATATGTATATACATCTGTTACAAGTAATTTTTAAATATTTTCTTTAATATAAGCAAATATAAAGTGACTCTGATATAAACATTACTAAGGATTCCATCCAAATTTCACAGACATGCGAGGGCTGAAAACAGAACACTTATTGGTGGTTAGATTGCACAAGCAAAATTATTATATAGCCTTGGTTTAAACATGACAAAAAAATCTATGGCCATATTGTAACTTAAGCATTTTTACTTAAATGTCCTTCATTTAGGTTCATCTAGGTGAGAGTTATATGAGCTAGATATTGTACTGTCTATTGTAGTGTCTTTTAAATTGTGAATTTAATGTAGTAGCTTTGGAATTTCCAATTTTATGTAAGCATTTTATGTAACATTGTGGTAAATTTAAGGAACCATAGTATAAAATTTTTTTACATTAATTCTTATTGGGAGTGTACAACTGATGTAGAAATACTTAATATAAACTACTTATCTGAGACAATTTATTTTTTTATTTTAAAAAGATTTTATTTATTTATTTTTAGAGAGGGGGGAAGGAGGGAGAAAGTGAAGGAGAGAAACATCATGTGTGGTTGCCTCTTGTGTGCCCCCTACTGGGAACTTGGCCTGCAACCCAGGCATGAGTGGGAATCAAACCAGCAGCCCTTTGGTTCCCCGGTTGGCATTCAATCCACTGAGCCACACCAGCCAAGGCTATCAGAGAAAATTTAAGTTAACTCACCATATGCCTGTACTTTGCATATTAAAAAATGGGTCTGAATTTTGGACGGCAATGTTGCGGACCATTCAGCCTGGTTTCAGGAGTTGTAACCCTCACCCCATGGTGGGCTGTGTAAGAGCCCAAGGGACCCACTTCATCTGGGTCTGTTCTGTCACAAGGACGTGACCTACTAAGGAAACAAAGCTTATTTCCCTGGCAGGAGCACTGCTTCTGCCTCATCCATCTCTGGCCCCATTGCTTGGTTGGCAGTCAATGATGGGTAAGACTCCTCATGGGAGGGGCAACCTAAGCCAGACACAACCGCTTGGGAGGCCTCATGGAAGGATTCGGGGCGGGGGGGGGGGGGCGTTGCAGCAAAGAGGATGTGATGGGCCCTCACCCCCCGGCTATTCTGACATAGCCCGAGTCCACATTTCCATCTGGGAGATGTCTCCTGCTTCCTAATTGCCTTAAAGCCTGAAACTGTGGGGGTGAGCGGTGCAGCCCTGTGCTGGCCTGGACAGTTTCCTGGGTGATTGGGCATAAGAATGAATTCCTGAAGTCCTGTGAAACCTGCTTTGCTAAGAGTGCTCTTCCTTAGGTGATAAGTGTCCCAGGAGGAAATGAGTATGTCTCCCAAAGTTTGGCAACCCCCTTTCCTAACAAACACTGGCTCGGATTAAGCCCTCAGATTTCTTTGACATGTTAAACTTGTATTCCGGTGTATTTGAACACAATAAAAGCCTAGTGAGGATGGGGCTCTGGGTCATTCTCCTCTGAGAGTTTGACCCCTTTCCTCCCCAAGCAGATCTTGTCTTGGTAGTTTTTATTTTCATCCATGACGAACAGGGGGCTCTGTGGGCAGAGCCCCCCGACATCTGGCACCCAGGACAGGGTCCCCCGCACGGCAAGTCTGATTTTAAATTAATTCACAATTAAAAAAATAACCACTGAACTGTTAAGCAATAGTAGAATCAACAGTTTATATTATGTAATGTCAGGTGTTCACCCAACCCCCATTCTTCTTGTTCTTGTCCCTATCAGACTCTGATTTTGTTTAGGTATCCATCCCTCCTACTACCTCACAGATGCCACCTGGAAAGCTGGCTCCTTTACATGGTTATTCTGTAGTTATTCTATTTCCCTTGACAATGATTGGTTCAGAAATGAGGCCAATGGGATGAAAGTGCCTAAGTAGGAGCTTCTGGAAAATTCTCCCTCACCGTTCCCCAGAGCATCTGGTCCTGACTCTCTCTCTCTCTCTTTTTCTGGGTTCCATTGTTCACAGGTGTTGAGTCAGCCATCAGTCTGAAGATGGAGGACAGCAGAGCCAACAGTATCCAGGAGAACAAAGCCGGAGCTACTGAGTGGTAAACTTGATGCTCCTCTACCTCTAATTTCCAATTATGAGAAAATTTTCTTAGTCTTTGAAAAGAAAGCTTCCTTTATTTGCATCAGAAATCACGTAACTAACACAAGTAATCATGTCGTTAGCCAAAAAGTATAAACACATTTACCAGGTACTATTTAAAATCAGAATCCTTTTGTTAAATAGCAAAGGAGCAGTTATAGCATAATACCTATTATCGTTCAGTTGTGGCCAGTTTTATATTAAGCCTAAAGATTTTCTTTATAAAAGAAGATAGCTCTTAAAATCACATCATTACTAACAGCAGGAACTCAATTCTTGTTAAATACATAGATGCATTTAAAACTAATTATAAAGCCTGCTCTAGAAACCTCTCCTCAAAACTAAAGAATTTAATTTAATTCAAGTATTTATTCACATTTATTCAAAGCTTTACAGGACACAAAGTCTTTAGTGTTGTTGTTTTTAATGACAAGCTCTTTCTTTTGAGGATTTACTCTTTATTAGAAGATTTGTAAACATTTGTGCCAATCATGTGCCAAAAATGAAAGAGCTACAGAGTGTTAAGGGATCTAGAGAAGAGAGAAGTCACTCTCATTTCTGGGAGAGTAAGAACATCAAAGCAAGGAAGCACGAGCTGTGCTTGAGGAGGACTGAGTCACCTGGTTTTACCAGAGTGCCTATGGAATGAAATAGTGCGAGATGAGCTGCAAAGGGAGGCTAGTACCATATGTGAAGCACTCTGAACACCATGCTTGAGGGTATGAACTTCCTTTGGTATGAAATGAAAACCAATGAATGCTTCCAAGGAGACAGTGGTATGACCTAACACACACTATTGAAGTTTTGGCTAGATTATTCTTTGTTGTGGGGCTGTCCTGGACATTGTAGGATGCTTAGCAGCATCCCTGGCCTCCTGCCACCAGATTCCAACAACCCCTCCTGGTCCTACCTGAGGTGTGACAACCAAGAATGTCTTCAGCCATTGCCAAATGTCCCAGAGGACATAATCCTTCCACACTGAGAACCACTAATGTGAGAACAGCAAGATAACTGGTGCCAGTGGCTACACAGCAGGCACTGGGTGAGCTCAGATGAACTCATTAAATGATGACAGTGGGGACAACTAAAAGTGTGTTGGGGTCACTATCTTCGGCAGACTTATCTAGGGCAGTAGCAGTGGAAATGGGAAAGCCAACAAGGATCTATATAGTGTTAGTTATATTACTATTTCCCAAAGTATTCCCACAGTTTTCGATCATAGAAATCTACCTAACACTCATCAATACCCCATGGAGTACACTTTAGGGAATGCTGTGTTACATAAGCAAGTTTAAATTTAAAACTAATCACTTTCAATCATAATATTAAATAAAACAGTGAGGCAAAGGTCACATGTTGAGAGTTAACAACATATTCTTTAATACCCTAAGATCCGAGTGTACTGTGTATACATGGGACTCGTTGTTAATTAGTTGTATCAATGAGAATACAAAAAAATTTTTTTTGGTTCCAACTCACATGAAAAAGATACTGTGCTTGGTATATGTGGGACAGAAAAGTTCTGGGACATGGACTCTTGTCGAAAAACTCACAAATGGGATGAGGAAAAATCATGTAAAGATACAGCAATGTAAGAGGGAAAAGATTGTAGCTCAATACAAGCAACAATGGCCCAAAGGTAATGCCTGGTTAAGCAGCAAATGGACTGGAGAGAGTACAGCTCTGGATTGCAGAGGAGCGAGGAGGCCCTGAGGACTGGATGGGTTCACTCCTAAGCTCCTAGTATGGTACCAGGACCACTCTGCCTGCTGGTGGGTAGCACTCTTGACTTCTAGGAGTTGTTGGCCCATTCTGGCTTCACAGAATCAAAAGACTTTGTCCTAGATCCTGAGATATGAGGACTCAGGCCTAGAGGTGAAGGGGTATTCAATTCTGGCTTTACAGTCAGCTTAATGTCTCACAAGCCCCACACTCAGAAAGGTCCTGTGCTTGATTTAATGCTCTGCTATTGTTGTCTTGAAAGTCTTAATAATTGGAAAACAAGGGATCCTGTGGTTTTATCTTGCACTGGGCTCCATAAATCATACGGCCAGCTCTGCTGCACCACCTTCTTTGCTGATGGTGGACAGAAGCTCTCATACATGGTTCATTTTCCTTGACGCCAGAATTCTTCAGCCCAGTATGTTATACTCTTTTGAAGTTGCTCTAGTTAAGTGTTAATTTACCTACAGAATGACAGTGTAGGAAGGAATATTTTACTTCTCGGTGGGGAAAGAAATTCAGCAAGCATGTTCCTTAGCAACTAAAGAGTTTACCTGACGTTGAGAATGATTATAAACATGCTTTGAAAGTCACTCTTAAGGAAAAAAAAAACTTAAAATTATGATGCTTAACTGAAATATAATCAGTTGTAGAAAGAAGGCAACCAAAGTGCTTTATATATTAACAATAAATGCACTACCTATTGATTATTTCTTCTCCTTAAACAGGAATGACTCATCACAGGTTCCTTTTGCCCCACACACAATGCAAGGGAATTACTGCTTTCAAAACAGAAAGGAGCAGCTCCCGTTTCCTATGGCTGTTGTCAACTGCAACTTGAAATGTGCACTGTGAATCCTGAGGAGAAAGAATAAAAATGTAGGGGGCTGATACCAGTGGATATGCTGATGAAGTGGGCCTTTTACAGATGTTGTAGGCATCCTGGCTAGTGGATATAATTTACTGTAAATATAATGAGAAAATACGTTTACTAGAAAGAATACTACTTCCTCCATGAAATCTTGTTACTGCCTACAAATGCTCTATTTTCCTTCATTTCACAACTCTCTCTTTTTTGTGTGTGTGTGACATAGCTAAGGCCTAGGTGACATACTTTTCTGTAATTGAATGTTAAACATCAGTGAACAAAACCCTTATTGATAAAGCAGGGATCACTTGACTGTTCAGGAAAAAGTATTTACAGGGCGAAGTGACATTTTTTAGTTGCTCTAGGTTCAGCGGGAGAAGATTAGGATAAAACAAAATTTAGTACCACCTGCTTCTTTCTATTCACAGAGAAGCTGTGATGATGAATGACTAGTCTAAGTTTCAGGGAAAAAATAGGAAAATAAAAATTAATGTATTATTATTACTGTTGTATTAAATGAAGGATATACTCTTTAGATAAATTATCTTTACATGATTATAATTTTAAACCAGTTCAGGCATTATAGAATGCCACATGATCTAGTACCACAGACTAATTTCAGAGTTAATTTTTTATTGAAAATAATTATGTTTCATTAAACATTTATAATTTCCTTTAAAGTCTACTTGGGGCAGGATGGGACGATACAGATATGCATGTCTTATTTCAGTGCCAAAACTGTAAACTAAGTGCTTGATTTATCTATGATTTATCTTGCATCCCCCTAGGTTCTTAAAATTGGCCTTGATCAGAGGAGGCACTCAAATATTTATTGAATGATAAATCATAAAGAGATTACATAGGCTTAAAATCATTTTTGTAGATTTAAAAATATAAATATACATATGTAACCAGATAATGTGATTTTCTAAAGTATAACCTAGCAGGAAAATTATTTGTATTACAGAGAAGGAGACTTTCACAAAAAAGTTAAGTGTGGTTGAAAAGAACACATGGAATTTCAAATGTGGAATGCATACATCAGATAAAACACTGTGCAATGTATCACTATGGCAAGTAATTATAAATTGGCAGAGACATGGTCAATGGTCAAGCCAAGTTCATTCAGTTCTTTACTGACTGAGCCAAGCATCTCCTTGCACTCATCATATATCCCGTTAACAGTCATCTCTGGCCTCCCTTGTTCCTGAAAATACCTCCTCTCTCTCCGTGTGTCGTCAACAATCTTTGCATTGAGTCATCCCCACTGGAATACAGACTGTGTGGGTTCTCCTGTCTTCAGCGACTCTCCCTTGACCCCACGTTCCATTTTATCCATGACTCCATTTTTATATTCTACTTCACAAACTTCCAGAGTTTTCTGTTTAACCATCGTTCTCACTTCCTGCATCCCTCCCTCTGTGCCTCAGTTTCTTTATCTGTAAAATAAGGGTAATAGTACTATCCACATAAGTTTGCTTTAAAATTTAATATTTTAATATATGCAAAGGGCTTAGAAAAGTGCCTGGAACATAGGAAGGGCTCAGTTAATATAGGTCATAATTTTTATCATTGTCATCGTTATGATCTTTGTATTTCTACTCTAAGAATGGTATTAAACTAAGTACAATTAACAGAATCTCCATCATTCAAAAAAAACATATGGGATAATAATAATCCAAACTTAATGGAATAATACAATAATTATTGAGTACTCTCTCTTTGGTAGGCCTTTGTGCTTAGAGCGAATGCAGCCCTCATTTTTCTTTCCAATCAGTTGCTTATGGGCATTGATTGCTCACTCTATTGTATGAATGAAAAGACCTAGGCATGGAGGCTACCACCCTCAGCATTTGCGCAAGGGTAACTTCACAGGTAGGGGGCATGCTTTTTTAACACAGGTAGACTTGAATGCTTGATGTTAGTAGTTCTGAGAATGTATAATATATAAAGTGATTACACCACCCTTTTCGCTCCTTTAACAGATTTGCTCTTCAGAGGTAACCACTTTTTACACTTTACAACCTGTCTTTCCATAAATGTTTATACATATAAGTATAAAAGTTTATGTATGTGGGTATATATCCATATGCTTTTATTGACCCAAATAACATCCTGCCTTAGAAACACTTATTAAGAGCTTCCATTTGTCTCTCAACAAAGCAATGGTGATGATGAAGATAACCAAAATATGAAGGAGGAGAATGAAGAGGAAGAGGAGGAGAAAGAAAGGAGAAGTTACTCCTTATAACCAACAGAGGTATGTTAATTTAATACTCATTTTACAGATTAAGAAACTGAGATATAAAAGATTAAGTAACTTGCCTAAGGCCAATAATGCCAGGACTGAAGTCTAGTGGTCTGGCTCCATAGGTCAGGTTTCAGCCAGCAAACTACTGCACTTGGGAGATTTCCACAGTGCTACATACATTCTTTTTAGTTGCTAAATAGAATTCATTCTACTGCTATACATTATAGTTTTCCCAGGCTCCTAGTAATAAACATTCATTTCCCTACTCCTACACATATCCTCACAAGGTATTTTGAAAATTATAATACACGAAAGTTTAGGCTTAATAACTGATTTTATCCATTTTGCACAAGGCAAGTCAGATGAAAGGCTGAATTTGTTTTACTCTTTCTAAATAAACTGAAAAATATGCTTTATTTTTTCTATCCTCTTAGTTGCAGATATCCAGATTCAACCTTTCTTGTACACATTTTTCTCAGCCTTTAACCATACAAATCCTAACAGATGATACCCAGTAATACTAATCTTGATACTGATGCATTTGAAATGTCTATCAGGTGCTCAATAAATTTTGAAGGGAAAATAATCGGCACTTGTTTTTCTTTTGTTTTCATTTTGTCTATTAGCTGGTGTTTCTTATTACTGCAATGCCCATCAAAACAGGTTTTTGCAAGAGCACCATGACATAGCTATTATCAGTTAATCAGACTCCAAAAAATTAAGATTTCACCCTCTACTTCGTCAGTGGATTGTGATTCACTAATATATTCACATCATTATTAAGCTACTGTGTATTCTTCAGCATATAAATCTATTTTCTGCAAATGATGTTCAGAATAAATTGAATTCAAAGGATTTCATATTTATACATAGTTCAAATATGAAACATATACAATTTTAAAGATAAAATATGTTAATATAGCCTGAAACACTGCACCCTAGCTACCAGGTGTTTCACCAATGCTGGTGAACACCCTTGCAAGATGTAAGCTACTTAAATCTCTCATGTCGAGCAAGTCTTACAAGCAAAATATTTACATGTTAACAAAGAGCTGATTTTCAATTTATAAATAAGATGGTACAGGAAAAAGAGAAACATTTTGTAAGTCTGTGCTGAAAAGTCTGAGCAATAATTACCAATCTAGTAGCAAAGAGCAATCCTAAGGCACAGACTATGGGCCTCTAAGTAGAAGAAATGGCTGATTCTTGCCTGAATCGTGAAACGTACCAGCTGAGCCTGGAACATCTTTTTATATTTGATAATAAGAAAGCTGTCAAAGACTAGATCCATGTCAACAGTCTCAGAATGAGCCCTGGCTGGTGTGGCTCAGTGGATTGAGTGCGGACCTGAGAACCAAAGAGTCAGAGGTTCGATTCCCAGTCAGGGCACATGCCTGGGTTGCAGGCCAGGTCCCCAGGAGGGAGTGAATGAGAGGCCACCACACATTGATGTTTTTCTCCTTCTCTTTCTCCCTCCTTTTGCCTCTCTCTAAAAATAAATAAACTCTTTTAAAAAAATCTCAGAATGAAACTTGATGAGGATCCACCTTACCTAAATCGAAACAATTTGAGCATTAATAAGAACTACACATACATGACACTATTTAAATTAATAAATTCTGTTGGTAGAAGTATTCTATGAAATATACAAAGAATGATAGAACATTTGAACTAATGAATAAATAAACTAGACACTGAACTCCAACTGCCATTAACAGTGCACACATGCACAAAAAGACAGACATTATGTACCTCCTGAAAGCAAAAGTAAAGGCAGCTGTGAAGCAGTCTCACAAATAAAAAATAAAAATAAAACCAGAATCTTGATCCAGGGTCTAGATCCAACTTCCAACTTACAGAAGACACAGAGGTTGGTCAGTGGGACATGTTAAACTATGTCAGAAATTTTGAGATAATTAAAAATTTGAATCTTGACTGATAATTTGATGAATTTAAAAACTTATTGTTTTTTAGGTGTGATGTTGGTATTCTGATTTTGGTGGGGTTAAAAGAGAACTCACCTTTTAGAAACACATCAAAAATTTACTAATGAAATGACGTACCAGCTGGAATGTGTTTCAAAGCAAGATGAGCAGTAGGAGAAAGGTTGGGGATGGGACGGCATGGTGTAGGATTGGCTTTTATTGGTTAATAGTTATTAAGCTAAGTGATGAGACCTACGATTTCATTAGGTTACTTTCTTGTTTTTAATATGTTTGGAAGGCTCTGTAATTGAGAGTTTGGTTTTTATTTTTATTTTTTCCAGTGACATTTAGAAGTTCTGGAGAATTTGACACCAAAATCTTTGGAGATTAAAAGATTAAAGAACAATTGCATTTAAAGACATCAGGGTGTTACCTGAACAACAAAGAAAGCCTTTATTCACCAAAGCACTCAGCAGGAGACCCTTCACAGCCCAGAGCAATTAGCTATCTCTTCACCAGTCAGTGGATCCAGTCACATCAATCTTGTCATTTTACAAATATAAAGAACTTGCTGCAAAAGTCAAGTTTAACAAGTTCCAAATACATTAGAGCTTTATTGAGTATGAATGCAATTTTCTTCCAATATTTATCAAATGTTAAAAATTTGAAATATATGGTCAAAACTTCGTGGAGATATGTATGCAATAAATTAAAATGGGAATTCAAAAAGAAGAAAGTCAATAGGTTTTAGGATGCTGATGTTTTCAACATTAGGACTGAATCTCTTTGGCATTAAATCCATTTTTATTTAAAAAATTTGGTTTATTAAGTGAAATCATGTTAAGAGAAAAGATTTTAAGGGGTAAAAACACCATTGGATAAAGTCACTGATGATGGATGCTTAAATATGATCCTTGTGATTGGAAGACACAGCATGCAAAAATTCATCAGTATTCCATTGATTTTCCTTTAAAACTCAAGTGCAAACATTTAACAATAATAAAAGAAATCACAGTTTCCATCATTACTTTTCAGTAGTTCTAAAATCCCTGGGCCTTCTTACCAGAATGAATTAACTGATGACTTGAAAAGGAAGGGGAAAAAAAACATACCAAGCAACATTAGGAAACAGATTTAAGATAAGAACCCGGATTACTTTAGTTTCAGAAACAGTATTTTTTCTTGTGATTTCAGGGAGCTCAAAATGTAATTTGGATTAAAGATAACTAATTCTTTCAGGGCCAGACAGAAATCCAACATTCCCAGACATCCTCGGTATATTCAATCAGTAAGTTCTGGCTGATGCTATTGTGATAGCCATTTAATTTGTTTCATGTTTCACACAGCCCTTTGTCATATTGCAGCCCATTGTTAATTATTCTTAGGTAAAATAAGGACCCCTGTTCTTATTTTACCGTGTCCTTACCCTGTTCTCGTAAGAACTAGCATGACCAAAATATTACCAATATGTATAATCAATAGATCCAAAATTCTAAAGAAGTCTTAGAATTATTTGAGATAATATTGTTTATAAAATTTGATTACCTTGTGTTCTACCAATGGGTCCTAAAAACTTACAGGATTGTAGCAGAAATGCAGATTAATTATTATGCCCTTGTCTAAAGAATGGGAAGCTGATTTTTTAAATGGCATTTGCCAGTGGAGAGGTTAATGGGGCAAAGAAAGTGAGGGGAATAAATTGACACCTCTATGAATGAATAAATAAAAGAAGGGGGCACATATGGATGGACTACTGATAATAAGGTGTCATGACCTATGGATTTTGATCAATTCAACTGTGTACATCATCACTCCAATGACTTGAACTATTACATGTTTACATTGTAGTTCAAGTTCCTGTAGACTGGGGACTCCTGAAACAGCAATCTTGTTTCACCAATCTTCATATGGATGATAACCTGTGTCACATAAACATTTGCAAAAATAAACTTATTCCCACTTGTGATCTTATCTAATTAACAAATAGCACTAGATGTTACATTTCCATGTCAAACAGTATTCTGTAGCAAAATATGAGCATTCTTACTGTTTCATTATTGAAATACAATTGTTTTGCATTATTTTAACCTTTTTCTGTTGAATAGCAAAAGGCATTCTGGAGAAGTGGTGAGTGTAGGTTTCAAAGTCAGACATTTTGGATTCAAATCCTGATTCTTTTATACTACACAACATCTATATGGCTCAACTTAGTTACAAAAGATGGGAATACAAAATTTATAAAGATTTTTGAGTTTTAAATAACTTATATTGTACAAAATGTAGAACAAAGTAACTAATGACATAGCTGGTCAATAAATGCTATTCTTATCACTAATTTACTAAAAGGTATATAAATATGTATCCTCTTTTCTTGCCCTCAGACAGTTTGTAGATTAAGTTTGTCATTTAAGGAAAACAACTACTTTTTCTGGTTGATTTTGACTCTGGTTTTACTGAATAATCAAGGTCAGTTTTTTAAAAAGAAGAAAAGAGTTTTTGAGGGGAAAAAGTACAAGGAAAGAAGCATTTCTGGGGAAAACAGGACAGGTGGTGGGGGAATGATTTCCCTCCATTTCAAAGAAGAGCAGAGGTGAGTACAAAACATGGTTGGAGGTTACCAGAGTGGGCTATTATAGCTGCAAGGTCATTTTGAGGTTGCCTAAGAAGAGAGAATTCCCATTATCTCCAAATAAACAGACAACTAGATATGGCAAGGGACTGCCAAGATGAGAATGGAGAATGGTTTGGGTGTCCAAAAAAAAAAAAAAAAAAAGGAGGGAACGACCTCATCACCCAGACACTATGCAAGCAGGAATGTTCTCACTGCTTGAGGAGGATATTACTTCATCATCATTTACTATTTTTCCAGTAAATTGAAAAATTCATCCCCCAAGAGTTGGTTTAATTTCTATCTGATTTCTTTTTGTGGACCACTCACCAATCTCCTCCATGACACAGGACATTTGTAAATGTAAGACAGGGGGACTCAGGACAATTAGCGAGGTGGTGGTGATGTTCTCCACTTACGTTCTCTTAGCACAGAACTCAACCTGATGCAAACCTCTGAGCATAGCCTGTTATTTAATGTTTTCCCCTCCACCGCTGCTTCTGGGACAATAAACCAGGATAATTTACAAAATACGCACACGTGTCCTTTGTGACTCTTTAGTTTACCCATACTGCAGTATTGTGAAAGTATTTTTTTTTTCTGGTTCTCTGATTCTTTTACCATATTCATGTCTTTAACCACATATGGCATCTCTCGCCAATGTGACAATGTATCATAGTAATGCAAGTGCACAAATTCAGCAAACAAAAAAGATGAACACGTGGAACAATACAAAAGGGAAATGTATATTGAGAGATGTGACAATATTTTTTATTCCACATTACCTCTGACCAAATGTAAAAAAAAAAGATGCAGACATCTGTCGCTGAGTTGCTAACAGCAATGTCAGAGAACTTTGCAAGTTGAGGAAGTACATAGAGAATTTGAACTATTCATGTGAGAGCAATCCAAAGCCTAATTTTTCAAACTTGAAGGACGCAGTAACTTTAGAACAAATCAAAGCTTAGCTTTAAATCTCCAGAGAGACCCTAAAAAAGTAGTCAGATGATTTGGATATTTTTCTGCAAGCATTTTTCCCTCTTTAACTTTAAGGAAAAACACAATTCACACTGCAACAGGAAAAGTGAGAAAGATATAGTTAGTACAAGTCAATCCTTGATACTTATTTTTCAGTATGCTTTCTTTTTTACCCCTATTCCAGCCAGCTAACATTTTCCTTGCTTGAATAAACTCCAGCAAGTCAGGGAAGAAAGGAGACAGAAGAATTTAAAAAAAAAAGTCAAGTCCTGAGAGAAGTATAAATCAGCTTTTCTCTAGTAGCTTTAGATTCTTGACACCATAAAACATAGTGTATCAGAATTTGCTTCTGGTTTAATAACTTAGGCTGTAGATATTCCTTAATGCATGCAATGATATTCTAAGCAGGGTGGCTGCCTACACTGACGACGCCATTGCCCCTCTCACCATTATTTGAAGTTGGGAAATATATTGTGGGTCCTTGGAAGTGGTGTGGTAGAAACAACAATGATGATGTTGAGGATATGACAACAATGATAAGAGCAGCTGAGCTTCTCGGAGCAATTACTATGTGTCAGGTATTTTTCTTTGGATGCACTACCTCAGTTAGTCTCTAAAGCAATGCCTTGAGGAAGGTGCATGCACAGTGATTTTGCAGAGCCAGAGACTAAGGCTGAGAGTGATCACTGACCCAAGGCCACAGACTTAGCATAAGGTCAGCAGTGAAGGAAATTCACATTCTTGAATGGAAAAACAATTAAATCTGGTGTTGCTAAAGACTAATTAGCTTTATTAAACATATCAAATGATTTGTTATGGAAATATCATTTCATAATTATTCTCAATAAAACATTTTAATAAGAATCCTGATATTAACTTTGTTTTAAAATTCAGTAGTATAAAAAAGTACATTTCTCAGAAGTAACTTTTTGTTCTTTCAACTGAAAAATGAAAGATAAGAACTAGCTTTTTATGTTTTAAAACTTGGCTTCCAGGAAGCTCAGAATTAACTTTAGCTTTTAAGTAGTGTTGTCTCACTCCAGTCTATTTTTTAAAGTTTCCCATGTCTTGTTTTATATATGGCTTATATAAACCTTTAGCTCTTACCTATCTTATGCTAAAATATATTGAAATTATTTTTAAGGTAAAACTGCTTTAAAAGTCCTGAGAAATTCCCTAAAAAAGGTTATACCACTTAGGGTCAAAATTGGGTTTACCTCCTTAGTTATGCAGTATGTAAAGACAGCCATTGTTCTTTTAGACAACTTGCTATTTTTGTTGAAGAGGCATGGCCTTGTCTGTCCCCACAAGACGTTAAGGTACTTCTTCTTTGCTTCATTATGAGTGACTATGTATTTCTTATTCTTAATCTAAATAGCTAGTTGACTCTCTTTATTCCATTCTTAATTAACTGGGAAATGGTGCTTCCAATGAGTCATTTTTTCCAATTAACCAAGGGAACTAAAAAATCATTACACCTTGCTTCCTTGTCTCCATGATTCTCTTCTAATCAGACACATACTCTTCTTCCTGTAGCACTCATTTCTTACTGCTGGTGCTTGTGTTATGACAGAGTCGCTTGGTTAGCTGTTACACCTTCAGAAGGTGGCAGGCAAATAAAGTACATGCAAACCAGAGACAGTTTGGATGCCCTGTTTTTCTATGAAGTTTCTAGACTAGAGTCATTTAGCACAGTGATGATTTGATGAATGAATAATAATAGGACAATCACATATGAAATATTGAAATATTAACCATATATCTCTCCCTGTGATTGCTTAATGCACTTTTAAGGTATTTTCTGCTTATTACCAAGCTTTAGACACAACAATCTCATACATTTTAGTGACTCTTAGCACTACAGGGATTGCTTGAACTATGTACTTACGCCTGTGATTTTGCGAAAAGACTTCCATTATTATTCTAAGAAAAGCAAAGGCTCCAAAATGGAGTAGAGATACCTAAAATAGTAAAACATGGCTTGTCAAATTTTCAAAAACATCACTGAAGAAGAGACCCAGGAAGGCCATGCTATTTCTACTGTGAACTTCTCAACTTTTGTAAAAAGTTCACTAGTGCAAGCCAACCAAATTATCAATCATAATGCTAATTGTTATGGAACACAATAACAATTTGGTAAAGAAATCCACAATCTTCATCTCTAGGCACACTGTCGATCACTCAACTTTTGTTCCCTTTTTCATGGACCCACACTTAGTTTCATTATTTCATATTTGCAAGGGTCCAGGCTAACAATCATTTTTACTGGGAAGGTTTTCAGAAGGAAAGCCTGAACTATGGACCACCATACCGAATTATCACCAAAGGCCCAGCCACTAGACTAGGCACTGTGGAGAGCCAATCTGATTTGTTGCTACCTCAGGGTTTAACAAAGGGTGTCATTTTGTTCTGTGTATTTAAGCCTTTTCTCCAAAAGATTAGGATTCCGGGGAAATCCTCAAATAAATCATACTGTTCTCCTCATTTGCTACCTATCACATCAAGAGCTTTCTTACAGATAAAAAATAACTTAGAAGGAAAAAAAAATGACTACTAAAATGTCACAAAGAGCAGCAAACAGAATAAGCCAGCAAGGGGGGAAATAAATGTCTGTGTTCTACTGGGTGGGTGAGTCAAAGGAAAAGCCCCTTCCATTTACCTTGGTGCAGGCTCTTGGGGGTGTGGGGGGGGGGCTAAAATTTTTAGTTAATTAAGTATTTATTGAGTACTATATTTGTGTCAAACATAGCTGTATTTTCATGGAGGAGATGTTTAATATCAATCAGCTTACTCTTGCACTCTCGATTTCAACTACTGGACTCTAGATATATAAAGCATAAAATGAATATGTAACTATATGATAAAGAAGACCCAATATTGTTTCATATAATTCTGTAAGTTACAGAACTGATTACTGTAAATCAATGACTTTGCTTTTGGCTACTGGAAAAGCTATTGGCAAAATCCGCGCCAAGGTCACCAGAGTCCCAGGAGAGTGTTGACTTTCCCCTTCTAAACCAATTGTAAAATATATTCGTAAGCCAATAAGAAGGGTGTGACTGTGCAACAAACAAACAAATGTCCAAAGTCATTCATTTAAAACATTTTCCTTCTTTGAAGAATTTCAGGGAGCTTACAGTTTAAAAAGAAGATAAAAATAAGACTAAGCAACCAAGCAGAAGTTTTCTCTCCATTCATGACTAAATGAATTTCTCCATTGATATTGAATGCTACCATTTAGAATTCCCTGATTTGTTTACTCAATCAAAGTATCTCTTTGACTAACTATGAATTTTTTCAATAGCTTTGTAGGAATTCATTTTTTTTCACTTCTCTATTAACTATGCAAAAGAGCAGAAATTGAAGATTTATCATTTCTATTCTCCTGATTTTGTGACCTTGGACTTTTTATTTAATATTTTTTATCTAAATTGTTTCTTTGTTTCTAAAGTATCTAGAGAGGTCAGGTTGCACAACTGGCAAGTGATAAACCAAGAGACTAATTTAGACCCATAATTACTATTGAATTGATGAACAGGAGTCACATGCATTCTACACTGAGTTTCTTGGAAAGAGAAATAAAGCAATTCACATTAATTCACACATTGTTTACAGTGATCATGCCAAAATGGCCATCTGTCTAGAACATTTTTTATCTAATTGTAATTTGGCACATTGATTGGTTTTTCCTGACCAACACCCAAGTACTGGTCAACAGGTATCTTTCATGGCACATTACCTACAAGAGAATGTTGACCGTTGGTATTTGAGGAGGAAAACAATCTGTTTCTAAATACTGATTTAATCTAGTATTTTCTTTTAAATCTGAGACACCTTTCTTATAATTGTTAAGTTTTTTCCCTGGTTTTGAATAGGTATCTTAACATTAAAAATGATGCTTTTATTGGCTTATGTTTGCATGTTACATTTTCATATTCTTGGCAACTAACCTATTTTTTAATTAAAATAATTAAGATCACCATTTAATTTTCTTTCCTACCTATTTCAACTTAATTCCACCTAATTTATGTTTTCATCACTTCTATTAGTTGCTTCTAATAGAAGTATTATATTCTCTGTATAGAACAGAAAGATAGGACAAGCTAATATGTTTTGCAAACTAGTAAAACTGACAGGTATTTTAACCATCTCCTTTACATGAAGCTATAACATTGCTTTACAGCTTCATCTGAAAATCACAAGGATATAATTTATTGTGACTAGTGCAAAGTTGATTGTTAAGAATTGTCAGTGCCTCCAGAAATCCTATAGCTTCCTAGCCGCATTTCAACCAACCCTTCAGAGAAATCTTCCAATACTTCAAGGGGAGGCAGGTCAGATTTTGAGATAAGGACACACAGATTAGATTAAATAGATTGTCTCTACATTGGCTTAAACCCTGGAATGGCTCTCCTCAACCAAATACTCAAGCCTCACATCTGTAGACTGACATTCAAGATTCGCCTTGGCCAGGTCACAATTTTATTTTTCCATGTACTCTACTCTCAATCATACCCAATTATATCATTTTAAGACAATATCAAAGCCCACAGTATAACTATAGAGTCGCTTATACTTTCTTTCTCTTCACAAATTTCCCTTTCCTTTCCTATCAAAGTCCTATTCCTACTACAAGGTCTTACTCATTATCACTTCCACTTTAAAGCTTTTCTAGTGCCTAGGTTAGGTTTATCACTCTCACAGAGGTTTTCAAAGACCCCCCCCCCATTAAAGCATGTATATAATTTTGTCTTAGTTGTAATCTCATGTATTCCCTTCTCCAATCTAAGTAACATGTGGCCAACCACAGAAATCTTTTCATTCTCTAAAACATTGCCAAGTATATTAAATCAAGATCCAGGGATGCTACTTCCTCAAAAGGGGGTGGGGAGTTCTAGAGCAATTCAAAATGTCTAACCTCATAATCGGTGAATAAGTATCATCTGTTCTTGTTGAAAAATCTGCAGCTGAGGGTCATCGATTGGCAACCAATAGGCCAAGTTAAGCTTACAGATGAATTTCATTTGGTTTGCACAGTGCTCCCCCTAAACCAAGCCAATACTTTAAGCCTGGGGACTTTTCGTTAAAATCTGGATTTGGCTTCTTCTGAAGAAATCTAAAATCCCTGACTTCCTAAATGACAGCCATCTGCTGAGGCAGGGGGAGGGCTGGTTAGGCACAGTGTGCTTCTCCATCTTTCCACAGAAAACACTGATCTCTTCCCTCTCCTCACAATGACGGGGCTCTTTGCCATTTATTACTATGTTTATATCTTCATTTCTCTCTTTAATGATATGTAAGTATTTCTCAACAGGGATGTGTTAAAAGTAAGAAAACAAAAGTTTGACCAGGAATGCCATGTGTTTACTCTTGATTCATTGTTTTAAGTTATCCAGCATCGTTTGCATGTGCTTTTGAGTTGGCAATAATTGATTTATATTTTCCCTTTCTTCAGAGTAGTCAGCTAGACTGTTTCAAGGGTAAGAATTTGTTCAAATGAAGGGTAAGTCTACTACTATCAGGATGGCAATACCTAACTTATTGTTTTCTTTTCAGGTGGAAAAGAAATAGAAAGTCAACATAAAGATTTGAGGGAGTTATTTTCTAAATACATGAGCAGTTGCCTCTAGACCTTCACTCAGGCCACTGAGAATTAAATCAACTCCTTCTATGACTCTGACTGACAACTGTTGGAACCTCAGAACTCTGCTCAAACCAGAAGGTCTACTGATAGCCAGAATAATGTACTCGTCATAGCTAAGCAACAATGGTCCAAAGCTAGTGATTAAAAAACTAAATGTAAAGGTTCCATGGGGTTAAAAACAAGATCCATTTACTTGGGCATAGTTTCTAAAAGAAGGAATTTTACAGAGGCTGGCAATAGCTGAAAATTACTAAGGCTCCAAGCATTCCCCCTACAACAGAACCCAGAAAACTATTCTTTAAAAAAGAAAACATTTACTCCTTCTGTCACTAAGGATGCACTAAGCTCTGAGTTATTTTTCCCAGCCCAAAGAGACATGGATTGGTAGGCACAACAATCAGCCCCAACTCAACTATTAAGAGAGCACATTTTTAGCTACAATCATAATTCTGTGCTCAATTTTACCTTCAATCTAAAACATTTGTATTCACAAAGTAGTTAGAAAATGCCTTAAAGTGAAGAAAAGTATAAACTCAGTAGAGGAGTACAGATAGATAGCCAACAATTTGAATGGATGATAACGTAAGAACAGAAGGAGGAAGTGAAGTTTGCTTCATACTCCTAAAGCTGTCTGTACTTATTGTGCTGGGTATACATACTCATGTGTTCACAAAAGCAATGGAAAAAAATTCACCCTATTTTTCAAAACTTTTTATATAATTCAAAGACCAAGATGTTTCTGAGTTTCCAGCAGACCGAATATTTGAATGACAGCATTTTTCTTGTTGCACCCTAAAAGCAATCTATATATCATGTTCAGTTCTCTTTTTGACAAGCTAAAAACCAAGGTTTTTCTAATCTGCTAGATTTTATCCAAGTAATACAGCAACAGTTTATGGCCATACCACCCTGAACATACTCAACCTCGTCAAATAATACAGCAATCTGGGATTCTGGTGCAAATAAAAAAGAAACTTTAAATGTCCACTCTTCTGTCCTTTAGAGAAACTGCTTTCAAACTTTTTCAACCAAGACCCAGAATAGAACATATATTTTATACAATACCCTAGTATACACAAAACTGAAATAAAATTTCATGAAATAATACATACTCTTACTGACTCCTGTGCATGCCTATATTTTCAATTATGTTGCAATCTGTTTCATGATGATGAGTGCCTATTGTATCCCCACTAAATTGATTGTGACAGACTAGTACATCATAACTTACAGTTTGAAAAACTTAAAAAAAAACTTTTGCCTTTAGAGCCATTTATAAGCATGTTTCTATTTAACTTACTAACTAAATGGTTCAGAGAAATAGGAAAAATTTTAACACTGATAAAAATATAAACGGTAAAAAATGTACCTCAGAGGGATGTTGAGAGAAAACACATATACTAATTTACCACTGAAAACAAGACCACAAAAATCTTTGCTATCATTTCAGAAGTCTTTCTAAGGTGCTTGTTATTCTGCCAACAGCTTCTATGCCTTCCCAGCCCCAGAAAAACCCTGAGTCATATATTATGATTATCTCCACTCTGCAGATTGGAAACAGAAAATTTGCAAGTCTGACTTCCAAAAGCCTGAGGTATCAACCATCTACCTGGTTCACAGACTAGTTGACAGGCTTTAGAATTTCATATATGGAGTGAGAGTTAGTCAGAAGGGTTTCCTTAATCAGAAGAGAGGTCATATGGAACACTTACTCACCTCCACGAGTAAGGAACATAAAATGCTTATTATATGCAGACACTCTGCTGAACAACCTTCAAAACCTGTCTCTACTTTGCAGCTAAGGAAGAAACAGAGTTCAACTAACCTGCCCAAGCTTTCACTTGTAACAATTTTTCCCATGCAATCCATTTCCTAGTCAACCTGAACTATTTTGAGTTTCCCAAACCCACCATGTTTTTGGACAAGTTTCCCTTTCTTTTTGCTGCATTCTTCCCTTCTCCAACCGGCTTTTTTCTTAAAGACTCCATTGAAAGGCCCCTCAGGAAGTCTTCCTGACTTCTTTCTCAACCTGTTACGTGCTCACCCCCCGTTGTTCCCTGTCCTCTATAATAGCACTTATTGTATTATATTTTCATTGTCAGTTAACTTATTGGTGAATCTCTTGAGGCTCAGATCTTGTCTTTTATTTCCATTCTTCCCATACATGGCACTATGATAAATATGAATTAAATGCTGGCTGGCTAAGTGAATGAAATGAATGAGTAACAATGAATTTTAAAAAAAAGAAATACCTGAAAACTAAAAAAGCACATGTAGCCTAAATGAATTAAAGTAAAAATTCAAACTCCTATGCAGGTACTGTTCAAAAAATGGTACCTGATGAAAAACCCTTCCTCAATAAAAATTTCCAACAGTGACCCTAACCTTGACCAATCAATCCCCAAGATAATGCCAACACCAGGTTTAGCTGGGCAGGTAGTAAATAATACAGTATTAAAGAATTACAGTAAAATAAAAGAGCACTAAAATTGGTCCCAAGGAGGATGTATATTCTTGCTACATAAAATATCAAAAGCAGAAGGAATATAAAATTCTGCAAATCAATGCTGCTCATTATCATGTGTGGGATTTTATGGGCTGCTTGGATAAAAGTTAAAAGTCAAAAGAAAGAGAAGTTTAAGGGGAAAAAGTTACACGTAGAGATTCCACAGAATGACTTTCAACAATTATTTTTAAAAATTAAAATAGAAATGTATTTCCCTAGCAACATGCAAGTACAATTTTAAAGATGATATTGGTCCTTTCTTGAATACAATGCCTAGGAATATGCACTATGGTAAGGAGCTCTGAATCACCAGAATGACAGATATGTTTTCTAAACCAAAATTATACACTTCACACTTCGTGCCTGATGTCAAGTTATTTTTAATTGTAAAAATTCATTGAAGAATGAGTGAATGTCAGTCATCCAGTCTCAGAGGGAGTTCTGGCACTTTGTGACATGCATGACAAGTGGTGACCATGTCATCTCCACAACTGTGGGGAATACTTCTGCTGTAGATACCAATAAAATGTTAATTTCCTTTCCCTTTGTGACAGTTTTGATCATATAAGATGCCTGTAAATATAAAGACAAAAAACAGCATTTGACTTTAGCAATGCTGTTGTGTTGCAAGTAAAATGAAATGACTCATACAGTTGCAGCATTGGGGTTGAGCAGGTTTTCCATCAGTCTTCAAAGGGAAGTAGATTATAAGCTAGAGCAAACAACAACTTCCATGAGAATCTAGATGGGCAGAAGTGTGATGTAAATTGATGTTGGTCTGGCAAAAGCTACAGTCCAGAACATAATTTGCCCGCTCACTGACTGTGACCCTCAGTTCTAGGATGAGCCTCTGGGAGGTTTGCTTGATAATAGCATCTGAAGAATCACAAAGAAAAATTAATGCACATATTCCTATTAAAAATTTAACAGCTTTATTGAAGCAAAACTGACATACCATAAATGTATCCCATATAAACGCACAATTCAGTGATTTTTAGTAAACTTACAGAGCTGTGCGAGCACTGCAAAGTCCAGTGTTAGAACATTTCCATCACCTACAGGAAATCCCTCCTGTCCATTTGCAATTAATCTCCATTGCAGCCACCAGACAATTGTTTATTTCCTTTCTATACATTTTATATCAGTGGAATTCTATAATCTGTAATCTTTGCCATCTGGCTAGCTGCTGTTAGCATAATGTTTTTAAGGTTCACCCATTTTGCTGCATGTATCAGCAAGTCATTACTTTTTATTACCAAATAATATTCTGCTGTATGGCCATACAACACATACTTATTCAGCACACTGAAGAACACTTGGATTATTTCCACTTTTTGATAACTGTGAACAATGTTTCTATGGACAGTCATGTACAAGTATGGACTTATGTTTTCATAATTTACATTTCTCTTAGATACCTCTAAGTAGAAATGCTAGGTGATATGGCAAATTTATATTCACACTTTAAAGAAACTGCAAGACTATTCTCCAAAATAGTTACACTATTTTATGATTCCACTAGTAATATATGAGAGTTCCCTTTTCTATACATCCATTCAAACACGTACTATTATCTGTCTTTTTTTTTTTTTAGTATAACCATTCTGATCTACATATTTTTAAAGAACTTCCCCCTAAGTATTTCCCTCTACTCTAAATCCTGCAGTATATATTACATCCTATTTCTCTAGGATACACTGAAATAAACACCCCACTGCCCCTAAATTGATTTAGGGAATGGAGTACAATAAGAATAAGAGGTTTCACAGCAAGAAAATGAAAAGCCCTTATTCCAAATACATCCTTTTATGGATAATCCAAATTATGAAATGGCTTACTTAGGCTTTGGTTTTACTAAAAGGGCACAGATAAAAGAGGGGTTAGGACCCCACCATATTCTTGGTACATCATTGCTCATTCGGAATATAATGTGCAGTATTATGGATGAAAAAAGAAGCATATATTCATTGTAGAAAAACAAAACAATGAGGAGAAAAGATAAAAAGCCCACTTTTATCCCACCACCATCTTTATTGTGATAAATTTCATTCTTTTTTCTACATGTAAGTGTATTTTACATATATTTTATCACAACTAAGATTATGCTTACATGTTAGTGAGAATGCTGAGTCTTAACATAATGTAAACACTTTCCATGGTCAGAAATGTTCTTCTGAAACATAATGACTAGAGAACATTCTGTCATGAGGATCTACATATGTCACCTTTTCTTTTGTTCCATATGTTCCAATTATTCACCCATGTGTGTGATGCTCTGAGGAACATCTTTGTACCCACCACTGTGTCTCAAATCCCATTTGCAGAGAGACCATAAAATGTTAGAGCTGCTCCAGAAAAGGACAATAAGTAATCACCCTGAGAATGTTCAGCTGAAAAAGAAAAGACTTGAAAGATACTCCTGATAGAAAGATTTGAAGTGGTGACATGAAAGAGAAATTAGATCCTCAGAAGCTTTAAAGATAAGAAGTAAAAACAACAGCATTCACTATGAGAAGGCAGATTTCTGTTCACCGTAGAGACCACAACAACAACAAAACAAATGGAAGCAACGGAGTGTGCAACTTAATTGAGTAGCTTCCTTCTTTCTCAGCTGTGAAGATATTTAGTACAAAATAGGGTCTTTTCTCACACCATAAATCCTGAAAGAACACTTCCATCCAAGTCACTTCATGAGAGCAATTGGTGTAGGAAGCAGGTATCATCAATCAGTACTGCTAGCCTGTGGGCACATGTTCCTCCATTTTCAGAGCTGTGATTCTCAGACAGAATGAAACCCCAAATGTATTACAAGCGAAAAAAACAGACCCTCCAACATATGAAAGGCCAGGCTTGATATAGTAAGGGAGATACTTTTTATGTCATTTCATGTCAGGTTAGGGGAAAACTAAGAATATTTGATCAATATTCATGTCACTTTTAAAAGTTTCTGGATAACTCATCACTTATAGAGGCTCATGATGTGTGGAATGAAATTTAAGATATACTCGTAAGGAGAAAAAAAGCATGCATAAGAACAATAGAAACTGTATGATAATCTTTGCATTTTCAGGGAAACCGAAACAAAACACAGCAAAACAAAACCTGAGCACCATCTGTTAGAATAGTCACCAGTTTCAGGAATGCGAAGGAAAGTGCAAACTCTGTAGAAAGGAAATGTAGGAGAGGAGTGGAAAGGCTTAGGTGATGTGCTTGTGAGAACTTAAAATAAGAGCAACTCTTGATGAAATGTTCCCACTTGTCTTCTCTTTCTTTTGACTTTTCTCCAGCAACAGAATGTTTTGCATATGTCACAATTCCATAGAGCTTCTTCCTTCTTAAGAACTGAGGTTCTATCAACTATAGCTAGTGAAGATGCCATCTGAGACACCTGATTAACCAAAAGTTTGCTTCTGGAGCTGAAATTGTTCAGCTATACTGTGTTTAAAGCAAACTTTTCTCTTTCCTCTGTCTCCATATAGCTATTTGAGACACCTACAATATTCAGACAGATTTCGATGTGATCTGTCAGACCTTTACAAGCATGGAGATATTTGTAAATGTTCACACACAAGGCTGACACCAAAAATGTTTCTACTGATTATGATGTGCTGTTTTTGGTATTAACTGAGAGATAATTGAGTAATTGCCATTACAGAGCCAATCATGTGACTCAACTCTTTCATACATCTATTTTGCTCTGAAGGAAACATTTCATTTTCTAGTGATAGCTGAAAAGAATCTCAGCCATGTGTGTGAAGAGGGGCAATAAAATTAAATTGAATAACCAAGGGTGTTGTATGTTCAATATCATGTAGTTTGGAAAAGTGAAGCCCAAAATAAACATTTTCCTTAAAAAGATTTGACTGCCTTTCTTTTTTTCCCCCTGTTTTTTATTCTGATCTTTATGGATTAAAACTTTTTTTGACTTAAAATGTTTCTTTTTGATTGAATATATTAAGGTGACATTGGTTAATAAAACCATAGAGGTTTCAAGTGTACAACTCAATAAACATCATCTACATACTGCACCATGCACTCACCACCCAAAGTCAAATCTCTTTTTACCACCATTTATTCCTTCTTTGCCCTCTTCCATCTTCCTCCTTCTCCCTTTCCCTCTGGCAATCACAACACTGTTGTCTGTGTCTATGTGTTTTTTTCTTAATCCCTTCAAATCTGCCACTCAGTCCTCCAACCCTCCTCTCTTCTGAGAGCTGTGAGTCTGTTCTCTGTAACTTCGAGTCTGTTTATATTGGGTTTGTCAGATTATTTTGTTCATTAGATTCCACATATGAGTGAAATCATATAGTATTTGTCTTTCTCTGACTGGTTTATTTCACTTAACACAATGCTCTCCAGGTCCATCTATGCTGTTGCGAAAGGTGTTCTGGTACAAGTCAGACAGCCAGCAAGCAATGCTCTCGCGCCCATCTTTCATCAATTATGTACATTCAGATTTTCTATTTATAACTCTCTGGGGAAGAAAATACTGTATATTCTTAATGAAAAGTCTAATGTTAAACTCTGGCACTTATTAATATCTCATCTTATTTGTAAGTGATTTGTCTCAGATATTGGAGAAATATCTCCTTTCCATGACAAGTTTTAATTAATGACCATGCCTATAATAAGCAAGTAATTCTAGTATAGAGTCCCTGGGGTTGCCATTAAAACTGAACATTTTAAAAATGTTTTTAAAATATTTTATTTATGTATTTTTAGAGAAAGAGGAAGGAGGGGAGAAAGAGAGGGGAAAAAACATCATTTTGAAGACAATCATTAATGGGTTGCCTCTCTCATGCCCCCAACTGGGGACCTGGTTGCAAATCCAGGCATGTGCCCTGATGGGGAATAGAACCAGCATCCTTTGGGTTTTTAGGCCAGTGCTCAATCCACTGAGCCACACCAGCCAGGGCTTTTAGTTTTTTTAAAAAAGTAAATTCCATTCATTGCGTATAAATTCTTCTATCCATGTTATTTCTTATCATATAAAAATTATTAATTGTATTTTCCATTATCATTTAGTACTCTACCCTCACAATTACTACACTGTTGTCCATGTCCATGAGTCCTTTTTCCTTATTGATCAATCCTTCCACCTGATAACCTCCCCTCACCCCACCTTAGCTGTCAGCCTTCTCTCTATAAGTCTGTTTCTACTTTGCTTGTTAGTGCAGTTTGTTCATTAGATTCCACACATGAGTGAAATCATATGGTATTTGTCTTTTTCTGAGTGTCTTATTTCACTTAGTATAATGTTCTCCAGGTCCATTCATACTGTTGCAAGGGTGAAATTTTCTTCTTTTTCACAGAGGAGTAGTATTCCATTGTGTAAATGTCCCATAGTTCCTTTATCCATTTGTCTACTGATGGACACTTGGGCTACATCAAACTAAAAAGTTTTTATACAGCAAAGGAAAACATCGACAAAATTAAAAGACAACCCACTGAATGGGAGAACATATTCTATACATCAGATAAAGGGTTAATATCCAAAATTTATAAAGAACTTACAAAACAACAACAAAAAAACAATCAAACAACCCAATTAAAAATGGGCAAAAGACTTGAATAGACACCTTTCCAAAGAGGACCTACCGATGTCTGTAGGAGACAGTTCTGTGTGGCGTGGGCCCAGCTCCCACTCGAGGATGCACAGGACCCATGCCCACAGATAGGTTCTCCCATAGGGAATCAGGCCTGCATTTGTACCTAAGCTGCTTTGAGTCTTGCTTTTGCTAAAACTCCCTTACCCTGACTTGAGATAGCAAGTGCTTATTGTAACTTCCTAAAATCCATGCTAAATCTTCCTAGGATGAATGTAACCAGTTGGACCACTTTTTCCTTTTCCATTTGCAAATATCCTTCTTCTGTGATGTGATTAGTGGCATTGGATCCTTTGTTGTCTGTAAAAGGTAATGACCTGTAGCAAACTTAAGCATAGTAAATGAGGACCATAAAGTAATGTGACCAGAAACCCAATAAAGGTCTGTCATGGCTAAGGCTGTGGCTTTTGCTCCCCTTGAGAGAAAATCCATGTTGTCCTTTTACCTCTACCAGACTCGGTAGTCCGTGTGAATGTCTCATTTCATCCATAATGACATGGACACGGCGGGCCGGTCTCTGCATCAGATGATGTTCTAATCAACTGAGCTAACTGACAAAGTGATTCTAGAGACTTAGCCAGCCAGCATTGCACCTTTCTGTCCCTTAGATTTTCAAATTGCTTCTCATGACAATGCATCGGGGCAGAAGATGTAATTGCATAGGTAAAATAAAGACACAGACGTAAAGAAAGATGTTCTACAAAGTGATACCCACAACACCAAAACTTTTAAAAAAGATTTTATTTATTTATTCTTCAAGAGAGGGGAAAGGAGGGAGAAAAAAGAGTGAGAGAAACATGGATAGGTTGCGTCTCACAAGTGCCCTGATCTGGGACAAGACCTGGGACCAGATCTGCAACAAGGCATGTGCCCTGACCAGGAATTGAACCAGCAACCTTTCCCTTTGCAGGGCAACACGCAACCAACTGAGACACACTGGTCAGGGTAATACCAAGAGCTTTTATCTGTCTTCAAAAGCTTTGTACAGTGTAAACGGATCCAAAAGTTTGCAAACTGCTTACCTATAATTTCAAAACTCCCTGATCTCTGATTTCACCTACCCTAGAGATAAAGTAATTAAACTTAAGGAGAGACCAACCTGATAACAGCTGAGAGCCCTTGAGAAACAACTAATGAAGCAGAAAAGGGTGTCAAGGTACGGTTTTGCGCCACTCAAGGTAGAATTTCAGCCAATATGAAAGGCAGGAAGGAGTCAGGTTAGTGTAAGGGTTAAGAGCAGTCACAGGAGTTGGAGTGGATTCTATCCCTGGGTCTTAACCTCACAAAGAAGCATACTGGGTTATTTCCCTTGCCTTACTGATGACAGTCAGCCACATCGATCCAATCTCTGGCCCACTGCTTGCAGTGTAGCTCTGAAAAAGTTGTGTAACTTCCTCATGCTTCACTTTCTCATAGGTAAAATTAGGATAATAATAACACCTAACTCTTAAAGTCACTGTGAGGAATAACCCTTTATATGAAAGGCTCAAGTAAGTACCTACTAAGTATTAGCAATGGGAAGATTAAAATTAAAAGTCACAAAGAAACAAATGAGTGGATCTGACATGGTCCTAGAAACTATGGCCTGAGAAATACAGGCCTTTAAGCCTAAAATGGCCTTAAGTCGGACAGATGATGGCTGCGCATCACTATGTTTTTCCATCTAACACTGCACCAGAAATGGGACAGGGAGGGTTCTTCCTCAGGCGTAAGATAGTGGTCTGTGGCTTTGTGCTTTTAACATGTCTGAGTGGACTGAGAGAGCTAATGGCCAGAGACTTGAAATTTTTTATTTTGTTTTCACTTTTATGTTCAAAGCCATTTTAGATGTTAATGAGAGACTCCTTGGGTTATTTTGCAAGACTTTCTACAACCTTCACTTCAGCATTACAAATATTCATGGAACATCTATTATGCCATATATTATGCTAAAATTTGGGAAACGAATTTCCCTAGAGCCTGAGCAGCTTCAAGTGATGATCTACTCAAATCAAACTAAGTGTGTTTGTTGAGACATAAAGAGGAAAACAGTATCTCCTAAACATAGCTATTATTCAAATAAATAGTCTGCTAGTTTGCCAACTTACTTGAGTCATGAAAGACTTCAACTAGTCACAGTGAGTTTGAAGTAGAAATCCAGCCTAAAATAAATGTGAAAGTTAAAGAAGCAACTACAGATAGTGCTTGTAGACAGGAGCACTATTACTTTTAGAGTAATATCTTGCTAGATGGCATGTGTTTCTTCCCTCCCCTCTCTTTGGAAGCATTCTAAATGAGGGACTGGAAATGACCCACTTACACACCCAGGAATGTGCTTTAGGCAAGTCCTGATAGCAAAGGGCAACTTACCTATTTTCTCTAAAATCCTTTCAAGCTTGATTAGAGAGAATATGTAAATGGTTTCTTTCTCCCTGCTCAGAGGGGTTTAGCTGTCCTGTCTGTGATGATAATGTAATCATCTGAGGAAAACACAAATTCCTTAATTAACATTAGAGCCCTGGGAAACTTTGTGTATTAAAGGCAAACACAGGTACATCCCCACACAGCTATCAAAACAAGAGGGATTGGCTGGAAAGATTTGATTGGCTCTTAGATAAGTGCTTTATTTCCTTTTCTTTATTTCTTATTTGCAGAGTCTTCAAGCCACAGTCTCCTCATTGTCTTTCAGAGAATCTTCCTCTGCTTGTCTTTGATCAAATGGAACATGGAAAGTCACAGTCAGGTTCAAACATCCTTCCCTGGGGAAGGCTGGTACAGTAATGGCAGGGCATTTGTTAGTCTTGGTTTCATAAGACTGAGTATCACTATATGCCCGCTTTCTATTCTATACATACACTTAATTCACTTAGGCCATTGATCTTTTGACTTCTCCCTTTTCCCCAAACCTAATTGCCCAATATTGTTACTTTATACAAATTATTTATCAAACTGATCCTTTTATTTTTTCTCTTCACCCTTACCACTTCCTCTGGAATTCTTACCACATCTAGTCTGTTTTTACTTCCCCTAGACTCCCCATGATTTTAAATGCTTAAATGATTTAAAACGCAGACAATGCCATTCGCTTGCCTAAAACATTCAATGGCTCTCTTTTGCCCATAAATCCAAAGCTCTGTATCACCCCTAAGCCCAATCTCTCTTATGTTTCAGTTTCTTTATCCATGAATAGTATAGTACTCATTCATAGGGTTGTTGCTAGTACTACAATGAGTTAATTAGTACATGTAAAATGTGTAGAATAGTGGTTGGTATAAATTAACTATAAAAGTTTGTGTGCTATGATGATGAAGATGATGACAATGATGACCATTGATCTTGAAGGCAAGGCTACGGGCCCTGAAGATGGCACTCCCTCTCCATTCTTCACCTCCTTCTTTAAGCAATTGTATTTTGTCCAGACGCACTTCAATAGCCAAGGTTAGCTTATAAGACAAAAAAAAAAAAAAAAAAAAAAAAAAAAAAAAATCTGTAATAACTGTGAGCCATGGAGATTCCCAGCGTTATTACAGAGTTCAGAAAATGAAGAACTAGAGTGGTTTTAAGTCTAGGACAGAAGTGGCATAAACCCCAAGTGGAAAAACAAATTTTTTGTTATTTCACTCCTAGCCAGCAACTTCCAAATTTTTTTAACATCTGGAGCCAAGGTAGAAGTCTCCCAACAGTAATCTAGGCTCATTCAGTTACAAGGAGCTAGGCTGCACAACAACCGAGAAAACTGGCAATTAGCAGACTAGCAAGAGGCATCCTACCACTTCTACCAATTTGCAGTTAAGCTACTATGTTTTAGTCACAGTCATTCTCTTTAGATCATTCTCTTCTGAACATAGGATCTCATCCAGAAACAATTATTTCCCTAGGAACACATGCAGAAAGAACCTACTTTACAGTCATTCATTTAAGAAATAATGGTGGAAGAATGTGCTTTACCCACGTAAAATACCTCTTTCCATCTTGCTGTCAAAAGGCTATAAAATTTTCAAACTACTAAGCAGACATACTTTGATTTACATTCTAAATTCTAAATGAGTACTTTAATATCCTCTTTTATCCAGATGCCTCCCCTAGCTTCTGAATTATCCTTTATAGATGAGGCTAACGTGTCACTAACTGAACACTTCAGCCAACTTTCCTATATCAAAACATAAATGCGAAGATACAATTAGTTCCTTACAAGGTATAATTACTTTGTCTTCATTTGGACCCTTCACTACCCTGTTAGCCAGAATAAAATAAAGTAAAATAAACATGATACACTATTTCTCGTATATTTCTACAGCAACAGACAACACTAAAACAGGGATGCATATAGCAACTTTTTCAAATCTCACAGTTACCAGTTTCATTACCAGGCTTATATTAATCAAAAATCCTTGAAATTTATAAGCTGTCTTCATGCAATTATTAGTTATCCAATAGTCTGGAGAGATAGAGGGGAAAGTGTTGAAATTACTTTTTAAAATGAGAAGAAATAGGTGTGAAAAATATTGAAAAAAGCCAATAATGGATTATTTATTTTAAAAATTTATTAAAAATTACTAACTATAGCTCTGAAAAATTATAATATTAAAAATAAGCCAAAATTACATCAATATTTACAATGGTAAAAATTCTTAAATCCCCATGTGCCAGATCTTATACTAGACACCTCACGTGCATGGACGCATCTAGTCCTCAAAGCAATCTGAGGCAGGTGCTGTTCACGCTTCACAGATAAGTAAATAGAGGTGCAAGACATTAAGTGTCACACTCAATGTTCACACTTCACAGATAAGTAAATAAAGGTGCAAGACATTAAGTGACTTACTTGTCCAAGATGACAAAACTAGCAAGCACATGAGCAATGCATTGAACTCAGATATATGGCCAAGCATTTTAGCCAAGTACTCTATTGATTCCCACAAAATATATCCCTGGATTTTTAGTTATAAGTCTAAGGATGGAAGAATAAAAAGATAGAGCTTAATTAAGTTGACACAGACTTCAAATGTTTACTGAAGGCTGACCTTATCATCATTCTAACATTTGAAGCATTTAGCCATTATTTTGCAAGATAATGTTTGATGAGATAGAAACATTCTCTTGCGCCCACAGCAGTATATGTTAAGTTCTTTGGGATGGAAGGGAAGTTAAATGTGAGTCAATTATTGTTTGTTTGTTTGTTTTGTTTCCTGTTTAATGTGTGTATTCTACATTTAGTCCCTGCACTAAAACATAAACTCCATGAAGGCAGGACTTTCTTTTCTTACCCATGGTTGTATCATATTGCCTCTGGTATTCTGAGAACTAGTCAGGCACATCATAGGCTCTCACACATATTTGCTGAAGGAATTGATGAACAAATGAATGAATGAACGAACGAACGAACGAACGAACGAATGAATGAATGAATGAAAAAGCCTAACTGACCAGGCTTTCAGGCAGAGCTGCCTGACACTGAACAAATCACTAATTTTCTTACACCACGTCGTTAAGTGGATGGAGTTAGAGTTGTTCTGTGGCTTGCCATTTGAAGACTGAGCATCCCAGGGAAAGAATTACATTTCTCCATCCCTCTCATGCTCCTCCCTTCTTCTCTTGTTCTCTGTGGTGTTTTAAGCCTCAGGGTACACTTTCTTTTAAGAAAAGAATTTTCCAGACAAAAAAGTTTGAAAATTACAGAACTAGTTGATTTCTAATCTTTAAACAGTCTAATAAGTCAACATTTGCATTCTTACAGTCCAAAAGTTAAAGGTAGTTTGATACAGACCAAAAGGTAGTTTTAAAAGGCTTTTTCCCCCTTCAAAGGACTCCACTTTTAAAATTCTACCTGGGAATAAAAAAGCAAATGATTATAAATATAATCTCTCCCAAACTTTTAACTGGTGTCAATTGGCAATAGCAAAGCTAACATAATTATCCTTCCCTGCCTATTTACCAATAAAAAATAAAAATAATCAGAAAAATATGTAAAGTTTAAAAATACACAGAAAAAAAATGAACAGTTTACATACAGTCAACAGATAAACATGAGCTTGTGGTGAATAACCTTCTGAAGGCTTTCCAAGTCATTTATTTTAGTCCTCAGGATTACCCTATGTAATCTGTGTTCAGTGTAAACCAAACCCCTTAAAGGAGCAATAGTTTTGTTTTCCAGTTTAGACAGAAATTACGTGATCATAGGTACCTAAGGTTGTTTCCACCTCAATTGTATCCTGATGTCTGTGTCGAGCAAAACCCTCAGGGTAATGCAGAGTGATCGATCACTCACCATGGAATTCTGTCACTAGGATTCCCAAGTCATCTTCTATCTTTAACTCTGAAAGTGAAATGTGTGGAATATAATTCCAATTTACAAAGGCCAAAGAGATATGAAATGGCAGACATTATGTGGTATGACTGAACAGAGGTAAAAAAAAAAAAAAAGAAAAGAAAACAATCTGTGATGATTGATGGGAGCCAGTTAAAATGTTTTGTAATGGGAAGAGCTGTCAGTATCAAACATTTTAAGTCACAACTCAGGTTAATATCTGCAGCCTAATTTGGGAATCCACTCCAATTGTAACACTTTTCTCTTGTATCTAAATCAGATTAGATCATCCAAACCTCTGCATTTGAGGCAAAGCAGCTCAACGTAAAAAAAAAAAAAAAAAAAAAAAAAAATCTAATAAGCCACTTTATTTTTGAAATAATGGTGATAAAAAATGACACATGGTTAAAAGGAAAGTAGAAACTTCCTTCACAGAGCAGGCTACGAGAGTCACATGGCTCACTTTGATTTGACTTTTTCCAAATGAGAAAAGGCAGGAGAGGAATAAAGAAGCAACAGTGTGATAAAGGATCTGGACACATCACTGATGTCCTGGCAACGTAACCAGCAGTGTGGCACCAAAATAATTTAAAGCAATTGCATGCTTCTCCTTGATTATTTTAGACAAAAATCTTTAAACAGCAAGAAAAACAACCTACAGAGAAAGAAAAGCAATCTTTTTCATGATATCCCTTAATTTTAGATTTTTAGCCACCTTCCTTTCATTTTCCAAAAATATTTGCGTATGGTTGAATTTTTCCAATTAAAATTTCCCCTTGACTATATATATATATAATTTTAGATTCAATGGTGTATTTTACTAGGAAACAAAGGTCACTTCAATAAATATATGGGTTGCACTTAACCTGTGAAGTTATTCCCCAAGTAGCTGGGGATGGAATCATGAATAAGTCACACAAAATTAACAGGAAACTGTTTACTTTATTCCAATATTTCATAATTGCCACAAAAGAAAATTGGATTATGGATTATGGAAAATAATTGGAAAATTGGATTATGCCACAAAAGAAAATTGGATTATCCAGCACATGATAGCTGGAAAGGATTTAGAAAATCTGTATCTATCTTTTCTTCCTTCTTTCCTTCCTTCCTTCCTTCCTTCCATATTCCTTCCTTTCTTCCTTCCTCCCCCTCCTCCTTCTCCCTCCTTTTTCTCCTTTTCCTTCTCTTTCTTCTCTCCCACTCTCTCTTTCTCTATCTCTCTCTTCCTTTCTCTTGTTATAAACCAAGAAAAATTTCCCTAATCACCTATATATTAAGATTTTGCAAAGGACCTAGACTCCAGTAAGTGACCAATAAACACAAAATACTGCTGGGTGACCAAACCTGATGAGGATATATAATGCTAAATGTGTCCATGTTATTTCTATTGGACAGCACTCGTCCAGAGAGAGATGGTGGCGCTCAGATGCTCATATGGTAATGGTGACAGTTAGTAACAAAACCAAGGTGTCCTAACTTCCAGATTTAGGTTTTTTTTTCAAAATTTGAATGAGAGAAACTCTTAGCAATAGGAATCTCATTATCATCTATGACAAAAAGAAGACCATAAGCAGCAGTGTTGTAAAATAGACTCCATCCATAATTATGAATGTGTTAAGAAACAACATAGTTTCACATTCTTCAAATTCAAATGACCCATTCAAGGTCGAGATATACACACATTGGAAACAGGAAGTGGTCATAAAGTGAAGGACGTGAAGGTCCATCACTAAGCAGTTATGTAATTGGAAGGAGGAAAAAGCATCTCTAATGTTAGCCCATCTAGCATTATGAAAATCAATTTAAGAATAACAGGGTGCACTTAAATAAATTGCCACCTTACCTCTAGTGATTTTAGACATTGGTTTTACTACAGTGTAGGTTTCCAGAAGGCATATGAATGGGAGTACACACATACACATGCATGTACACATACATATTTGAAAGAAAAATTACAAGGGGAAGAAAAGCTCACTGGAAATAAAGCAGTATTTTGTAGTCATGGCAACCCTAACTTTTTAAAAGCAACATTAAGGCAAGAAGAGCTCATCAAGAGCTACATCAAGTTGTTATAGCAACCAAAATATGGCTTTACAGAAACAAGTTTGCATTAAAATAGCCAGAGGGTTATAATGGTAAAAGACTATTATAAAAATATGTCTTTGGAGACCAAAGGTTTGATTTTTACTGTGTTCTAATCAGGACTTGTGTTCTCTGCTTCATTAGAACAAGACATTTTCTCAGGCAAAGCTCCTAACAAACATACAGCTGCTGTAGCAACCAGAATGTATCCAGTTTTGTAATACCTGATAACAATCAGTAGGGACAAAATTAGTTCGTCAGTATTTAGATGGAGTGGTCTGGGCAGACAGAGGAAGAACGGGTCTAGAACAGGGTTTCTCAGCTTTGGCATTACTGACATTTTGGATCAGTTGGTTCTTTGTTGTGAGTGTCCTGTATATCATAAGATATTTAGCAGCATCACTGACCTCTACTATGAGATTAGTAGCATTGCCCCTCCCTCCACAAGTTGTGACAACCTAAAATATCTCCAGACATTGCCCAGTGTTCTCTGGGAAAGAAGATGGTAGCCAAATCAGCCATTGCCAACAACTTTGATCTAGAAACATTTCATCCATACTGTCCTGAAACATGGAATTTCAACAAATGTAGAAGCAAGTAAGCTAGTGAGTCAATCATACCCTCCTATGAGGGCAAACCTTTCAAAAATCTTTAAGTCTCTGGACCAATGCATTACCTGGCTTATCATGCTTATTCTTTACTTCAACTTTCAACAGTTCTGGCACATGATGTTGTTTATCTTCTGAAAACCCTCCACCGCTTCCTGTTTCAGAAGCACATTCGAGCTAAGTCTATTTGTGCCTCTGGGCATGCAAGGCAGGAAACGTTATAGTGGGCCCATTCCTTTACCTCTCACCCTTTTTATTTTTCACAGGTTTTTTTCCCCATTCATCCTAAGGGTTTATTTGGAAAAAAATATATAGTCCCCTAAATGTCCAACTCTCATTTTAGTCAACTGCACAATTTCTTCCCAATTGATCTTCATTTATTGACTTCAATGTTACTTAGGTGCTACTGAGAACTTAAGGCTCTACTTACATCAAACATTATATATTTCCAGATTTTATTAAAACTCAATGAATTGAAACAGTGAGAACACATTGGGTCAAACTTTATTGACTAATTAAATAAAAATCTTGGTCAAAGTGATTAAAAAAGTAAAAGAATGAAGATACAGCTCCATGTCAAAGCAATTGTCAGTATAGTTAGTAGATGGGAGCTCCAAATGGTAAGTTCCTTGAAAGCAGAGACTATTTTTGTGTCCTTGGAGGTACCACAGTACCTGACCCAAAGCAGACAATAATAATCGGTGTCAGCCTTTTTGATTTTAAGGCCTATACAGCTATATAAGCTCAGTTTTTTGAGTTGTATCAATTCAAGTTATTGTTATTAGCATGAATGGAATGTGGCTATTAAGATTTTAGTGGTGTAGTTCCAGTTAAGTTGGTGGCATAGGCAGAAATGCTTTCCTTCCTTGCATAACCAAAAGAAGGGTAACAACCTGTTTAAAAACAAAGAACAACTGACAACTGACAGAAAAACATTTGCATGGAAGTCAGACAACCAAGGAGTTAAAGAAACATTCATCCAGTTGGTATGCCAAGACAAAGAAATATGGCCCAAATGAAAGAACAGATCAAAGCTCCAGAAAAAGAACTAAGTGATGAGGAAATAGACAACCTGTCTGATTCAGGGTTCAAAACACTGGTAATCAGGATGCTCACGGAATTGATTGAGCTCAGTCACAAAATGAAGGAAGAAATGAAGGCTACACAAAGTAAAATAAAAGAAAATATTCAAGGAACCAAGAGTGAAGGGAAGGAAACTGGGTCTCAAATCAATGATTTGGAACAAAAGGAAGAAATAAGCATCCAACCAGAACAGAGTGAAGAAACAAGAATGCAAAAAATGAGGAGAGGCTTAGGAACTGCTGGGACAACTTTAAGCCTTCCAACATCCAAATCATGGGAGTGCCAGAGGAGAAGAGGAAGAGCAAGAAACCAAAAACTTATTTGAACAAATAATGAAGGAAAACTTCCCCAATCTTGCAAAGGAAACAGACTTCCAGGAAGTCCAGGAAGCCCAGAGATTCCCAAAGAAATTGGAACCAAGGAGGAGCACACCAAGACACATCATAATTACATTAACCAAGATTAAAGACAAGGAGAGAATCTTAAAAGCAGCAAGAGAAAAGGAGACAGTTACCTATAAAGACTTCCCATAAGGCTAACAGCTGATTTCTCAAAAGAAACCTTACAGGGAAGAAGGGGCTGAAAAGAAGTATTTGAAGTCATAAAGGGCAAGGACCTACATCCAAGATTGCTCTATTCAGCAAAGCTATCATTTAGAATGGAAGGGCAGATAAAGTACTTCCCAGATAAGGTCAGGTTAAAGGAGTCCATCATCACCAAGCCCTAACTGTATGAAATGTTAAAGGGACTAATCTAAGAAATAGATGATCAAAAACTATGAACAGTAAAATGACAACAAACTCACAACTATCAACAACTGAACCTAAAAAACAAAAACAAAAACTAAGTAAACAACTATAACAGGAACAGAATCACAGAAATGGAGATCACATGAAGAGTAATCAGTGGGAGAGAGGGGGGCAATGGGGGGAAAAGGTACAGGGAATAAGAAGCAGAAAAGGTAGGCACAAAATAGACAGGGGTAGGTTAAGTATAGTATAGGAAATGCAAACGCCAAAGAACTTATTTGTACAAAGCATGGACATGAACCGTGGTTGGGGGAGGGATGCTGGAGGGTGAGAGGGTAGTACAGGGTGGAGGGGAATAAAGAGGAGAAAAAACTGGGGCAACTGTAATAGCACAATCAATAAAATATTCTTAAAAAGATTTTAGTGTATGTTTTTCTAGCTCTTTCCATCAACTTTATTTTAATATTTTCTCTTGCATATCTAAATAATTTCACAAAGCAATTTTAGAGAGATCTACTTTTTTGAAATTTTCATTTTTAATGTATTGTTTCATACCCGTTTTCCACAAAATCTTATTCTTTTGTAAAATCCCAGATTGAGTCATTGGATTTATATAGGATTTGTAAGATATCCATTATGTTTTCCAATACAATTCTTACTGTCACTTTCTGGAGTATCACACATACTGCTGCAGACCCTTGTGCTTTCTCCTGTGTGTATCCATTATTGGTTTTCATCCTACATGACCCTGAGACACTTGACTAGAATCTGTATGAAAAATTTTTGAAAAATAATTAATTTATCTGTTTGTTTTTTCCCACCAACCAGAATCTTCATTTATGCCATTTGAAAAAATGAGATACGAAGAAATAGGAAATATGTCAAGGGACCAATCAGGGTATTTAGTACTCATAACTATTCCATTTAAAACAGATCATTCAACCCTAGCCAGGTGGCTCAGTTGGTTGGAGCATCCTCCCATACACAAAAAGGTTGCAGGTTTGATTCCCAGTCAGGGCACATACCTGGGTTGCAGGTTCAATCCCCATTTGGGGTGCATACAATAGACAACTAATCAATGTTTCTCTTTCACATCGATGTCTCTCTCTCCCTTCCCCTCTTATTCTCTCAAAAAAAAAAAAATCATTGTATCCTCAGATGAGAATTAGAAATAAATAAGTAAAGTAAATAAATAAGGGATCATTTCTTCACATTGCAAATACTATTCTTAACAGCACTTAAATAAATGCATCCTTGAGAACTAAGTAGCCACATAGAGATGTCAAGGGTGATTGATGTTAGGATCTCACATGATTGCTAAATGGGCATGAATAAAATGGACAGTACACAAATATTCTCTGATTAATGGTTTGCTAATAATGAACT
Organism: Glossophaga mutica; assembly: GCA_039655065.1. NCBI lineage: Eukaryota > Metazoa > Chordata > Mammalia > Chiroptera > Phyllostomidae > Glossophaga > Glossophaga mutica. Next base: position 143,777,159 of record CM077307.1, read on the forward strand.
AAAGGGCAATTTTAAAAGGAGAGTGTAGTGATAAATACTTTTGATTTTTTTCTTCCAAATAAAATTATGATTTTTCTTTGAACTCTAGAAGATTAGTTTAGCTTTCTAGCAAAAAGAAAGCATATACTAGTTAGGACAAGAGTGAATTTGAGAGGAAATTGAAAAAAATCACACTTTTGCTTCGGCCAAGTCCAATTAAAGAAGCCGGATTCACTCCAAGCTTGATCCAGGGACAACAAACACTCTTTCTGCCACCAAAGTAAGTCATCAGTTCTACTGTAAAAGCAGTAATTTTTTCATGCATTAAACATACCAAGTAGAGAGATTGGTAGCTAGAACCTGGTTCTGCTGATGACATGGCACTGACCACTGCTAATTATAAATTTAGTTTGAATGGTACTGTAGGGCCTCCTTTGGAAAAGGGCATTTGAGAAGCAATTTTAAAAACTAGCTGGTGGTGTTTACTTTGATCTGTTCTGTAGCTTTCAAATCATTAAATTGACGATTGCCTGAAAGTATATTTCCAGCTAAGAAAACTAAGAAATAACACTGTTCAGAACAGCCAAATGGAAGAAAAGCTACTGCATTGGACAACATCTTAAATATTTTAACAATTCCCACAAATCTATTAAAAATAAAGATGTGGATTAAAACGATAAGTAAACAAAGGCAGGACTGAGCTGTTGGAAGGAGGGAAAGATAGAGGAAAGGGGATTCTTGGTTGTTTCCTGCACTCTTCCCAATGGTCCTCCAAATAAAGTTGTTGGAAGACCACTGAGCTAATATAATTGAAATTATTATGCCCCTTGTTTCTATTCCATTTGTGGTTACTTGTAATAAAAAAAAGTGAGTTCCTGAGACCTATAATGACCAAATCGGTCACATAAGAAGAGAAGAATCTTTAGAGAGGAACATAGTACTACAGGCAAAAGTTACTGGGTTCATTGAAAATTGTGTTCATTTACTTGTAATCCATTCAAATCAATTATTTTTGAGTAACAACCTCATGCCAAATAATGTGCTTGATACAAGGGGTAAAACATTCAGCAAAAAGGTATATGGTACCTGTCTTTGAAGATTTTATAACTTAGTAAAGGGACAGACATCAGCCAAATAATCACAAATAGAGGTAAATGTTATAAGTATTAATGGTAGAAGTATGTGTTCCCATGAGGGTAGAAAATTAGGTGAATTTGACCTGGCCAAGGAGTTTAGAGAAGGCTTACCTGAGAAAGTGATGATTGAGCTGCAATCTAAGAGAGGTGAGATGGGCCAGACCCTTTATAAAAACGACTTGCCAGAATTAATTGGGATCGCCAGTGGGGTCTATGGGATGTATAAAATTCCATGTCCAAACATCCAGGAACACAGATTCATTTCATAGTTCCAAATCACTGCAAAACTGAAACGCACTTAAAAATCAGATCAGCCAACCTTTATATATTTTCCTATCCAAGTTTCATAATTCCACAGCCTATGCATTTTCACTGAGTATAAAGCAAGAGCCCAAGGCAGTAGTCTGTAGTGACTCGAGCTCTGTGCTCACTCTTCAGTGTGAACATACAGTCTAAAACATGCCATGTTTGACCACTTACGTGATCACATACTATCCCATTTTGCAGAGTGGGGAAGTCATCGAAGTAACTGTAAGAGCATGGCACAACCATCTGTCTAAGCCAGATGGTATTGGAATGGCTGAAAAATAATCTGCAAAACTGAATTATATGCCTGAGCGGTGTGGATTAGACTGCAGGCCTAGTTGGGGTGCGCGCGCGCGTGTGTGTGTGTGAAATCTTAGGGGGCACATCATTGAGGTAACACAGATGCATGTGCAGAGATGGGTGAAAGTGCAGTGCTAATGCACCATTTTCACTGGAATTTTGACATGGCACTGAATTACGTGCTACTAATATGGGAAAACAAGTCAAATATAATGTGTTGTGATATAATACTGATACATCATTTGTTATGTATATTCAGCTGTTTCTAGACTTTATAGCCACCTGCAGAACATGTTCCAGAGTTAGATTTCACATGTCTTTAGTGGTGAAACTGACTTTTTTGGCACCATATTTTCCTGGTAACATGCCATAGATATCACTCTAGTTTACCTTGTCTAACTCAAATGTAAATAAATTGGTAAACTCTAATGTTGTCATCATGTTGAACAATACTTTTCAAAGATGGCTCCCTGACCACCTGCACCTGAATTATTTAATATGTTGGTTAAAAATGTAGATTTCAGAGCCCTATTCCAAATCTACTCAACCAGCAGTTTGGGAGCCATGTATACTCACAGTTCTAGCTAGTTTCATGATCAGGACTGGCCATGCCTGGCTGGCAGGGCCTGAGGTGAATCAGCTGGCAAAATCTGACATCAGACTTGCTGATATAAATCTAGTGTCCAGGACCCCTGTCTGCCCACTGAGTTGCTTTTTTGCCCACTTTCAAGAACGGATCTTCTGCCTTGATTACTGACTGATATTCCAGTTCTACTGCTGGAAGCAGAACTTCAGCCCGACACTCTGGAAGACTGTTTGGTTCCCAGATAATCATCCTAATGCTTGGCTACTCCATCTCCTTGAACTTTTACCCTGTCCCTTATGTCCCTTGCCACTATGTGACTTTGTTTCAAAATGTGCACAATTCTTCTCTGACCCAGATAGATCAATGATTTTCAACTTTTTCATCATAGCACACATAAACCAATTACTAAAATTCTGTGGCACACCAAAACATATATATTTTGCCAATCTGGACAAAAATAGGTATAATTTTGATCCATTCATATCAGATGGCTATTGTCCTGTTGGCTGTTGTCATTTTTTTTATTTTACAATCTAAGGAAAAAGAGGTCTGCACCCTGACTAGATCGTCAGGTATTGCATGATATAATTTTTTTGTGGCACACTGGTTGAAAATCATTGAAATACATCATGATGAACATCATAGATTTATGAGCAGTCGCTTGCTGAATGAAATGTTATACACAGAGCAGCATCATCAACATCATCTGGGCAACTGTTAGAAATTCAGACTCTTAATCCTCAACGAGCCCCAGTTGGTAGGCTGGTAACCCCTGAAATCTGGGAATGCTACTTTATATGGTAAAGATTCTACAGATGTGATTAAGGATTTTGAAATTACACAAGATTATTTGGATGGGTCCTAATCCAATCACAAGTATACTTATAAGAGAGAGGCAGAGGAGAGGAGTGATTTGGACACAAATAAAAGGATGCCAGCAGCCACCAGAACCTGGGAGGTAAGGAATAGATTTTTCCTAGAGATTCCACAGGGGGTACAGCTCAACTGACAATCGGATTTTAGCCCAGTGAAACTAATATTGAACTTGTACCCTGGTGGACTGTGAGAGAACAAATTTCTGACATGTAAAGCCATACAGTTTGTGGCAATTAGTTGCAGCAGCTGTAGGAAACTAATACACTAGTGAATCAGATTTCAATAAAATCCATGAGATTGATATTTACACTGAAATTTGAGAATCAGTGACCTAAACACAACAGAACCCCCAATCAAGTCCATGTTTGCACCTGCCTCTTTGGTCCATTATTTTGGAGAGTCAGCCTCTTTTTTAGAGGTCAATCTATGGTTGGGTCAATTTACTTGCTCAGTTATGTCCAGTCACTGTTAACTCCAGTTCCCACTTGACCACTTATGTGCAAACATGATCAAAGCTAATCTCACCTAAGACACAAGAAAGGAAATATTTAATAACCAATTATCTATTATCAATTAGAGCTTGAAATTAGGTCCAGTTTTGGCCTCACTCTAGGGTATTACCTTCTTAAATGAAAGCAGCATTTTTAAGACAATCTACCCCACATATGAAGGATGCATTATCAAAAAACTTCATTGTTTTATAATTTATAAACCATCTTAATGGTACTACTATACCAAAATATGATAAATGACATAAGAAGTAATGCTCAATTTCCTAGAATGTTCTCTGGAAATTGTACATATTTTTAAGTGGAATTTTGGCACTCTCCTGTTTAAATTATTCTTAGACTTTGTTAAACTAAAGCAGTTATTTTCTGATAGAGTGAAAGTATAATTCCCTAATCTAAATTTGCATAATGTTGATACCAATATTAAAAACTTTGGAAGGCTAAAATGAGGAGCAAAGCCATCACACTTTAGATCAACAAGGGTTGCCTGCTTTTCAAGTAGCAGTATCCAAAGCTGGTAACCCTAACTTTCTGAGATTTGTTATGCAATATTTGTCAGGAGCATCTGAAACACACATGTGTCCTTCATGAGGCTAAATATATAAACAGGTCAGAATATTTGAATTGGATGTTATTCAAGGTTAACACAAATTAAAAACAAAAACAAAAACAGTTCTCTTTGACAACAATGGCTGTAAGTCCCAAGAATCAATACACATTTTCCAATAAGCCAAGGAAGACTGAAACTCAGGGTGGGAAGAAAGGAAGGCAGCCTGGACCTATTATGAATGTATGGTGTCTGATGTTCTTGATTAATCCTAGAAACAGACAGTGGCCATGGAATCCTCCCATAGAACCCCAATCAATAATTCTGAATTCTGGAAGGCAGGAGATGGGCTTCTTAGCAACTCTGTCAATAGGTAGGTATCGATCATGGGACTACAATATAGTTAGTAGGTCTGAACTATGGAAGTCGGCACGAGCAATGGTAAAGCACATAGTCCTGCTCCCAAAGATCCTATCTTTTAGGCTGGAAACTACAATTATCTACCCAGAAATGAGAAGAGAACTAGTAGGTCCCACCTAGGCATTGTGACTGTGGTAAATACAGGTCATTAATTGCAGTGACTCACCAAATCATTCAAAAGCAAAGGTCAGAGGCCTTTACTTCAGTTTCATCTTATCATTCAATCTTTTCAGCAATTCTTAATAGAGAAAGGGCAGCCTCTTTCATTTGTTCGAACCTTATTTTATTTCACCTCTAACCTTTAATCAAATGAGAAAAGGTCTCTATTCGATTTTTCCCAGTCTGAGTCCTTTCCCAAGAGCCTGCAACTACAGAGATGTTTCTTTACAGACTAGCCTCTTGGTAGAACTGTCCAGCAGCTTATACTATACTAATTACCATTAGCAAGGCAAATCAGAAGCTATATTGGAATGCGTTTTTCCCCTAATAGGGGGAATAGAGGCTGTGGGGTTGCTGTTTTTTAATTTGTATATGATCTTAAAAGGGGCTGATGGTGGGAAATGAAAGCATGTACCTGACCTGATGCAATGCAGCCTCATCCGATTTTCTGGGAATGTTTAAATGCTTGACTCCCTAATCATAAAACCAGAAATGTTTTTCACAAGTGCAAATTTCTGGATCTATTTTTTTTTTCCGAATCAAAAATTAGGCTACTTGTGCAATTGTGCATCTAAATAAATATTTAAATGGGAATGAAAGGTGACCTCAGATGAGTTTTCACTGGAAGAGGCTTTGTGCCCAGCCTTGGCAACTCACATTCTAGTTGGGACATTAGATCGCTGCGCATGCATAGTTACTAGGTAAAAGCTCCTTTTCAGCTGGTCCAAATACCTCCTGCAGGGCTGGTGGCAACTTACTCTTCGTTTTCTCTAGTTCTCACAAAGTGCTAAACGCAGTCACTGCTTAACGGATATTTACCAATTAGATGGATATCTATGAGAAAATCTTCAAAAATCAAGTTTAATCTCAAGTGTGCTAGTTAAAGAACTTTTTCTTTGTTCAATGACAGAATTGACATTGAATTTCTTGACAGATTATAGGTGAGGTGGTTTGTTCTGTGGTAATGTAGAAGTGTTACATGAATAGAGACCAATAGTAACGAGCAAGTTTTACATCTGAGACAAGGCTGTGGATTTCCTCTTTAAAAGTCTTTTCTTGGAATTTAGGTAACGTCAAATTGTTTCCCTCTCTTGCATACACATATTCACACACACACACTTTTTCCTTACAAACTCCTACCTGTCATCAAACCATTCTGATGCAATTTTTCAACCATCCCTTCCATGTGCTTGGAGAACACCTCATCCATGTTGGTCTGTGTCAAACTGTTTAACACTCTGAATTATTTAAAAAATCAATATCCAGTACAGGCTGGCAACTGCATATGTCCACATTCCTGGTACCCACCAATGTTTGGCACAGAGTAAGTTTCAATAAGATTTTGAGGAAATGAACAAAGGCACCTCATTTCCTTTCCCTTTCTCTCATTCATACTGGGGAGTTATACTGCCCCACCCCTCATGTGTCATGTTACATTACAGAAGGGGGACAGAAGCAGAGCACAATGCCTAGAGAGCTCAAAATCAGCCCTGAAATTAATACACACAGCCAAGCTTTATAAACCTCTGTGCTCAGTGACACAGCTTTAGATTTCAGCTTCACACTCAGAGTGCTGACTGATACAGTCGCTTAACAGTATTGTGGAGAGGAGAATTGATTTTACTAATGCATGAAACAGATGCAGCTTTTTTTAATGCTAAGCAATTAGTTTTTGGCAACAAAATCTCTGTGTGTGTAGACAGAGAAACGTTTTTTTTCCTGGTGACAGAACAATCTTCTTCACTGGAGTAAAATATTCTTTTCACAATCTCAATGTTTGAAGAATGTATGGAAGTAAAAAGAGTGATAATATTCTCCTTAGGTGACATGTGACACCACAGTAGAGAACATGTGGGAGGGAATGAAAATTAGCCAGAGGGTCGTAAGGTTTTGATTCTAGTTCTAAGCATGCTGTCTAATCTCCAAGTACAAATAGTGCACGTGGGGGTGGGGAGATGATCTCCCCAAGCCTGGATTTTCTCATTGTTGGAAACAGAGAAGAAAGCTCATTGCTAGTTGATGTTTCTCTGCTCTCCTACTAAAACCTAGATTTTCAAGTTTGACCTCCTGCATGTGTTTGTGACAGATGCTGAAAATAAAACAATTTCTCAAAATCAGTCAGTCATTGTTTGGTCATCACTGAGTGTGGAAGACCCTTCTGCGTGGCGTGGGCCCAGCTCCCACTCGGAGATGCACAGGACCCACGCCCACAGATAGGTTCTCTCGTGGGTAATTAGATTTGCAATATACCTAGGTTGTTTTGAGTCTTGCTTTTTGCTGAAAACTCCCTCACCCTGGTTTGGGATAGCCAAGTGCTTACTGTATCTTCCTAAAATCCATGCTAAACCTTGCAAGACCAGTGTAACCGGCTCAACCACTTTTGCCTTTTCATTTGCTAATATCCTTCTTCTGTGATGTGATTAGGGGCATTGGCTCCTTTGTTGTAACCTGGGCATAGTGAGTGAGGACCATCTTGTGAGTGAGGAGATACAGAATAAAGGCCTGTCACGCTGGAGGCCTTGACTTTTGCTCCCCTTGAGAGAAAAGCCATGATGTCCTTTTTCCTCCACTGGACTTCAAAGTCCGTGTGTATGTTTTACTTCATCCATAATGACTCGGACATCGCTAGCCGGTGTCCGCATCAACTGAGTAGGAAAACACCCACAAAACAGAACTCTTAATGGCCTTGAGAATTTACGTAACCTACACTCATCAGCAAGTTGATGTGCCTCACAATTCCTTGACGATGTTAGTTTTCTCCTATTTTTTAAATCTTCACTGAAGGATTTGCTTATTGATATTGGAGAGGGGGAAGGGAGGAATAGAGAGGGAAAGAAACATCAATGAGAGAGAGAAACACAAATCAGTTGCTTCTTGTACACTCCCGAACTGGAGACCAACCCTCAACATAGGTGTGCGCTCTGACTGGGAATCAAACCTGTGACCTTTTGGTATGAGACAACTCTCCAACCAACTGGGCCACTCCAGCCAGTACTATGCTATTTCTAAGTAAATCCAAATATATCTCACAACTCTACAAATTTTTACTCAGAAAACTGTACAATATCAACAATTAAAAAATACTGAAAAAAAAGAAAAGAAAATTTCTCTCTCGAATTCGAATGTGATAACTTTAAGTTCTATAGTTTTCTCTACTAATGGTAAATAATATCATTTTCACCCTTTTACCATTTAACCTTCATTTTGACTTCCTGACTCCCTCACAAGTTTTGCACTGGAATGTACATACAATAGTATTGCCAAAGGAAAAAGAAAAAGCAGGGTGCCTAGCCTGGTAAATGCCATATACATATCTCACACACACAAAAAAATGTTGTATTATAACTTCAGATTATCCCAATCTTTTGCTATGGAGGCTGACTCACAGGAGGGTTTGGATTTTTTTCCTTTATTGTCTCATAGCCTTCACAGGAGTAGCCAGCAAAGTGGTAAGTGCATAGCATTTGAGTAACACATTCTTGACAGTTGACTATTCAGGAATATCCAGTTAACAACTTGCCAAAAAGTAGCATTACCCTCTAGTCTGTCACAGGGCAGGTTTGAGACAAAACAATAGTTCATCTAACTGTGCTTAGATTAAGTTCATACTCATGTAGCTAACAAAAAAGATATAAAAACAAAAATACATGAAAATTTAATTTAGAATTTATTCAAAAGTTTTTGTACATTTAGAATATTCATAATATCATTGAAAACAAAGATAAATAACTATGTTCTTGGGTTACTATCAAAGATGACTGTTATTACTTATGTTACAGATTTCTTAGCTTCTGGACTAAGGTCAGGTCATGTTTGTTTAGTTTAATTGTAGTTTCTATGACATAAAAAGGGAAACCTTTCTGATTACCTTCTCACTAACCAACTGCTATGGAGCTGATCACTTGAATCCCAACCCTCTGTTGATTTTCTAATTATAGATTGGCTTATTTCAACCTAATAGTGGAACATATGTTCTTTTAGAAGTCCAATTATAATCACAAATTTTGTGTTTTCCCCAGAAGAGATCACCTATAAATCCTACAAGCAGTTCCCTTGTTAAAATAGTAAGAACCATTTAGATAAGAATATTTTGGATATATAAACACCTCGAGAGAAACCAAGAAATACGGATGTAGACTAGCTTGATGATCAGGATCTTCTGAGCACAGGGTTATCAGGCCTATTTTGGGTTCTCACTTTGGAACTTGAATTATTATCTATAGGGCTAAGGCTCAGAAATACCATTTTAAACTGCAGCTGATTCTTACATTTAAATGTATAAATTTCTCTCTCCTTTTTAAAAAAGATTTTATTTATTTTATAGAGAGAGGAGAAGGGAGAGAGAGAGAGAGGGAGAGAAACAATGATTGATTGCCTCTCACATGTCCCCAGCTGGGGACCTGGCCTGCAATGCAAGCGTGTACGCTGACTGGGAATTGAACCCATGGTCTTTTGGTTCACAGGCTGGCACCCAACCCACTGAGCAACACCAGCCAGGGAACATATCTGTTCTAGAATGAAAGATTCAAGATGCTATGACCCAGAGGGAAAGATGAAATTGATAGAATTAAGCCAAACGAGTGGATCATTGTGTTTTCTAAGATGCACCAAAAACAAAGTGTGATGATAAGAAAAATGTACACACTGCATACTCGATGGATAGGGTGATGGTCAGGAAACATTAGGACTCGAAGATGTTTCTGGTTGAATGTATGAACATGTTCTAGTCTTTGAAAAGTGTGTCAACAGTCCCTCCAGGATATGGCCAGAGAACTTTGCAGTTAATTCAATCAGCATCTCGGAATATTCTGTCTTCGACATCCTAGTGATGGTTACCTTGGAGAAATTATGACAGGTCAGCAATCACATACAAGGGAATATTCAAGCAAATGTCTGGATCTGTATCAATCCATATGTATTTTGTTCAATTAGGATAACACATGAAGGGGACCCACAGTGTATGAGTACTCTTTTGATTTCTTTTTTTTTTTCTTTTTTCTCTTGGTTTCTTATGTCCATGGTCTCTCAAGTAATCCTCAAAAATAATTCTTTGAGGTAGAATATATTATAATTCTCACTTTCAAATGAAGAGAATGAGGCTGAGATGTTCTGAAACTTGTCTAGATCAAACCCAAAGTTTGTGGAGCCTGGATTAGTGGATTTGATGTACTTCAAAGCCATTTCTTTTGGACCATGCTGACCACTAAATGGTATTTAATGAGAAGCAAGCTATGCATGTGGAAATCTATTATGTGAGAGTAATCTTACTACCCTAAATTGTGTATTTCTCCACACTAAAGCAACAGTATACAGTTATGCATAATTTTTAATGCTTACATATTAGAATTCAAGGCAGATAAGCTGCTCCAAACTTTCCCTACTCTATCTTTTGATAAGAGGCAAGAATACCTTAGAAATATGGATTCTCTGTGGATTTGCTTTAATGTATACTTGGCTTTGGGTAAGGAGCTAAAACCCAGACACAGAATGGGGATTCAGTGTTTGAAATGGGCCATTCACTTCTCACAAACCACAGAAATACACCTTAAGCAAGATTCACGCTGCTGCTGCTGCTATCCATCACAGCTTTTTGAGTCTTTATTTTTCTTTTTGGAAATGGAACTCATGGTCTTTGCATTTGGAAAAAGTGGATTTAAATTACAGAAATTTTTCAATCAGAAGGACCCAGCTCCCACATTTCTCAGGTGACAAAAATGAAGCCTGTGCAATCATATTATTTATAAAAAAAGACTTCAGCAATGAATAGTGAAGGACAAAAAGAGACCCTTTTTAGTGATGTCTCAGTTCAAGGTTTGTGAATTGATCCAAGAGTTGACTCTCATATTTGTATTTATAAAACATTGCCACATCTAAATAACTGTATTTCTCTTGATAAATACTTAGTCCATCTTGAGACTTGAGTAATAATATAGGTCAAGACAGGGAATACAGGTATATCCTCTTATTCATGCTTGACAGTTGTTAGCAATTTGAATATGTTCATTGAATTTCCCTAATGTTAGGAATACACATACACACACACACACAAAATCAACTATCTCTACTTTGTTAGTAATATTTAAATTGACTAGAGAGTATGAACATAATTTGGGTATGAGACAGTGGGAAAATAGCATAAGTACCATCTATTAACAGTAAGACAATTAGTTTCTTTGTAAACTTGGGCTCAGAAATGATTTCAAGGAGCTCCTTTTAAGAATGACAGCTCTGAAGCAAGCATGGACAGAACCACTTTTCCTGAGGGGTGTTTGCACAGCTGAAGAAAGCAAATACCTTTAGAAGGCTTCTTTAAATACGAAGGGAAAATAAAAAGAAAATTCTATCATTGCAGGACACACCATGTACACACACAGGATAAATCTGCTACTTACAAGGTGTCCTTTTGAGGCCTCAGTATAATGAAACACCCTATGAACACCTGTTTTATCAATTTCTTCCATTCTCATTCCACCATCTTACTTACTATGGGAACCTCAAGTCCTTTTGCCTGAAAGGCTGTAGAAGTGTTCTCACTAGTTTCTTCCAATTCTAACTCATATGTCATTGTTTTATACTTACTCTTTAAAACTACAGTTTTTTGTTTTTTTAATCAGTATTTTTAATTGTTGATATTGTACAGTTTTCTGTCTTTTACTCCACCCCCAGCCCACCATCCAAGCCCTCCCCACCTTCCTCCCATTTCCACCCCCCATAGTTTTTGTCCATGAGTCCTTTATACTTGTTGCTCTAAACCGTTCCCTTTTTCCCCTGAAATTCCCTCCCCTCCCACTCTGGTCACTGTCAGACTGTTCTCAAATTCAGTGTCTTTGTTTATATTATGCTTGTTTGTTTCTTTTGTTGATTAGCTTCCTGTTAAAGGTGAGATCATACGGTATTTGTCTTTCACTGCCTGGCTTATTTCGCTTAGCATGATACTCTCCAATTCCATCCATGCTGTCACAAAGGGTAGGAGCTCCTTCTTTCTTTCTGCTGCATAGAATTCCATTGTGTAAATGTACCACAGTTTTTTGATCCATTCATTTACTGATGGGCACCTAGGTTGCTTCCAGCACTTGGCTATTGTAAATTGTGCTGCTATGAACATAGGGGTGCGTAGGTTCTTTTGGATTGGTGTTTCAGGGTTCTTAGGATATAATCCAAGCAGTGGAATTGCTGGGTCAAAAGGTATGTCCATTTTTAGTTTTCTTAGAAAATTCCATACTGTTTTCCATAGTGGTTGTACCAATCTGCAATCCCACCAGCAGTGCACTAGGGTCCCCTTTTCTCCACAACCTCTCCAACACTTGCTGTTTGTTGCTTTGTTTATGAAGGCCATTCTGACTGGTGTTAAGAACAGTTTTTGATATGTCTGTAAGCCTTTGGTGCCCCCCCATAGCCTAACACATTAAAGACAAATGCTCTACGGCCTTGGCATTCAAGGCTCCCACAATGCAATCACCATCTGTATTGTCTACTTGTTTTCTAGTTCTCTATGCTGCACTCTTATTGGAATGACTTTTCCACTGTTCAGGTTTGCTTATGCTGTTGCCTCTGGATACAGCCTCTACCTCTAACCAAATTTTATATCCTTAAATCCTTAAATAAGGCCTTTTGGGTTTATTTTTGTTGTTGTTGTTGTTTCCTTTCTTAATGCCACAAGGAGTTTACCAACTTGTCATGCCTTGGATTACTGTTAAGTGGATGTTCGTCCTGCCTAACCTGGGCATCCAGATGGAGAAAAGCTTTTGTCTTTTACCTCTGTGCTTCCTGAAGAATGACAGAGAGATGGCACATGTGACATGTGAGTCGAGATGACTCGGCTAAAGGTGTAATCTCACTTGGTATGTTTTCCATGTCATGGGCTAGAATTCCAAAACTACAGGTAGTAAGAATCAATATTAAGGTATGGAAAGAATTTCTATGACCTTTCCATGACCTACCCTCATTTAGATAGATAATTTCTGCCCAGTAGTAGCATAGAGTAAGTCATATATAGATATAGGTTAATTTTAAATTTTCTAGCAGACATTTTAAGAAAAAGTTAAATAAAACATAAGGTTGAAATTAATCAAACATATATTTTCTTTAATCCTATTTGTGTAATAATATTTTCATGTAAACATAGTCAATATAAAATATTCACAAGATGCCACATATATAAATGTAGTTTAAGTCTTTGACATCTGACATGTATTTTGTACTTAGAGCAGAACTTGGACTGGCCACATTGCAAGTGCTCAGCAACCACAGGTGGCTGGTGGCCACCGGGCTGGATCGTGCAGAGCAAGAGCACAGGTGACCATACCACTGATAAATCAGTTCTCATTTTAAAAGAGATTGTATTCTTTTCCCTTCCTCAGACTACTGCTCTTCATTGTGTGTGTGTGTGTATATGTGCATGTGTACATACAGACGTACATACATGTATATGAATTTTCCTAGATACTTGCTAATGTATGTAAGTAAACGACTATAGAGGAATTCCCAGAAAGTGGGCAATGTACATGATACAAGTATTACAAAGCTTTCCTAAATAACCTCAAAACACTTTTAGGCCATAGTAAAGCTAAGACTATTTAGTTTTGAATAAATGAAGCAAAGCATCAAATTGGTACTCCTTGAGAAAATGCAACATGCAGAAAGATCCACATGGAACAAAGATTCTTTTTGGAGTATTGTAACGCTTCACTAAAATATTTTAACAATCTGAAAGGTACATAATCCTATTTTAATAATTTCAACTTTATTTTCTTTAACAAATTGCCCTTCAGAGAGAGAATTTAAGTGATAATGAAGAAGGAGAGACTAGTCATGAAAAAATGGCTCATTGCTTGAATTTCACTGTCGACAGACCTTGTTTTTATAATTGTTGATGGTTACTTGCATTCCACCTTGGTTTGTATACTTCTTGAAGATGAGGACCATGAGTCTTGACAAATGAAGATTTGATTTCTTTATTTAAAAATGCAATTGCTCAGACGGAAAAAGGACTCATGGACATGGACAACAGTGTGGTGATTGCCGGGGGTGGGGGATTAAATGGTAATGAAAAAAAAATGCAATGTAGTTACTCAAAAAACTCATTCTATCACGTGTATTCTTAGGGTCACTGGGGTATGCCACTCAATAAAAGAATGTAATTAATGGAAACTAATCAATTTTTCCTTACATGCCTAAATAGCTCCTCTTTGTATCAGAGGACTTTTACACATTTTTAAAATCCAGCAGATTATATGATGCTTTGGAAAGAGATGCCTAGATTTTGTCTTAGTCATTTTCTTGCTCAGCTATCTGATGTCAATTTTCTTTCCCCTTCTCTGAGCATGTTTCATCTGTCAAATGTGTACAAAGAAATCTATTTTGAAAGAAAATTCTAAGGTCTAAATAAGGAAATGTATGGGCATATAGAATTGAAATTTATTAGGCACTCATTGGAGATTCGTTCCCTATCCCTCAGTCTGCCCATTCCCTTTTCCCCCGACACTCCTCAGATGTTGACCTGGGTGAGTGTTGTCATTCCTGGAACTACAATGGTTTAATAGGATCTCCTGAAGACCAAGAAATACTCAGAGTGGGGACAAAATAACTCAGAGTAGATTTTCTGGCATGTTGACATACATGCAAGTGACTTCAGACTCTGTGGGAACTCTGAGACTGGAGACTGTGGGCTGCGGGGAAGGAGCTCTGGTGGACTTTGGTATCAGTTACTCTAGGACTTTTCCTATCACTTCTATTCATACTACGTATTGTGGAGGCCTAATTTCACTTCACATTCATTTCAGATGGTTTTGTGAATTAGTTCTTTCTTACCAAGTACATTTTAAAGTTTTTGAATGTAACAACCTAGTAATCTACTCTTGCAGTCCCAGTGGGCGCTGGGCACAAAGTAGTTCACAAGGTAGGCATATATAAACCATTGTAGTTAATTGACTGACATCAGCAGAAGAATTCTAGTCAACAAAGACTATTGTATTGTACTTGGCAAACAAGGTGTGCACTATTACAATGAGTTACTCAGAGGTTCCATAGAGTTATTAAAGCAATAATGGAAACTAATTAATTAATGGAAACTAATGAATTCTTCAAAAATACCTAAATGATATTACTTCTCAGTGGCAAAAAAGGAAATGGAACGAATTTGACTACAAATGTCTGATTAAGTGCTTGTGTTATGGATAGAATGTGCTCTATAGTATTTCAGGCTTTTTTTTAAGATTTTATTTATTTATTTATTTTTAGAAAGAGGGGAAGAAAAGGAGACAGAGAGGGAGAGAGACATTGATGTGTGAGAGAAACATTGAACAGCTCCACACAGCTGTTCACCTCTCACACACCCCTAGCTGGGAACCTGTCTTGCAACCCAGGTATGTGCCCTGACCAGGAATCAAACTGGCAACCCTTGGGTCCACAGGCCAGTGCTCAATCCACTGAGCCACACCAAGTAGGGCTCCAGTTCTTATGCTAACTATAGTTTGTATCTCATTAAGAGCTTAAAAGTCTTAACTAAACAGGATTCTCATTTCAAACAAGAGAATGAGAAAAAGTTCCCATAAATGTTATATGATATGCCACACCACTAAATATTGTGAATTAATCCTTCAAAACATGAAATCTTTATAGCAAAATTTAGTTTGCCTATGCTACATTATAGTATATATACAAGCCTAAAGAATAATTTATCTTATTTTGCATTAAAAGAATTTTCTGCCTCAGTTCACAGTGTTCCAGTAATTGTTTCAAAGTTAACTTGATTTTTGCTCATGTAATTTTAAGCCATTGAAAACCAGGATAAATGACATACTTGTACAGAGTATTCCACTTAAAGAAGAAACAATTTTATTACCCCCTACCCTGCTTTTTCTGCATCTCTCTTTTGCTCTTAGTTGAAAGTTTGCTGGGTATGCATATTTAGTTCGTCTTTTGTGCCAGAAGATTGTCAATGAAACTATTGTTGTCTGATCAACTTTGTGTTCTCCATAACAAATCGCACAGTTACTTGGAAACACACACAATGACATTTATGGAAAACTATTAGCATGTGGCGATGATCTCCACAATTACATATTGAGGTCCCAAGCCCTGTTCTGGGTGCTGCAGATATAGCATGGGCAAGACTAACACAACCCATTGCTTCCATGGTACTAATTTTCTTATTTTCACTGGGCAGGTAATGCTGCTTGAAATGGAAAATAAATTAATAGTGATGAAATAAAGAAAACATTTTTAGTTCTTAATAAATGCTATAAGGAAAGTGAGAGAGGAGGACATGTTGAAGAGTGAGGTGCACTGGGGTAGGGTGAACTTCATATCAGGTGGTTAAGAAAGACCTCTTTGAAGCCAAGATAAACTCAGAAATGAATGATGAGAAGGTCTCAAGAAAGACCATTTCAGATAGTAGAAATATTTTGTGCAGAGGCCTTGAAGCAAGGGACCTGGAAAGATGCTGTAGTACCTTATGTAAAATGGCACCGTATTTTCATATAACTTCAGCAATCCTCTCTTAAATTTTAAATCATCTCTAGATTACTTATAATACTTAATATAATACAATATAAATAGCTGTCATTACTGTATTGTTTATGGACACACGAACAAAAAGCCTATGCATGCTCAGGTCAGAGGCAACCATTTTCGGGCCTAACTGCATCGTACACTTCAGCAACAGTGTAACATTTCCACTTTCAAGTGGTTTTGATCTATAGTTGGTTGAATCTGTGGATGCAGAAACTGCAGACACACAAAGTCAATTATCTAGAGAATAGGATATAACACATATCCCTTAAGAGGATTGTGTTTGTTTAAATATAGAATGAAGTATACAGCCTTTACCATATTGCAACTCTATGCTTTTTACACACAGAAAGAAGCCCATGATACATTGGTAAACAAAAGTTGTTTACATAACAACCTGAATAAGATGTTATTTATAGAAAATTTTTACCAGTATATATGAGCCTGCATATAAGTATGTGTCTTGAAAGATACATATAAAAGTTATAAATTTGGACTGATTTTGTAAAATATCATGGTCAAGAATTACAGTTCTGAAATCAGATATCTAAGTTTAAATTTCTCCTACTTACAAAATGTTTCATTGTGGGAAAGTTATTTAACCTCTTGAAGTTGCCATTTTTAATCTGTAATATAAAAATAACAATGCTGACTTTGTTGTAAAATTATAGCTAAATTTTACTATTATTAAATAATAAAATATTGCTGAGCACATAGCAATACCTAAGTAAATATTTGTTTTATAATGCTTCATTATTATATTATTTTCATAACAGTGGACATCTATTACTTTATATGATCTATCTTAAAATTTTTTACATTCAAATTTAATGAAAAATTAGAGACTGAATATATAATCAACCATCCAACATTTAACATAGCTATTTTAAACATTATTCTTATGATTATTGTTAGTTTATTAGAATTAATATTTTTCCCTCAATAGTCAGCAGCACCCAGCAGCACCCAACAGCACCCAGCAGCACCCAGCAGCACCCTGCCCACCAGCCCTTCCAGCAGCGTTTCCCATACCAGGTCTGTGCTTCTTCTGGGACCCAAGCTGCTCTCTGAAATGGCCCCATCCTAAAAAGTGTGCAGTTCCTTACAAATTGAAGAACAGCCCTAGGTTAGGAATTATTAGAACATGGGTGGGTTCAAATAGAAAAGTGGGGAGTTACACACTTTTAAATGTACTTGTTGGTTATGGCCCAAATAGTTTTTATATTTTCACTTTACCATAGTTTTCCTGATAGCTAAGCATAAATGAAACTAGTTACAATAAATTACATACATTGTCAATAAAAAAGAAGAATTAAGTCTTCCCACCAACCAAATTAAACTTAAAATACTTCAGGCCAAATAGGAAACTTTTTTTCTGTGGTATTCTGGAAAGAATTATCTCCATCCAAGAAGTGACTCCTATGGTAGAGATTTCATTTATTGGAGCAAGCTGTTGAGTAATTAAAAACCAGTAACAAAACATTGGCAGAGCTGTGGAGGACAAGTCAAATTGCACACTCTGCCCCTGGGTGGTGTTGGTTCCATTTGATTCTTATTCTAGACTATTACTTCATGGAGACACCTAAACAACAGGCCAATTTTGTACTGAATAAAAGTAAATAAAGATGCAGAGGGAAGGCCAAAAGAAGCACTTCAATCTTGGATTGTGACCCCTCTCGTCACTTTGAAAAAAAGCATAAACCTTTGTGAGCCCACAGTCATTGGACACTTTGAAAACAGATGGGCAGCCTGCACTTTAGTAAACTCTGAACCGCTGCTCCGTGTCTGGGGACTGCGTGTGCCTACTTGTGCACGGTGCTCCTGCAGGGTCCCCAACTCTCACACTTAGCCAGGAGTGGCAGGAGTTTAACGAACCACCAGCTTCTAAAATAGAGTATCAAGACAGAACAACCTGTTCCTCGTTAAGTGTTTATATCATCTATAATGTTATCAAAAGATCAGAGGAAGTGTATGACAGTTAGGTGCCCCTCCTGCCCTCATCATTCACTCCTCCCAGAATGTCAATTCCTACAGCACTTGTCTCCGTTCTTTTGTTACCCAAATGTGGACAAGTACCGGCAAGAGCGTGTTCTCACACACACAAAAGGTGCTTCAGATTTCGTAACTGAGAAAGTTATAAAGTCTACTTTGTAATTTTGTTTTTCACTGCCTCAGTCAACCGTGGCCTGAAAATATTAAATGGAAAGTTTCCGAAATAAAAAAAAATTTCCTATTTCAAATGGAACCTGTGGGACCTGTTCGCCTTTCTGAGTAGCATGATGAAACCTCACACGGTCCCACTCCGTCTGGCCCGGAACATGAGGCATCCCTTTGTCCAGTGTATCCACACCGTATATGCTTCCCAGCTGATAGTCACTTGGTATCTATCTCAGTGATCAGATTGATTGTCGCCATGTGACAGTGCCTGAGTTCCAGTAACCTTGCAGTAGTCTAACACTCCATCACAGTGCCTACATCATTCCTCTCACTTCATCTTGTCCTGAAAGGTATTACACCATCTCACATCATCACAAGAAGAATAAGGGTGAACACAGCATAATACATTATTTTGAAAGAGACTGCATTACATAACTTTTACTATAGTGTTTTTCATACTTGTGCTATGTTATTATTGTTGTTAATTTCTTATTATGCCAAATTTATAAATTAAATTTTATCATAAGTATGTATATATAGGTGTAAACATAGTAGATATGGGGTCTGATACTATCTGTGGTTTCAAACATAAACTGTGGCTACTGTAATATAATTCTTGGGGGAAAGGGTGACTACTAGACTTTTAATACTTATTATCAGCTGAGTGCTAGACATCATCCCGCAAATTTAACAAAGAAATTAAGGTTCAGAGGGATTAATTAACTCCAATAAGGTAACAACTTGTTAACATAAAAATGAAGCACTAGGGAATGAGTCTAAATCCCTAAACCAAATGAGTCTGTCTAAAAGCTCTATATGTTGACACATATGGAGTCTATTAGAATGTTAAATGTTACCATTGCTGCTGTTACGATTCAGAGATACTGTATGGTTTGTTTCTCCCTCATCTCTCCCCTTTCATAGCAGTGAGTGATTTAAAAGCTCTGCTGGCAACATTTCAACTTTTAAAATGCCAACCGAAAAGACCATAGTAATCATGTACCTTCCCATTGGGAATTTTAAAATGAGTTATAAGATCCAAACCTACTTAAATTGGGTCATATTTACAATTGAATCATTTTTTTGTCTCCTTCAATAATGAAAAAACTTTTTAACCAAAATGAAAATGTAAATCATGCCGTCTTTCCAAAGCATCAGGATGTAAGCCCCACAAACAAATCACAGAGGCATCTATTCAATAAGCGGTTGGCATTGACTGCAGGTATGAATCAACACGCTTTCTTCAAAATTTTTAACTGAAAAGTGTTTTTAAATTCCTGGAGCCAGAATTGACCAAAAGTAAAGTTGTCCTGCTTTGGAAAGCATTTAGAGACTTATATTTAAGTGTGTGAATACACACTCCATTGCCTAATATCTCAGCAAGCAGCTAAGTGCTTCTTGTCTATTGCTATTCAAGAGAAAGGAAATCTAAAATGCTAAAGAAGTGATCACAATCCAGCTTAATGCTAATCCAAAACCAGTAGTAACTGTCAAGACACTTCCACAGAAACAGTCTCTATCTGCGTTAAAACTGACATGGGTGCTCATTTTTGTTCGGTGTTCACTGAGCATAAATAAAAAGGCTTTTACTGGGTTCAACATGTAAAGCATTTCTGCCCACTAACAGAGTACTTAGCACGCCCTAGCCAAAGAAGGATCTAGATTTTGTGGGACCTGAAGCTTTTACAGTTTGGGGGGTGCTGTTTAATAAAAGATACAAAATTAAAGTCCCAAATCACCTGCTGGACTTTGGAAGTGCCCGTGCCAGTGAGGGGCTCTGAGTGTGTTTTATTTGCTTCATGGAAAATTGGCTTTTATCTCCAGCAAACGATTTTTTTTCCATTCTCTTGCATTCACTGATGAAAAACATGTACCTGATTTGTTTGCAAGAGAACCATCACAATTATTTTATGGGAGAATTATAATGAATCTTAGTAAACCAATTTCAGCCAATCAAGAAGACAATTTATATATTATTCAGAGTTCAATAATGACATTCTACTTTTAGTTATTAAATATGTGTATCAATTCTTATTTGTTCCATACTTAGCTTTCTAAGACATGCATTAAGAATTCTGAGCAATAGCCCTGGCTGGTGTAGCTCAGTGAATTGAACACTGGCCTGTGAACCAAAGGGTCACCAGTTCAACTCCCAGTCAAGGGCACATGCCTTGGTTGTGGCCGGGTCAGGTCCCCAGTAGCGGGCACATGAGAGACAACCACACATTGATGTTTCTCTCTCTCTCTCTTTCTCTCTCTCCCCGCTATGTCTAAAATAAATAAATAAAGTATTAAAAAAGAATTCAGAGCAATATACCTAGTTTATGGTGTTAAGAGTGTGTTTGTATTTACTGGCTAAAAGAAAAAAATCTGAGGGATGCTTTGTTAACTGGCCTCAGCAGTTTATTAATCAGGATGTAAGACACATAAAAGAATATAGGGTTGACTTATTTAATCAAATTATTTGGGTTGTTTATAAATAGTAGGAGACTAGAGTAATATCCCTAAAAACCTCCTAAATATTCTAGGAGAATTAGAGTCCTATGAATTAGGGAAATGAGACCATTGCTTGCATTTTTAAAGTCTTAAGAATCCTACATTGCCTATAAATTTTCAAGTCAGGCAAAGGAGTCTTTCCATGTACATTACAGAATAATACCATCGGCTCTTCTATTGTGCTTGGTGCGGTGCGTGTGTACACAGTTGCCTTGCGTCTTCCATTACAAAGAGAAAGAGAAGAGAAACAGCATGTTGCAATGGGAAAAAACAGTAGGATAGGCATTAGAAAAATTAAAATGTAGTTCGGTGGTTCCCAAGCTATAGCATATACCAGAATCAGCTGGAGAACTTGTTAAAACACAGATCGCTGAGCCCCACCCACAGATTCAGTAGGCCTAGGGCAGGGGTGTCAAACTCATTTTCACCGGGGTCCACATCAGCCTCGTGGGCGCCTTCAAAGGGCTGACTGTAATTTTAGGACTGTGTAAATGTAACTACTCCTTAACTGTTAAGGAGTTGAAAGCACATTCAGTCCTTCAACCACGAGGCTGACGTGGCCCCTGGTGAAGATGAGTTTGACATCCCTGTTGTAGGGTACAGGACCCACAAATATGCATTTCCATTGTGTTCGTAGGTGATAGTGGTGGTGCTGCAGAAGCTACACTCTGAGAACCACTGATGTGGCTCCGTTTTCTCATGTGCAAATGGCCATGTTGACCTGGATAAAGTCTAAGGTAACTTTGAGCTTTACATTTTATAATTCTCTGCTTCCAACACATTCCTTAGGCCTAGACAGACATAGGAACCCCATTCTTCTGTGTTTACTAAAATTCTTAGTACCCTCTGTAAAATATAAAAGGCCACTTAGTATTAAATTATAATTTCCTTTTCCTATTCTATAAAAATGAAAGCACACTAATATATTTTTGTTATTGAGAGACTCAGTGTAAATGCAAAATTTCACACAGACAGCATATGTCTGGCAGAGAGATGTCTGACAGATAGCTCGGATTTGAAGTGTGGAAGGATTGTCAGGAAACATTCAAAGGAACAGGCTTTACTCAGAAATGTATAGAAGTAAAAATGGAAACCATCAATATAATAAATTGCTTTTGGAAAATTAAAAAAAAAGCTATATGTTCAGATGAGATCAGGTGTGTTCAAGGTGGTATGGCTGTAGACAAAACTTTGTATGCTCAAATGTGACAATTCCAAATTGTTTTATACTGCTTTTCGTTTTGTTGTAAAATGGCAACTGTTAAACTTGATGTCCTCTTTTTCTCTTTCTTTCTCCCTCTTTTTTCCTCCCGCCTCCCCTAAAGAATTTCCTATGCCTTTTGGTAAGCAGATATGACATTGTATGCCTGTAAGTTTTCTCAGTGCTTTCAGCGTATGCCAAACTGATTTGCACGTCTCTCTGAAAGGTGAAAGTTCATAATAACCTATACATACACACATATCCGTATGTGTGTATTTATTTCATTTGATAAAGTACCAGGGAAAATTCAAGATCTGCTGCACGGAAAATTAGAAATCCTCCCCCACTACAAACTATGATCTTCATGATATCCACCATGTTTGTTTGTGAAAAGCATTTTTATACGCCTTAGGTCCATGTAAAAATAAATGTCTCCTAGCAATATGATCCTTTTAAAAAATATGACCTAATTTTCAGGATGAGTCCCACATTTTTACCTGCGTACATCCATGACCTCATGAAAATATCCTTCTATTTCTCTTAAAGTGGACTGCTGCTCCCTTATCGGAAACATTAGTCTTCTCTTTCTCCGAGACTCAGTCTTTGATATAACATCAACATCACTCTCTATTTACATAGTACTTGGTGATTGTCACACAACCTTCACTAATGGCATTTCTTTAGATTCACAGAACAATCCAAGGGATAATCAGTACAAGTATTATTATTCCTATTTTCTTCATGAGAAAAATCATAATTTTGAGATTTTCACACATTTAGATATCCTAAGTATAAGATTTGGTTGTCTTCTAATTCTGTTCTTTTCAATAAACTTCCCATATTTTTAAAAAGTGAGAATAAGGATAATAATTTTATAACAATTATAAATATCAGTTAATATTGACAGAAGATTGTTACATGTTAGGTACATAAACTCTGACTCTCGTAACAACCTTAGTCATTTAGGAGACTAATTACAGATGAGCAAATCAAGGAGAGAGACTCTAGCTTGACTAAGAGTATGTGCCCGTAAGTGGTTAAGCCAGATTCAAACTCGAGCAGCATCACCCCAGAACTTGTACTAGGGGATACTAGTGACATGATCTAGTCTATAAATATATTTATACGTATATTATCTCACAAACAGAAGCGTGCATACAATTTTGCAAAGCTGAGGGATCCAAATTTGGCAGGTTCAACTTCTGTTAGAAACCTACCCAACTTCAAAACCATACAGGGACTGTAGCATAACCTAGTGTAAAAGAAAACAAAGTAGAATGATTTTTTTTTAAAGTAGTCGTATTTCTTTTTTCATGCTCCATTTTGACACCCCATGCATCAATTGTGAATGGATATCCACATCACAGTCTATTTCCAGGATAATCAGGGATTTCTTTTCAAAACAACTCATAAAATAGAGACTTAAGAGAACATTCAATAAGACAAAGTAACAATGGTTTAAGTATGTAACTTGGCCCCTGCAACAAGAAAAAAATATACACACATACACACTATTCATTATACCTCCTGTGTACCCCATATTCTTATAGTATATATATTCCAGTTTGGGTCATTGTATCAGGACTAGATAGAGTCTTAATTATCACATCATTTTATCAGATTCAGATTTATCAAGAAAAAATATGATCTGGAAAAATCAAAGCTATAGATGAACAGGTGGCAATTAAATGGCTTGTAGTGTATATGTACCCTATTAGCTGTGCTGGACAGAGTTGTCAGTATTTATATGCATTATTTTATTTAATACTCACAGCAGCCATCAGGGAAGCATATTTTTAAATCAAAGCTAGTGAAACAAATGCAAAGAAATTTTGTGGCTTGTCTAAGGCCACACGACTATTGTTTGGATGGGTTTCTGAAGCTTAGACTGCTTTGGTCTGAAAACTGGACCTTCTTCCACTTATCAGCTGGGTGACCCTGGCAAGTTGCCATACTACTTAACATAAGGTTTTCTCGTCTTAAATAATAGCACTTGCCTCGAGCATTGCAATTCAGATTAAATGAGTTAGAATATATTAAGTATGTAAAGCACTCAGTAAAGTGCCTAGTATGCAGAGTATATTTTAAAAAGGGCAGACTTATTACTACTACTATAAATTTATGGTTAACAATGTAGCCTGTCATAGAAAGTAGATTGCCTCCGTCATTCATGTACTCAACAAACAGTTCAAAGTTGAGCGTATTTTCCCCTGTGCTTTGCTGCCTTAGGAAATTAAGACTAAGTGCATCAAACATTCATTTGTAAGAGGTCATCATAGAGAGGCCAGTTTTCTTAATTTTTTCAGCGAAAACACCACTGCAGTTTGGCTTTTAGCCCCTACTGTCTTCCAGTCTTAGAAAACAGTAATTGGTCATGCTCTCCAAACATTTTGTTAACTCCTGACATAAAATATGCATGAGTTTGAACAAGGAGAAAGTTCAACATAAAATTAAGACTCTTTTAAGAATACAGGTTTTAGGTGCACACTAAGAAGGTCTTATTATATTGTAAATGACTTCTGAATTACACCCTTTCATCTCCTCACCCGCAGATCTGCACCTGGAATAGTCTTGCCAGCCCAGCCAGCACCCCCAGCACCCCCACCTCCCTGCCCTATCACCACTACTTCTTAGCATGTCTTGGTAACTTCATCCCTTACAACAGTATGGTTGCTGTGTCTACCTCCAGGTCACCCCTGATTATTATGGGGTGACCAAATGTTTCATGATTATGAGATACACTAGCTTCTTGAAATCTTCATATGTCTTGTAGTCTATGGACTGTAAGAACAAGACAAGAAGTAAGGATGATGCCAAGAATGCTTATACTGCTCTGAACAATGTTTCTTTTTTTTTGTTTGTATTGTGTTGGGGGGAAGGGACTCTAAGATAAAAATCACTTGCTGTACATTTTGTAGTTGAACATTACTATTCAATACGTGCTTTAAAGTTATCGAAATAGAAAGACTCCCTTTTTCCAACCCAAAACTCAGTAATTGTGCAAGCTAAGTTTACCGTTGGAAAAATATGAGGAAGTAGTATTAAAATAGTTTCTACGGTGCTCTACTCCACATACAACCAGTTTTTCCTCAGAGGAGACAGTGAGTCATGGGATCCTCTTCCATCAAATTAGGGAATATTTTTCTTGTACAGGTACACACATTTGAATCAGAAAAAGCTGCAAATAAAATAAACTGTCATCTTGTTCCACTAATTAGGATAGTACCCTGATTCTCCATAAGACGAGGGTAAAGATTTTCACCAAAGGGAAGATATGAAAATATCTAATTCCACTTAGCAACTTCAGTGAAGTGTTTTTTTCCTTGGGAAGACAAATCATGACTCAGCTTCTCAACTAAATCATACTTTTTCTCTCCAGACTAGCAGGTCTTGTCATTTTTCTGTGCAGAGGGAGAAAAAATCTGCAACAATGATGCCACCAATAAACTGAAAGTCAGGAGAGCAGCCCAGGAGAACCTCTCTCCATCAAAGTTAGGGTCTAGTATTTGCCAGTCCTGGAGAAACTTCAGATGAAACACTTTAAGATGCTAGTGTGGTGAACAGGATGATGTCTGCCAGAGGTGAAGGAGATTGGGGGACTGGGTGGAAAAGGTGAAGGGATGAAGAGGTACAACTTGGCATTTACAGAATACTCAAGGGAATGTAAAGTACCTCAGAGAATATAGTCAATAATATTCTAATAACTACATGTGGTGCCAGGTGGGTACTGGAAATACCAGGATTAAGAATGTCAACTTTATGATTATCTAATTACTATGATATATACCTGAAAGTATAAAACTAATACAACATAATATGGAATGTAAACCATAACTAAATCTATTGCAGCCCAACTGACCATCAGCAGATGAGTGGATAAAAAAACCTGTGGTACATTTACACAATGGAATACTACTCAGCTGCAAAAAAACAAGGAAATTGTACACATTATGATACCATGATGGACCTGGAGAGCATTATGATAAGTGAAGTAAGTCAGAGAAAGACAAATACCATATGATTTCACTCACATGTGGAATCTAATGAGCAAAAAAACAAAACAAAAAAAACCCTAATAAACAGACATAGGTAGAGAACAGATTACAGCTGTCAGAGGGGAGGAGAGTTTCTGGGCTGGGTTAAAAGGGTGAAGGGATTAAGCAAAAAACCAAGACACAGACATAGACCACAGTATGATGACCAGAGGAAAAGGGGTTGGGGCAGGTTAGAAGAGGCTATAAATGGCGATGGAAGGAGACTTGACGTGGGGTGGTGAACACACAATGGGTATGTATGGTATGTATTATAGAATTGTATATCTGAAACATATACAATGTTATTAACCAGTGTCACCCCAATAAAGTCAATAAAAATGTTTTAAAAAACTGGAACTTATAAATGAAATTTAAAAAAAGAAAAAAAAAGATAACCGATTTTTGTTTTTATTTTTTAAATTATTTTATTGTTGTTCAAGTACAGTTGTCTGCATTGACTCCCCACCCTGTTTTTTGTTTTTAATGAGTTAATGGTATTTTGTACTGAATCTGGCTAAATCCTGTAACAAAACTCAGTTCCTCTTGTAGGAGGCTGTTTCATGGCAAGTAAAACCCCTCAGGGTACTGTGGTTTTTCCTGATTGCTCTGATGTACAAAATTTAACACAACGATGTACACACTGCCTGGAAATCAGCCTTGCTTACTCAGAAAAGTGTCCGAGAAGGCAGAGGAGCTTGAATAGGAAAAGGTCCCAGCAGCCTGTGGTCGGCAGCAGCCTGACACAGTGATCCCAGGTGGCTTTCTTTTGCTTTTGGTGCTGTGTGTCGGAGCATGAAGTTGTGGCTCATGTCTCCCTCCACAACTATCAGCCTAGGAAATGTCTTACAACACTTCAGGTAAGAAGGGAGGGGCATATATGTTCAAAACATGAACAGACTGGCAAATTTTAGTACAAATAAACAATAAAATTTTAATGATTAAGTTGGATTGGATCTGATTTATAAAACCCTTTCTTCAAACTGCTTATACTGCTCACTATTGTGTGTGTGTGTGTGTGTGTGTGTGTGTGTGTGTGTGTGTGTCCAACAGGATGTTCTTTCCCAAATTAAAGTATCCATTTACATCAGGAGAAGAACAAGGAGCGATCCACAGAACAACGCCTAGATCCTAACTCAATACCTGTGTTCAAACAATTGTCCGAATGCCATCTCTCCACTCCTGTCTCCAAATCCTCCTCATTCTTATACTGCTGGTATCACCCAATCTCACCTCTCATCACGCCCCCCTTTTCTCACTCTGTGCCCAGCCAGTCTATCCCTCCTGGTGTTTCTCCATCTAATCAGGCTTTCCTTCCTCAGAGATTATGATCTTCTGTTCTCTCTGCTGGCAATATTTCTGCACCCATACGAGATCTTTATGATTTGGTTCTCTGTGTACATGACCACTCTCTAGAGATCTCTGCACAATCTTACTTGTGCACTCCAAATCCATCACCCTGTTGCCTCTCAGAAAAAATTATTCTTAAAAATATAAACTTACTATGTTCATCATCTACTAAAATGCTCTTTCCCTGATGTTAATGGATTGTGTGAATTTTGCCCACAGCTTGGTTCCCAACATTCAGAGCAGTGCCTGGAACAAATATTCAAAATGCCTGTGTGGTAAATCCACAACTGAGCAAAGGAAGAGGGGCAGGAGTTACTTGGAACTGACTTTAGGAGTCTTACTGCAATTGGGCCCATTAACTTGCAGTTGTATGGGTCTGTGTACTTCTCAACATCTGTGTAATGAAAAGCTGGACCACCTCTATGTTCTGTTCTACCTTTGACATTCAGGAGTCCAGTCCCCTCTCTGGACAGAGAAATTTCTAGGAGTTATCAGTCTGTCATAATCTCTCCTCTTCTTGAGACGCAACATTACATTTTCTACATTTGGCACTAAGCATTGTGACTAGTTTCTAGTGACAATTAATTTCCCTTTAATCTTTCCCATAATAGGTCTTATCTTCCCATGTTTGCACTTTTGGGAAGATGTCTGTGGCATCTTTTTTTTTAATGTCCCCTAATGCCAGATACATAACAAATAAGTTGAGCGCCCAGGTGAAAGGACACATGTGGGACATTGCCAACCTCACTCGTACTTCACTTTGTCAGACAGGCGACATCATCCGCCCCCCGCCCTGCCCCAACTGCCTAAATAATTTGTTCAAGTTTGGAGTCAGTATTCCAATCCATGGATTCTGACTTTATAGCTGATGAATTTTGCATTAAACGAAAGCAAATATCTTAGCATGTAACCAGAAGTTCTGTGAGGTTTATCCCTTTCTAGTCTAACCAGTGGCTATTTCATAAAATTTTGTAGGACCAATATTTCCATTTTCAATGGTAGTTATAAAACCTGCTAGATAACGTGGCTACAATTAGTTTACACACTGGATATACTCTAGCCCAAGTTCATATCCACTTACATGTTTAAATTGCTGGCTAATTGCACTCATCTGAATCCAACAGGACAATTCACCTTCAGGCTTCTAAATCCAAGGGCAAACACTGTACATATTGCAAGGGGCAGGATGGCACTTGTGCACTTTCAGAGCTGACTGTACTGCTTGGTGTGTGCTTTACTTGTTCTGTGATATTCACAAAGAACACTGCCACGACTTCTCCTGGTACAGCAATCTGAGAAGCAGGTGCCAGGCTTGTGCTTTGTTTCCATAACCTCTCAGAAAGGGGGTCTCCACTCATCAGAGCTCCTTCCCCAGCATGAGAGGACTGTAAAAACAAGGAGCTTATCTCCATAGCCTCAAGACAAAGAGCTTTGGATGAGAAATGCTTTGGGGTTTTAGATTCAGAAGAAAAAAGACGTATATTCATTTGAAAGGGCAGTATTATATTATTGTTTGAAAGAATTCAGTATTTTCTTGGTGTTTCAATTATCAGTGATTATTTTGCAGGGCAGACTGTGCCTTCCAGTATTCACTGAGATTTTATCAGTGAGCTGGCAATGGGACAAATGACCTTTCTTGTGAATGTTTTCAGGGGATTTTCTCTTCCTTTCCTGGGTGAAATTCTTCAACACAGCAAAAAATGAAGGAAGAAGAATTGCGGATGCTTTTCTCCACAAAGCATGAAGAGAATTTTTAAAAAGGAATTTCATGAACAATTACATTCCTAGCAAAATCAATTCACAAACAATTACACTCCTAGCAAAATCAATTCACTACTAATTATGAGAGAAATTTACAACCCTTTGCAGCATCAGTATGAAGAGCTAAGGAAAAGACAGGGCTCGACATGATAAGGAACCCTACATGCTGAGCACACTGTTTGTTTTCAGTGTGTGAACCATCTGTTAATATTCTTGTCATATTCAAACATTGTACCTGCAGGGAAAAATAAAGTGATTGAATTAAACCACAACATTATGGGAAAATACCTTAAATCTATTGAAGTCTGATGTTACTGATTTAATAAATCTGTTTTATGATCCTTCTATGTTCAAAGCCATTTGTCATGTTTTAAATTGCCAACATGTGCCATTTCAGGGCCTTGAACCTGTGGTCTCCGAGCCTTTGCACGTGCTTAGTTGTACCTGGA
This sequence comes from Glossophaga mutica, assembly GCA_039655065.1. Classification (NCBI taxonomy): domain Eukaryota; kingdom Metazoa; phylum Chordata; class Mammalia; order Chiroptera; family Phyllostomidae; genus Glossophaga; species Glossophaga mutica. The sequence continues at coordinate 143,806,933 of CM077307.1, forward strand.
GGTTCTCATCTTCTGTGTCCATCTGATCTGTGTCTTGCCACATTGAAACCTTTGTCCAGCTGTCCCTCTTCCTTAAGAACTGCAACCTTAATCCCTGCCCTCAAACTCTAGTCCCTTGTATTTCTCTTTAGCACTTACCACTCCCTAAAAGAGATGATACCTCCTTATTTCATCTGTTGTTTATCTCTTCCAATAGCATGGAGGTGACCCACGGGTTGTTTTGTCTGTTTTGTTTTCATTGCCATGTTCTTTGTACATAAAGCTATTCCCAGGGTGTCCCTTATTTATATTACCTTTGCAAATTTCAATTCAGTAGCTGATAATACTATGTATTTTGGATCTTTTGAGAATCATCCACATTCTTCAAATATTATTGGGAAGAACATAAAGACCTTTTATTAAAATAATTTTTTATTATTATTTTTTAATCAGTATTTTTTTAATTGTTGATATTGTACAGTTTTCTGTCTTTTACCCCGCCCCCAGCCCACCACCCCAGCCCTCCCCACCTTCCTCCCATTTCTACCCCCCATAGTTTTTGTCCATGTGTCCTTTATACTTGTTGCTCTAAACTGTTCCCCTTTTCCCCTGAAATTCCCTCCCCTCCCCCTCTGGACACTGTCAGACTGTTCTCAAATTCAGTGTCTTTGTTTATATTATGCTTTATAAAATTATGACTTCTTCTGTCACCCTAAACATTCATTACCACTATTGCTGCTATTAATTACTTTCGAACTTTGGGGAACGAGTGAGTAACATCAGTAGACAAAGAAACTTGTTGCTGTTATTGTTACATCTCCACTACAGCAAACCTTAACTTAATGCTATTGTGTGTCATTTGGCCTAAATATAAAAATCTCAAGTTAGAAACCTGGTGATTAAGAAGAAAAACAACTCTGAGTCTGAAAGCAACTAAACCTTTCAGAAACTCTCATTTAGAATTAACCCTAGTGTATTCTTTGGCTTAGCAATATACTTTTTATTTGATAAGCAGTGCAGGAATTAAAGAAAAAAAAAAACTCTCTGAAGATTTTATTCAAAGTATAATCCTTACATTTAAAAATAACTCTGGATTACTCTCTACACTTCAGGACAGGCAATAGTGTACTGTTGGAGCCCCCAAATTCCACAGACTCCAACTATGGCCATCAGACAGAGAAAGTACTGTAACCAAAGAAGGAAAATACATTTTCAGATGTATTCAGATGCCTTCATATGTATTTATTTTCTCAGTCCCTAATCAAGAAAGAAATTCAGGGTCAGGAGTATAGCAGAACCCCAAACATACATACACACACAACACTAAACCAATTTTCCACTATTCCTTAGAAGTCTTTGTTAAGGGCAACTCATAGCTATTCTAAGGTAATAATATAGTTAAATTCCAGATGTCTGGCATGGGCATTCAACTGGATACAATTTTCACTTCTCAACCTCATTATAAACAACCACCAAAAACATCTTATAAAAAATGAAAGCCTGTGACGTAAACTTCATTAATATTTTACATACTTTACAGTGGTCTTTGCTATTAAACCAGATGTATAACACTTCCCTATTATAAACTTGCTGGTGGCATTATTTTGAAAAGAGCCTAATTTTTTAAATGGCAATTTTGACCAATTTCTTTTGCTTACATAATACAAAGATGACAAAAGCCTCCAAGCTACTTATCCGGATTAGGATTTAAATACTAAATCTCCTAGCTGTTATTATTTGAGATGCCTCTTTAATGGTGCCTGAGGAGATTGTTTTCCCACATCTTTTTCTTTTTAAAAAAAATCTGCATCTCTCACTGGTTGTGTAACCTTAAGCTAATTGCTTCAGCTTGCTGTTTCAATTTCCACATCTATAAGATAAGGGATAATGCCATCAACTTTGCAGGGCCATTGATAGGATCAAAGATAATGTCTGTCCAGAACCTTGTAACATATCTGACACACTGTAGGTGCTCAGTAAAGGACTGCTACTACTGAGACGATTGATCTTGCAATCTAATGCTTAATTTTTTAAAAAGTCAAAGGAGACATTGTTTTTCTGTTTAAGGCTTCCTAAACACACAATGGCCCTGGCCAGGTTCAATCCCCGGTCAGAGCACATAGCTAGGTTGAGGGTTCAATTCCTCATTGGGGTGCGAACAGGAGGCAACCGATAAATGTTTCTCTCTCACATTGATGCTCCTCTCTCTATTGCTCCCTCTCTGTCTCTCCCTCTGCCTCTCAAATCAATAAACATGTCTTTGGGTGAGGATTAACAGAAAAAAATGTTTTTTGAAGAATTTATTTTAGAAGTGATACTTTAATGTATAAATATAGTGTTGAAATGTGTTGGAATACAAGAACATCAAAAGTTGTTTATCAGAACAAGCAAAACAAACATATAAATTCAGAGACACAGACAATAGTATGGTCGTTACCAGAGGGGAAGCAGGGTGGGGTGAGGATGAAGAGGGTGAAGGAGGTTAAAAATATGGTGATGAATGGAGGCCAGACTTTGGGTAGTAAGCACACGATGCATTAAACAGATGATGTATTATAGAATTGTACACTTGAAACATCAACCAATCTTAGATCAACAAATTGATTTAAAAAATAACTGGGCATTTAAATCAATTGTGACTTAGAATTAAAGAAAGGCTAACTAACTTTTACTAAATGCATTTTAGCCAAAAAATTGTTTATCTGTTATATACTACTATTTAGTCAATTATATTGATTTGCCAGATCATTCTTTATGAATTGATATGACATACTATTCTTGGTCTTCTAACTGACCTTTATTTTAAAACTGAAAAACAAAGATTTAATGACTTACATTTATTTTTTCACTCTAATGTATTTTTAAAATTTCACAACTAGACTTTAGTTAACAATAATGTATCAGTATTGATTCATTTGTTGTAACAATTATACATAGTTATGTGAGATATTAACAACTGGGGAAACTGGGTGTGGGGCATGTGGAAACTCTGGAATTTCTTTGCAACTTTTTCTATAAAGTTAAACTATCCTGAATTGAAAAATTTATTTTAAAAATTCAGAACTGAGAACTTCTGGTCAAGATGGTGGTGTAGGCAGACATGGCTTGCCTGTTTGTACAACCACATCAAAATTACAACTAAAATACAGAACAGCCATCACTCTGAACCATCAGAAATCGAATTGAATGGAAGTCTGAAAACTATAGAATAAAGAAACCACACCCATCCAGACTAGTAGCAGCAGTGCAGATGTGGAATGGGCTGGTCGAACACCTACATGGATAAAAATTTGGGAGGGATATCTTGGGAGCAAGGAGTCACAGCCCCATACCAGGCTCCCAAGCCTAGGGTTCCAGTGACTGGAAGAAAAGTTCCCACAACTCCTGGTTGCAAAAACCAGCAGGGATTGAATCAGTGGAAGAGACTGCTGGAGCCACAAGCAGTTCCTGTTAAAGAACCCATATATGGACTCATCTAATGAGACTCACTCCTTCTGAGCTCCAGCACCTGGGTAGCAGCTTGAAAGGCACCAGTAGCATAGTGGAAAAAACTGGTGTCTGGCATCAAAGAGAACAGAGGTCATTGTCCCTTTTCCAAATTCTCCCCCATAGAGCAGTCAAGCTGGTGCCATATCTGAGACTCCTTTAACCTGGCTAATACTGTTTGACCCACCTTGGAGATCCCCAGAGACTCTGCTCCACCAATTTACAGCCCCACCTAAGCTGCTTTTCCATATAGCATATAGTTCAGGCAGGGTGGCCCCAGGAAAAACACAGGTTGGTGCTGATCTTGTCCTGCACCACCTGGGAAAACCCTGGGCCAGCACACACAGTGGAGAGGCACAGACCATATTGGGGGCCCCACCACCCTGTCCCTGCACAGCTGATCCTCCACAGAGAGAGAAAGTTGATGATAAGTGGTAACGGCCAATCCTTGCACCCCACTGGCTTGGGTAAATCATTCCCATTGATCTGCCAAAAGCAACCAAGACTCAACTACAAGAGGAGAGGGTACTCAGCCCACATGAAGGGCACATCTCAAGTACCCATCTTGAGTGATAGGGGAGGCTGTGCCACTGGAGCCTACAGGACACCTACTACATTAGGTCATACTACCAAGACATGGAGTCAAAGTAGCTCTACCTAATACATAGAAACAAACACAAAGAGGCTGCCAAAAGGAGGGGACAAAGAAATATAGCTCAAATGAAAGAACAGATCAAAACTCCAGAAAAAGAACTAAACAAAAAGGAGATAAGCAGTCTATCAGATGCAGAGTTCAAAACACTGGTTATAAGGATGCTCAGAGAACTAAGGAAGGACCTGAACAGCATAAAAAAAAAATCCAGTCAGAAATGAAGGATACACTAATTATAACAAAGAACAATTTATAGGGAGATAATAGTAGAGTGGATGAAAACAAGAATCAAGTCAATGATATGGAACATAAGGAAGCAAAAAACAGCCAGTCAGAATAACAAGAAGAAAAGATAATGCAAAAAAAAAAAAAAAAGAGGATAGTGTAAGCAGCCTCTGGGACAACTTCAAAAGGTCCAATATTTTCATAATAGGGTTGGCACAAGGAAAAGAGAAAGAGCAAGAAATTGAAATTCTATTTGAAAAAATAATGAGAGAAAACTTCTCTTATTTGGTGAAGGAAATAGACATGCAAGTCCAGGAAGCACAGAGAGTCCCAAACAAGATGGAAGCAAAGAGAACCAGTCCAAGACACATCCTAATTAAAATGCCAAAGGTTAAAGATAAAGAGAGAATCTTAAAAGCAGCAAGAGAAAAAGCAGTTAGTTACTTACAGGAGAGTTCCCATGAGACCATCAGCTGATTTCTCAAAAGAAACTTTGCAGTCTCAGAAGGGTTGGCAAGAAATATTCAAAGTCATGAAAAGCAGGGACCTACAGCCAAGATTGCTCTACCCCAGAAAGATATCATTTAGAATCAAAGGGTAGATAAAGAGCTTCCCAGACAAGAAAAAACCTAAAGGAGTTCATCATCACCAAACCATTATTATATAAAATGTTAAAAGGACTTACTTAAGAAAAATATCAAAACTATTAATAACAAAATGGCAAAAAATACATATCTATCAACAGCTTACTCTAAAAAAAAAAAAACAAAACCCCAAACTAAGCAAACAAGAACAGGGACAGAATTACAGATACAGAGAATGTTTTGATGATTGTCAGATGGGAGAGGGGTGTGGGGGAATAAGTGAAGAGGGGAGAGTATTAAGAAGTACAAATAGGTAGTTACAGAATAGCCATGGAGATGTAAAGTACTGAAGAGGAATAAGTAACCAAAGAACTTATATGCATGACCCATGGACATGAACAATGGTGGAGGGATTGCCTGAGGGAGTTGGGGATGCTGGATGGAAGGGGGCAAAAGGGGAAAATCAGGATGGCTGTAATAGCATTATCAATAAACTATAATTTTAAAAAATTAAATAAAAATTCCAAACTCTAATCCTATTAAATTGCAAGATGCAAAGTCTGTGAAAATGTCAGTGAAATTTAATATAGATTTTTTAACAGAAGTAATATTTCCACTTATAAATCAAATGTTTACCTTTTATTACAATTCCTAGGAATTAGCTTGGCTTTTGTATAGAGGCATGTATTTCAAGGCTATCAACTTTCCATTTATAAATCCCATACATCGCTTTGTTTTAACCAACAACTTAATCACTGCTCAGTGCTTCTGGACAGTTTTCACCCAGAGGAAAGGAAAGGAACAGAACCTACCCACCAAGGTAGACTGAGTTTGTTTCATCATTGAAATGCTCTCTAAAGCCAGATATTGAACATAATATAGGAGGCTGTGGGATACACGAAGGCTGCAGAAAAAGATCATGTAAGGATCAAAGGCCCTGAAATTAAATTAATCACTCCTCTGTTGTGATAAAGTCAAAGAGTGGTTCTAGTGGAGATTCTATTAGGAGAAAAAAACAGTTCAATTAACATTTGTTAGACTTATGACCAAGGGGATGATACTTTCAGTTATTCATCAAGTAAGATGGAATTACATAAAAGGCCATCTTGTTACTTGGTGGTTAAGCAATGGAAGATACAATGACAAATTAAGGTATATAGTCCTTCTCCAAGCTAAACAAATTGTTGAGATAATAACATAGCTTGTAACAACAGTTTGTTTACAATTATCTGTCTAGGTTAAAAAAATTATCACAGATTTTAGAAGTATCATAGGGACAGTTTAATATCCCTTTATGAACCTTTTGATGTCTTCCCTGATTTAATACAAACTTCATACATTATAAAAATTTTGCTTCCTCCATAAACTTTTTTCATTATTTTTATGACGCAAAATAAGGCATTTCATGAGACAAGCTATAAAGGTGGTTTTGTTTGGTCTCTGGCTGTTGAATTTCTCATTTATGCCAGTCATTAGGCAAAGAGACTATGCAATCTGGAACTGTTCCTCAGTATGTGATGCACTAATAATGCCTTCTGACTTATGCATGAAATAAGGATAAAATCACCTCTAATGCAATCTGTTACATGAATTATTTACACCCTCAAGTGCATTAGTAAGGAATATGAAGATCCAGGGAAAAATCAGTGGGTCCTGCTTGCTTTTCTGTCCTATTGGTATCGTTGTCACATGTTACAGCATATCTAAGGCATTTTCCTTGATGAAATAATGTATGCTGTGCTTTCATATCCTAAATGTATATATTCAGTTCACTCACTTCACACTTCTAGTTCATTGATCTGTCCGAACTGCAATGTTGAAGACAAGATAGAAGTTCTTATCTACTCTCCTGTCTAGAGGTCAGATTAAAAACCAACCCTCCATTGCAGTGACTTTCTTCACCAAATTGGAATTGGACTTTCTTTACCAATTCCTTTTCACCTCACCTGACATTTCTTTGAATAGTAACAACTACTTGTTTTCCTTAAACCAAACACAATTTTATCATTAAACCACTTGTTTTAACCATGGAGTTTTTTTTAAAAACTCTCATTCAACTGAAGCAAAATGGGTTCTTATTCCATCATCCATTTAACCGCTGATGACAGCCAATGCATCTTCACTGGCAAAGAATGAGAAAAACAAAAGTCTGCCTGCCAAGGACCTAATAGTGGGATCACCGTGGGGGTCATGTAGATAGATTATAGGGGATGGAATTAGAATGAATGAATGAATAAATACTTTTTTACTAAGTATGACCCTCATTTGTTAACAAAACTTGCCTATTTGAATAGAACATTGTGACTTGATTTGAAAATTTTTCTTGTTTCTTTGTCAAGTTTAGCTCTTTATTCTAACCACAACTTGGATAGGGCACAGTATTTTTGGTAAAAAAAAAAAATGGCTTTAAATATTTATATAGTTATGACACAAAATTCTTTTTAGTTCCTTTATTATTTCAATTTGAAAATATCCCATATATTTGGGGATGATTAGAGCAATGCCACACTTAAATTTAACGTCTGTGAATGATTAGGCACTATGAATACAGAAATTCAAAGATTTGATCTTTTGGTAAACTTTATCCAAAAGTTAAGAATTAAGAAACAGTTCTTCCAACTATGCCTACATTAAAATACTTAATTTTCAGTATAAATGTACAGAAGATAAATAGAACTATTTTTGAAAGTACAAAATAGAAAGCTTGGTGGGACTGAAAACAGCCGACTGAATCTAATATTTCTACTGTTATTTACTTTAAGTACCTGAGGCAGTGTTTCTTGAACATAGTGGTGCATGTAGCTAAGGACCACACTCTGAGAAGCATGGTCTAAGGGGGTCATTGATACAATTTTCACATGCTTAAATGAACAGTAAAATGTACTGTGCTATGCTACAGTATTTTATGTAATCCTCACAAAATGAGACAGCACAGTGCATTCGCCATCATGCATTGCTACATGAAGTCTCTGAAGTCCCAACAGTATATATAATTTGCCCAAGTTCACATAGCTAACTGAGGAACAGAACTGGAATTTTAGGGGTGTGTGACAGTAACATCCATACTCAGAACCACTTTCTAAGCTTTTTCTACTACTCCAGAACAGTAAAGACCTCGGACCCTCTGTTTCTTTTTTTTAAAGATGTTTATTTATTTATTTTTAGAGAGTGGGGAAGGGAGGGAGAGTGAGAGAGAGAGAAAACATTGATTTGAGAAAGAAGCATCAGTCAGATACCTCATGTACCCATCCCAACTAGGGACCAAAATAGAAACCCAGGCATATGCCCTGACTAGGAATCAAATGGGCAACCTTTGCTTTGCGGGATGACTCCCAACCAATGGAGCCACACTGGTGAGGTCTCTCTCTTTCCATTACTCAGAATTCATGAAAACAGGAAAAGGCAGTAAAAAGAGGAGTACTATCATGAGCCCTATTTTTGTAGGTATTCTGATACCCAGAATACCTACAAATCTTATTAAGATCAATGTGCTCACTATCAGGACCCTTCATGACTAATATCTCATTGCCCCTTACAAAGTTATACTTAACTTGTATATATCAGCAGCATTTCTTAATTTGTACTATTAACAATATAATAAAGTTTATTGTCCTGACTTAGCAGCTAAAATGGCAAAAAACAATAGAGAAAGAGAAAAGGAACAAGAAGAGAAAGTGGGGGGAAAGAGAATGTGAACATGAATGTTTATGTGTATTGGTTTGTGGGGGGGAGGGGCCAGGGGGAAGTGTGTGATACTGTCTGATCCGAGAGCACGAAAGGAATAGAAAGAAAGTGAATTGTTCAAGTGACAAATTCAAAATATGAAAGACAAAAGATTAAAAATTCCCTAAAGGTCGATATAACTGAACATATATCATTATTTTTGTACTGTCCAGCAATATCGTACATGTAAAAATGGTGTTAAAAAACTTCAGGGAACAAACCCTGAGAGATGGTAGTTTGTGTGGCCCTCCCAAATAGGTAACTTGACTTCCTGCTTTATAACATAGTTAAAGCCATTTTTCTATTTGCTGTTATTTCTACATGTTTACTTCAATAAAGGCAGTCTCTAGTTGACTTTTTCTCAAGTTTGGTTTCCCAAGTGAACTGAACATCCCCAAACAATAAATTTTCACTCTACCGTATAATGAAAAAATAGCTAATGCCAAAAAAACATTTCAAAAATTGGAATGCGTTCTGTTCGGGATATTATTTTTTAGACAGCTAATCAAATTGATTAGCAACTTTGATTTGAAAATGTTGCTCTGCTTATGGTAAGGGAGTCATCTCCTACTCAGCACTTGGAACTACAGAGCTATAAAGTATAAAAAGAAAAACATGACAACCCCCTTGTGTTTCTATAGCAACAGAGAACTCCTAAGGAACTCAGAAAAGCACAAAAAAAGAGAAGCTATATAAACTCCATTTTATTTTCTCCTATTTTCACACAATCATGAACTTTAACAAATACCTTTGCTGCAGAAAGAATATGTGCATAATGCTAATATTTTCCCCTATATTTGTATCTTTTTTAACAGTTCAAGTTACATTTATACATAACAGTTGTAACAAACTCACATGCAGCAAGAATCTCTTTTATTACATTTGAAAAACAATTGAAGCTGTGGGGTATTTAAAGAGAATACTAAAGGTCATACAGTGAGGTACTGCCAGACTTTGTTTGAAAATAGAACTCCTCACCATTCATAGATTCAACAAAGGTTTGCTCACTGAGGATCCACTGTGTTCAATCTCAGGACAGCCCTGAGCACCTGGAATGCAGTAATAAATATAATATTCTTCTTCTTTAAAACACACAGAGTCTAATGGAGAAAAATACAAGTGAACCAATAATTACAGAACTGTATGAAAAATGCATCAGGTGCTACTGGGTCACAGAGGAGGGATCGAAGTGATGTCTCTTGGAAGTCCTCCTAGAAGAGATATCTCATGAGCAAATCTTGGGAAAGTATTCAATAAATAAATGATCAGGGTTTAGTCAAGCAGAGAGAACAAAGGTTTGAAAGAAGGAAATTAGTGTACACAAGTGCCAAAACAAGAGGAAGCATGTCAGTCAGGGAGACGGGAGCAGAGCGTGTGAGCTTGGGCAGATGATGGGTCTGCAGACTCAAGGATGAAGGACTTTGTGTTCAGAACCAAGGAGTTTGCAAATTTCCCTAAAAGCCATAGGAAATCAAACAAAGATTTTAAGAAGGGAGTGGTGTGGTTAGATTGACATTTTCCTAAGATCATTTTGGCTACCTTTTCAGGAGGGAATGAAATGGGGCAGGATTTGAAGGAATCCATTTTTAGGAGGCTAATACAGGAATCTAGCTGATCAATGATACTGATTAGACTATCTGTTTATAGAGTACAGTTTATTACTTAAGACATTAAACTCTAACCAATTATTCTCCGAATCAGCTTAATTTTGGTGGTTGGCACATAGAAGCATGGAAACCACCTAGATCACTTTTCATTGGTTAAATAAAACAATTAAATAACTAACCCCAGAAGTTGTGCTGTTTTCTGTCAAAGCAGAAGACTTAATGAGGTTTTGTCTGTAGAATTATAGCTTTTATCACCCATTATTCCTTTTCCTTCTTGTGACTCCTATATAATTAAGAGAAATCTCCAAATACAATAAATAACAGTTCAGCAAAAAAGATTTAAATGTCAAAAGTGATTTACAAACAAACCAATTTTAAGCAATGTACAAATGCAATTAGACACTAAATAATCTGATATCATATTAATTAAATGTGACATCAAAGAAAAATGTAGGGTAAAATTTAAAAAAATATTTAATCAAGTTAGTCTTTCCTGTCCTCATTGTGTCATTTTATGTTCATAATTTGTTGCAGCTAAATTGTGTTTTTCAGTGTCTACGGTCTTTGCTGATAAGAACCACACTGACAATACTTAGATTTCTACCAGAACAAATACTGCAGGAGAAACTTCATAGTGAATATTTGATGATATTTTCATGATGTCAAAGTTTTTCAAGGCAGAGAGTAACTGATTCCAGAAGAGCCCGGATTACATGAAACATTTTATACCAGTTTCTAAATAATGACCTAGATTGAGCGAAAATTAATTGGTGTTTCATTTTGTTTCTTGTGAGCTAAGGGAGAATGATCACAATAAATGGGGGAGGGTTGACTTGATTAGCCAAAGCACCTAACAGGCAAGTTTCTTAAATAAGAGACTTATTTGTTCTTGTTCATAATATTTACAAATATGGTGATCTAGATTGAATGACCTTAAGAATTACGTCTGTGAATAGACATTTCTCTAAAAAGGACATAGAGATGGCTGATAGATACATGAAAAGATACTCAACATTACTAATTATCAGGAAAGGACAAGTTAAAGCCACAATGAGATACTACTTTACACCTGTCAGAATGACTATCATCAATAAGTCAACAAACAGCAAGTGTTGGTGAAGATGGTGGTGGTGTGTTCCTTCAGCATTATTTGCAATAGCCAAGGTATGGAAGCAACCTAAGTGTCCATTAATAGACAGATGAATAAAGAAGATATGGTACATATACAATGGTACATATACTCAGCCACAAAAAGGAATGAAGTCTTCCCATTCACAATGACATTGATGGACCTAGAGGATATTATGCTAAGTGAAATAAGTCAGACAGAGAAAGACAAATATCACATGATTTCACTTATAGATGAAATCTAAAATATCAAAATAAATGAACAGAAACAAATGCATATATACAGAGAATAAATGGATGTTTACCAGATGAAAGGGGAAGCTGGGAGAATAGGTGAAGAGGGGGAAAGGAATAAGATGTAAAATGGCTAGAAATAAAAACAGTCATGGGGATATAAAGTACAGCATAGGAAATATAGTCAACAATATTATAATAACTGTGCATGGTGTCAAATGGGTACTAGACTTAGCTGAGTGATCACTTTGTAATTTATATAAATGTCTAATCATGATGTTGTACATCTGAAACTAATTAATATTGTATGTCAACTGTGATCAAAAAATAAAATAATTTAAAAAAACAAAGGCAATGCTTTCCCTAAAAGGAACAAAATTATGTTCTAGCTATTATATGTGACACAAAGTGCTGAAGGAGTCCACCCTTGCTAAAAACCAGGATACCCAGAGAAGGCATGTTGGAATGAACAATACCACCACCAAAGTACCAAGATGTATCTCCCGTTATTATCTAACCCAAGGGTTTGGACATTCTTATTACTTACTACAGGCGTACAAAATAAAAATAAAGAAAAATAGACATTTTAGAGATAATTCAATTCACATTGTTTGGAAATTTAAGAAAACATATTGTTGGACTGGATGGAGGCCATGCCAAATGACTGAAGGATTCCCTAGAATGTGTACAGAATGTGTACAGATCTTTGGCATAATCACCATCTGAGATGAAATTGGCAGTATTTTCTTCTTTGTAAAGTAAGAATGACTGGGTTTCTGGTGTATATATATCAAGATGTAAAATAAATGTTTTCTAAAGTCAGTCTAAGGTGAGGAAAATGAAATCTGGCCAAATACTAACAATGATTAGCTTATGCACAGATGTATTATTTCTCCATTGTTACTACAGTTAAAATTGGTCCTCAAATTATCGCCAAGGGAACAATAAAATATACGATGACTAATTTAAAAGCTGAAGCCAAGGCACCATCTTAAAAAGTGAACTAAGACTCTTACTATGGTTAATTTCCACAGAGGAAAAAGAGAAGTGCTTCGAATAGCACATTAGAATATTTCAATATTTAATGTGAAAAACTATCCATGATACAGTTGAAAGATCCTCACATTTGTTATTTTTTTTTCAGTGATAGAGAAGGTTGTAAATAAAGACATTCAAGAGTGTGTGAATAGCACCCTCTCCTAGTCTCTAAAATTTCTCAACTTTGATTCCTCACATTATAAAGCATATTTAAATATTTATCTATTCGGCAAATAGAAAAAATTCTTCCTGTCTAATAATTGAACCATACAAATACATATAGTTTATTCACTTAGATTAACAACTTCATTTTCTTTCTTACAAATTGTTTATGAAAAAATTCTTAATATTATGTTATCCTTACATTTCAATAGCTATATTAAATTGCCAGCTCATAACAATCAATAATAGTCATCAAATAAAAGTTTTAGCAGAAAGTAATAATCAATGTTAGAATTCCAATAATAATTTTTCACAATTTTAACTACTATGATAACTAAAATACATTTAAATTTCTTCACCAATAATCTTTGCACATTTAATCACAAGAGAGATTCATTTATTTGAGGTCCACATAAATAACCTTTGGAGCATGGTATGTAGAGTTTTCAATGTGAAATGTATACTGGCTGCAAGTTAAGTATGCAGAATGTGGGTGTATGTCTTTGTGATAAATTAGTGACAGCGGCAGCAAAAGGGATGCTCGCTGTGAACTCCAAACTTTTTAAAATGAAGGGATAGCAGAGTAGTAGGTATTTATTTGTATCTAAGGAGCACTTGCCGAAATGTAGTTATAAATCATGATACTGTATTTCATATGTTTGAATTTGGATATTTCTTCATTCATAAAGGTTTTAGGAGCCTCCCTAGAAACTTAATAGTTGACCTCAATCTGTACTTCCCAGCAGAAAACAAACATGTACATAATTAGGTTCACATTTTTAATGTTAGATTCTTAGCATGACAATTGGAGATTTATATTTGAAGCCATAGTTTGCCCATGGATTCTTGATGTACATGGCATATTTCTATTAGCATGTAAAATGATTTCCATGATACACGTTTCAGCTGCTTTGGAGGAGAATGGCCCACACCTGTAGATGTTTAAATGCTCTTCAAGTTAAGAGTCTTACTGGGTTGCACTGGTGAGAGCTCATCTTCTCCTGTTGGCCACTGCACCGTCTTCATATTGGGTTTTATTTTTATTTATCCAGGGGAGGAACTCTAAATTAGACTTTAAGTGATTGTCCCTGAGATTCTACCTAGGATCCCAGAAGGTGAATTTTGGATAAGTCATGGAACCTCTCTTTTAAGTAAGACCATTACAAACAGACCCTAAAAATAGGGTGAAAATTGGGTAATAATCTAAAATCAATGTCATTTGTATTAAAATAGAGGCAACTGTGGAAAATGACAACCTTGCAGACTAACTTGGATTCTGCATCTATAACATGGGTGTCAAACTCATTTTCACTGGGGGCCACATCAGCCTGGAGGTTGCCTTCAAAGGGGCCAAATGTAATCTTAGGACTGTATAAAAGTAACTACTCCTTAACTAGGGGCAAGGAGCTTGGTGCTGCCACAGGGTAGAAACAAGGTGTCGGGCTGGATAAAACAAGGTGGAGGACTGGATTCCACCCCCGGGCCTTGTATTTGCCACCTATGATCTATAAGAGGTTTATTCCTAGGCTTTTGGGCAAATAATAAAGATGAACATGAGAGCCACGTTTATCCCAGATAGTAAATACATATCTCAGAATGATCTCCTTTTGGCACCTGTATTGATTATAAAATTTTTAATAGAGCTTTTATATGAAAACTAATTTAAATAAAAGAAAATAGTAAATAAAAAGAAAAACATTGCATTACTTTAACCCTTGTTTTGAAAATGACTTACTCAATAAGATGACTTTTTTTCCTAGACAGAAATATTTCTTTCTAACAACAATTGGGGCATGACAGGAATGCTGAAATACAATAGTACTAGATTAAAGAAACTTTATACTTTCACAGGTTAACATTCAATAAGATAACTGCATTTGATACATTTTGTGTCCCCGTAGTTTCTAGCAGAGACCCGGTCTTGAGAGATACGCATGGGATTTGGGCTTATTGAAGGACGCACGGTGAAGGAATGGAGTGCTATTGAAGGTGACATGATTCCACTGTGATCCTCCAAGCATAGCTTTGGTATCAAATAAACTCGGCAACTCAGTATTGTGACTCTAAAATAAATTAGTGGTGAGTCTGGCCAAAAACAATAGCGAAACCCAAACCTCCCTTTAAAATATATTTCCCCCATCCCAACTCACAGTTTTTACAAGCTTCTCTTAGAGAGTTTTAATCAGGGTGCTATGTCCTTATCAAAAGGCTAAAAACTTGGCACTTGATCTGAAAATGTTGCTAAGTCCACTTGGCATAAGCTGGCATAACCTTAGCTTTATGATCCTAAACTTAAGACACTGTGACACTTCATCATTCAGACAGGGAAAGACGCAAATTAATGATACTACTTCAGGAAAACAAGACCAGCTTACTTAGGTACAGGAAAATATTAAAAGAAGAAATGCAGCATCTTCAAGAGGAAAATCTTACTTTCAAAATGGCTGCCTAGTGTGAGGACACTGCAATGTAGCATTTTTTTCTGAAATGCAACAAGGCTTCAAAGTCAGAAAATAGAGATTAAATAACAAACCCACATGATATCACTTATAAGAGGAATTTAACGAACAAAATAAACTATTGAGCAAAACAGAATTAGAGACATGGAAACAGAACTGATTGACAGCCACCAGGGGAAAGGGGTTGGGGCAGAATGGTGGAAAGAAGGGGAAGGGACTACTCAAAGCACATGTATGAATGACCCATGGACATGGACTACTGGGTGGGGATGGACTGTGGGAGTGGGGGGGGGGGTAGAACAGAGGAGAGCAAATGGGGAGAAATTGGGACAACCATCATAGAATAAACAAGAATAACATAAAATAAAACAAATAAACCCACAGCAACTAATAGTTAAGTTACTGTTGTAAAGCAGGAGAGGTGACAACAGATATGTCAAGTGGACTTTATCTGAGTCTGTATTTGTTTGGGCAGGGATGGTAGAAATGCACAAATTGATGCTCAATGTTTAATAAAACTTGGTGTCCCAAGGCCTGCAGGATGAAAAGAACCACGTTCTACATCATGGTCATTGTTGGCTGAAGCCAACCAACAGAAGGGATCTGATCTGTACTTGCTTCTTGAAATAAAACTCCGCATAAAAAAGTTTTCATCAGGTAAAATTAAAATAAGAAGCAAATACTTTCAGAAGGTATTGTTTTGGGCTTTCACCCCCAAATACCTGAAATTTATACAAGATTCAGCTAAGCCAAAAACTCTTGTAATTTTATGTGAATCAAAGCACTGAGTCTTAGAGGTTTGTCTAAAACTAAACACAGAGTTTGAAAAATGTGTTAAAATAAGTCTAAGGCCAGTGTACACCGATAGAAACCAAAGTAGATAGCTCAGATACCTCCATAAATATAAAATGGAATGCCAGAAAATTCTTGAGATAGTGCTTGAGTTGTAACACAATGTGAAGGAATCTCAGACATTGCAGTAGATAACTGGAGTTTACGTAAACACTGAGGTAGAAGAGAGGATAAGAGTAAGAACAGTTGTAACTGATTACCTAATGATTTCTGATTGGCCAGGATTTATGACTTTTTAAAAAATGTAGTCTTTGAAACCATGACACTTTCCTCATTTATGACATGTTAAAATACTTTAGTCAAATAAGTCCAGGATTGGAGCTCAGTCTGTTCTTAGCTTCCTATTGGCTTCTTATTGAACCTTGAATAAAATTCCCCAAATCCTTAGCTTGTTTTCTCCTCTGCAAATCTGAGGATACAAAGATCACCTCCATCTACCTCATAGGGCTTTTACAGGGAACAAATGAAAAATGTGATAGAAATTTGTAAAATTTTGTACAAATTCACTACAATTAACATAAAAGAGATTTTTTTAAAAAAATTATTTATTTACTTTTAGAGAGAGGGGAAGGGAAGGAGTAAAAGAGGGAGAGAAACATCAATGTGTGATTGCCTCTCATGTGCACTGGAGACCTGGCCACAACCTAGGCAGGTGCCCTGACTGGGAATCAAACTGGCAACCCTTTGGTTCACAGGCCCGTGCTCAATCCACTGAGCTACACCAGCCAGGGCCATAGAAGAGTTTTTAATGTAGACACATGTAAGCTAAAGACTCAGAAAGAAATAAATCTAATTATCCTATTTAAATTATGGTTTCTGATTTAGTAGTTAAGATGTTAAGTCACTAACATGGAATATAAACTGTGATTGAAAAAATAAAATTTAAATTAAAAAAGATATAAAGCCACTGTGTTGTATTTTGTGAAGCTAGAAGCTCTGCTCTGAGTCACAAAGGTCAGCAACGTGCAGGTTATCGTCATGAGGACAAAAGAGAAAACACAGCGCTCACCTTGAAGAGACCCGTGGGCATCGGCTACTGGAGCACAGTCTAATTCTGGCCACTGCTCTTCCAGAGGGCAGAATGAGAGCAAAAACAATTTAGGCAAGGAGATCATGGAAGGCAGGATAGTTTCTTTGTAAGGATAAATAGGAAAACATCAACTTCCTTTGGTGTGGAAAATTAAAAGGCTAGAGGAAAAATTGAATTAAGCCTTAATAATCTAGAAGTACTTGAATATGGGGAAAATAATTAAATCACCCACTTCGAGGTGACCACACTTGGTTTCCTTAGGTAGAAAAACTAGAAAGGGGCAACAGAAGAAAACAGAATAATTGCACACAGAATTTTTTTAAATTATTAAGCTTATTAATGCAAAAGGAGAAATAAGGTGCATTAGCAGGTTTGTGGAACTATGGAAATGAATAGATGCAATTTTAATGGATTGGCAAAAGAAGCTAGGGCATAGCGCAACCTTTTCAAATTGATTTTAAAAGACTATTATATACTCATCAGATATTAGTGGGAACTATAATTAGAAATTGGTTGTTGCAAGGATCTGTGTCTAAACAAAGCCAGTTATAAGACCATCTAGAAAAAAATTAAAATTCTCAGTGACCTAGCAACTCCAAAGGTAATTCTAATCGATTATGCTATACGCTCCAGAAAAAGGCAGCCTCTATTATTTATTATTATAGGCCTTGGCAAATATTTGGCTGATTCATATGAATTTGCAGATGTTCAGCCATATTTGAACTATAAAATTTGCAATTTCGTATGGTTCAACATAAGAGTAGGAGCCTGAGCTCCTGCTATTTTAAATACATATATTGAATAAGTGAGTGAATCAGCCTGGTTGCTTTGACTAATGTCGTTTATAGCATATTAAAAATTCTTATTGATAGAGAAATATCCTCCTAGATATAAACATTCTAATGTGCTCAGATGTCCTGCTTTCATCTAGCTAGAAACTTTCAAGTTTAAAGCCTTCTAAATTCGTACCAATCATTAATTCTATGCCTGTGAATATATCCTGGGGCGAATATAAAACTGGGCTGGGATGGCCAACACTGTTTTCGGTGCTGGTGGAGATGAGATGTATGCAACTGAAATAAGCAATGATATTAGCCATAATGACTTGTACTCATGTGAGGCTGGACTAGGAAATGATCAGTTTGACCTAAATAGAGTAAGTACACTTTCATAGCATAGGCAGAACTTGAGTTTGTTGTGGACTCTGAGTATAATTTGTGGGCAGAGTATAAAAAAAAGGCATTTTCAGATGTGAGATTGATGAAAGAATGAACATGTATTCGATGGGGACCCAGGAGGCCATTTCAGCCATGAAAGACGTTTTGTCTTGGAGAGTGAAGGAGAAAACTTTGGATAAATTACATGAGATTTTTCTGCAAGGGCCCAAAATCTAGGTTTAGAATGTAATATTTACTCTTCATGCACAGAGAGCCTTGGAGGTTTATTAGCATAAAGCACATAGAAAACCACTGGAGGTTTAATAGCAGAAGATAAGCTGAGTCTAAAGAAGATTAGTTAAAATTATTGAAAGACTACACTTTCTAAAACAAACCATTTGTTGGATACATGCGGTTGTCTCAATTTAAATGGTGACCAACTACATTTTCATACTTGTATTTTATACAAGCTTAGAGCACACATAACAGCTAGAATTAAAAAGATCATGTATAAAATAAGGTAAACTACAGCAATAACATGAATTAGGTTAGTTGTTAAATATCATTTGAACTGGAAAAAAATTCAAAAGCTCTTATTTTGTTTGACTTCCATGAAGACTGCTTGGTCAGTCAAAACAAATTAAAGATACATTATTTTGTGCACTTATATGCACAGCATGTACACATATACAAATATTTATACACATTTTTACTTTATAATGGAATTTAAGCCATTGTAGTCAATTACCATGTCATGCAGAGACAGAATATGCATATAGTTATATGTTAAAATGAACTGATGAATAAGTTGGTTAGATCACTTCACTATTAGCAGCTATGAAATGTACTGGTGAAGGTCTGAAGGAAAAAAATCTGTATATCAGACAGCACCTCTGAGTTTCTAAGCTATATGGAGGGGCTTTGTGCAAGTGCTATTAACAGAAGACATGCCGCTAAAACTGTCTGCTATGCTAAAACAAACAAACCAAATATAAAAAACACCTCTGCTTGAAATGTGGGAAACCAATATTAGAATCTTATGTTGATTTGGGAGGTTAAAGATCATTATAAAGTCACATTTTCTTGCAACCATTCATTGATGTATTACTGAATATATAGATAATGTGTGTCTGTGATATTTTAAGAATATTGTAAAATCGAGGTGTAAAAAACCTCATTTCAACATACGTTTGGAAATGGCAAACCTAATCATAATTCCTTTAATATAATTTCCTATGAGAGAACTGGTTACACAGATACTCATTTTGGCAACAACATAATAAAAGGATTCAAATGAATTATTTTGTTGCTGTGCTGCTGTTTAAATTGTTGTTTCTTGTTACAACTCCTCTAAAAGTAGAATTCCTCTATAAATTCTGACTAAGTGCAGGCCCCAGGAAAGGACATACCCCTGGAAGACCTGCTATGTGGGAAAAGAGCTAACAATTGACAGAGTGATGAAGGGCTCACACAATCGCTAACATTTCACAAATTCCCATGGGGACACATTTATTAGTAACCTGTCTCATAATTGTGATAACAAGAATAAGAGAAATTAAAAATATATATGGGGTTTAGTTTCATGAAAATTGTTGATCTTTATCTAGCACAGCGCAGGTCATCTGGGAAGGGGAGGAGGATTGCATTTGTATTTCAAGTAGATTCTCCATACTGTTCCTTTCAATTAAGTTTTCAAGGTGCACTTAAGTGTAATGTGACCCATTAGAGACATACCGTCGACAAAGGTATCAAGTCCATGCGACTGGTGTCTGCCCATAGAAAATGCCAAAGGATATTGATGCTCAACCCAAGGACAGGGGCAGCAATGTGGGGACTGCCTTGGGGTGGGGAAAGGGTGAGGCTGGGTGAGGGAGGGGAAGGGGAGAAAAGTAGGAATAATTGTAACAGCTTAAACAATAATAAAAATACATAGAAATAAATACCATCACTGAGATTAAAATGCAAATTAAAGAAAGATTTTTAAAAAACTCTTTGCAAAATATTGAATGTGGGCCCACGTTTTTAAGAATGTTTCAGTTATGTGACATGAGAAACATATATAGGTAGATTGATTATCACCATTCAAAATCCAGAGTGATGATTTACACAGACTGACAGAGAATGAATTGAGAGGGGCACCCAAAATTCACTATAAAATACATGGAGATAGTTCTCCACATCCCTGTAAGCCTCCTTCTCTGTGCTAAAGCATCCTCATTCTTTCAACATTGCCCTGAAGGTTGATTTCCAGGTCTATCTCTATGTTAGTTGCCTAACTAGCCTGTTAGTTCCAGGCCTAACTATCTCCATGTTAGTAGCAGAACCCTTTTGCGTTACTCTTGCTTCTGCTCGCCCATGTCAGTAAGAAGTGGGTACACAGTCTGGGTATGATTTCTCTATGTGGTCCATATCCACTCTTTACAACAGATGGGTATCCATGCTCCCTGAGACCTCAGGTGGCAGAGATCTGAGTAGTACAGACATTACACACACTTGGTAGCAGCTTTGTTTAGCTATGCTGTCATAGGGAAACATTTTAGTAACATCTATATAAGCTTTTTCTGCCAAGCAAGGAGTGGGGAGCGTAGGTTGAGACCCGCTATTCTATTTATAGGGTTATAGATGTTATATTTCCTTTACAGCCTAAGATTATGGCACAGTTTTCAAACATCTTTCCCCATACTGTTGATGAATAGTAAACTTGTGTCAATTCAAATGCCATTAACCAATCATTTTCATGGTGTTTATGCAAATTATATTAATCACTGACAGAAACAGAAGTTTTGTATACTGAACTCACCTCATTAGTCCCATCTTTCAAGACTTAAACTTTTTTTTGGTTTATAAATAATATTAGGAATTGCTGCAATGTTTAGCCATCTATCAACTTGACATAAGTGCTATATTCTTAGGTATGTTACTGGTAAAAGTGTCACAGAGGGCAGAGCCAAGTTCAAAATGCCGTTAATACTACAGGACAACTCTCCAACTTCACTGGGGCTGACATGGACCCCAGAAGCAGCCTCACAGTGTGGTAATAAGTACCTGGCTCTGAATTAAGAGAAACAGTTTTTAATACCAGCTGTGCTGTGTTTGTGTGTGTGGTGGTGGTAGTGGAGAGTGGGAGAGGGGGCAGGGAGTGTGACATCAACTGAGATACTCAGTCTTCTCCATACTCCTATTTTGTCATCTATAGAAGGAAGAACCATAAAAATATTAGTGGCTGCAGGATCACAGGCAACAATCTCACATAATATCCTTTTACTATAGATGTGGAAATAGGACCAAGAATAGGCTCGAAATGGATGTATAATTTGCCCAAGGCCACACACAAAGAGAAGACTGGTGCTCTATCTCCCTTCTGTTTTACATCCTGGTAGATGAGAAAAATTATGGGAACATGAAATGGTCTCCAACCAGATGGTTTCAATACAGTTTGCAGTTACGATGGCTCCACTGTGCTACATGTGAAAATGTGACTGAGAAAGAAAACTTTGTATAACAAGATGATGTGCCAGAGATACAGACCCAGTAAGCCCTGGGATTGGCCATACTATGGGGTAAAAAATGAAAAAAAAAAGATTTAAAAATACCATTTATTCCTCTGTCTTCCTCCTCCCTTTTATAATCCAAAAAAGAAGAAATATAATTACTTAGAAAAAGACTATGGTTTGCCAATCACTTGTACTGGATGGAAACTGGATGTCTAGCCCAGCATTGCCTCATGTATCTGGTCACTAAATCTCTCCAATCCCCAGAGTTTTCATTAAAGCCAAGATTAATATCCTTCATAAGATTACCAATGGGATAGACTTGATGCACCTGAAAGACACTGAGCCTTTCAGACATTTTAGCTATGGGTGTAGTTCTACTGGTGCAGAACCCCCAGCCCCAAGTTCCCTCTCTCTCCATTCCTTCTCCTATTCAGTCTACTCCAGGAGATTTTCTGGAAAGAGTTAGGCACTAATTCACATTATGACTCAGTGGGGAAAATGTTCTGTGCTTATACAGAACCATGATTTTCTGTCAGCTGAATCTGTCAGTTCAGGGGTTTCAAAAAGAGATTAATCTAATTTGTCATTTAAACCCACCCTGTGACTAAGAATGAAACTCCTGAGCAGACAGGGGTCAAGAGGCTGGAGTGTTTCAGGTGGTGCAGACTAAGCCAAAGCCACTGGCACTTCTATAGGATATCACCACTGGTACAGGGTTATACAAACTTGTTACAGAGAAAAATATTACAGCCACTGTCTTCCATTTTCCTTTTATAAAGCCAAAGAAGAGATTTTAAAAATACCAGTTGAAATGAGCTGAAGGGAAACTAGTTGTCAGTTAAGTGGCATTTCTGAACTAAATGCTTGAAGATTAAACTATTCTGCAAAAAAACTAAAAATGGCTTAACATGTTATTTTTCCAAATATAAAACTTCATTCTCTTTCCTTTTAAGCACTTGGAATGACAACTATACAAACTGTTGATAGAAATAATATTAAGTGATACAATACAATACTGGAATTACAAACCAAGTGACAAACTTCACTGGTTTTATTTGAACATTACCTTTATTCTTTATAGCTTTTCCTAATCTCTTATTATAATTTACTTTAAAACTCAGAATTGTAATCACAACTTTACTTGAAAAGAGAACACAGAAGAACTGTACAATTGAATATTAATACATGAACACAGGATCAAAGAAATTGCTTCATCATTTAGCTATTTACATTAGTCCTTTCATATAAGAACCCCCACAAAAATATTATACCAGCAAATCAAAAGGAATACATATAGAATCAAACAATAACAATGATGGCTTAAAATATAAAAGCTAAAGTATTCTAAATGTGAAACTTTCACACATACAGCACCCACTGCATGTATATGTGTATATATAACATATACATGTATATAAAATCTATCTAATTGAAATGAATGACCAATTAACTTGATCAAACTCTCATACCTAAAGATACTGTCATCACACATTGGGTGTAACTACAACTTTGACAGTTTGGTATTGTGCTTTCAGTCAAGATAAAATTGTTCTCATCCTCAATATCTTACACAATTTCAGTCAACTTAATTGAGATGTTAAATGGTCTCCACTGATGTAAATGTAAATGCTTTATAATAACATGAAAGTAGTCATTATATAACGTATTCCTGTTCACAGATTGCCTATTTTAAAACTAATACAATCATACCATAAAATCCTTGACGAATCATTCATTTCTACACGTTTGATGAAACATGACTACACCTTCCCCTTGAGAACACCCAGCACTGTGTCCAATTTGCATGTACCATGGTATCACAGCCTGACCCTTTTAATGATTGTTTAAAGTTGCAGCAGAGAAAACTGTAGGTTCCTACTCTCAAGCCAGGCTGCATGAAAATTGTTTGTTTCTGTAACTGAGAGAATACCCACTTATCTCTTGGGCTAATAAGGAACAGATTTGCAAAGAAAACTGACTTCATAGAAATAAAGCACTCTGGATGAGGGCCAAAGAAGGAATTGATAGGAATAACTGAAAAGTATTTAAAAATTGTTTTCACATGACTGAAATAATTCGCATTGATTTTTTTGAATCACGTAAGCATAACAGATAGTGAACTATTAAAATTTCAGTTAACGGACAAATCAGTCAAAAATTGCTTATGTGGTTGGATAAGCTTAGGATATAATTTTGGACCCAGCACTTTTTCACACTGGAAGACAGATGAAATTAAACCCTAACAGTGAATCTAGCAAACTGCTCTAATATGACTATTATATTTAAAAGAAAACAAACAGAAAAAAATTATTTAAAGTTAACACTCTTAATACGCAATTATTTTTCAGATTCAATTATGCTATACAAAAGCAAACAAAAATGGATAGAACTAATTTTCTCTGTAATGTAACATCAAATCAATTTGCAACATCTAGCTCTTCAATTTTAATAAACTAAAAGACTCAAAAGAAGAGCCATAAAGAGAGACCCAGAAGGTCACTTCATAATACTCAAGGGAAGAATCCACCAAGAAGACATAAACATTGTAAATATATATGCACCCAACATAGGAGCACCTAAATACATCAAGAAAATCTTAGAGGACTACAAGAAAGATATTGACAGCAACACAATTACAGTAGGGGATTTTAACACCCCACTGTCAAAAATGGACAGATCTTCCAAACAAAATATCAACAAACATACTGTGGCATTGAACAACACTCTAGATGAAATGGACTTAACTGATATATATAGAGCCCTTCATCCCAAAGAAACTAAATACACATTTTTTTTTCAAATGCACATGGAACATTTTCAAAGATAGACCACATGATAGGACACAAAACAAGCCTCAACAAATTCAAGAAAATTGAAATCATACCAAGCATTTTCTCTGATCGCAAGGGACTGAAACTAGAAACCAACCCCAAGGGGAAAAACCCAAAATACTCAAAATCCTGGAGATTGAATAGCATGCTATTAAACAATAAATGGGTCAAGAATGAAATCAGGAAGGAAATCAAAAAGTTTCTGGAAACAAATGAAAATAAACTCACGATAACCCAAAACCTTATGGGACACAGCAAAGGCAGTCCTCAGAGGGAAGTTCATATCGATACAGGCCTACCTAAAAAAGATAGAAACATTTCAAACAAACAACTTAACCCTACACCTACAAGAACTCAAGGAACAACAACAAAGACAGCCAAGAGCAAATAGAAGGAAGGAAATAACAAAGATCAGAGTAGAATTAAATGACATAGAGACTAAAAGCACAATTCTAAGGATCAATGAATCCAGGAACTGGTTCTTTGAAAAGATAAACAAAATTGACAAGCCTTTAAGCAGGTTCATCAAGAAAAAAAGAGAGAGGACTCAAATAAACACAATCAGAAATGAAAGATGAAAGATTACAACTGACACCACAGAAATACAAAGGATTGTAAGAAATTACTATGAAGAACTGTATGACAAGAAATATGAAAAGCTAGGTGAAATGGACAAGTTTCTAGAAAAATATAATCTTCCAAAACTTAATGAAGAAGCAGAAAGCCTGAACAGACCAATAACAGCAGATGAAATTGAAGCAGTGATCAAAAAACTCCAGACACACAAAAGCCCTGGACCAGATGGTTTCACAGGAGAATTCTACGAAGCATTTAAGGAAGAGCTAACACCTATCCTTCACAGACTATTCCAAAAAATCCAAAATGATGGAAGACTCCCAAACTCTTTTTATGAAGCCAGCATCATCCTAATCACAAAACCAGATAAAGACACAACAAAGAAAGAAAACTTCAGGCTAATATTGCTGATGAACATAGACACTACATTCCTCAACAAAATATTGGCAAACCACATCCAACAATACATTAAAAAAATCATACACCATGACCAAGTGGGATTCATCCCAGGGATGCAAGGATGGTTCAACATTCGCAAATCAGTAAATGTAATACATCACATAAACAAAAGCAAAGACAAAACACATGATCATATCAATAGATGCAGAAAAAGCATGTGATAAGGTACAACACCCATTTATGATAAAAACACTCAGTAAAGAGGGAATAGAGGGAGCATTCCTCAACATAATAAAGGCCATATATGAGAAACCTACAGCCAACATCATACGCAATGGGCAAAAACTAAAATCTTTTCCACTAAGATCAGGGACAAGGTGGTCCACTTTCACCACTTCTATTCAATATAGTATTGGAAGTCTTAGCCACAGCAATTAGACAAGAAAAGGAAATAAAAGGCATCCAACTCAGAAAGGAGGAAACAAAACTATCTTTGTTTGCAGATGACATGATAGTGTACATAGAAAATCCTATAGACTCAACCAAAAAGCTGCTCAACCTAATAAATGAATCTGGCCAAACAGCTGGATACAAAGTCAATATCCAGAAATCAAAGGCATTTTTGTATAACAACAATGAAACAGCAGAAGCAGAAATCAAGAAAAAAAAATCCCATTCGATATAGCAAAAAGAAAAATAAAATACCTAGGAATAAACCTAACCAAGGAGGTAAAAGACCTGTATGCAGAAAACTACACAACACTGAAGAAAGAAATCAAGGAAGACACACACAAAAAAATGGAAGCATATACCATGTTCATGGATCAGAAGAATTAATATCATCAAAATGTCCATACTACCCAAAGCAATTTACAAATTCAATGTAATACCTATTAAAATACCAATGGCATATTTCATGGACAGAGAACAAACACTTCAAAAATTTATATGGAACAATAAATGACCCCGAATAGCTGCAGCAATTTTGAGAAAGAAGAGCAAAGTAGGAGGAATCACAATACCTGATACCAAAGTGTATTACAAAGCCACTGTAATCAAAACAGCCTGGTACTGGCATAAAAACAGGCACATGGACCAGTGGAACAGAACAGAGAGCCCAGAAATAAACCCAAATCTCTACAGTCCATTAATATTCAGCAAAGGGGGCAGCAACATAAAATGGTGTAAAAATAGCCTCTTCAACAAATGGTGTTGGGAGAACTGGACAGCTATGTGCAAAAAAAAATGAAACTCGAGCACCAACTTACACCATGCACAAAAATAAATTCAAGGTGGATAAAAGATTTAAATATAAACTGTGACACCATTAAAGTCCCAGAGGAGAACATAGGCAGGAAAGTCTGAGATATTTCATGCAGCAACATTTTTACTAATATGTCCCCTAAAGCAAGGGACATAAAGGAAAGAATAAACAAATGGGATCTCATCAAAATAAAAAGCTTCTGCATGGCTAAAGAAAACAGTATTAAAATAAAAAGAGAACCGACTGTACGGGAAAACGTATTTGCCAATGATACCTCAGACAAGGGATTAATCTCCAGAATATATAAAGAACTTACATGACTCCACTCTAAAAAGACAAGCAACCCAATTAAAAAATGGGCAAAGGACTTGAACAGACACTTCTCCAAGGAGGACATACAGAGGATCCAGAGACACATGAAAAAATGCTCAGTATCGCTAGCTATCAGAGAGATGCAAATTAAAACCACAATGAGATACCACTTCACACCAGTCAGAATGGCCATCATAAACAAAGCAACCAACAGCAAGTGTTGGAGAAGCTGTGGAGAAATGGAGACCCTAGTGCACTGTTGGTGGGATTACAGACTGGTACAACCACTATGGAAAACAGTATGGAATTTTCTAAGAAAACTAAAAATGTATCTACCTTTTGACCCAGCAATTCCACTGCTAGGATTATATCCTAAGAACTCTGAAACACCAATCCAAAAGGACCTATGCATCCCAAAGTTCATAGCAGCACAATTTACAATAGCCAAGTGTTGGAAGCAGCCTAGATGCCCATCAGTAAATTAATGGATCAAAAAACTATGGTACATTTACACAATGGAATTCTATGGAGCAGAAAGAAAGAAGGAGCTCCTACCCTTCGCAACAGCACGGATGGAACTAGAGAGCATTATGCTCAGCGAAATAAGCCAGGCAGTGAAAGACAAATACCATATGATCTCACCTTTAACAGGAACCTAATCAACAAAATAAATAAACAAGCATAATATAACCAAAGACACTGAAATTGAGAACAGGTTGACAATCACCAGAGGGGAGCGGGAGGGAATTTTGGGGGAAAAGGGGAAAGGTTTAGAGCAACAAGTATAAAGGACACATGGACAAAAACTGGGGGGGGGGGTGGAAATGGGAGGGAGGTGGGGAGGGCTGGGGCAATGGGTTGGGTTGGGAGTAAAAGACAGAAAACTGTACAAGAATAACAATTAAAATAAAAAAATAAACCAAAAGTACATTTGCTTTCATTTATATATGCATATGCAGATACACAAAATTATTTGATGGAGTGGTTATGTGAAAAACACAATTAATGAAATAGATATATGTTATTATAAAGTAGTGGCCTAACTCAGAAAAACTGGTACGTACAGACATTTTTATCATACTAGCAGTCGAAGTTAAGAGGAGATAAAAATTAAACTGTGTTTTTAAATTTGAAAACTATTTAATGGCTGAAAAAGAGAGGTCAACTAATTATTTTCTTCTCTTTCTCTTACCATTAACTGAAACATAGTTATTATAGAAAACTATTAAAGGGATGGTTGTGCTTTTCATTGCTAGAAGTGCTAAATGACAATTAAGTTTAGGAGAGTTTAATATTATGACACAGTCAGATATGAAGTTTTCAAACTTTCATCATTTTGCTCATTCTCAGTAACAGTTAATTTATATATCCAACTATTCTCCATTAGATTTGTATGAATGTCCAGAGCTGTGCATCACAGCATTATACAAGCTGCAAATCCATGGGAGGCTTATTTTGCACTGAACATAAAAAATAACAAGATGCTACTTCTTTGTCCACCACTGTGAAGGTTATACTTTGGAATTAAGCTAAATGAACAGACACACGATTAAGGTGACTCTCAATTTTTTCATATAAAGCATCACTAAAGTCATGAGAGAAATGGTACAATGTGGGAGAGAGAAGTAAGCACTAGACTGGGGGATATCCTGACTTTTAGCCTGAGCTTGGACACGTACTAGCTGTTCTCTCTTAGACAACTCAACCTGTCTAATACTTAATTTCCGCATTTGAAAAATGAAGACATCAAAACAGAGAACATTTATACACTTGAGTAGCTCAAAACTAAGATTAATTTATCTCTGGATGTGAGAAACATACATGAAATTTGCAAATAAACCAGTGGTTCTCCAACTGGGCTGTTCTTGTTCATCACCTGAGGAAATTTAAATATTGCTTCTCCCTGGGATTCAGCTCAGAACAATTAAAGAAAACTCTCTGTGGGTGGGTCAAGGCATTGGTATGTCTTAAAGGCTCCCTGAGTAATTCTAATATAGCACCAGGGTAGAGGGGTCTGCGGCAGCACTGCACCCAATAGAGGCTATTGTGGTATAGTGCAAATTAAGAGCTTTATTTTCTCATTTCTGAGCATTCGTTTTCTCATTCATTCACTAAACTTTTATTATACACCTCTTAGATGCTAAGCAACACACTACATTCAAAGGATACAAAGACTTTTCTAAAAAGTAAATTACATCCCCTGCCAACAAGAAACTTATTTCAGCAAATATTTTTAAAATTTTTTGTGACTGTTACATTGGTAGTTGTTCTGTCAGAACCAGCATGCAAATGTCGCTGCTATTGGTTTTAAAAATTACTATGCAGCATAACACGTACAAAGAAAGTGGCAAACCTCAGTTCTTCAACTCTGTGTCAGGTACGTTTCCTTAATTCAGTGTTTTTTTTTCCCCCAAATAGACTTTATTTTAGCAACTGACATTAGCATATGGTGTTTCAAAATACTAAATGGAATTCAATCAGGCAAATGCTTACTATTTCATTTTTTAAGATTGGACATAATGGCAGAAGAAAGTTCTAAATGGGATTGATAATAAGATTTTGAAAATCTGGCTTTTTATTTCTTACCATATAATCTAAGCAGTGATGCTCAAGAAAAGTAAACAGCAGCTATTTTAAATGTATGTATTCATAAAGAGTATTCACAAGCACATATATACATTGAAACCTCAATGATAAATTTAGTTTTATTTAGACTTTTCAGCCATAATTGTTACTTCCATTATTTTGGTCAATTTAATCATTTGTGTGCATTAAGTAAATACTTAGGGCTGTGAAAACATACAATCTATTCACTTCCCCTAACATTTGAAAAATAAAGCAACATTGCCGTAAAAATGTGCATGTTGGTATTTTAATATGCTGAGCTGATTCCTGCCTTCTCATAGCCAACTCATAACTCCTTTAAGATCCTTTTAACTGTTTGTTGGTTTAAACATTGTATTATGAGTTAAAGAATAGACACATCTAAAAGGTGTCACTGAGGCAGGAGATAGCATAGGAAGAACTCTGAGTCTGTACTGCTGTTGGCTGGCCATCATCTAGGGTCTAGGTTTCCAGGCAACACCTTTTAGCATTTAGGTAGGATAGATAGTAAACCAAGGCAGGAAGGAGGAGGGAGACATGTTTCACCCACTAACTCAGCCTGGTAATATTGCCACGTGCTCCAACATCACAAGAAACACTGTTAGCATGGGGGGGAGGGAAGTCCTTGAAATTCTATGTATCATTTCTACTATCTGGGAAAGAAAGCCTTGAAACCGTGTACACATCACAAGGCTTGGAAAGGGGAAGAGGGAGGGGTCCACAGTGCCCAAAGAAAAAGCCCATAAAACTACTTTGGTTAATTACCTGTCTCCTGTCACATATCTCTTTTACAACAAAATGAACAAATGGAGTTGGAAGCAAGATAAGGATTGAGGGTAACAGAGCCCCACACATACCTGTATTTGGGTAGTCACCTGCCCTCCGGAGAGCTGGCATCACCTTACCTATAAACCAATATGTAACTTCTTCACCCCCTTCCTGCCAACTATATATATCTTTAGAACAAAGGACCTGGGGCTCTTGCCATCCCTGCTCTTGCCTTTCTCCCCTACTGTGGCAAGGCCTGTTCTCTTCTAGTAGAATGTACCACTGATAAACCCTGCTTGCACGCTAAAGACTTGCTGACCTGTGATTCTTTATTGTACCAGCAAGAAGAACCAGGTTTCTCCTGCTAACATCACATTGCTTAAGTGCTTCAAAGCATACCATTTTGCCTAGTTCCTGTAAATGAGTGGTTTGCCTTTATATATTACTTGAGAATTTTTAAAAGCAATATTTTCTGAATGAAATGAGAATTATATGGTGTTACAAAAGAACGATGGGATCAAATGCATGGAATAGCTCTGCTATTGATTTGTGTTTGTATTATTGAAGTGTTCAGCCTCATTTATTAATCAATGCAACCAGTCATAGTCCAAATAATTTCTACTGTTGACCCCCTTTGATTTGGATATTCTAGGGTTCTGTCTTTCCTTAAAGATCATAAACATTCCAACAACAGATTAGGAAATCAAATGTTTATGAGATGGCATGAAGTGGAGAACTGAGAAGAGAACGTGGAGCTTATGGGGGAAGGACACACCCAGAACAGAAAGGAGGAGACAAAAAATTGCTGAAACATTGGAAAGTAGGAACCTCTACCTTTTTTTTGAAATAATTCCAACATCAAAGAAAAAGGTACAAGACTAGCACAAAGACTTTCTATATACTCTTCACCCAGGTTTCTATAAATGTTTTAAGAAAATGTTGAAGAGAAACATGTTTATCATCATGGTTCAACAGTTTGTGAGATAATTGGCAGGGGGTCACCAAGACCACCCACTCTGGGGGCTTCCCCTTTGCAGGAGGAAGTAAGGCTCATGGAGAGTTCATGCACAGTGGACAAACAAATATATCTACGATGTCAATGGCCGAAGCATCAGAGCGGAATGAATGCATACAACATGCTTTTCAAAGAAGGAATGGCAGGATTCGGTGGATTGCCACAATTGTAAAACACAAAAGAGACATTGTACACCAGATTATAAAATTTCATGGGTAGCTGACCAGGAGGAGAATGGTGCTGCTAAGGGAAGTGAACAGTTGGAAGGGTGGCGATGGGGCTGTATGTGCTCCAATGGGGCTGGCCACCAGGACCTTGGCCTTCCCTGCCACTCTTCCCTCCCAAGCTTTTGTTCTACCCACACTTTCTCTACTCTCCCATATCTGTCAGATAGCACAGCTGTCTTTTCCATTTACCTTGGCATAGTCTTCACCTTTCATCAGATCTTATCCCTGTTTTCTTATTAAAAGAATAATGAGGAAAGCTTATATAATGCATAGTGATCTCACATGAAATAAAACACTTTACAGAACAGTAGAAATATGTCTATTATGTGCTGACAGAATGAATGATTCCAACTCCACATGTAGAGTGGAAAAAGCAAAAAACAATTTACATATTCTGGGAAAAATCCTCTTTTTTTAATTGTTCACACTATTACAGATGTCCCCCATTTCCCCCCCTCTACCCACTTTCTCCCAGCCCTGACCCGCCTCCCTGGCCTTTACCACATTGTTGTCTGTGTCCATGGGCTCTTATATATGCACATATGTTCCTTGGCTAATCTCTTCCAGTACCCACCCTCCTCTCCCCTCTGAGATCTGTCAGTCTGTTTGTTCTATGAATCTATGCCTCTGGGTTTATTTCATTCATCAATTGATTTTGTTCATTAGATTCTACATATGAGTGAGACCATACGGTATTTGTCTTTCTCTGACTGACTTAATATTCTCAAGGTCCATCCATGCTGTCAGAAAGGATAATGGTTCCTTCTTTTTTATAACTGCACAGTATTCCATTGTGTAAATATACCACAGCTTTTTTATCCGTTCATCTACTGATGGGTACTTGGGCTGTTTCCAGAGTTTGATTATTGTAAAGAATGCTGCTGTGAGCATACATGCATAGGGGTGCATATATTCTTTTGATTGGTGTTTTGGGATACTTAGCAAAGCCCTCTAAGATTTTGTCCCTAGGGCAGAAGTAGTTTTCAAACTTCAGTATGCATCGGAACCATCCAGAGTGTATGTTAAGATACATTGCTTACACTACATCCCCGAGTTTCAGATTCTGTAGATCTGAGGTGAAGCCCAAGAATGGGAAGCTCTAGCAAGTTCTCAGGTGGTGGTGATACTGCTGATCAGGGACAACACCTTGAGAACCACCACCAGGGGGTACGTCAATACAGAGATCTGTTAATTCTGCCCAGGAAGTAAATAAAGTGAGGGATGGGGAGAAGGATAGAAAGAAGAGGCTCTTTACTAATTTTATTTACTTATCCTTTCTCATATACATAAAGGGAATTGCCATTAAATGAGATGTAACCAAGAGATATTAGGTTTTGAGAGGTTCCCCTACATGCTGCCACTGGTGGTTTTACCAAGCTATTTTGAGTTTGGTAAAAACAGCTAAACAGAAGCTAATTGTAACTTGGTAATTTGTGTTCATAGGAAATAGAGATAATATTGCTTAAGGGGGAAAGAGGGTGAGAAATAGGTATTTAACTATATGATATGTTAACATTTCCTATCCTTAATTTCCCTTTATCATGAGAGCATACCACAGACCACCATTTATTGTATCAGCGTATCAACTTATTATTTTAGAAATATGTTTAGACTTTGTCTAAATAAATTGGATTGACTAAAGCAGATCACGCTCAAGTCATAAAGGCGTATTTCTAAAACACCCCCCAGCCCTGTCAAGTAAAACTTAAATATGTTCTGTGATAACTCATATTCAGATAAAAGGCACTCATCATTTTAAAAACATTGACCAAAGCAGTTAACTACTTTTTTGCCAGTTGGTTGCATGATACTAATTTATAGGAAACCTATGTATAATAAAGCCAACATAGACCATTCAACCCAAGTTTTATTCTAGTTTATGTTTTAAATGAAGTATAAACCTATAATATATTTTACTAGTGCTTCTCAGATCAAATTATTCATCCCTTCACAACTTAAAAATAAATACAATTTAACCCTCTCATTCTTGGCTATTTTGTTGTATACTAAATAGCTATAATCTTGTTGAAAAGGCAGAATTGCCCTTTATTTTCATTTTTTTCCTCCTCAGATTTTGACAGTTACTCATTGCACAAAATATTCTCTGTATTTAATAGACAATTAGTACTAACATTGAGTTTGCAAGTTATAGATTGTACATTTTAATTACTAGAAGTATCCCTTCACTTACAGTGTTAATGAACAAATAGACCAGCACAATTACAGTTTTAATTGGGCATTGGTAATTCTTTCCAGTGGGCTCTTCTTCAGTCTTATTCATAAGAAATTGTGTAAGTCTGCAGCAATTCCAGACTTCTGCCTGTGCTCTCCTTTCCTTGCCCTGAGCCAGATTCTCAAGCATGGATTTTACCCAATGTTGGGTTACAGAGAAGGAGAACTGAGTCTGAGTCATGATTTTTCCTTCCTGTAGCTTTATGACCTTGGACAAATCATCACCCATTTCTTGTATTCAGTTTCTTCATCTGTGAAATAACACAGTTAACCTAGATAACACTGGCCATCCTTTTACACTTTTAATTCGAAAGCAGAACACATTTTCCAAGAGAGCTCTCCAGCAATTCTGTAGAGGTCATCACCCACAGTTGGAAATTATCCTGGTAAAGAATTGAAAATTTCCAGTTGGGATAAATTAAGGGTTTTTAGTCTTTCTTTAGAGGTCTATGAATACACTTGACTCCAGAATATAGCGTAAGTGATTTCATAAAATATTCAGTTTGTTAGAGGCAGTGGCACAATGGTAAAAGTTGAACCACTGGCTTTTAAAAAACAAAAGCTGTGAGTTATCATGGTTGCTGACTTCACAGCACTCATACCCCCACAAGACTGATTTCCAGCTACAAATGCAGTAACACTGGACACTGAACGTGAAGTTGCATTGAGGGAGCATGCAGAATTGCCCAGCTGCTATGGGCCAGCTTCAGGACATAAAGAACCATTAACTCTTGGGGCAGGGACTTAGTTCCACCACTATTCCTAACTCTGTGTGAGATTTTAAGCAAGTTATTTAACCTTTTCAGACTCTTACCCCAAATAAAATTCCTTATCAAATTTCTTACCTATCGAGTGAAAAAATAGCATTTGTTCTGGCTTTTGTGGCTACAATAACATATCAGATGTAAAAGCACTTTGAAAAATTGAACTCCTTTCCAAATGCAAATTACAATTACTATTACTTTTATTAAAAGGAAAATTTCACATGCAATAAGTGCATTTAAAATTACTTTCAACAAACTACAGCTACCAATCCTCCTGATTAAGGTTCTTTTCGCTGCAAGAAACAGAAATCCACTCAAGATAATTTAAGTAAATTTGAAGGAAATTGGCCATTTCTGTGTCATTTGAGTATTGAAAGCAGCAGGGATTAAGGTCAGCCTTATTTCCTCAGAACTTTCAGATTCTCTAGCTCTGGCTTTCTCCAGTCTTTCCATGCATATACGTTAGGCAGCTGCTAATAAATAGCTCCCTTGTTCCCAAACTCCCTGCCAAACAGCCTAATAATGCACTCTATGGTTCTCAGTTCAAATTTGAGAAAGAGGGAAGCATAAAGGGTGAGAGTGCAGGAAATTGGGGGAAAGAGAGAAGGGGAAGGGAGAGGGAAAGATTAATTTATTTAGGTGTTTACCCACTGTATTTGGGGAAGGTGTACATACCTGTCTCCAACAGGTGTGGCCAGGAATATGATTCACACAAGTCAGAGAGCTGCCTTGTAGTTAGAGCAACCACACTGATAGATCCTTTTAGTGAAAATGTTAAAAATCAACATCACTACTGTTAACAATTGGATGCTCCTTCTGGGAAGTCACTTATGTTTTTTTGAGGCCAAGAGCTGTTTGACAATAATGGGAAATTTGGAGAAATAGGAATTTAGCATCTGGTGGCTCAATTATGGCTTATGAGATTCAGCTAGGGCATGAATGCTGCTTTAAAAACTTACTATAATATTAAAATATTAATCAAATAGTGTAAATTCCCTTGGAAATCCCATCAGTAGTAGGACTGATAGAAAACCAACTTCTAAGTCTCATGCTGTAGTGAAGTCAAATGTTATAGCTTAAACAGACTGGAAAGTTGTATGTGGAGCTTTTTGACAAAAGCCAGGATTCAGTGAAGCTGCAGATTTATGATATAGGGTAGTGTCACCTGAAATAAAGGGAACTTTATGTCACAAGCCTTATTAGTCAGCACCTTAAACCACAACCCACTGAAACTGCAGCCACCTATAAAGTTACAGCTACACTGGAGACAAGAGCTGTCAAACAGTTGGAAAAGCTCCCCAAACTCCTGCAGCGTTAGCAGCCCTGAGAGAGAGAGAGAAGCAAAGTGTCAAGAAACAAACCCGAAAGAAAATAGATAAGAGAGCCATACTCTGCTAACATGCTGAACAAAATAGAGATTAATTGCTTTCTAGAAAAGTGCATTCTCTCTAGCAGACAGGGACCAGCAGGAGGATTGCATGCCCTGCTGGTCATTTTTCAAGAATTTCTTACTTTGGTCCAAAATGATGTCACAAATCACAGGGACAAACATGAAGAACTCTGACAAGTGGAAAATTTGCTCTGGTATAAAAACACATAAATAAATTGCCTTAGATCTAGAGTTAAAAATAAGTCAGCTTGAGATGGAGGGAAGACACTATTTTAAATTCCAGGTATTATTTCTTAATAGTCAAACTGTATGAGATTCAATGAAGCAGACAGTTGATTCTACATCCAGAGCTTCAGGTCTAAGTGTTATGTTCAGTGTTTGATTTTGTTACTTAGTGAACAGGGTTACAGATTGCCAAGAGAATTTTAATTATTGTGCAAAAGATTATATCAAAAAGTTATAGTTATTTTAAATTTGTGACTTTTATAGGCTTATTGCATATTTAATTTTGGAAGGGAAAAGAGTAAAACTCATTGTGGACTACCCAAGGATCACTTACAAGACAGATGCTCAACAGTGGCTTGATTTTTTATACCAAGGTGTAAAATTGAAAAACTCTGTGGAAGAATAATATGTTGTATAATTAATCTATGTGTTTCTTAATATTTACAATCTCTTCTCACCCCAGTTCCATCAGAGAATTGGCCCTGTGCTCACTAACTCGACAGAGGGTTTGGCTGGGCAGAAAAAAAGATTCCTGCAATTCTTTCTGGTTATGAGCTCCCAAACCCTAGGCTCTTAAGAAAATTTAGAGCACTTACAGAACTGATAACAGAAATAGGATCCAGATAGATAATAAGTGTGGCAAACAGAAACACACGGGGAGAAAACTTTCCAATAAGATCAAAGGAAATTTCCCGGAGTGGGTAGAGGGGTGTGTGTGAGAAGAGGATTAAGGGTGTTTGGCCGGCTGTGTGGGCTCATTGGTAGCACTTCCAGCGACGAGAAATGGCTCTAAAATGCATCTAGACACATGGGGCCCGGGCAAAACATCAAAGACAGATTTTGTGTTCCCAATAGAGAAAATAGACAGCCACGAGCTCCTCGTGACCATGAAGATGCCATCTTACTTTAACCTGTCTGGGTACATGGCTCAAACACAAAGTGAGGTTGACAAAGAAGATTAAAGACTGAGAAAGAGATTTAAAGAATGTGGCAGGAGAGGGGACTAAAACCAGAGTTAAGTTTGGTTATAGAAAATTAAAATGTATTTTTTTGCCCACTCTATATTGTGGGACACAATTTGCATTTGCTTTATAACATATGTATTTACTATCTGAGAAAAAACTGAAATGATATTCTTCCTGTAATAATTTAAAAATAACGAATCAACTTGCAATGCTTATGAAATGGTAACATGGTTTAGAACCAGGGAAATGACAAACTTCTGAGAGCTCTGGTAAATAGCTATATTCTTGTGGGACACAGATTGCTTGAAAGAGCAAAATGATAAACTATTTGAAAATATGTATCAGGTATATATAAAAGTTAAAAAATTTCCTACATTCCTATTTCTTACATCATAGTGTTATGATGCTAAGAATGCATAAAAAATTGACATTAATGGAAGGAGGAAGTACTAAAAATTAAGTAGTATTATCCAAATAGTTAATAACCAATTATCTCAAGGCTAGTTAAAAAACAAAGCCAGCAAGAAAGAGACAAAAATAGTTACAATTAATTAAATCAACAAAGGCTTTTTCATTCATAATCCATTAGACTAGAGTCAGAGAGTGGCAAGCTGCACCACAGTAACCATTTCTCACATTTAAATAGAGCTGTGAAAAGTGTTTGTGCATATAAGATCTTCTTGAATCTTCATAACTTGATGAAGTATATAGAAAAGCTACATAAATAAATAAATAATACAATTTCAGCTGTGACAAGTGCTCGGAAGAAAAATAACAAATAACGGAGGATTAGAGCTGTGTGTATGTGTGTATTTTGCTGTGTCAGCGGTCGGGAAAGAAAGAAGTAAGATTTGTGCAGAGACCTGAGTGCACCATTCAGAGATGCAACAGAGAGTGTTTTAGAAAGAGGACAGCAAACATGTAATCAGGGATTCCAAATAAGGTAAGTCGGGTGGCAAAGAAATGAATAAGTTAGTGACAGTCCATGTGTTCAGAAAGACCATAAGGAAGACTGTTATAGGTCAAATTCGGGAGTTTATATTTTACTCTGAGTGTGATAATGAGTCATTGAAAAACTTCAGCAAGGCACAGGATCTGATTTTTTTTTTTTTAATATGATAGAGGCTATGGTATGGGTAAGTGACTATAGCATGGCCAAGGTAAAAGCATGGAGACCACGGCAGGTGAGAGGTCACAGTGGCTTGGGGGGTAGTAGTGTAGATGATGAGTTGTTGTTCAATTTGAGACACACTTTGAAGGTGTAGTCAACAGGACTTGGAAAGGAGTGCAGACAAGAAGGGTCAGGAGCTGGAAAAACAGACAAAGTGGTAGCACATTCTACAAAGATAGAGGAGATTTGGAGGTTGAAGGAAAAACTAAGAATCCCCTTTATCCTGTCCCCTGAATATTAATTCCAGTGCGTTTAGGAGAAATATTACCAGAACTTTTACTCATTTTAATACAGTAGCTATGACCTGTCCAGAGAATCTCTTACAATAGTCGCTTTGATGACCAGGTATGTGGAACTGACATCTCAGGACTCTTCTAATTGTTCTAGAGAATGTTTCTGAGCTGACTTACTGACTTTGGGTTTACTTAGGATTAAGGTAAATGGATTAAGGAAAAAAAAAACCTCAGACACAGACAACATATGGTGATTACCCAGGAAAAGGGGTGGGGTGAGGTAAGAGAAGGTAAAGGAGGGGGATGTAAATGGTGATGGAAGGAGACTTGACTTGGGGTGGTGAACACACAATACAATATACAAAGGATGTATTATAGGACTATACACCTGAAACCTATACA
Source organism: Glossophaga mutica (assembly GCA_039655065.1). Classification (NCBI taxonomy): domain Eukaryota; kingdom Metazoa; phylum Chordata; class Mammalia; order Chiroptera; family Phyllostomidae; genus Glossophaga; species Glossophaga mutica. Next base: position 143,846,121 of record CM077307.1, read on the forward strand.
ATTTTATTAACCAATGTTGCCCCAATAAATTCAATTAAAAAAGAAAGAGGTTAAGGATCTTCTAATCGAGGCAGTCCTCACTCAGCAGGTTTTAATGCACCAGCTCACATGGCTTAACTAGACTTCTGACCGAGTTATAAGCTCAGAAAGAAGGATCGAAATAAGCCAGGCAGTGAAAGACAAATACTATATGATCTCACCTTTAACAGGAACCTAATCAACAAAACAAACAAACAAGCATAATATAAACAAAGACACTGAATTTGAGAACAGTCTGACAGTGACCAGAGGGGGAGGGGAGGGAATTTCAGGGGAAAAGGGGAACGGTTTAGAGCAACAAGTATAAAGGACACATGGACAAAAACTATGGGGGGTGGAAATGGGAGGAAGGTGGGGAGGGCTGGGGTGATGGGCTGGGGGTGGGGTAAAAGACAGAGAACTGTACAATATCAACAATTAAACAAATACTGATTAAAAAAAAAGAAGGAAGGATCACTGTGCCTATTTATATTTTAAGTTCTTTGCTTAAACAGGGGGACTCGGGTTCACTTCTGAATTTGATTTTTCACTTTACTGAATAAGTTAGAAAAACTGTGAAAGGAAATTTAATGTTTCACTTAAGTCAAGTGATATTCAAAAGAAGAGAGCAGATAAGTTTTAAAATGTGACCTATTAACTTTTCCTTAAAATAATTCTTTCTTGGGGGGTGGGGATACATTTGTGTCCAATTTTCCCAGGCCTCAGTAATCACAATACCACTTTCACATCTTGCCACATCCACGTTACTTACACTTAATGTTTTCTCCCTTTTTAGTATTTGAATGAACATTTTTTAAAAAAAAAACTTTTACATCACCATCACACATGGAAATCATGGCTTCTTGTTATGAGGGGGTATAATGACAGAAATAAATACAACTATGTTACTGGGTTGGGCTCACAGCTGGGCCAGTGTCTTCCTGTTTCAGCAGTGACTAAAAACATTGTTGTTCTTGTAAATAGCGCTGCTATGAACATTGGGGTGCACAGGTTCTTTTGAACTGGTGTTGCAGGATCCTTAGGGTATAGTCCCAGCAGTGGAATTGCCAGGTCAAAAGGCAGTTCCATTTTTTGTTTTCTGAGGAAATTCCATACTGTTTTCCACAGTGGCTGCACCAGTCTGCATTCCCACCACAGTGCACTAGGGTTCCCTTTTCTCCACAACCTCGCCAGCACTTGAAATAAGCCAGGTGGTAAAAGAAAAATTCCACATGATCTCACCTATAAGTGGAACCTAATCAACAAAACAAACAGGCGAGCAAAATAAAACCTAGACACGGAAATAAAGAACAAACTGACAGTGACCAGAGGGGAGGGAAGAGTGGAGTAATGCGGGAAAGAAGGGGAAGGGTCCATCAAGGAACATGTATAAAGGACCCATGGACAAAGACAATGGGGGGAGGATTGAATGTGGGAGGTGAGGGTGGGTAGGGCAAGGGAGAGTAAGAGGGAAAATGGGGACAACTGTAAACAACAATAAACATTTTGTAAAAGTTGTTTTCATCTGTCTGTAGTTGATCTTGAAAGCATTCTCTACTAACATTTGCTCCCATGAGCTTAGAAGCATCATTTGAAATTAGATTATAAGAAATATTATGAATATGCCAGCTACCTACACGGATAGTTGTGGGCTTGCTGGCAACAACTTGCAACCTGCTAGTAGGCAGCTTATCCCAGTTGTGAAACACACTAGGTCATGAACTCAAGTCAGGGACCTCGAGGAAGAGCTAAATTCACAGTGGGGTCACTTTTAAGGTGAATTTTAGTATCATCTGTGCATTTACTTAACTAGAGAAGTATTTGCCTGGAGTTCTTAGAAAATGCAGGCTGACATCTCTTTCAAAGAGAAACAACTCCTTTTAGGGTAAAGGGAACAAAAGGCCTTATATAACTACTTACTGCTATCTCATCTAGGATCTAAACTTCAATGCCAGGACAGTGGTGCTACTGTTTGTTATGAGACCTTGAAATCTCTAGAAATGCGAATGGTGCCACAATGTCTAGAACATTCTTGTATTCCTGTTGTTATGCTAAATGACTAAGGTAAAGTGTTCCTATTCGACTCTACGCATTTTAGCAAATTCATATTTAGTAAATCATGTACAAGAACTTTTTTTTTTACTTGAAAGAGACTCTACTCCTTGCTAACACTTTATTCCTTTCTATTCATTCATTCTTCAAAATCCTCCTTGGCTCGCTTCCTCTGTGAGGTCCCCTTGACTCCGTCACACACTGGCAATACTCACTGTGCGGACAGGTCATTGGACAATTTGATTATCTAGTCAAATGACCTTTCACATGTTTATATCTCCATCTCAGATTGAATATTATGGCTACATATTATCTGTTATTCATCTGCATCCTACCCTATTTACTAATTCTTTGCTGTGCATCGACGTTGTTTCTCAACGTCAGCGGTTCCTCAGCTCTGGCTTCTTGAAGGCACCATGGAGAAGGTGAAACATAAGTGGTGAGGTCCCACTGACCAACAAGGGAAATGAGGTGGCCACGCAGTCAACTCACCATGCAGAGAGCTCCCTCCCTCCCAGTGTAGAGAGGCTGAAAATACTACATTAAAAATAGCTTTAGAAAGCATGGTTGAACTGGTAGGAGAGAAAGAAAAACATTTGAAGGCCAGAAATAAGAAGCAGACATAGGAACCCCTGGAGGTGGTATTGACGCCGGGATTATTGGTTAAATACAATTAGTTTTGTTTAAAGTTTTTAAAAACCATGTAATCTAGAGATATACATGTATATAATAAAATTAAGAGAAATGCAAGGGGCTTATTAACAAAAAAATTCAGAAAAATGTTTACCTTAGGGTAGGAAATTAGAAGAGGACACATAAGACTCTAAAGCATTAGTGTTGCTCTGCATCAGCTCTGTCCAATCCAAAGTTAATATGAACCACAAATTGAAGCACATATGCAATTTTCTGGTAACCAAATTTCAAGGGGAAAAAGAAAATTTCTTTTAATAATGTATTTGAGCTGAGATACCTAAAATATTATCATTCAACATGTAGTCAATATAAAAATGACAAATAAGGTAATTTACTTTCTTTTCTTGATAAGAAATCTGGTTTGTGTGTTTTCTTACAGCATATCTGTATTTAGATTAAATGCCTTTTAAGTGTCCAATAGCCAAGTGCAGTGGCTACTACATTGGACAGTGCAGTTTTATACGTCAAGATTCAAAATAGGTGTATGGGAGTTTATCTTAATATTTCTTAAGCTGTGCCTACTTTATTTATTGCTTGTACATCACATTATTGTTAGGTACAAGGGAAAATTTTAACATTTAGTTCCCACTTACCAATGAAAATGTTTTCTCTAAATTCTAGATGTGTTAATGTTATTGTCCCACCTCCTTCCCTCCCTCCTGTCTTGTCACGTTCTCACATTCTTTTGTGTGATGTGCTTTCTGTTACATCTTTGATGGTGGATGATTCTGACACATTTCTTGGATTTGCTATTCTAAAGCCCTTCAGGAAAGTTCCTTTTGTTTATTTGGCCCAAAACAAAAACATCATCAACAAAATATGGGTTTATTTTCTTCCATTTGATGACATAGTTTCAAATAGGCATTCTTGAAAAAAAAGTATTTTTTAAACTTGGTAAAAATATTACTTTAAAAACTGTAAAATAAAAAGCAGCTTCTAGGTGAGCATTTGTAACAATGATGGTAAAGATTATTTTAAATAGAAAGCTGTTAGTATACTGAGCATAATAAAAGCACCTCCTTTACCACCCATATCCATTTTAGACTCAGCTTCTGCAAATATTCATGAGCAATCCAGACTTGTGAGGACACTGTATGCAGACGCAAAAATATAGGAGCAAAAAATGTCACGAAGGACCTTAGGTTGACCGAGGTCTTTGGGCTGAAATCAGAGAGGTCAGCAAACTATAGCCTTCGAGCCAAATCTAGTAAGCTGTTGGTTTTTATTTGGCACATGAGCTAAGAATAGATTTTCCATTTATTAAGTGACTGAAAAAAATCAAAAGAAGAATAATATCCCATGACACATGAAAATGATATAAAATTCAAATTCCAGTGTCCATAAAATTTTATTGGTATAAATCTACATTCCTTCATTTATGAATTCTCTATGGCTGCTTTTGTGCTGTAACAGCAGTATTGAACAGCAGCAGCAGAGACTATACGACCCTCGAAGCCCAAAATTTTTACTATTTGGTCCTTTACAAAAGTTTGCCCACTCCTGACTTAAATCACCATTTTCCCCAAATGATAATCAGTTTTCCATATAATGACCAAATAAACAACACAATATAAACTTTCTGAACTATGAAAACCATTATTAGAAAACAATGGTAAAGTGATTATTGAGTGTGATGTGAGTTTATTTTCCAGGTTCATACTCTGAGCGAATGACAGACATCTTGGATTTGCCCCATTTGGGGAAAGGAGAAACCAAATCTGGCTACTGCTCTGCTATCTCCTAACTGTGTCAATGACCTCGGAAGAGTCAGAGCCTCTAGGAACTTCTATGGGTCTACAAAGCAAAAGGATGAAATCAGAATATTGCCATAGTCCTTCAAAGTTTTAGAATTAATTATGAATAAAATCAGTGAAGAAAGAAGCAGTCTAAATGGAATACTGCTTGGCCATAAAAAAAAAGAAGGAAAGTTTTACCCTTTGCGACAGCATAGATGGATCTGGAGAACAACTATGCTAAGTGAAGTAAGCCAGTCAGAGAAAGACAAAAACCATATGACTTCACTCGTATGTGAAATCTAATGAACAAGCTGAACTAACAAGCAAAACAGAGACAGACTCATAGATAGACAATAGGATGACAGCTAAGCAGAGGAGGGGGAGGTTAGGAGGTAGGGAAGTTGAGCAAAAAGGAAAAAGGACTCATGGGCATGGACAACAGTGTGGTAATTGCAGGGATGGGGGAGGAGATTGTAAGAGGAATAAATGGTAATGGAAAAAAGTACAATAAAAAAATTTAAAAATGGTTAGACCACCACATTGATGTCACCCAGGTCAGTTTTTTGCACTGGGCTTATCTGCAAAGCTGGTCAAGAATTTTTGTACATTCAATGAGATAATATATTGGAGATCTGCTTAGTACAGAGTAAGCACTTAAATATAAAATGTATTTGCTGAGCGCTGAGCTGAACTGTAAAAACCACAGCTTCCATGATCCCTATTACACTGGGGTTGAAGCAGAGAAATCCCTGTCTTGACAGTAAGTGGAGATGTTCCCCAACCAAGCACCGGGGTCCTCAACAGATGGCTACAGAGAGCCTGCTCTTGCTGCCGTGTGAATGGAAAGACTGAAACTCAGTCTGTGATGCCTAACATTACTATTATTTTAAAACTACAAAGCAATTGTCAGGTGAAAAGGAATCGAGTGGCCTCCAGCCTCTCAGTAGCTGATACCGTATCACCCACAGGAATCAGGAAACCCTGGGCAGATAGTTTGTGAGTAAAACCGAGACAAAATATTTTACAATAAAGATATTATTTTGAACACAAACATATATCAGTGAAGAATGGGACTATTTAAAATAAGACAGTAGGATCCAAACAATTTTGTTCCCCGCCCCCTTGATTTTAAATGAAGTAATCCAAGAGCAGTCTGCATTCAGGAGCACTAAAGTTTCCCTCTAAGTAAGCAATCTGGATAAGGAAATATCACTTTAGCAACAACACATTCCAGAATTACTAGTGATTGACCCTACCATAATATTGTAAAAAAGTTAGCTAGTTTTTTTTTAACCGCTCCAATACTTTGGCTGACAATGAGGCAGAGGGAAATGATTTCTGGGAGAGTAATCAATGAAAGTGAAACTGTGGATGAACTGATTCATGATAAACCCATTTTTGCTACTATTTTCACCTGACTGCTGCATACACTATTCATAAATGCCACCTACTATCCTCAAAACTTCATTCAAGAAGAAAAGTACTTGAACATGATAAAAGAGTTAAAGATGTTATCAAAGGCTGTACAAAATTATGTACTTGGAGAAATCATAGTGAATGACTCCAATCTCACCGACTGCTTCCTCAGCACTGAGTTCCACAATGAAGCGGAAAGCCAACCTCACTACCAACCAATGTTTTCAGTCACAGCTCTCAAAGTTTAACATCAGAGTTAGATTTTCCCAGGCATCTTATGATTGGTCTATCTCAATATGTTAGTTTGAACATTTTGTTTGGGAAAAGGAAAAGGGAAAATGTATCAACCATGAAACACAAATATATTTATTCTACCCGGTGTTAAAGGCAATATGCAAATATTTCTCAATGCTCAATGGTTACATACTAATGTGAAATTACAAAGTTTTCTGAAATTATCTATTGCTGCAGACCTACAGAATTAATAAATGCAACCATTAATTCTTCTAAACCTTTTTAAAAGCAGTAGACTCAGCTAGGAATTAACTACAAATAATAATCCAAAAAGGGGTTGTATAGTCCTCTTTCTCTTAAAACCAAATTTGTTGTCTATATGCTAATTTTTTTCTGCCTCTCATGCTTCATTAGAATAGAAGTGTATTAATTAAATTATTACAAAGAAAAAAATAGTAGTTATGGTCTTTTGCATACCAAAGGGGACTAAAGGTTTTCACAATCTTTGAGTAAATGCTGAGTAGTATAAAAAGAGCAACTTAAAAATTATTCAAGCCATTTAGTTCTGAAATGACTAATTACTTGCCAAGTTCTATTTATAGAGAATTCTCTTCAAGAAGCTCAAATTATTTTATAGATCTAATTGATCTATGCCTTTTTACAGATGTTAAAGTTATCTGTAAAATTAGAATTCCCATGGAACGAAAATTAAAAGCAAAGTGAACTAAATTGGCTGAGTAAATGGTAGAGCTTAGAGGGGAATTCTGTTTTGTTCTGTCTCTTCAGCCATGTTCTGTATTGTTTTAAAATATATTTTGGGCCAGTAGAAAGTAACTCACAACACACAACCCTAAGCATTTTTTTCTTTTTAACAGCTTTCTTGGGATATAATTGAATGCCAAAAAACTATACATGCTTAGTATAAACAATTTGGTGAGTTTGTATATAGGCATTTCCAACAACTAATTTAAAAACTATTCATATGGCCCAACAATTTAGTTAAAATCCAATATCACAAAAAAATGAACAAACTTCACCTTTCATACCAGTCATAGGATTGAAAGAAATTTTGGAGGGTCAATTAATCCATTAGCTTATTTCCATTCATTCGTTTACCATATGTCAAGTATCTGTTACATGCCAGGCAATGCGTTAGCCTCTGTCATTTCAATAACCAGCAAAGCAAACACGGTCCTCATTCACATTGAGCTTCTCAATACAATCTCATCAAAGTAGGCTAAATTAAAAAAAAAAAACTCCCCTAATTTTATATATGCCTAAGGAAGATTGCACATTTTTCATAAGTGATTCATTGAAATGGACAGCTTTCAGTGGACGGAAAATTCTTCCATCTCTCATATGTCTTTCATTCTTTAATCCTATTCATTTTTAAAAATAATCCTATTCAATTTTTCTTACTGAACATTCTATGAACATAAAAATTAATTAGATCAATATGCCATGGTCACTCATAGGATTTTAGAGTATTATTTAGTTTTTTCCCAACCTCTTTTATTCTGGATGTCAGGTTTCCTCCATCATTGTGAATTTCTAGGGTTTGCTTGGGTTTTCATCACATCATGGTGATTTGTTCATCTAAAAATACTTATCAGACACATATGGGCCAGGCACTGTACTAAACACTGATGATATAACTATACACAACACAGGCTGATCCAGCTCTCACATGATGTTTAAACTGGTGTAGAAATTGTTTTTGCCTTGTTGATAAGACATAAAGATTAACATATACTTTTTATAAACTAAACTTCCATTCATTGTTTTATATTCATTCTACAAACTCTATATTAATATATATACTATATAAAAGAATATAAATTGCAAAAATAAATATATATTCACTATGTATGATATATAAAACTATGTATATCAATTGATTGATTGATAGATATAGAGCAATGTATTATTTTAAATTTAGTACAATGTTTTAATGGTGATTTATACCCAACTAAACCTATGTTAATGAAGACACTGAAGCTTGTTAGGAATAAAAAGTCTTATTATCATGTTGAGAAAGAAATTCCCCTTACCAGGATTTATGATATAATATTTGACTTCTCTGGATCAATCAAATCACCTCTAAAGGTAGCATGCACCTCATAGTTTGTTGTAAAGACTAAATGAGATTGTTAACTACTAAGTGCCTCAAACAGGATAGAACAAATGTTAAGTTTTCTTTCTTTTTCTCTCTGGAAATAAAACTACTGCCAGCTGTGAACTCATCTAGCCATTTTGTCATCTGGGTCATATTTCTGCTAGTTTTGCTGAGACATATCACATAGAATGTCCCATACTGAGGGAAAGAATGAAAAAAAGGTGATGGAGTTATTTTAAAATAGGTGGTTTTGCTGTTCCTATATTAATATTGATAACAGGTACATTTAACTTTTGGGGGATGAGATCGTATTTAAAGTTTAGGAAGTACATAATGAAAAGCTTCAGGATTCAAGTTAATAAGAGAAAGAACTGCACTCCACTCTCATGAGTGAAAGTATTACTTGACTTGGAAAGAGTTTAGTTGAAATTATTTTTCATTTTCTATCAAATGACATTGAATAATGCAAAGTTTTATTCAAATAAATTTAAATCTGACCCAGATTTTCTCCTCATGTTTCTCCTAGCTTTTCTCCAAATGTAAGAAAGTTCTTTAATTTATGGTACTTTGGAAAGAGAAAACAGAATAAAATATAAAACAGAGTCAGTTTTCAGTCCTGCTTCTGCCATCTATAAATTTTGTGATATCAGGCAAGTTATGCCAATATTTGGACACCTGCCCCCATGAAACATAGAAAATATATGTCTTACTTATATAAGGTTATTGGAAAGTTTAAATGATAATGTACATAAAGCACTCAACACTGGGTCCCTGGTCCATATGGGCACTATTTTTTCTTCATTCTTGTACATTCCTTAATACTATTTATCTAGAACAAGAGCCACATTTCAAATGCATTGCTGAGTGGTACATATTACCAACTAGTGCAGTGTTTCTTCAAGTTGAATGGCTTAACCTCTTCTATAAAATATTGCTTTCAGAATAATAAAGAAGGTTTTTTGAATTATAGAGCACGTAGCTTCCTTCAAAGGGATCTATCTCTCACATAAAATCTCCAGAACTCAAGCAAGTTCTTATTTTGAACAATGAAGGCAGGTTAAAATATACTTCCCATCAATCCTTTCAGCCAAAAATAATAGCAGAACCATGAGAAATTTCAAAGATTATATTACTTTGTTTGGCAACCAGTCATTCTTGACCAGCCTTTAAAATTATAAGAGACATAGAATTAAGGACCAATATGCCATTCTTATTTTGGTACACAAATAAAATTTAAAAGATGCTGAGAGCTAAATTTTCCATTTGCCATAGACTTAAATCCACCTCCTAATTATTTCTCGCCTCTATTTTTCCTTCTTCATTTTAAGCTCACTGACCTACTTATTTTAGGCCCTTGTTATCTTCGGCCTGCATGTGCCAATTTGCGGGACCTTTTTTTCCTGGCTTCTTGGCATATGTTCAACCTCCACAATCCATTTTTGCACATTACTCAGAGTAGAGCAAACTTTCTAAAAGACAAATCAGACAATGCCAGATATTGCATAGCTATTCAACAGTCTCCAGTAGCTTCCTCCAGTGGCTTCCCAACTAGATATCAGTGTTATCAGAGAGACAAAATTTGAGAATCCAGGACCCAGAAGAGAAAGGAAGTAGCATTAATGCTGACATTGTATGGTTTGAGTCATTTGATAATTCCTAAGTAGAGCACCCAGCAGGAAATGGTGGCTAAAGTCTAAGAAATTCAAAGAGTACTAGGAAATTGGAGTTTAGGGCCTGCTAACGAGGAGGCACCCTAGCTAACATGTCAGCCTTTTCCCTGAGATTCCTGCAGGGCTGCACCCTGAGAGTAAGGTGAGGCACAAATAGATCAGATCTTACAAAAATAGAAACCTAGCTGTGAGTGACCTGGACCCTGACCAGGTTAAACTGATCAGCCCTTTCCCTAACAGCTTTCCAGATGAAAACAAAAATTCTCTCTAAAGAATTACAACATTAACTAAAGCTTCTAAAATCTTCCTACAATGAAGAGTCGAAGTCAATAAAATGTTATTAGGTATGCCAGGAAACAGGCCCAAATGGAAAAAATAAATAATAGAAACAGATCTATGGGTGGGCTAGATGGTACAGTTAGAACACATAAACTTTAAATAACTATGATTAGTATGCTCAAGAAAACAGAACAAACACACAAAAAAATCCGGAGCCATTCTACCAATACCTGATCCAGTCTTAGTCTTGTCAATCTCTGAACGGTGAAACCTTAAGAGTTGTCTTTGATTCCCACCTTTCCCTCAATCCCCAAAACCAATCCATCAGGAAGTTCAACTGACCATCCCTCAAGTATAGTGTACATCTCTAATGTCTACTCCCTATCTCCACAGCTACTACTTTCTGAGCCACCATAATCTCTCACCTGGCTACCTAGCAATAGTTCTAGCAACAGACATTGATTCGTAGCCTCCCATATGCTCCCTGACTGGGGATTGAACCCACAATGTTTTTGTGTATGGAACAATGCTCTAACCAAGTTACACTGGCCAGAACAAATGCTTTTTTATTAATCCATAACTTATTTTTGTGCATTTGTTTATTGTCTGCCTCCTCCCACTAAAATGTAAGCTCAATGAATACACAGACCTCCTCCATTTTATTCATTCTTGTATTCCAAGATCTTCAAATGAGACTGAGGTCATAATAAACAGCCAAAAATTATTTATTGAATAAATTACCAAATCAGTGTAGTCAACACAGGTCTACATTGATTTGACAAAAGTTGAAGGTACATTGCATTTCAGTCCTAGGACCTGGTCTGTAACTGATGGATATTCATCCCTCTGGTCTTTCTCTTTCTTCCTTATCCCTGTTATTGGAACTTGGTTCTGTCCTCTGCCATATATTTATTGTGTACTTATTATGTGCAAAGAATTGTATTAGGCATAGGGCTGTGTTGTAGATGGCATATTCCAATTGAACAGAGGAGGGGACAGATGAGGGCAGTTTAGCAACATTCTTGAAATCAAACAGAAGTCATTTTTAAAACAGGAGAACAAAAATTTCACTATAGCTGTTAATTTCATACAAACAAAAGTTTCCTTAGGTTGAATGGGACTGAGATTTCACAAGTATTTCAGTATAATTTGCCAATCATGAGCAATCATAAGCACTATTATATGAATATAGCACAATTTATCTATTCTGCAGTTTGTTTGCATATTTTGCTCATTTATACTGGTCATTCTCCTTTATTGACAAAAATGGTCCACCAAAAAGTTAAGGATAACTTGTCTACTACAAATTCACAAGGATAAATAATACAAATAATGTCTCTGAGTGTTCTGTATGCAGAATAAAATTGCTTATTTTCTATTTTATCATCCTTGGTTCTTAACATAATCTAAACACTTTATATACACCATAAAAAATGTACATAACTGAACATATAACAAAGTTATCTCTTGTCTTCCTTATAAGTATATATAAATTGGTTTATTCTAGTCATTCTCATGGGGAAGAGGGGGAGGTAGTTTTACTTTCCTACCAACATTTACCAATGCCTGGTGACAAACTTGGGGGTGGGTATAACTGACATATGGTGGATAGGGTCCAAGAATGCTGTTTGAGCAGTTTTCTGAAACTTGAAAACGTGGGACCATTCTATATGACTCTTGACCATCCCTTTCTGAAACAGATTCAATCCATCTAGGTTTTAGAGTGGTTGAGGCAAGTCACCCTCCTTACTGACTTCTGCCAATGCCTACCAACTATGCTATCAGCACTTGCTACCTTGCCGCACACTTTGACATTTTGCATTGAACTGGTCTCAAGTCTTTGGAAGCTATATGATGGTTTCTTCAAGAGTGCATGTACCATGCTTTGCCTTTAAGTTTTAGAATAAACTCTCTGACTTTCTTTAAACTAAAAAAAGGCTAATAAATATTTTTCTTGAATGATGACCCTGGAGCCACACCCATGTTTTTAATTCTTTTGTGATAAAAATAAAATTTGTAATAAAAGTACTATTTTTAATGATTTAAATAAAAGAGCATAACAAATGACAGATAGACACAGACAACAGTATGGTGACAGTCAGAGGGAAAGAGGGGTAGGGGGAGGTGGGAGAGGACAAAGGGGGAATAAACGGGGAAAGAGACTTGACTTTGGGTGGTGAGCTCATGATACTGTATGCAGGTGACATTTATTGAGTTGTGCACTTGAAAAATGTATGGTTTTATTAACCAATGCTACCCCAATAAATTCAATAAAAAAGGAGACCAATCATGAAGCAATTTTTGACAAAAGGTATTGATACTCATTAAAGTATCGAAGTTGAATTAGACAAAAGCTAATACAATTTTCTTCAGTTAGAAAGAAAAGGCACAATATTCATATCAAAGGGCACGCATGTGAGTGTACAGCTTAAGGAATTTCCAAATAATGAGATACAGTCATGGAATCCCCACTTAGACCAAGAAATAGAAAATTGATTAGGAGGAGAAAAGTCTCCCGTGTCCCCTCACAGTCACTACTTCCACCTTCTTTCCAAAAAGTAAGTCCTACAATGACTGCAACAGCCAGAGAGCAGTTCTACCTGTCTGTGCACTTTGTATAAATGAAGTCACATGACATATGTCATGAGTGACTTGCTCAGTGTTATAATTTTGAGTCCATCTGTGTCATCGCACATAGTCGTAATTCATCTATTTTCACTGTAGTACAGTATCCTATTGTATGGCTGTACCACCATTAATTTATCCACTGATAGATATTTGAATTGTTCCCAGCTTATGTCTATTATAAACAAAGATGCTTTAAATATTCTTGTCTATGATGTACATATATAGTTGATCCCTGAACAACATGGATTTGAACTGTGATGGTCTACTTATACACACATATTGTTTTTTGTACATAAATATTTGTACTGTTTTCAATCTGCAGGGATGTAATGGTTGACTGTATGCATTGGTCTGTGCCATTTTACATAGGAACATGAGCATTCCTGAATTTCATTATCAAAGGGGAGACCTGAAACCAACTCTTCATGTTTATTGAGGGAAACCTTAAGTTCTTAGGTAGTCAAAAGTTATGCACAGATTTTTGACTGCATGTGGAGTTTGTGCCCCTAACCTCTGCATTTTTCAAAGGTCAACTGTATACACATTTCTGCCAGTATCTGTTTAGTTTTAGTAGACACTGACACATGGTTCATAAGGAGAATATAACAATTTATACTCCAACCAGCCATGTATGGGAGCTCCAGCTGCTCCATATCCTCCCTAGCAGTTAGTATTGCTTGTCTTTCTATTTAGGTATTATGGTGCTACTAATATCTTGTTATAGTTTTAATCGTATTCCTACTATGACTAATAAGGTTAACCACCTTTTCATATATTTATGACCATATGGATATCCTTCATTATAGAATATTCCAAGTCTTTCCCTCTTTTGTATTAGATTATCTTTTATCAATTTTAGTCCTTATTTATGTATTCTGCATATAAGTCCTTTATGTAAAATAAATATCTCAAGTATCTTTTCCTAGTCTGTAGATTGTCTTTTTTGTTCTTTTAGCTGTTACTTGAGATGAGTGGAAATTCTTAATTTTAATGTCTAATTTCTGTTTTTCCTTAAAATTGTTTTTTTTCCTTTAGAAAAATCCAGGGAAAACAGCTGGGTGTTACAAAGCTTTCCTGAATATTGGTGCACATTTTACAATGCTTTCAGGGCTGATCCTCCACCGGTACATCAGGACTGCCAACCTTTGTAAGGTCAAACAATATTTATGTCTAAAACCGCTCTGTTGTACTAAATAGTGTATTTCAACTTTTTGTTAAACTGTATAAAGGAAGGCTTGAAAATTTCTGTTGAGAATAGTATGATAAAGGAAAAGGTATGTAATATTTTAACTCATTTATTTGCCATTAGTATTCCAATGATATATGCATGAAATGAATATTTACTAACAACCTCTCTAGTCATATGACAAAAAATTAAATTACAAAATAGAAAATATAACACTAGTTTACTTAAATGTACAATACTCTCAACATTTGATAATTAAAGTCATTTCTTAGAGAAAATTATTAAAATTGCAGAAAATAATTAAAATCTTATTGACTGTATAACAAGTCAAGAAAATAATGCTTAAGAAGTTAGGTATCTATATTACTCCTGGTAAGTGAGACCTCTCTCATAACACAGAATTCCCCCATTAAATAACATGAGGTCAAGCATCAAATATAACTATTTGTCATATACACATGCACATACTTCCAACCACTTTTTGTCAACAAATTATTATTTTCTATAAAAATCTGCTTCCCTTAGTAATTGTCTTCCTTGGGTTGATTTTGATTTGATCTTACCAGTTACCTATATAAGATAATTTTATTGTTCTTTATTATCTTGCACTTGAGAATAATTTGTATGTGTATGTACAAATACACTTTTGCCACATCTGCAATTGACTAACAACTTTAATGAAATTATGGATATGGAATCCTCAACCAAGTTCCCATAATGATGTTATTAACTGGGAACCACGCTTCCCCATTATAAAGTTGCATGTTAATTATTATCTACTACACGGTGCATGTTACCAGTACAATCAACACATAAACAAATTGGAGTTTGCCATGTATAATGAAATCATAAAACCCAGGGGTTCTATTCAATTATACCAAAGAGCAGGAAGTTCTTCTCTTGCTTTCCAAATCAAACAGCCTTGGCAGATGGAAGATTAGCTAGTTCCATATCAAAGTCCACCATAAGCTTGTCAAATGAAATTTTTTAAAAATGCATTGGATCTTCAGATGGGCATATGCTAAAAGACCCCCTATGAACTTGACATGGAACTTCTGACATGGCTGGGTAAAGATTTTTTTCTTCCTGTAGAGTGCATGTAGAATTGATCAGACTATGATAATTATCTTTTGTTTCTTAAACAATACACACTTAAGTCCTTTCCAATGAATGGGTCCATAAATGAAAGAAGGAAGAAAAGCGTGCAGCATTTATATTACACGATTTATATTTTAAAGTCCCTTTAAGACTTGTGATTAATTTTAATTCATTCCATAAAAACAAAAGGATTATTTTGCACATTTGTTTTTCAAATGAAGTACAACAAAATGGTTATAAGTACTATAATTTCTGTCCCCAAAGCAATGCGAAAAGGGTATCCGCAGGTGCCCCGAGTTGGTAAGTGCACTCATTCACTCCGAGAGGCTGAGCTGTGGGGAGAAGGCAACCCCTCTGCCATAAGCTCTCTCAGTCACTCAGTGATTCACAGTTGTCCAAGTCCTAAACCATTCTGAAAACTGGAGAATCCCCAGTTTTAGGAAGCTGTAGAATCAAAGTATAACAAGATAGTCTGTGGAGCAACATTTGGTAGGAAACAAAGGGAAAGAGACACTATTATAGTTGGTTTCTTGATATAACATAATTTGCTTAACTATGATTTAAAAAATAAAATCTAGGTATGGCCTTGGGCAGATAGGTGAGACAAGGTCCAACTTTTGTCTGATGTGAGAAGTATATTTCCTATTACATTCAGCCTAGCTCTGATGTCATTTAAAATAAATGTCCACCTGACTCTAGATTCAGACTGCTTTGCCTGATCCCCTTTTGGGAAATGTACAGTTATAGTTTTGTCCTGGTATTTACATCTGTCTTTTTTCCCGCAATATCATCACCATGGTAATATGATGTTTTAGTAGTGGCTGATGAATGCTCTGAGAAGACGGAGTCCTAGAGGTATCAGCACCCACCAGCTCCCTGTGCCCCACGTCAGCTTTTGCTGAGCGATTGTGCCTCACTATTGAACCTGACCTCAAAATGTACCATGACTCCTAGTGCTATTAGATAATTCAGATTCACAATAGGACAAAACAATTGAAACAGAACTCCTCACAGTAAGAAATGAAAGGAGTTTTCTAGGTCAGTAACAACAAAGACTCTAGTCTTAACACTGTTTCACCACATTTGTGACAATTGACAATCCTTTATAAACTTATGAAGCTTTTGATTAGAAATAGCCCATGTTTTCTGTGTGCATGAGAGCGAGAGAGATTGCAGGGAGGCAAGCATGCAAAAGCAATACTGATTGCAGTACGATGTGGCTTTCAAGATAATCAGACCATACACTCTATACCTGGTTCTGCCATTTGGCATTTGCATGACCTGAGAGAGGTTATTTTGTTTGACCTTAGATTTCTTATATGGACATGGTAGCTTTCATTTCACAAAGTTATAGGAATTAGATGAAATAATATATTTGAAATTATCTGATATTTGGAGAGAATTCATATGTTAGTTTCCTTTATCTGAATAATAAAAACAGTAAAGTGGTATTTGCTTTGGCCAGAGTGAAGCTATCAAATTATCAAGTAATCAAATTATCAAATTAAGTATGTAATACATGTTACTCAATATTATGGAGTTGATCTTAAAAAACAAAAGTGGAAGGTAGGAAGAGAGAAAGAGAAATCAGTGGTATCCATGTAAGTATGGTTCAAATCCCATAGAATTACAAAACATACTATTCAGATTCAGCAAGCAAGTATTTTTAGAACTCTTTATTTTATTCTTTGCTTCCAGAAGACATCAGGAGCTTGTTTTATAATTTAGTCATAAAAAAGAACGTAAGTATTTATACACAGTTCAAAATATAATCACCAAATATAAAACAGGTTTCTATAAACATTTCTGGAAACCATGCCTGTAAATGTAATATACACATCTTTATTGCCATAAAGCACCCAGTGTTCCCTACATGAGATGAAATTATAACAATCCATCAGTTTTTGTTTCTCCAAGAATTAACATTCCAGAGGCAGAGCAACCCATTTTGCCATGAGGGATCTTCATTTACTTCAACTTGATTTGAAAAAATAAGGAGAGAAACAGACAATAGGGGATAATGAAAGGATTCAAAGGTTGATGGCTTGGTCCTTCCAAAGCCAAGGCAATGAGCACCTGCTGATTTTATTACTGATGGAAAACATAAAGGTTTTCCTTGGACATAAACTTACCACTTCCTAACTGCCTCAGCATACATGAATCAATATGTGCTTAAAGACAGCTCCCTATAGCATGGGGATACATATACAGGTATATACCACCAAGCATTATATACATGCATATGTATGTGTATGTGCATAATGTATGTATGTGTCTAAGTGCATGCACATGTGTACATACCTGTGTCTCTTCTTCCTTCCATTTGCCAACCTATCTACTGTATTTGGAGTAAAAGGACTAAATAAAGTTCAAGCCCTAACTCTACTTCTTAATAACTCTGCACTAGACTATAATCTCAAGAACAGGAACTCTGTCCACTGTGTTCACTGTTTTGTCTCTTGTACCTTGTAGAATTTCTCATTAACTGTTCAATAAACACTTTTTGAATAAATAAACAAGAAAGTCCTGGCTTCTGTGGCTCAGGGGACTGAGCACTGGCCTGCGAGCCAAGGGGTTGCCAGTTCAGTTCCCAGTTCAGGGCACACGCCTGGGTGGAGAAGCATGAGAGGCAACCACACACTGATGTTTATCTCCCCCTCTCTTCCTCCCTCCCATCCCCTCTGTCTAAAAATAAATAAATGAAATCTTTAAAAATTAAAAAAAAAAACAAGAAAGATATTTTTAAAGATTTTATTTATTTTGAGAGAGGTGGGAAGGGAGGGTAAAACAGAGGGAAAGAAATGTCAATGTGTGGTTGTCTCTGAGGTGGCCCCCACTGGCGACCTGGTCCACAACCCAGGCATGTGCCCTGATTGGGAATCGAACCTCAGTGACCTTCCAGTTCACAGCCTGCACTCAATGCACTGAGCTACGTCAGCCAGGGCCTAACCAAGAAAGATTTTAACATCTCTTTTGTTTTAGGAACTGTGCCATCCTCTTAAATCTGTTTTGAACCTAATTCTTAGGCCCACATAATAAGGTAAAAATTATTCCCAAATAAGACAACTGAGGTTCAAAGAGAATGAAATAAAAGGTGCAGAGTTTGATAAGTGTCCGGGCCTACACAGGCTTCCTTTGGTTTTGAGTTCTGCTCCTGTGAATTAGGAATGGAAATGCGTGTACTGTTAGATGGTGGTTGTGAGGAGCAAATTAGACTAGCAGTGTGCATATGGTTTGTAAAAAAATAAAATCATGTACAAATAGGAGGTGTTATTACTCTGACTTCACATGTTTAGGGGCATGACGTGGTCAGCAAAGCCAACCCACCACTGGGAAATCTCAGAGGGTGGGTGTCTGATGGGGAGAGCTTTAGAATTCTCTCCATATCCAAAAGGCAACACAATAAACTCATAGAAGAAAATCTTACTGGTTGCTAGGGAAATAAAAGTCCAGGCCCTTGGATCCAATTAATTTGTTAACTATGCAACAATAATGAAACTATTGCCAGCAAACACATGCCCAGGTCTCTCACTGATGATTATGCCACTAATTACACTGTCTGCAGACTTTTTAAAATTTGGGTTAAGTTAAAGGAAATATAAATTTTTAAATTACAATATTTTAAGAAAGACTTTAAAATTTTGGAATACATGTCTAATTAATTCACTGAGTTTAACAATACTTAAGGTAAACATAGGAATTGTGCTTTGTCTCTGGCATCAGAAATTGCTGACTCATTCAATGAAATATTATTTTGAATCAGAGACTGGGTTTACATGCTTTGGCATCAGCTTCCTGCCATAACAAATGCTTTAGAAGGTTGAGGAAAGTATAGCAAAATAAATGGTAGGGAGATAAGTTACCAGAAGAAGTATCTTCAAAATAAATTATAAAATTTCTTTGTCCCAGTAATAGTCTACAGTTACAGAACCAGAAATGTAAAGCACAGTAAGAAATCTCTTTGTTAATTGTTCAGGATGAGTGAGCAGAAAACAATTTCTCTCCCCATAAGTCGTGTTTACAAAAGCAGTAGAGGAGAGGGAGGGGAGTACTCTTTCAGAACACAAAGCGGCTGCCATTATATTGCTGACCACTCATGAACTTATGCTCTGTGCCTCTTAGTCTTTTCATTGCAGTAAAATGGCAAAGTCCTTAAAAGGAGATTCCATGACTTCTTACCATGGAAGATTCCATGCTTCAACACCAATAACATCTACCTTTAACAGCTCCCAGAAGCATTGTGATGGAGTTCAGAGAATGTCCACTTGGACGGAAATTCTAACCCTCATTGTCCATCTGTGTACAAATGACTTAAACTTTCTCTTGCCTTTACTTTCCTCATTTATAAGATGGAGATGAAGCCACTTTTCTAATAAGATGAAATGAGATAGCACATCTAAAAGTCCAATGTAGTACATAGTCCTAGCAGGTGCTCAGAGATGGCAGCACCATTTCATAACCCCTATACCACCCCCTTTCATTTTATTTATCCCTGGTTTATTTTATCCTTATAGCTTCCTCTATAGACACATTATGGCACAAAGCCTAATTTGTGGAAATTGAAACAGTGACATTGAACTTAAATGATCAAACTGTGACTTGAATCTATGTTCCAGATTTCTATCATTGTAATTTCCCCTTGTATCTCATTCAAAAATTAATCACTCTTTGCAGACTGCAACTGAAGTATATTTTTAAAATACTGTCTTAGCCTAATATATTGGTTACATATTTTTTCATTGGTGTTACAGGGCTTCTTTAATGATTGTGTCAATCAGGGCTTATTGTGTGAATATTCCAATATACTGTTTGAAATGAGTATTCAAACCATTACAATATTGTAAAGGAGTCACCAGCTGTAACATTATTAATGAATATTAATGTCCTTTTATATCTGACTGGTGCTGAAATAATAGCAGTTGTCATGTAGCACCAACGATTTTAACTAGGGTACTCTGGAAAGTCATATAAAATCTGAAATGCCCTCTAGATTATACTTTGTGGCCAACACACAGCCTTGAAGTCAACTGTGATCAATACAGCAAACAGTAATACTATTGGAGTAATATCATAACAAAATGGGATTTAAACAAAACCACATTTCCCCATTCTATTGCTTCCATTTTTATACAAAGTAGATTAAATGCTTTCTGATTTGCTCAGTTTTAGTAAAGGGATTTATGAACAAATTGCATTGCTTTTCAATCACATCAAGTTAAATGAACATCATTGATCAGGAATGAAGAGAGCTAACTCAACGGCAGCATGTAAGTAATGAGGCAGTGTACTGCCTTTTACAAAAAATCTGTAAGAAAAATTTGCCTATTGGCCAGATCCTCAAGAGTAACCCAATTCGGCTGTGGCAAAACATTTAAGCCTTTAAAAAAAATTCACGCTCAGAAGACAAAACCTGGTTGCCTTAGGAATATTTCAAAGCAATCTGTTGGTTTCACCATTAAAATAGAATGCTGCACACATACTTCAATGGCTCACTATTAATGCGTGATGTGGCCACAGTCTTGGGCAGGGCTCTTTCCAGCGTAAGTAATTGGAGTTACTTTTGAAAATATCCCCATGAAAGTCTATTTACTAAGACCGGCCATGTGTATATTCTTGTTCATGGAGAAGAAAAACCTAATGATAACTAGGTATACCATGTGGTAATCACTCTTGTAGTCAATTTGTCCTAGTATTAATAACTTTCTTGAATGTTAACTATTTTCCAGGTTCTGTTTAAATGCTTTACATGTCGTTAATCCATATCATAACTCTATGGGGAAGTTATTATCATCACCTCCATTTTACAGAGAGAAAAACACCAGGTCACATAGCAAACAACAAAGCTATGGTATGAATCGAGGCTGTTAGAATTCACAGTCCAAAGACTTAACCATGAAACTACTCTCTCTCAATTGTATATTCCCCATTCCTTATTATAGATATGAAAGTATTTAAGTTTGAAAAATTACATGTTTTTAACTGTTAACATTTTTATTTCCTAAACAGAAAGAGGAGAACCTATTGGCAAAGGAAGAGAGGCTGAAGGATATAGACACCAGAACTCTCAAAAGCACTTACAATCAGGAAGAACATCTTGGAAGGTATAATTGAAGGAGCTCTAGCCTTCCTCTTCTAAGGTATTCTATCCAACATCAGTCTGACTATGTATCTGTACTGAGTTATTTTCTCTCAGTCAAGTCTCTCATGATTGGTGGAGGGTTGAGTCTAACCACCCAGCAGAGAAGTTCAATCAGAGTTTCAGGGAGCCATGCTATTGACAAAATCTTTAACTGAAAAAGATCCATCTCTGAAACACCATATTCATGATACAAAGCAAGCCAAGCAGAAGTGAAATAATTAAACAGAAAGCTAAGACTACTGAGGTACAGAATATAAGCACGAATTACCATTTTTTTCCAGAGAATTAGCTCATTCAGCCAAATGCATCTGCTTTGTGAATGGAAAAAAAAGACCTGAAACATCTCCATTACCCTATTCTGAATTCTTTCCACATGCTTGGCACATCAACAGGTCTGTGCCAGTTAATCAGATTCTTTGCACCTTAAAAATCCAGGTCGCAAAATAGAAGTGGAGTAGCTAAGGAAATTTCCATAGTTTATGGTTAAGGGCCCATAAACTAGAATAACTGGAGGCACCTCTTCCTTGTCATGGTGGACTCCACTTTATAATAAAAGTCATTATCTGAAGATTTAAGCCTTGCTAAAATAAAAATTTGAAATCTCTGTGTCTTTTTTCTCCTTTCCTTTGGTAACCAAACAACAAATGCAGCTGGTAGTAGTATTTTTGCTAAATATGAACTGTATGATCTCAATTCCAAGTTCTGAACTATTTATTTCTTCCCAAGCATTTTTAAATGACTGTTTTTCTATTGTTTAGCCATCATTTTACCATCAACACTAGAAAATACAAAGCTTTCTTTCAAGTGTTCTACATTCTTTCCATAATTATATTTTTATCCACATGTGTATCCACATCCTCCCGGTCAAGGATTAGAAGACTGAGTTCCTGGATGATAAACGAAGTCCATATGTATTTTTTTTTCGTAAAAGTCACATGTAGACAAAGGCCCAGAATCTGAAGACTGAAAGGCTGGTTAAGGATTAGCCCATGTTCTATTTCTGTTATAAATTAGGACACGCTGACTTGAACAGGTTCAGAGACTCACCTAGCTCATACCCTACGGCTACAGTAGCCATAGGACAGACATGCCAGGGCAGCTGTCCTGAGCATATTCTACCACCAAACTCTCATTTTATATGAAAGAGGCAAACAATGCTCTTTAATGAGGCTTTTTTTTTGAAAGCACTATCACCAAAGTCATCTCATTAAACTTTTGTAAGATGCTTGGGCTTCAGGAGAGAGATTCTGATTTTGTTTTGTTCGCCATTTTTTTTTTTTTTTTTTTTTTTGTATATCTGAAGAGAAAGACTCAGGATTAAGGAGTACAAACTCCAGTTATAAAATACCTCAGGGGCACGTAACATAGAACACAGGGAGTAGAGTGAATAACATCGAGATAACTGTGTACAGAAACAGGTGGTTACCACAGTCATTGTGCTGATCACTTTGTAAGGTACATAAACATTGAATTATGTTGTATACCTGAAACTAATATATTTTATGTCAATTATAATTAAAAATAAATTTAAAAATATAAAGGGAGGAGACTGAAAGAAGAAAAATACAGGATTCTATGGATATAGACACAGAAGAGGGAGGGGGGAGCAGAGTGAAGACAGAATGAGAACATTTGGGAAAAGGCCTCAGCACAGAGCAGGGGCTGGTATACTCTAGATGCCCAGAGATCCTCACTCCCCTTCCTCTCCTAGAAGATGCTACAGTCAGAACCCTGCATGAGATTTGCAAGAAGTTAAGGACTTTAGAAATTTAGATTGAAAAAGATTGAAGAGCATCTGAAATGCGGAGCTCTCATCTCTAAAGATCCATTTCTGTCTCAGAGGAAGGATTTCTATCTATTGGGTTTCAAAAACACTCATCTTTGAAACACAAAAACAGAAACAGAAATATGCATTTAATTTTAATGCTGATTTCTAAGACAGCCAAACAGCAGGGGTTGATAATCACCAAACCCAGCATAGCAGTTTAGATCCTTAGTTCCAGAGGAGGACTTGGATTCACAACAAAACATTAACCTCTAGACTTGAGTAATCATTTCCAATTGCATAGTATGACATCTGCTGCTAATAACTCAGTAAAACATTTTATAGATCATCAGCATGATTTCATTGATGACCAAACTAATTGTGGGATTTAGAAAATGCCATTACTTTCATTTCACAGACTAAGGAGTTAAAGCTCAGAGAGTTTCTGTGCATCACCCAAGGTCACACTGCCATTAAATTAGTAAAGATGTCATTGATTTCAGTTCTTCCAACACCAAATACTGTGCAAATTCTTAACCCTAGGTAATTGGTGCAAAAGAGTGCAGGTGTATATACATATGCATCCCTTGTATCTGCAAACAGCACAAGATGCATGCTCTACAATGACAGGAAATGTTATTTTCATATATAACCAAGTGAGTTACAAATGGCAATTCTCTGCTCCTCAGAGCTTGTGCTTGGCAAAACTGAGCACAGTATCCTAATGCTTGCATGTCTCTGAGTGCACTTGTCTGGTGACAGGGATAGGATTGTTCTGCTTGCCGTTGACAACTTGCTCACACCTTCCTAGTAGGTGATTTGAGTTGTCAGCAAAACCAACATGATATCCCTCAGAATTTGTCTGTTGAACTCTAATATAATGATTTGAAGTGATTTCAGGTCTGGTTATGGATTTATTCATCCCCAAATGGACTCAGACAATGAATACTCTATAGCCTAAGGAGAGAAGTCAAGGTTATAAATAGTTTTTTTTGTTTATTTGTGGGTTTCTTTGTTTGTTTTTGGAGACATGAAACATTGAAAATATGATAAAATCTATGACTCTTATAAAAATACACATCACACCAAATGCTACAAGAAATCCCTAAGAACTTACAGACTTATAAAGCCCACCCAGGAACATTTCCTTATTCACAATAAGCACTTTTACTGTAGAGGGGAAAAAAACCTGTGCCCATATTTGACCAAGATAAAATACCTTTGTACAGATGCTTAAGAAAGGCCAACACTTCCCGAACAAATGAATTGGAAAGTGGGTAAATCAGCTACTACAGAACGAGTCCTCTGTTCTATAGTCTTATGTAAAGAAAGGGAGTTTTGTGAAAGAGCTAATAGCAGGTCAGGTCTAGAATAATGCCAAGACCTTTTGTCAAATAACAAGTACTATGTAAGCTATCCTGGAAATTTCACTGAATGGGGAAATGGACAAGAAGCCAGTGCAAACATGGTAACAACAGGAAGAAACAAAGCCGAGACTGGTGGAGAAGCACAGTTAGAGAAAGCTTGGCTGTCAGCACAGGGCTTTCATCAACTAAGACACATGTCAGCTGTGGTGGAAGAGGTTCCACAGGAACCCCCTGGGCAGGTTGTGTAACACACTCAGGATGAGAATTATCCAACTGGTACATCCAGAAACCTCACTCTGCCTGAACTTCTGAATCGTAATGTATTCAGTAAGAGCACTTGCACTGTAAAGTCAGATTCAGAGACATCAAAGATATAATTCATCTGATGGTTGCCTTTACCCACCAAAACAACAAACCTATTTGAGTGAAGGAGAATAATTCCAGTGTATTAGGCTCCCTGATTCTGTTATAACCCTTTGGTGATAAACAAATTAGACAAATTGTTATCATAAGCAAAAAGAAAAGAGATTTGCTGGAAGGATATTCTATATCGGAATCACAGAGAGACTAAACAGTATGACCACGTAAAGATGGGAATTGAGGAAACTCTAAACACTAAGTAAAATAAGTCAGTGGACAAGAAACTTAAAGATAAATGCAGCTACAATTTTTTTTTTTTTTAATCTTTGTGTCTCACCGTTTAAGATTCAAGTTAAGGAGCAGGAGAATCTGAGTGACCTAGCTTAGGTCACACATCCACCCTTCAGAATGACAATGCCTTGGGTGACTGACAGCTCCATCAGGACCACATGGAATGAGAGACAGTCAAAGGAGAAGTGTTGAATCAAATAAGGGAAGATGATTCTTTAGGCAGAACAACAAAATAATGCAGAGATTTCCTCCCAGGAGATAGGGTAGAGGACCTGGAAGGACACCTAGGCCCTTTATAACACTGTCAGCTCCAAAAAAGTTCATGCACTATGTGAAGAGCTATAAGGAGAATCTGGTACCAGAACCTAATTTCTGGTATCTGCACCTAATTTTTTGGATAACTAAGCTGTATTTATTAAATATCATGAGAGAAGTTTAGATGAGAGCCACTCTGAGAAGGAAAGATATTTTGTGTTCTACATACTGAACCTCAATCCAAGTGATTCACAAATATAAGATATAATCAGGAGAAAAACACACAGGCAGAAGGGTAGTTGTAGGAGATTTTTGGTGGCACTAAACAGTAAATTAGTTGTTCCGTGGCATTATTTATGGGAAATATTGTTGAACTTCCAAGAGCAAGCAGAAATATTATTCTGGAAGAATAGCCAAAAACATGGACCATCATTCAAATCCTCACTGTTACTAGGAATGCAAATGTATTTACTTTCTGAGGTGAAGTCAAGAATCAGTCAATATGAGGAAAAACTAATCTCGAATACATATAGTCTCTAAGTAGCAAGAGAGCAATTAAAAAACTGGCATGAACAATAAAAATAATAACTGTTAAATCAGATAAGAGTTACTAAGTAATTATTAGCCCAGTTTTTGAGAAGGAATATAACTAGAAGGAATATAACTAGAGGTTTTCTGTGTGTGCGAAATGATACAAACTATTTAAAATTATGGGGGAATTATTCAGTTTGTACTAATGAGCTTACTTTCCTGTTGCCCATTTTCACACTTAAAATGAGCACTGAAGACTATGGAGGAATGAATCTGGCCTTTATGTTTAAGTGACATAATTAGGTGAAATTACATGGTATTCTCACTAGATAATTTAAAATTCAATTATAGTACACAAAATATCTTTCCTTCTCAAAGTGTCTCTCATCTAAACTTTTCTTATGTTTATTTCCTATCTTATATTTTGATTATTGTACTGGAAGTCTTTGAAAGTGAATTGCAGTTAATTCTAACACGTCAGAAGATAATGCCAAGTTCTGGCTACACTCACAGTTCTTTTACGTGGAACTCTTCTTTATTAATATGCTCTGTATCAGCTGACCCCACCACTCAGGTAACAGATGACTGGGCAAGGTGTGGGAACCTAACTAAGGCCTGTCCACAAACTGGCTGTTAGTTTATAACACAGGCTGACTTCAACAGTACAGTCACACCTGGGTTCTTGAACATCTGGATTTGTGAACAATTCGGTTCTCAACTAAGTTGTTCATGGAAAAAAGTCTCAGTTTTTAAATAAAACTTGGGTCTCAATTCTCTACCCAGCAGCCCTTTCATGCTGATAACTGTATGATCAGTCACACATGTCCCAGGGGATGAACAAAGGAGATTTGGTTTTCGAAAAAATCGTTACTCAGTTTTCCAGAACAAATTAAATTTGAGAACTGAGGTTCTGCTGCATTTGCTAAATCAGTATCTTCTCAGAGTTTGGAATGCAAGACACAATCAGCAGATGACAAAGTGGCCCTGAACAGTACATGAGCACACATGCACACAGACACTCACACACATGCACACATGCACACGACAGAAGACATCACGATGTAATAAAAGCTGGGAGGCAGAGGCCAGAACAGTGTTGATGACAGAGCAGAATAAATGGAGCAAAAGGTTGATAGAAGGGCAGAGAACAGTGATGAGGCCCACTGTTGAGTGGGGCAAGGAGATGCAGGGATGGGTAGGACATAAAGATATCCTTTAAGGCATTCCAGTTCTCCATGAGCCTTAGACTAAGGGGTTAAAGTTACAATTCTAAATGCTACACTAATCTCCAGGAGCCCAAGTTAGGTGGAAGATAGGACCATTTTCTGCCTTTCTGATTACCCATGTAATAGCTTTTCTGAAGTTCTTCTGCAATGACTAAAGATATTAAAACTTGAATAAATATCTGGAAATAGTGTGTGGGGCATGTTTGGGGAGAGGTAAACTACAGACATTGAACAATAAAGCACACTCGAGCAAGGATAATAAATACAAATCAGCAAAAAGATTGTCCATTCACGAGCATTTCATTTTACTTAAAGTGCAAAATACAAGACTAAATAGTTTTACTCATCCATGTTTTAAATAACTTGAGGTGAAATAAAGAAAAATGCCAGTTTCACTCAATATATAGGTACATCTTTCCCAGAATTTTTACAGAAAGTGCAGTTCATATTCTCACTCAAAGAAAAATTAATAGGGAAATGTATTATTCTTGGGAAAAGGGAATTTTAGGCTCTAAGATATAGTGAATATAGTAAGGAATTTCCATAGTGTATTTTCAGTGATGAACTGTTTATATACAAGATGGTAAAACAATAAGAAACAAAAAATGTCTGGTTCTTGTAGTGACAGTAGGAAGTATCACAGAACAAAGTGTTAAAATGGTCATGCACAAAACCAGTGTCTCTACTACACATATCTATATATTCAAGTTTTAATTTCTTCATTTTCTATTATTTAAAAATAGAGGTTTTTCTAAATGCTATCAATTTCAAGATGATAAAGTCCCACAGGCATAGATTTTGTTCTGTGTTAAAACAGTTAAAAATTTAATGAGGGCCAGGGGTTACACAATAGACATGGTATGTGCCATTCTGTTTAATCCTAGAGCACAGTATGATGTAGTATTAGTGTATCCATTTTCTAGTTGAGGAAACTGAGGGACAGAAAGGTCAGACAGCTTGTCTAAGGTCTCCTGGCTTGTAGTTGCACAGCCAGAATCCAAACCCAGATTGCAGTGTCTTACACCAAAGTCAAGGCTATATTTCAGTGACAGGCTCTACTGCCTTCAGGGTAATAAATAGTACATGGAGGTGTAGTTTGTGTACTATACAAATGCCTCTGACCAAGGTGCCATGCAGGGCTGAAACCCACTGCTCCCCAAACCGGGCTCCCTAAAGCAGGGCTGCATCAGGGCTCGAAGAAGTGGTGGTTTTCCTGTGCACAAATATTCACTGATTGATATGCCCCCAAATATGCCTTTTTCTAGTTCACCTACCTTTAGACAATTTCAGCTACCCAGCTGCCTGTGCTTGAAGGGTAACCAAGCATCTCTGACCACCACACTGACCCTTTCCGTTCTCAGAGCTTGTGCCCTAACTCCCAAAGGGACACTAGAAAGTGCCCTTAACTTATGTCTCTTTGATTTGTCTTACATGAAACAAAACTACCTGACGTGGAAAAGCACATAAAACTGTTGTTTCAATAAGGAAACGCCGCTCACTTTACCTTTTAAAAGTCAGAGCTTGGTGAAACAGCATGGTAGCTGTCAGGCCAAGCCCTTCAGGGGCAAGAAGCCCTTTCCCTTCTATGTGGTTGATTTTTTAAAGCCAGAATTGGGGTAAATAGGTTTAAGGAATGGTTGCTAAAGGAGAATAGGAGGAAAACATGGAGAAAAATTATCAGGCAGAAGACCATCCCTACTGCTGGAATGGAAAGATGAACAGCTTCGGAAAATAAAGACTTGATCCAAACTCAATCACTCTCATAATTTAGTGTGCTTCCTCAACCATTAATAGATTTAATGACTCAACAACAAAGTCCAGGACAGAAAAACCTCCTAGTCCCTTTGCCTATGTAATGTATATTGTTTAACCAGGACATACAAGACATAGTTCATCAATATAAAATAGCACTAAGTGCAATGTTAAGATTCAGCTATAGTAAAACTTGGACATAGTACCTTCTTGAAAAACTTCCACAGGAACAATGGTATTTCTTTTGCTAAGCAAAAGCATAGCTAGATCATCCAACTTGAATTTAAATCTTATTTTTAAATTAAGTACTCTAGATTTTTTCTGTGATTATTTTTGAAAGTCAAAACTAAGTATTCCTGTATTTTCTCACATTCTACAAAGTAGGGCATGATTGAAATTTCTGGACAATTGGACTTGGAGCTCATTAAAATCAGGTACTGTGCCTTAGTCCTCTACATAGCCTTTGTTCTCTGCATAGTGCTTAGCACCTAATAGGCTCTCCAAATATTTGTTAAACTGAACAGAACTGCCCTGAGGGGCGGAGGATGGGGCACTCTCATACTCCCATTTCTTAAACCAAGTCCTTGAAGTCCAAAAAGGCTTACCCATGCTTTCTAGAATCAGATTCAAAAGGTAAGAAGTAGCCATCTTCCAGTTTCCACTAATTCATCATGAGGCTTATCAGGAAGAATTCATTTCCCAAATGCATCCAGATGCAACCATGCCTACAATTTGTGGATTATTATATTTTCCTATAAGATTCCTCTTAATGTTAGTGAAAGGGCCAGAGAGAGCCAACTCTGAGTTGATCAGATTTCTCCTCTATACTGTAAGTCCCATAAGGGGTGGATTCCATTCCAGACACTAAATCAATATTTCTGAAGAGAAGGAACAGAGTCAGAGAGCAGATGCCCCATAAAGCCGGTACCTGGCCTGTAGTCTAATTGCACATCTTGTTCCCATTGTTCTTCTTAACCAGATAGATCAACCCTCACTGAACACATCCCTGATTAATACCCACCTCTGCGATTATCATTTCTTTGAGCAGTCTCTCATTATTCATTATCATGTCACCATGGTAGTGTCTAAATCACAGTTTTAATTTTATACCAAGTAGTCTGATTTCTTTGTTTCTCCCACTAATCTAGAACCCACAAAGGGTTTTTTTTGTTTGTTTGTTTGTTTGTTCACTGTCATTACCTCAGCACCTCATACAGGACCTGACACACAGTAGGCCCTAAGTTAGTACTCATTAAATGATTGAATGGGTAACTGATTGGTAAAGTACTGGGTACTTGAAGAGTTGTCAAGGCAGAAAATCTAAAGGAAGAAAATTATTTTTTAAGTCAACTAAAGATGCAAGGTAAATAGTCATAAACCTAAGACAACTCTGACATTAAAGTAAAATCTTTTATTTTACCAATAATGAAACTAAACTTCAGAGAGGTGAACTTTCTGTAGTTATTTCAAGTAGTTAATGTGGGTTTGAGATGCATATCTCTTCATTCAAACATGCTTTCCATAAGAACATGTTTTCAAATACAAGCAAATGGTTCACTTTGATGAAAAACAATAGATCCACTTAACCCTATTAACATCATTTTGCCAAAAATATACAGGAATCAGTAGAGATTAAAGTGCATATTGAATTGTAGTTCAATTCAAAAGAACTTATTTGTATAAAGAGCCTAGAATCATGACATCTACATGTTTATCATTAAAAAAAAAAACAATCTACAACGTGGCTCCAAAGTGAATTACAAAGCTGGGAAAAATGAGTTAACAGGGTTTTCCTAATCTAGAATATATAACACTAAAATTATTTATAATTATGATCCTTATTATCAATCACAATGCTTATAGAAAACAAAGGCCTGAACAACCGATTATTAGATGAAAACCATCAGCAATGGTTTGAACACAAAGGTATTTCTAGAAATGTTCACTCAATGAGCATCATTGGGCAAGAAGTCATATCCTTGGAAGCCAAGGGCACCAAATGCTTTCCACCTCTCAATTTTGCCAAAGATGGCCCTGTGCACATTTCCATTAAGAATAGGGTCGAAGGATGGTTCTAAACTCTTTACACATAACTGACACTAAAGGTCTCCTGTTCTCTCTGAAGCCTGTTGTGTTGGCATAGATGGACCTGGAGAGTCTCATGCTAAGTGAAATAAGCCAGTCAAAGAAAGAAATATAGTACCATATGATTTCACTCAGATGTGGACTCTAATGAACAAAATAAACAAGCAAAACAGAAACAGACTCATAGATCCAAGAAACAGATGGAGAGCTGTCAGAGGGGAAGGGGTTTGGGGGGCCTGATGAAAAAGGGGAAAGGACTGAGCAAATAGAAAACAAACTCATGACACAGACAACAGTATGGTGATTACAAGGGGGAAAGTGGGGTGTCAGCAGGTAGAAGAGGGTAAAAGGAGGATAAATGGTCATGGAAATAAACTTGACTTTAGATAGTAAACACACAATACAATATACAGGTGACGTATTACAGAACTGTACACTTGAAACCTATATAATTTTACTAGCCAATGTCATCCCAATAAATTTAATATTTTTAAAAGCTGACCACATACTTCTTAAAATTAACCCATGATGACATGTTCAACTGTGTTTAACTCAAAACTGTTCTGTCTGCAACCCAATTGCGCCCAATCCCAAAGTGGCTCTGATTTAGCTTCTAAGATCAGACAGTTCCTTCTAACTGTGCAAAGAAAACACTTAGAGAATAAAATGAACTCTACCCTGCCACAGAACAGATTCTTCCGTTTAGTCAATGATGAATTGAAATTCTAACAGGGCAGAGTACATTTACATAAATGACATCACCAATCCTAAGAGCAGAACTTCACTTTTGTCATTTGTTTGTATCAATGCATCTCTTGCATCCAACAAACAAAAAAGCAAAAAGTAGTGTAATAACTAACTGGAGATTCTCATAGTAGACACTTAAGTATGTTGGTGAAAATAAATCACTTTAGATGACTTGAAAATGTATTAAGTTAAGCTTTAATTTATACAAAACAGCTTAAACATTGTGTGCTCTCTTAATTTGCTTTTCAAATTTTCAGCCATATGGAATCTGAATCGGGTGGACAAAGTAACAACTATCTTGAATCATACCTATGTCACTTATAGGACAAACTACTGCTTTCCTTCAATACATATGTTGACTGAAGTACATCTTAAGCCAGCTAAATATATATTTACTAATTCACTGAGGACACTTTTACAACACTGCCAAAGCTCTGCATACTGTTTTAAATTTCTTTTATCATAAGGGTAAATCAATGTATTTTAATAGAATCAGCACTTAGCATTTTATATCTTAGTTTATGAGATACACCTACTGGGGACTGAGATAATAATATGTAAATTAGTCCTTTTTTCACTTTTGAAATATTATTTGGACTCCATTTCTTCATTACTTTCATAAGCCTGGCGATAGCCCCTTTTCTTGAAGTTATTGCCCTACATGGAAACATCTTTCTTCCAAATGTGAAACGAGGCTGCAGAAAGAAATCATCCTATAAGTAGTACTCAAGTTCAGAGCCACTGTAAAATATTCAGATATCTGAATATTTTATTCAGGTACAGATATTCATTTGTACATCTAGTGAACTTTACCACTTGATATTAATTTGGTAAAACATTGAAAACAATTTGCTCTATCAAAATCTTTACCTATGGAAGGGGAATATACTCAATAATATTATGATAAATTTGCATAGCAACAGATGATTACAAACAAGACTTAGTGTGGTGAACACATTGTAAGGTATATAAATATGAAATCACTATATTGTACACCTGAAACTAATTAATATAATATAATTAATATATATCAACTGTACTTAAATAATAAAAAGAAGTACAATTCCAACTCTTGATGAGAGAATTGCAAGTGGGTATGTTCAGGGTGTGGAAGAATTTGTGACTATTTTTTTTGTAATCTACCACATCTGTATTTTTCATTTGCTTTCAGGAAAATGAATTCCAGTGATCCAAATTAAAAACAAAAAAATCTTCACCTCCACATGAAATAGCCTGACTTTGAGAATGAGTAATGTATTTTACCAAGTGATCCGGGGCCAACAAAGTATGTCCTATTGTCTGATGCTTCAAGAGTAATGACAACCCATCATCTTTTTACTCCTTTATAGAAATAGCTAATTACAAGTAGCATAACAGTAGTAAAATTATAAAGCTGAAACCCGCAATTTTTCTAAGTTACAAACACCATCAACAGAAACATATCGAAAGCAAACATTGCTTTAGATGTTGTTTTGAAGCCCACTGAAAAATTTCCTGGTTTTAGACTTTAAGAAGCAAACAGATTAGATAAGAAGTAAATGATGCAACATGATTCAAATAATGGGGTCTTAGTTCAGTTAGCTAGCAAATAAATTATCACTTGTGATTATATTTTTGCCAGCCTAGCAATATTTACCATCTCCATTTGTTCTGGACTGTTAACTACAGTTCTCTGTGTATCGGTTATTGCCAGAGCAGTGAGAAACAGTCTTACTTCATGTGTACATTCAGTTGCCCTAAAACTCCCCTACTATCATTGATGCCATTTGGGGGTTTCTCTTCTAAAAGGCAATTTTACCAAATCAACAAATTCTGACAATATTTGCCTATTTATTAAAATACGAGTTGTTTTATTTTTTCTTTTGCATCATCAAATATATTGCAAAGAAAAACTGAATTCTATCAAGACTAAGTCAAAGTAACAACGAAAGCAAGACACTTTTAACCTCTGAAAAAAATCTACAATATGAACTGGCATCCATTCCAACAAGGCTGTTTCAAAGTCAGTTGCACATTTCTAAGAACCAGCATTCCAGAGGCCTTATAATTATGGGATAGCTCCCTAGACGTGTATTTTTAAATACCTGTAAAGAATCGATGGTCTTCTAACAATGGGGCCATTCACTTAACCATTATTGAGCGAATGATGACATGTTTCCTCATAAAGTTTAAAGTCTAGTGGGTACATCAAATAACACATGACTGCCTGTCATGGTGTTAGATCGAATCAAGATTTAATTTTGAATTGTATGGCTTTGAGAGATGCCTCTTAAATTTCACCCAGGCAACTTGGTTTATGGTAGAGAAATATACCCAGATACAGGAGCAAGAAAGCAAGGAAAATGTTCTTTCTTTATCTTCAACTTTAATTTTTTCTAAGAGTGTGTGTGTGTGTGTGAGAGAGAGAGAGAGAGAGAGAGTGCGTGTGTGTGCGTGTGTGTGTGTGTGTGTGTGGAGTTATTGATGGGTTTTTAATACTTAAGAAATTTCTTTACTCTTAATGTCATTGCCCATGGCAGTCAAAATCAGTAACTTTATCTTTTACCTTGGAAACATGAATTGTTGCCTGATAGAAATTGTTCTGCCTACCTTGTTATCATTATTTTACCTGTATGAAATAAACTAGCAACGGCAAAAAGAAATGGAATTTTAACTACTCTTAGTCCTTTTGAACTACCTTGGGTTCTTTTGACATCAATATCAACTGAGTTCTTTTGTACAATTCCATGCTTTAAGGGCTGCTCTGGATTTGGGGGGAACTGGCCCAGGGCTGAGGGTGGAAATCAGAGGACAATGTTTTATAGAGAGGAAAGAATAGTAAAAAATGATTTACAGTGTGAGAACAGAGAGGGGTTTAAAGGGTCAAGTCAAAGTCAGGGGGAGCATTTCAAAATCAGGGTATTTGACAGACTATTAATATTACAATGTATTTTTATAGTTAGAAAGAAGAAAAATAACTATTGTTTTTTTTATAATGCAAACTACAAGAAAGTAAGGTTGATTTACAGGGATTCACATAATCTAACTCAAGAGAGGGCATACTAGGGGCCCTCAGGTAGAGAAGAAATGAATTGGTAAGCTATATTTATCAAATTCAAGTATTTTTGTCTCACCACCTCTTAGTGCTTTTCACTTATATACTCCCAAAATAAAATTTTAATGAAGTACTCTTAAAGTTAATTCAAACTATGGTCCAATTAAATAATAGTTTAAGAACAAATCCATAAAAGTGCAATCATTTATTAATTCATTCATTAAGATTAAAGCACCAAAATGAACAAAAAAACCCAAAATCTTGAGGCAAAGGCTGTATAATTCTTAAAATAGTGACTACCAACAAAATCCAGTAATAGCTGAAACTTGACATATTAAGAACCAAACTCAGTTTTCCCCTTTTCTGAGATTCTCAGTGGCATCACCATCATTTCAAACAAAGAATCTTAGCTCATTTATTCTCTCAAAAAAGAACAAATATTAGTGTCTATTCAGTCAAGAGCTAAAAATATTCAGCTAGTAGCTAAAAATTACTATATGGTAATGCAAACGAGAAAAATATCATTGTGTGCAATATAGTTGTTTTGTCATATGTTGTCACAGTAATAATAACTTATTTTCAGAAGTCCTAAAATGCAATTACAAATAATTAATCCACTAATGATCACAACCTAAATATAGACAATGCTTTTAATTCTAAAATTGGTCAAAATAGATGTTTGATAAAATAATTTTTTCTTTCTTTTTGTATATGGAAAATGAGAAAATAAAAAAAATGCTCATCCAATTTTGAAATAAAATTTCAATACAGCAATTAGATGATGTCTAAATATCCAAAGGAATAGTAACAGAAATAGGATCAGGGTACAGGTCTGTAATTAATGGTCAAGGTGTACTCTAATGAGTAAACATCATATTGTTCGGTTAAAGTCTTCTAGACCTAGGTGAATGAAATTGGGTAATATTTTAGGGAGAAAATGAAGAGATAACAGGTGACTTGGAGAAATAGGCTATTTTTTAACCTATTAAATTATTTTTGAGTGTACAATTCAGTGGCATTAAGTACATTCATAATGTTTTGTAACCTATTTCCAGAACTTTTTCCATAATCCCAAATAGAAATTTTGTATCCATTAAACAATTAAGTCCCCTGTTATACCCCCTCCCTACATCTAGTAACCAACATTCAACTTTCTATTTCTATGAATTTGCCTGTTTTAGGTACTTCATATACTGTTGAATGTTTTCAAGATTCAATCATGTTGTATCTTGTTATCAGAATAAGGAGCATCTTTAAGATAAACAAAAAGCCAGAATGATGTCCTCTTTTACCAGGCAAAGAGTTCACATAGAGAATATTATCCCAAAGTGATGCTATGGACAAAAATTAGACAGAGTAACCATAGACATTTTTAGGGAGAAAATGAAGAGATAATAGGTGATCTAAGAGAAATAGACCCTTTTTAAATAATTGGTTCAAAGAAATGTATGAAATAGTCAATTTTAGCACATTCTGTGTAGTCCAAGGTAATTAAAAGATCTAGTAACATTTTATCTACTTGGTATGCAACCTAACACTTGTCACCTGCAAATAATCACCCAGCATATTTATTCACATTTTCATTCAAGATTCAAATTTTATGCCACCCTAAAATTACTCTAAAACACATATCTGATCATATACTTCCTATTTAACCTCTTATAAGTTTAAGTATCTCTTGAGGCAAACATTTGATTATGTTAACAGTGTTTAAGTATATTTAGACTCAGGTCTCTTTATCCATTCATTCTGATTCCTTTTACTATCTGTTTATTTTTCTCTTTTATGTAGCCAATCAAAACCACATGGGAAATATAAAAGCACGGAATAAAATTACTATTAAGAAAGTCTGTACTTAGCACAAAGGGAAGTTTAAAAGTGGCCCCTTTATAATTTACTTGATTAACTTGGAATGTTAAATCAGCTTATGTTTTTTGGACACTCAGTCATCTGAGTTTTGGTAATGATTTTCTAGACTGATTGCAAATGATCACTTGGCCACATGTTGAAATAGAGCCTCAACACTGATTTTTCAACAGTGGATTATTTATTTGGTTGTATTAATTAGATTAGTCCTAAGAAATAAGAAAGAAAAATAAAACTCTAATAAAGACAGATTCTAAGAGTTAGCATTTGCCTCTCCAAAAATAAAGAAATTTCTAGGCGAGTTTTTATTCAACTTGGTCCATGGGCTTCATCTATCTGTACTCAAAACTCCTTAAAACTAACAGTTATACGGATAGAGTTGAATAAGTTGTTCCCTTGTCTCAATTTTTAAGCACATACACATCGTGGTTGAGCAAAATGAGGCCAAAAGATAAACTGACCTGACCTAGATCAGAGAATCGCATAAATATTTGCTGAATTGAAATTGGAAAAGCTAGGAGTCGCACTGTGTTCAGAATCATGAAACTGACTCTTTCCCTAGGAAAGTAATTGCTTTCATTCCGTCTTCATGAGGAAAGGGTAGTAGTTTAGAGGACAAAAGAAAACAAAATTGGATAATTTTTTTAGGGTTAGTCTATAAAAGACCAGACTGCAAAATCTAGCAGTCACAGAACATTTAGCTATAGTCCATTCTAAGTGATTGTATGGGAATGTGATTTAGAAATGCTTTCAAACTTCGTAGTCAATATGATTATGCCTTTCACCAAACCCTGGCTGAATTAGCTGCTCATTCACAGACATGAAAAACAGCTAATTTATCAAGAAAATGATAAAACATAGTATTAGTTATAGTACCACTTTTTCAATAATTTGAGACACACCTGGACAAAGTACTGAGAGTATGAAAATTGAAGAAGTAGTCATAGCTGTGCTCAGAAACATTTACAAAGTCTTGAATCAGTCGCTGAGTTCCCTCACTCTCAGTTTTCTCATCTGTAAAATGAGCTTCGTGACCCTTGTGTTTTCATTAGGCTGTATTTTTATAACTCTACTTTTTAATTCTGGGAAATGTCATAGTTTTACCAGCATTCATTCATTCAAATCCACACTTCTCAAACTTTCCCCACCTAAATGTCTTTTGGAAGGGGAGCAGGAATACTGCCCCTCGGAGGGTCTGGCAGCATATCTCAAAGTAATTAGAAAGCTTTTTGAAGTCCATCACTATATCTTAAAATTCTTATATTTCATAGTCTACTAATATCTATGTGTAATATAAAAACAACTTCAGCCCAAATTATCAACTAAAATTGATGATTTAAAGGGATTCATCTGGCTCATCTTGTGACTTCATGACTCTCTCACATATAATTGACATTATATAGGATTCCCATGATGCCGTATCATTACACTGTGTTTTCTGAGGATCAGTTTAATGCCTCCTCTCATAGCTGATGCAAATGCTGTCTATTATAAAGGAGCAGGGCATGGGTTTTGAAGTCAGAGTCTTCGGGTTTGAATCCTAGATCTAACACTCAGGCGGAGTGTAGTCTTGGGCAAGTCATTTAATATCCCTGTGCCTCAGTTTTCTCATTAAAAAAATAGGGATAATAACAATCCTTCTTTGATTGTTGTGTTATATGAGGTGATAAGGTGGAAACAATTTTAAAACAGTGCCTCAAACATGAAAAGCATTATTTACATGTAACTCCTTATCATAACTGTTTTTAAAAATTCAAACTTGCTCTGAAAATCAAGAAAATAGGTTGGTCTGACTGTTCTCCCTGCTCCCCACCTATTATCCCAACAATGATGGGAATTGAGAACATTTTTCATAAAGTTAGGAAACAAAATAAAGTCGAAATACATACTGAAGGTAATAAGCTTACTAATTTAATGTATAGTAGACAGATAAAAAGAATAATTAACAGATATTTAAGAAGACATTAGGAAATGTAAATATGACAGAAAATTATGATGAATTATTATGTTTTTATTAAAAATGTTTTAATTTTGTTATTTGTCATGGAGCTGGCAGCTTTTTCAATGAAACAATCAAATTAGTCTTTCACCAGATCTAGGACAGTTGGAATAGCTGTTTGATTTCTATACCATATTGGAAATCATTCAATACCAACTTCTGCAATTCCTCAACATAATTTGCTTAAATATGAAACAGCTACTTTCTGTTTCTGAGATACAAATTTGAATTAAAATGAACTGAAAGTTCTTGGCCTATAATTTATCTATTTATTCATTTTTTAGAGAGAGAATAAGTGAGGTAGAGAGAGACGAAAAGAAATATCGATCGGTTGCCTCTTGTACACCCCCAGTGAGGGACCCATCCCACAACCCAGGCTTGTGCCCTGATTGGGAACCAAACCAGAGACTTTATTTTCAGTTTGCGGGATGATGACCCGACCCACTGAGTCACACTAGTCAGGGCTTAGCTTATAATCAAACAGGAATACTATCAAAGTATTTGTAACCAGTTTACAGCACCTCAAAATAAACAAATATTTTCTTTCACTAATCATAAATACAAATTCTAGACTAGTTTATTAAATATTTTGCTAATTATTTATCAATATGTATGGTTTTCATTAGAGACAATTCTGAAAATAGAAAAATAATCATTGAAAATTTTACACAAAATTAACATTTTGGTGTATTTCTTTTAAGTTACCCAATATGTTTTGTCCATTTTATTTACCAGTATATGTGTTAGTATCTAGCTTTTCTTTAATGTCAGACACTTTACGAGTGTGCACAACTAAGTGTGCATACATTATACTTAATGTATTAACATCTTTATTTTAAAATTCTGTTTTATCATATTTCTATAAATGACATGTTTATTTAAATAGAAAAAAGCTGCATAGCTATCAAATACTCTCTTTGTTCATGATTTTCTTGCATTTTAAACATTTCTGAAAAACACTGTAGACAGGTTTCGTTGTTGCACCTCAGCTTATTTCCATAGACTAGATCTCTAGGAGCAGAGTTTCCAAATCAGATGGTCCAGATAGTTGTATACTTCTGTCTAGAAATGCATAACTCAAATGCTTTCCAAAAATATCATTTTACATTCACCAACGCATAGTTCTGTGTCTGCATACCTGCACAACAGTGTCATGAAACCTTTTTTTCAGGATGACGTATGAAAATGGGGCAGTACTTTCCTTGACTCCTCAAACTGTTCTGAAGCTTGAACAGTCTCTTCTACTCCTTACAAGGGACAGGCTAGTTAACCTGTTTAGCCTTCAAATTCTTCATTGGTATGAAAGATATATTAGTTTGAAAATGATAACATGATACAGATGCTTTGAGGGTTATATAATAAGGTAAATTACTGAACATAGTGCTTGACACAGAAAAGTACTCAATAAATATTGAGGACACCTAATGATTCTTGAATCCTCTTTTCATCATCATCTTAACCTGTTATTGTATCTTTAAATTGTGCAAGAGATAAATTTCACTTCAGTTACTTCATTAAATATGTATTAGTAAACACAGTAAATTAAACACCTAGTGGGCAAGGACTACAAATGTGGAACCCCTGGAAGAATCGCTACATAACTCATATTCACTCTTATTTTAGAATCAAAGAAATAATGAAATTAGTGTTTATACCCTGAAGACAACTCTCTTTGCTATAAATGTAACTTTGTTCAAATGAGTCAGAGAGTCTAATGGGAAATCTGGCTCAAGGCCAGAGGAAATACGCTGATGTAATCCTGTCTGAATAGCAGAGACAGCAGTCAACCCAATCATTTCTTCTTCTCCAGAAATCAAACTGACCGCTTATACAGGAGGGATTTGATTATTTGGGGGGAGAAAAGTCCCAGTGACCATCACCAAAAGTGGAGCCAAATGGTAGTAGAAGGGGTAATGGACATCAATGAGCCCCCATTCAGTTGACCAATAATAAATGGGGTTAGAACTTTCCTTAATCAAGTAAAAATGAGTAAGCAGCTATTGGATATTTTTCAAATCCTTATTCCCTACAATTCTTCAGTTCCTCATGCCCTGATATTTTCCACCTGAATCAGTCTTTGAAGCATCATCCAATTTTATTCCCTATCGCCTATACCACCCCCCCCACCTATCATCATGCATGCACTGATTTATTCTCCATGGTGCTTCCAGATAACTCTTTTGATAAAATTCAAATTAAACATGCTATTTCCCTGTTTAAAATCCACTGGCTAAAGAGAAAAAGAATTCTCTAAGTATAACATAATTTAGCATAGTGCTTTTTAAACTCTCATGTGATCAGAAGCACCTGTAGGGCTAGTTAAATCAGTTTCTGAATAACTAGGTTTCGGGTGTAACCTGAGAATTTGCATTTATAATAAATTTCCAGGTAATGTTAATGTTACTAGTTGGGGAAACAAACTGAGAACCAATCAGCTAGCAATTCATGTCTACCATTGTGCCTCCTTGCTCAACATGATGTCCTTCAAATCCTAAACTGCAATAGTTCTCAAAATTCATCATGCTCTTTCTTCTCTGTGTGTTTCTGCACATGCTGCTAGATCTGGCATGGGTCTCCCCGCTGCCTGCAGGTTAACTGCCACTACACCCTCTTCCGTGTTCCTGTGGTAGCACGCATCTCCTTCCCTATAGTGGTGCCCTGATCACACTGTGCGTAACTGCAGTATTATTTCCACTCCGTGGTGAGGTCCTTGAAGGCCAGTTGTCTCAACTTTTGTACTCAGTGCCAAGCAAAATGCCTGGTAGGAAGGACTTCAAATGTTTCTTCAGTGAATGTTGGTAACTCTCTATCAGGTATGATGACTCTAATACCTTGAAAACTTGCCAATGACGGTCATTTTTAAAATTTCTATTTCCTATAAGTGATTAGTGGGAACACCCTGGAAGAAAAAGGCTCATGTGCTGGTTGTCCAGGATAGAAATAAAAAGCTGCAAAGACCACATTCCTCTCTAAATATTAGAGAGAGAACCTGAAAGGGATGAGTGAGTAGCGAACGCAGCCTGAAGCTCTTGGATAACCAAAGAAAAGGTGAACTCAGAGAGCCACTTGATGACTAAGGTACAGAGAACATTGTACGGGGACCCCAGGCAAGTATTTTTATTTTCTAGTTTATCAAGATGATATGTGTGTATGTGTTTATATTTTTGATGCCACAGCTTTAATCAAATCACACTCTTGATATTGGATAGAAAATTCAAAGATTAGAATCCTTGTTAAGCACATCAAGGCATGATTATATTTCAGCTCAAAGTGGAAGTCTGCACGAACAGCATCTAGCAATAAAAAAAGATGTCAAAGTCTACTTCATAGCTGGCTTATGGTGCTGTCATCAACCAAATAAAATAAAACAAAATACTTCAACTTCAATTATATTCAGAAAGAAAATCTAATTCCTGAAATGTAATGGGTTTTTCACACTGCCAATGCTAAGAACTTATTATTAAAATGTCTTTCTACTGTTATATCAATTTAGCATGTACCTAAAACTTCTTAAAGGGCAATAGTTAGAAATGAAACCTTGTAGTCCACTTAAAAAATCTGTGGTGACCAAAATACATCTAGAGAACTGTCATGTTAAAATGTTATATGTAGAGCTCAAATTCCATGTATTAAAGAAAGAGCACCACTACAAGAATCAATTTTTAGCTCTTGCTGGTGTGGCTCAGTGGATTGAGCACCAGACTGTGAATGAAAGGGTGGCCAGTTTGATTCCCAGTCAGGGCACATGCCTGGGTTGTGGGCCAAGTCCCCAGTAGGTGGCACTCAAGAGGCAACCACACAATGATGTTTTGTTCCCTCTCCTCCCTCCCTTCCCCTCTCTAAAAATAAGTAAATGAAATCTTTTTTTTTTTAAATCAATTTTTAGAAAACCAGGCACACTGCTATCAATATTTTGAATGTTTAGGCTAGGCTGCAGGTCACTGAAGTCAACCAGAGCTGATTGGCATTTAGGTACTGTGAAAGATGCAAATTAGACTGAGAAGTTTCCCAGTGACTCCACTGATTACAATGTAGATTTATTTTAATCATAGAATAATGTACTATTCATTACTGGTAGAAAAGAGGTGCTCAGCAAGTGGTAGCTGGACTAAAAGAAAGTTGTTGGTTTTTACAATTATATTAATATGGTAGAGATAGATATTCAGCTTTTTCTGATTCATTATCTCTCTGAAGCCCCCAAATATTGGAAATGGAAATAAATCAAATAACTCAAATAAATGTTTAATGATAGGATATTCACGATAATTCCTATATTGTGATTTCTAATTTGTTTCCAATTACACAGCTTTTATCTGGCAGTAAAATTCTCTCAGAAATTATATAATAAGTCACGAGCTCTATTCTCCAGGTAGTTTTAGGCTTAGCTTTTCCCATTGGTGAGTCAAGCTCCTTAAGATCACCCTAGCTTTAATTTAAATTATTTTCAGCTAGGTCCAGCCCTTCCTTCAGTTTTCTGTATTTTGTTTATTAGCAGCCAGTCGCTAAGTCCAGCCTGTACTCAAGGGGAGGGAGTCACACCAGCAGGTGAACATGGGGAGGCAGGATCGCTGGGGGCCACTCCAACCTTGGCCACCACGAGTCCCTATTAATCTCTCATGTCTTGTCTCTGATTCTCACTAACTCCTACTTTATGTTAATATGTTAATATTTATTTTCTTTGACTCTGAGGTTCATACTTATAAAGTATAAATCTGTATTTCAAGATGCATATGTATTAATAAATACAAAATACCAAAAAATTCCTCTCTCCCTGCAAAAAAAAACTCCCAAACTTCAAATGTCCTGAGAAATTATAATTTCCTATAACAGAAAAATGTCATTTTTCAAATTATAATTTATAAATGTACTCTTATTTTAAAAACTACAGGGTACAAGGTTTTAGAATTTTTAAGTTAGAGTTCAAATTTTACATACTCTAAGATTTTTAAAAACTGATTTGAACAGGTGTTACTTACTCACTTGGCATATTTGTAAACTTTGTTTACTTTTAACTTCATATTTTGCTTTTTCCTTCTCCACCTACTAATCCAAGCTTGTACTACTTGCATCTTGCAAACGCTCTTTAACACCCTCTCAAGATATAATTATGCACTTTAACAGATGCAGGGAAGAGTTATAGGCCTTGTGGTGATCTGAATACTAATTAGAATGTAAATACAGATCACCTCTTGAAGAACAAGATATTGATTATAGAATTTAAAAGTTACAGAGTGGCAAAATAGTGGGCACTGGGGAACTGAGTTAAAGGATTTAGGAAGTAAAATCATTTTGGTAAAGGGGCAGGACACTGTTTGAAGACAATGTACCTTCAATTATTGTTGTCAAAATATATTAAGTGAGCTTAATATTTCCTTCATCACTATTGAACACTTAAACTTAGCTAGTTCATACAGGAAAGGCTTAAACAATAAAGGATGATGAGTTCTCTCAAAAAAAATTCAATTTTGAAATTACTCAAAAAGCCAGGAGGGCTTTTCATAGGTGATCATCCCAAGGCCAAAAAGAATGAAAATGTCATCCTCCAATCAAACCCCTGACAAAACTTAGTGTATTTTTAAATGATGGACTTGAGAATTAAAAACCAAAGAAGGCATTCTGGCAAGGGATTCAAAATATCACAGAGAGAGAGAGGCTGATAAGGAGGGTAATTGATGTGTATATAAAATGAAGAGATGAAAAGAGACTTCTGGTTCTCAGGAGGATTGTTTATAAGGAAGTCTGGCTGGGGAGAGCCCATCTTGCAGTACCTTACTAACAGGTGTGAATAGCTGCCTCCAATGTAAGTTGTCCCTGGTAGCAGGCTGCTACGCTACACCACAGCACATTTGAGATATAACGCCACACTAAAATGTCTTATTGTTTCCTTAAGGCCTAAAAAACTGTGAACATAGTTTAAATCAATCTTGAAAGGAAGAAAAACATACCCCTATGCCCCCTTTGTTTCCAAACAAGCCTTTCTCTCACTTACATAATGTACAAAAAGCGATAGCAAAAACAACGCTCTTTAGCATGCCCTGATATTCAGCGACCATACAACATCTTAATAGAACCTTGCAGGTAGATGCTTAGGAACCTTGCCTCCTTTGAACAGCAACAACTTTAATCAGTTTTTATTATACTAGGAGATTTGCATGTGGGCTGTCATTCTTTGTAATATCATTTTCTTATTGTTTATTTAAGAATCCATATACCCAGAAAGGCTTG
This sequence comes from Glossophaga mutica, assembly GCA_039655065.1. Lineage (NCBI taxonomy): Eukaryota > Metazoa > Chordata > Mammalia > Chiroptera > Phyllostomidae > Glossophaga > Glossophaga mutica. Next base: position 143,890,889 of record CM077307.1, read on the forward strand.
TGAAACTAAGCTATGAAGCAATCTAATTACTTCCAAGATTTGGTACACAGGCGCTTACAGCAAATGAGTTCTGTCTAGCAATCTCCAGGGGAAGATCTGTTATTCAAAACAACAACAAAAAAAAAAACCCTCAAGGCAGGAATCTCATTGTCCACTAATCATGTGAAAAATTCCAAGTAGTTTATTTCCAATAATTGGAACCCCAAGGGAAATATTCCAGATATTTATCAATGCAACTATGGGCAACCAAGAATATAGAGGATAACCAGAACATTACATATTTTCCTTTATTGAAAATAAAAGAAATATCTATTAAAGCAGCTAATAATATGACTAAAAGGCACCTCAATATTAAGGGAGTCTATTTCACTAGAAATGTTGATTGAAAGGCACGTATTAGATTCTCTATTTGTCTAAAAAATCTGTTGGCTCTGTTTCTTAATAATATGGAACAGCATTAAGCTTAATGTCTCTAATATACAAAAAACTGACTATAATTTCTGTACGAAGTAAAAAATATAGGCATGGCAATTCATATTTGAAAACATTCTTTTGTTCAGTGGTTTGAGGAGACGAAAGTTCATCATGGACATTCCAAAATTCCCAGGATTCACTTAGAGAGGAACCCAATATTAAGCAATGAGTCTCACGCGGGGGTTTACAGCTAGCAGGTACTCAAAAATTCAAATAAAATAGAATATACATTAAAAAGGTTATCAATTAAAATAAGTATATGATTTCTCTTGGAGGACCCAGAGAAGGAGACAGCCTTTAGATAAAGACAGTGATTTGAATGCAGAGACTGCCTGCCAGTAGCGCTCAGGTGGAAGGGTACTGGCTTGGCAATTTGTTATTCCCTATAAAAGAGCATCGCCAAGGCAAATCCAGGTTGAATATTACTGAATTTAGCTTCATGCCATGGCCTACTTCAAATAAGGGGTTTATATCATTAGCAAGTTCAGTCAGCTCATCCATCAGAATTACTCTGACCTGATTTCATGCATCAGCAATATTTTCAGAGTCACAAGTAGAGTAAAATAAAAACAAGGCTGAAGAATGTAATTATTTTACGGTTACTCCCCTTTTATTTTCAGGGATCAAGTCTTGCTGATAAAAATGCTTAGATTATTAGTTTCCCAGATTAGCTCAATACCAAGATGAAGGAGTAAACCCTTTAAAACAGGGGCATCAAACTTATTTTCACAGGGGGCCACATCAGCTTCGTGGTTGCCTTCAAAGGGCTGAATCTAATTTCAACTACTTAACAGTTAAGGAGTAGTTACATTTATACAGTCCTAAAATTATTTCAGCCCTGTGAAGGCAACCTCGAGGCTGATGTGGACCCCAGTGAAAATGAGTTTGACACCCCTGCTTTAAAGGTACTACAAAACTTGTGTACAAATAAAAACATTATTATGATATCTACAGATATTGCCCTCAGATTTTTTTATGACTCTACAGAAGCAGTAATGAATAGTCCAAATACAATATCATTAAGATATCTTAACAGGTGAATTAAAAAAAAACAAAAATGAACAAACGGAATTAAAACAGTCTCATAGGCCCAGAGAGCAGACGGGTGGTTCCCGGAGGAGAGGCTGGGTGGGTGACTGGGTGCAAGAAGTGAAGGGATTAGGAAGTACAAATTGGTAGTTATAGAATAGTCACAGGGATGGAAGTTATAGCACAGGGAATGTAGTCAATAACATTGTAATAACTGTGTATGGTGCCAGGTTGGTACTAGAAATATCAAGGAGGACACTTTGTAAAGTGTATGAGTGTCTACTCTAACCCCTGTGCTATGTATCTGAAACCAATAAAAATGATATCAAAAGTAAACTGGAATTGAAAAAAAAATTTTTTAAAGAAATCTTCATGTGTAGTTGCAGGAATGCCTGCTTCTGTGGCAGTATTTCTGCTTTGAAGAAGCCAGTGTCTTTGAAGGCTGCCACAAATTGACTTCTCCATTCTATGAGTACCTTCTCCAACCCTCGGGCTGTTCAACACAAGCTTCCCCCAAAATGTAGAAAAAGTAAATTAAGTCATAGCCTAGTCTTATAAAGACCTGACAACTTAGTGAAGGAGACATTATGATAATTCAGAGTAAGATACAAACAAGGAAAGGATTAGAAAAAAACAGAAGGAAATTGAGTGGGACCCATAAACACAGACGTGAGTTTAACAGGCAGAAACTAGAAATAAAGATATTTTTAAATGGAAGGTTTTTTACATGCCAAGAGTACCCTGCACAAAAATATCCAAACAGAAGAGTTTCAGGGAACCTTAGAAATCTATTGCTCAAGTCATAGAATAAAGGAGGTTATCCTGGCACCAGAAGCCATCATAACAAACCATGTACTGATTTCATATTTTTACCTGTCAAAAGAATCTATGACATATATTATCCTGCTTAAGCCTTACCACAAGTCATGAAATATGCCTTATTGTCCCTATTTCACAAACGATGAAACTGAAGCTTAAAGAAGTTAAGCAACTTGCCAAAACCCAAAGCAAAGTCGGCAGTAAACCCACTGGGGTGACTCAGTGGCTTTGCTCCTACCACCATTACTGCCTTGCCTAGGGGAGACACAGGAGGTAGCAGCCATACCTTAGGGAGCTCAATAGGTTTTACAGGGGAGTTACACAAACAGGGGCTTCTTTCAGAAAGATTAACTGGTATCACGTCCAGGGTAGATTTAACTGGAAAGAGACAAGGTATCCACTGTAACCCCACAAGGGAGACGGAAAGTATCCATGCAGATGAGCCAGGTCAGTGGAAGCCTAGATAAGGAGGAGGTGATGGAGCCAATGGACACAAAACTCCACTCTGCATTTAGATACTATTTGATTCTCCTTCAGAAGGCCTATCTCCCTTTTCTACCCTTTTTATCTCCCTAGTATTCTGTAAAAAGGCAAAGTGCAAATATTTATTGAGAATCAATTCAATACTGCACGTTGTTTATTTAATTCCATAGTTTTCACTTTAGAAATTTAAATGCACATGAGTTAAATAACTTGCTTAGGGTAAATACCCGAGCAACAGAGCTGTCTTTCAAACGGTGTTCTAAAGTCCGCATCTCTTGCTGCTGTGCCAGTCTGTGCAGGTGGGTAGAGTTTGTATCGGAAGAAATGGGGTGGGAGGTATTGAAAGGGAAGGTAGGAAATCATTCCAATTCTGTACATGTGCACATAATGCCTGCATCTAAATTTTCCAAGATGTTTCCAAGAATTCATTAAAGTAGTGTTTTTTTCCCTTTTTTTAAATATATTTTATTGATTATGCTATTACAGTTGTCCCATTTCTCCCCCATCATTCCCCTCCACCCTACCCACCCTCTCCCACCCACATTCCCCCCTTTAGTTCATGTCCATGGGTCATAAGTTTTCTAGCTTCTACATTTCCCATACTATTCTTGCCCTCCCCCTGTCTATTTTTTTCCCATTATCTATGCTACTCATTCTCTATACCTTTCCCCCCTCTCTCCTCCTCCCACGCCCCTGTTGCTAACCCTCCATATGATCTCCATTTCTGTGGTTCTGTTCCTGTTCTAGCTGTTTGCTTAGTTTACTTTTGTTTTAGGTGTGGTTCTTGATAGCTATGAGTTTGTTGTCTTTTCACTGTCATAGTTTTATCTTCTTTTTCAAAGTAGTGTTTTTAAAATATAGTCATAATTAAAAAAGGTAATTTCTCCTCCAAGTGATGTAACAAGATTATTTCAGATGAACTCAAAATGTTTTCTTTTCCCCCATGATATATAACCTTTATTTTTTCTAAAAAAGATCTTTAAATGCTGGCAGCCCTCTGTGATTAAAATGAACATGATGTTATGCTCACAATTTGCTATGATATTTGAAAATCATTTCAAGGTTTCATTCAAAATACTAAGCAGAAAATGTTAGCACTAACAGGGGGGAAAAAAGCCTTTCTTTAATTATTAATGAATTCTGAAGTTACTATGATTTCTCTTAAGAGGAATAAAAATAGATACTGATGAGATTATGCCAATAATGAGTTACTTGGGTTTTAAAATGTCAAGAAAACCCATAATTAATAAAGAATTTTCTAACAAATGTACACTTAAAATATTCTATTGAACCAAAAGTCTGAATAGTAAAATAGTATTATCCTATACAAATATTCAAGTTTCCTTCATTTTTCTCTATACCATCCCTTTACATCAAACTAATTTTTTTCAGAAAGAATATTAATTCTAATCTGTATGAGTTTTACTAAATTCCATATTCATTACACATTACATATGTGTTTCTTACTTGATGGGTTTTCTTTATATGCAAACACATCCACATGCTTTGACACTAGGTAGGTTTTCCCCTCTTTCTTCCAATCCTTTACACACCTACCCAAGCATTGGAGAGAAAATGTTCAGAATATTTTGCTTATTTTTTAGATCTTTTTTTCAACATTTAGATACACCCATGTTTGGCCTCCATAAAAATAGTTAATTTTTCAATTAAAATTGTTCATTTTCTTAATAAAAATTGCTTTTATGTATATATTTCTTAATAAACCTTTTGAAGTTGGTCTTTTCTTTATCCTTTTGGACTATCCATTGAGCCCTAAAATACATAGTAGCAATTTACTTAGGAAATTTTAAGGCCTAAAATACTTTTTATGAATCTTTTTATATTTTCAATAGCCCCTATCAATACCTTCCTGTCAGTATTATCTATGCTCTAAATGCTCTGTTGTGAAAAAGAAATGTATTCTATAAGCCTCTAAATACCATAGGACCAAAGTGTACAGCTACTCCACCATGGTCAAATCCAGAGGACTCTTAGACACTGACCTTCAACATTTTGTTTTAGGTCCCAAGGACATGACCTTAGCTGTAATACCATTATTCTACTTCAAAAGATGATGCTTAAAGAACTGTGAAAACATGGCGGACACTATACTAAGGATAAATTTTTAATTATAAGCCCAAATAATTACAAGTCTGATATGAATGCCATACTTTTGAAGGGGCAAAATTGATGGAGTCTTCCTGATGATGAAAGCAGGCATAGGATTACTCTATCAGGGGTGTCAAACTCATTTTCACCAGGGGCCACATCGGCCTAATGGTTGCCTTCAAAGGCCGAATGTAATTTTAGGACTGTATAAATGTGACTACTCCTTAACAGTTAAGCAAGAGCTCGCACTGCCAGGTAGAAACAAGGTGCCCAGGCAGGTAAAACAAGGTGGAGGGTGAGATTCGGCCCTCGGGCCTTGTGTTTGCCACCTGTGCTCTAAACGGTTATGGACTGATTTGCTTAAGAACACCTTTTGAGAAGGAAGCATATCAGAAGGCAGCTTATCTGTACTGTGACTATCAGTTTATAAAGTTCATCCTAAAATTTGAAAACTATCCTGGATAGTTTACCACATGGACTAATACATTTTCCGAAATATTAACAATTGAGTGAAACAACTTTGTTCACACATATGCCGTAAAATTATACGACTAAATAACTGACTTGGAGAACAAAGCTAATGCCTACCTAACTAATGCTTTGAGTAGGCACTAGAACATTAATGCCATTGTTGTGTATGAATCAAGCTTGCCAATATTTAATTTTTTAAGCAATTCTACTGAGCAATTTAAATCAACTGACTTAATTACTCCATAAATTTTAAGCTGCCAGTGACTCAACTAAGTAAAACAGAATACCAGAATGTCATGGCAAACACTGGGAAAAATTTGATATTCAAATGCTCTGAATCTGCGCCAAGTCAACCACCAGATGAACATGACTGTTGAACACATCTGCAGAAAGACAGCAATTCTCTCATTACTACCTGCTATTCCAACTTAATCAACCCTGTTAACAAAGAGCATGCACCATAGTCTCTAACTCAAAGTATTCATGAAACATGAATACCAAGTATTAATAGTCTAGTTCAAGTTCAAGGAGAATATGTACATCAAGAACAGAAAAGAAACCAATTTTTAATAAGCAAAAATTGAACAGAAAAAAAATCAGAAGACAATGAGACAAAAAGGCATAATAACATCACCATTCAAGTGAAAACTCAAATTGAAACTGAAAACAAAATCCACTGATCTTGATCCAAAATAAAACCTTAGGAAAAACTGAAGCACATAGCAACTATAAACAAATGATTAATGTTCAGACTTGAGTGCGGGCATTACAAAGAGGAGCAGTGTGATCTTATCTTTTAAAATATTCAGGGAGAGAGGAAAAAGAGCAAAATATTCAAGGTATTGTCTCTGGGTAGTGGGGTATAAATTATTTAAAAATGTTTATGTGTACACTCTTTCTAAAGACTTTTTATGATCAAAAATAAGAAAAAATTAAAAACGCATGTTAAATTATTTCAAGTAAGTATTAGAAAAAAGTCAATACTAACATATATTTCTGCTACTTTTTTTTTTTTAAGATTTTTATTTATTTATCTTTAGAGGGGAAGGGTAGGAGAGAGGGAGAGAAATATCACTGTATGGTTGCCTCTTGTGTGTCCCATGCTGGGAACTGGCCTGCAACCCAGGCATGTGCCCTGACTGGGAATCGAACCGCGATCCTCTGGTTCACAGGCCCGCGCTCAATCCACTGAGCTACACCAGCCAGGGCTATATTTCTGCTACTTTTATATTTATCTACTATTGTTTATGGCCTAAGGCACTCTGATTGAAAAACACTAAGCAAAACCAACAGATTCAGAGAATAAGTAAAAAAAATTATTACATCTTTCATTTAGCTCTTTCTCTTTATGTTTCTAAATCTAAGATGTATAAAGTGTATTTTGATTAATTTTAAAAAGCTCCACACATCTAGATCTCATTTCCATTTTTATTAGTCCTAAAACTAATTAATAGACAAAGACACTTCATTCTTAATGTCTAAGGTCTCTTCCAACTCAAATTTAAGTTTCAGATGTTTAGGATTTCAGAAGCTCTATTTTGAATATCTTGATAGTCTTAAAACTCCACCTACTACATTTTGTGCTACACACAATTGGAGTCATTTCACAGTGATGAGAACTTCATTTCCTATTTTTCTCAGCAGCCCACTCTGATTCATGTTATGGTCAAGCTTCATGGATAACTTTTATTGGCTGTATGTCAGTAGCAAGCTCCATTTAAATTGCTAGATTTCTGCCTATAAGTGTTAAATAACAGTGAAAGTCAATGAATACAAACAATTTCAACAACATGAGGTAACTCTAATTTGTCACAGAAATTGCTAACTTCAAACTACAAATGTAAGGCCAATGTTTGGCCAGAGCATAAGGAACTTGAATCTGTTGCAGGGGGTGGTCAGGGGCAGCATTTTAATTTTCTTATGAGAATTGTGGCCACCACCAATGTCTTTATCCAAGAAGAATGTGGTAAGTACAGAAGAAATTAATGTTCTTTCCTAAGACAGACAAAGGAGAAAGAAATTAGACACCAGAAGTCTTGAATTCCCAAGCTTCACCTTAGGATAAAAACTATAGGTGTCATTAGTCTAAAATATTACTTTTGAAAATAACTGGCATTTTAAAGCCATGCTCAATAGCTATTTATTTGTAATTTGTCCAACACCTTCATGCACCAGGTGCCTCCTCGGAACTGCACGCACAGCCCACAAACACACAAAACCTCTCTCATGGAAGTCCTGAGAATGATGCTCAAGAAAGATGTGATGACTACAGAACTTCAGCCAACACAGGTAAATTCTCTACTTTTTCCACAATGCAAAGCGAGGCCTCCAAGCAGAAGTATTGCAGTGGAATGCCCAGCCTGAGGGATGTAATCACTGTTCTTTATATCCTTACAGGTAGTTTGGTTTTGATGCTAGTGTTTCTTGTACCAGTTCATCCTAAGTAGACATCTGAACCGACTTTGCTGGGTAATGACTGTGGTGGAAGGACAAGTATCTCAGGGTCTGGGATCCTTCTGAGGACCTCAGGCCCTGGGACATGGCCAGTTCCCTCTCCTGCACTTCTCTACCTATGGGTTTCAAACTGCACTCCAGGTTCCTCTATGCCACTTTTTAGGCAAGTAATGAAAGCCCCAACTACCCCCAGGACCCTTTCATGCTTCTATCATTTTAGGTATGATGATAACAACAGCTGTCCAGAAGAGGAAGTGTTCACTGGACGTATTACATGCCAATTTCTGCACTAAGCCTTTCACAGACATTTCCTTATTTAATCTTTGCCACGGTTCTCAGTCAGGTCCTTACCATTTTAAAAAGGTAAAAGAACTGAGGCCCAGGAACAATAGATTATTTAACCAAGGGCACACAGCTAGGAAGTGGCAGACAATCTGAACCCAGGAGATGTAATTCCAGATCCTATACTCTGACCTCCTCTGCTCTTAAATTTTAGCACAAGCCAATTTCTATCTCCTCCACAAAGCTTGGCCATGTCAGTCCAGAGTGATTTCTTTCTCTCCCATAATTTCTCTAAGCCTCTTGTATGCCATCCCCTTCCTTATTCTTTCTATCTTTATCTTGTATCTCGGACTAGGTTATCAATATCTTAATTGCAGGGATACGCCCTCTCTCTTGGTGATGCTTTCCAGGATGTTTAGCATCCTGCTTCACAAGAACTGCATATACGTCTAAGAAATTCTTGATGAAAGAGTACAGATTTGAAGGTGGATCTCCAGCTACCAACTGCCTGAAATGAATATTGAGATGATATAGTTCATTGTTTTATTGGGGACAATTAAGGAGAGAGGTACAGTTTAGCAATCCTGATGTGTGGACTGAAAGAAGTTTCTTAAGCTCTCTAAAGTTTGGTTATCTCACCTGTGCCATAGTGTTACTGTTATTAATTCTTATGATGCAGGGCCATTGTGAAGATCAGAGACACTACACACAGCCCACTGTACATACGTAAAGGTAGTTTATAAAGAATCACCAGTATTTAGATACTCAAAGTAGCCTTGTATTCAACTAGAGCAGTAGTTTTCAACTGTGTTCCCATAGCTGAACTGAAAAACAAAAATGTCATAGAAAAACTGTATCCAGCAGTAGGAATGAGAAAGAATGAAGAGTAAGGAAATGCGGGGCCATTTGTTGGGGCTCCTGGAGCCCACTCTGCAACCAGAAAAGTCTGTTCTTACAAATTTTAAACACAGAAGCACTCCACAAAATACTTTTGGAAATAAAACAAGAAAAATCAGTTATAAATATAATTTGAAAAATGTTGTTTGATCTCACTCATAAAACTACAGACAACAATGCTTTCAGGTCAATAGGTGTTCCATTGGTAAGGCAGACAGTTCTTTAGAGAGAACAGGCAGTAAAGAACACTTAGTTGGAGGGGACACTGTTCAGCCTCCTGAGCACATGTCATTTCTTGACCCTCTTCTCCCTGCCTTTCTGGACAGTTGTTACTGACATTCTATGATCTACTATCACATTCACAGTGAAAATTAAATTCTTCAAGACCCCTGCAGAAATTATCTAGCTCAGTTCCTTACCTATATCCTTTGACACTCCAGGCCTCAGACTTCCACATGTCTCAGTTCCAAGGAACTCCCTGTTTTTTTCTTAATGACTACAATTCATTGATATCTTTCATTCTTCTAATTATCAGATGCCAAGATATATACACACCATCTATAACTGCCTAGAACCCTCACTATGAATTAAATCAAGGACTATCTATTATGAATTTAAAGACTTTTTACATTATTGGCCCAATAGATCAGATTAAACCCACCAGTGAGAAACATTCCATGTAATCAGACATCACTAATTCAGCTGTTGTCTTAAAAATGTCCATCCACATTTGTTTTCATCTCATCCAAACTACACGCATTACCATGAAAAAGAACAACAAAAACCTTTGCTCTATTTCCCTGCCAATATTTTAGTCATCACCTTCAGTAAACCTAAAAGCTATTCTTGTTAACACGGCCCAAAAGCCCATGATTTCTTATTTTTTCCTTCCCCCTCAACCCATTCTCCTAATTGTACTTCTCACTAACCTTCAAAAGATTGCGTTAATAGTCGACACAGTGCTGGTGCTCTTCCACTAGTGCTGTGTCTCACTCCCTAAAAGAAAAATGCAACTTTTCTTAAATAGCAGTATCTCTGCTCAGCAGCTCCAAAGTGAAAAGGAAAAAAAACTATGATACCAAGAGTAACGCTATTTTAATGCCTGTAATTTTCTTTTTAAATACTTCAGTATAGACAATTCAATGTGTGGGGGAGTGTGCTGTGTGAAGATTTACACACACTTGCAGTATGTATCAGTGGTTCTCAAATCAAAGATGCATCAGAATTACCCAGAAAGCTTTTCTGTTCTTTTTCTTCACAAGTTGTTGTGACCCAGCCCCCCAACTTTCTAAATTAATTGAGGATGCCAGAGTTAAATTAACTTCGAACAAGCACCTAGTTGAGGCTGATGCTGTTCCAGGGACCAAATTGTAGAAAACATTTGAAATTCCCTAATCCACACTTTAGGTATGAGTAGTAGGCATACGTGGACCTTACTGAGGCATCTATACATCTGGGGAGGGAAGGAGGAACACTTACAACAAGAGCTTAAAATCCTGCTACCTAAATTTGTACCAGAAAGTTTGGAAATGAACTAGCTTTAACATACTTCATGACCTTGGTCTCCATTTTCTCATCTGGAGAATCAGGGACAACACCTCTCTGAGCTACTAGATTGGGATATTTAAGGATCACTGTAGATAAGGAATGGATGACAGATTGTAGAGTATAAAGTATTCCTGCCATGATTACTTCAAACCTTATCCAGTCAACAAAGGACATCCCATAAAAAAGAGTGAGCTGCTCAGGTATACCAATGAATTGCTGAGTTTATGTTCCCTCTAGTCAGAGAAAAATTCAAGGGAGAAACAAAGGTGAACATATTTGCCGTGACTCAGTTTTTTTTTCCTTGTCCTTTAATGTATTAAATGAAAATATTTAACAAATTTTCTTCCTTACCCTTCGATGTTTTTGAATTGCTGTTTAAACTTTTATAATCCCTACTTAAAGAAATTTATTGACTAATAGATTTTGTAAAAGAAATATGTAGCAACTTAGCAATGGCTCACATGTTGCACCATAAAACTTCATTGCATGAAACACTCACGTGTGTTTAAATGTATTGCGCAATTAGATCCTGCAACTGGTTCTGCTTGCTTGTGCTTCTAGATTTTAAGCTTAGGACCCTCTCTTCACTGTGTTACAGGAGTCATCCTTTTGTGACAGAGGTATTCAATGTGGGTACATGTGTCACAACCTAAATTTAAAAAAATTAACATGCTGTATACCTTTTTGTGGAAACAAAGTCTTTCCCCCAAAGACTAGCCCTAAAGATGCATTTGTTCTTAAAGCAAAATGAACCACAGTGGATGAAATTTTATGAACCACAAGACGAAACTTGTGATGGCAGCAACACAGCGCAATAGTTCCAAACTCATGGCCTGCCCTCTTACTGGCTATGCGACATGGGACCAGTCGCCTCACTGCTCTGGGTCTCCATTGCTTCAGCAATAAAACGGAGGTAACATCACTACCTATCACAAAAGCTTGAGTCTAGTGCATTTCTAAGAACCTTCAAAGGTTACCGTTTCTTATTTTTCATTGTTACTTTTGAACATTCATTAGGAATCCATCAAAATCCACAGACAGGAAAGGTTCCTTCCAAAAAAGATTACAGATTTATACGGTATTAACCTATGTTACTGCTTTGTTTTTTATTCTTTCAAACAGCTCAATAAATATGAAATTACCTCTTGGCAAGTTATTAAATGAATGAGTGAAAATTCGGTGTATCAAAAACTGACATAAAATTGACCTTGTGTGGATATTTCCTATGAAACAGGTCTTCATGGAAAAATTACTGATTCTGCAGGATTAAAAAACTGCTAAAAAATCTGCCTTCCTTGCCTATTGTTTAGATTTACTATTAAGTTATCCCTGATCCTTGAAAAATAATAATACTCAATCAGTTAAAGCCTGACTATATTCTCTAGGTACAGGAACACTCCAGGTGCTCAATGATTGTGTGATTAAAGGAGGGAGGGAGGGAGGGAGTCCTGTAGTTAATCTGACCTTAAGAAGGAATTAAGTGCTACCGCCTTCCCTTGACTGTGAGAATCCCTCCCACCCTGCCCCGCCCCGCCACCAGGAAGCATTACTAACCATACCTGTTGACCAGGCCTAGTCAATACTGGACTCAAGTCATTTTGGAATTGGTTAAATAAAAGTCATAAAAAATTCTGACTGTAACAGTTCCCATTAAGACTAGGGGGAAAAACCTATAAAAGAAATTTATAGCTGAATAACTGTTTTCCTCTTCTCTGAAATTCACTTTTAATCCACTTAAACAATAAAGGAAAGAGATTAAAGAATAGCTTCCGCACATGCATTTGTTCATGTTAATCTCTTACATGGCAACATTGGTACCTTGTGAATTGATTCCTTTATTAAAGAAATTTATTTCTCAGGGATTACATAATTGGACTTATGTTACTAATTTCACAGTATTTTTAATAGACGATTGTGATTTAAAAATTATTAAGAAGAATATTGTCTCTAATTAACTCACTCAACAATTGCACCTACTTCCCAAAGAGACTGCTGTAACGCACTGCTTGCTTCGTCGCCCGGGGTGATGACAGTTCCTGGGGAGTCACTGGGTTTTTCCTTCTGTAATCAGGATCATGTTTCTAGTCCTCATCAGCCTAAATTTATTTTTTGACTTCTTTCCTTTCAGGATTCTTGGGAGAAAGCACGCATTAGACTGGGAGAAAGCAAAGCATGCACTGTTTTCATTTGCCTCTGCAAGGCAGAACGGAGACTGCTCATCAGCACAGTTGCCTCCTCTGCTTATGCGGCACAGGGAGCGTGACTGTACGTGGTTGCCCCTGCTCGTTGAGACCCCAGGTAATAACTGCATACATGACAATTGTTTGTACTGCAGACGATGTTTCTTCACTTTCACACGCGGAAATATCTTTATCATAAATATGATGCTTTGTGGAACTCTATGATGATATTTCCTAAAAAGTGTTTAATTGCATACTTATTGATTCAGTCCTCTTGCGGAAATTTCAAGGTTCCCAAACACTCTAAGGGCTTCATCTATTACTTCTTTTTATTAACAATAAAACTAGCATTCATTTCTTTTATTTCTTTACCAATACAAAGCACTGTATGTCAACCTTGTAGGCATAGCAGGGTCCAGCAGAAATAACACCTGCTTGACTGTGTTTGGTAGGGTAATAATTTATAGTTTTAATTTGAATATTTTACCTAAAATATCATATGGTGTGCTTGAGTGTGACATTGTTATGCTACAGAATTGCATGTTTATGATTTTGTAATAAAAGATTTTGTAATTAAAAAGGGGCATTATTTGTGCTGGACCCTGTATTTATAGCCCCTCGAGTTGTTTGAGGAAAACATATTAGTCACGCCCCCTCCCCCATTTATCTTTTTTAGGTTTCCAACAGCAGTGTGTCTGAGTCCGGTTGAATAATGCAATGTTTGAAACAGAGCTACAAGGGAATGAAAAAGCCATCTCACCACACAGACTCAAATTTACTTTAAAGACACACAGAAAAAATCCAAGCCTTTTAAACTTTGTTCTTAAAATGTCTATGACACAGTGAAATATCTTAATTAGTCAATTTCCCCTATGCAAATATCCTAGAAAAGTCTAAATGTGGAAACTTGAGAGTATTCAAAGTAAGGCAGAAAAATATTTTTCCCAGATGTTATTAAAGTCATCAATTTGTCACATTTCTTGAAGAATATTTAGATTTGTTCATGTTAGTACTAAAGTATTTTAATGCTGAGGAGTTTTTAAATACTTGCTATAAATAATTTAAAGAGAAATAATTATTCAGATGTTTTGTCCAAGTCAACTCACACCCATCATAGACATACTTTGCAGATAACTCTCGATAGTGATCATCTTAAACTGGTATCCAGATGTTTTCCTACAAAGAGAGAGACCTTTTATTCTTGGGCTTTTAATGAGACTGTTAGAATAATCCACTGCCTAAAGTTTGGGACATTGTGAGCTGGAACCTCAAAGTAAGACAAGCAGGCTTCAATTTAGCATCCTCAGGCAAAAATACCTATTCATGTACAGCTGAAGTTGGAGCTCAGAGCCATGTGATTTGGAGCTCAGGAAAAAAAAAATCCCTGTGTAGTTGTGATAACTAGTTATGGAAAATCCAGGTAAGACAAGATAACATAAATGTCCTTGCAAACTCACACATCGAGTATGTCACTGAATCCCTCTGTCATCGAAAACTATGTGCTGTTTTCTTTCTGTTTTCAGGTTTTCAGTAACTTCAACTTTTCCACTATTGTGATTGTAAAGAACCTGGGATCCAACAGCAAGGTAAGTGGGTGTCAACTGATCCAGTGTTAGGTGTGAGGGCATGAAAGTGAAGTCACAACCAGGAGTGACCCTTTAGGGAAACATGATAATGATGTGCTTCCAGGTATGGGAATGGAGTCATAAGGGGTTTTCAAGGGGCACATCGGCAATTCCTGTCCTCGTGGGGTTTGAAAATGAATGGTAGAACTCTTCTTTGTGTGCAGGACCTCTGAATATTTAGACAGAGTGTGAAATTCAAACAGCATTGGAGACATCATTTGGTGTTGTGGAAATCTAATAAAACAAATTATTTTTTCCTCCCTATGGCATCTGGTGTGCTTGTGATTCAATAGACACCAAGTAGCCATTTTCACACCACAGTTAATAAAGAAAAAATGAGCTTATTTCAGCTGTGAATGACCTCAAGATATTTGTTAAATTTTTCTTTCCAATATCATGTTAATTATATATATATTTGTATATACAATATATAATTACATATGTATATATATTTGCATATATACAAAATGAATATATTTGTATATATACACGTATATAATTGTGTGCATGTATAGATATTTGTATCCGAATTCCTCAGAAGAAAATCAGTGGTGTTGTTTTATAAGATAGTAGACTGTGAATATAGATCTTCATCAAATCATGCATGTTTTCTTTCCATATTACTATAAATGCTATTTGGCCATAAAAAAAGGAAAGAAATCTTGCTATTTTTGACAACATGGATGGACCTTGAGTGCATTATGATACATGAAATAAGTCAGAGAGAAAAACACAGATACTATATGATCTCACTTATATGTGGAATTAGGAAGGAAGGAAGGAAGGAAGGAAGGAAGGAAGGAAGGAAGGAAGGAAGGGAGGGAGGGAGGGAGGGAGGGAGGAAGGGGTGTGCTCAATCTCATAGAACAGATTGTTTACCAGAGGTGGGGTGGGGTGAAACTGGTAAAGGGGTCAAAATGTACAAATTTCCAGCTATAAAATAATTAAGTCCTGGGAATGCAATAATGTACAGCATGGCAACTATAGTTAAAGTACTACTGTATTGCATATTTGAAAGTTGCTAAGGGAGTGGATCTTAAAAGTTCACATTATAAGAAAAAAGTTGTAACTATGTATGGTGCCAGATGTTAACTAAACATTGTGGTGATCATTTGTAACATATACATATATCAAATCATTATGACTAAACTACAATAATATAATATTATATGTCAATAATGCCTCAAAAATAAAGCTATTTTCTATATTCTAAATTAAAGAAAGCCTACAGGTGTTAGGATCACATTCATTAACACAGGAAGTCACTGGAATATATTTGTGACCTGATATAATTTCAAAAAGTGCTGTGTTAAACAAGAAACTTCTCATTTACATTGAAGAGCCCTTCAATGCCACCTAGAATTTAGTTAAGACTGAGAGAGTAAAAGTGCATTAAATTTCAGATGGGAAGGGGGTTGAGGGACTGGATGAAAGAAGGTGAAGGAATTAGCAAAAAAACATATATATATGTATATATATATATAATCACACAAAGATGACAGTATATGATAGCCAGAGAAAAGGTGGTGGGATTAGGTGCAGGTGGGAAAAGGTGGGGGGGGGGGGTATGGCGGGGGACAGATTTCACCGGGGGCAATGGGCACACGATGCAGTGTGCAGATATGTTTTACTGAGTTGTGCACTATATGATTTTGTGAACCATGCCACCACAATAACCTCAATTTTAAAAAAAGCATTAACATTTCAGGCTGACCTAGGGAGAAACCAAATAGAAAGGAATCATCAACATTTCTGATTATCTAAAAAAAATGGGCAGTTTTGAGGGAAAGGGAGTCGCCAGCCCAGGTAAGCGAGGAAAAAACAAAAACAAGCATGAAGGGAGGAGCCGCTGAGTGGGAACAGCAGTCCCCTCAGATTCAGGCTGTCACATTAAAGCAGGTGAATTCATTCTGAATGTCACTGCACACGGTCACCACTGGGGAAACAATTGCTAAGAAGACATGGACAGCAGTCAGCACAATCTTGAATCCCGAGAAATGATCAGATCTAAAAAGCCACGTAAGGATATTTTACAACATCACATGCAACTACTATGACAGCATAGATTGTAATAATCTGGCAAAAGCAGCACCCACAGTGGAATCTAATCAGATTTATAAAGTTATCAGCCTGGGGGCATAGTTTGAACATAAGTTTAAATTGATATTTAGGGACTACAGTCATAAGTACAGCATAATCATAAGGATGGTATAGGAGATAGGACAAAATGGTCCTGGGCTGTAAGTAATGTCATATAAGTTCTTATAAAACATTCAGAAGGAAGTGTCGCCAGTAGATATTTTTCTTTGCTCACACACTAAACCTTTTCAACTATAAATTATATTTGTACACCATCGGCTCTAGGCTTTTTTTTCAAGTAAGTTGTCCACATTGTAAGTAAGCTCTATGAAGAAACACACACATGTATTTGACACATAACCGACTCTGTATTAAAGAATATACTCCATCACTAATTTCCATTAATAAATGATGCTTTTGACCCCCAAATGTTGGGATTAAATTTTGCATTTAACGCCCAGTTCCCTCTTGTTGAATCAGATGCATAGTGTCCATTTAAATTTATCAAACACGAGTACAATAGAGACTATTGCAGATTAACACCATTTGTAGGATCCTAATAAGACTGTTGATTTTTATAAGGTAAAGCATTTATCTTATGAAAAATATTTTGCTGTAAAATTTATTTAAATATGCTATTTAGTCTATTTAAAATATTGCTTTAATAACAGTTCAATATTGAGTTTTGAATTATTCATAAGTTAAGTGACATGTTGACCTTTATAATTAACCAACTTCTGACCTTTGGAAATTCTGTAGTTTCAATCAGGTTAAATGAGCAATATACAGGCTGAAATATTTAAAAATTTTTAATATTTTTAAATGGAAAAAATTACTATTCACAATTCTGAGAAAGCCTATTTAATCAAAATACTCTGATTCTTTTTGCCCTAAAAGGAATGTATTTCTCATGAAAATGCAGTATGATAGTAAAATCTGTTCATATGATGGAGTCACGACTATTCTCTTTCCTGGTTTATGCACTTTTTAAGTGAGTTACAGCTCTGGCAGAATCTGTCATGGCTCATTGCTCTTCGTTCTTCTTTGAATTATGTAATTAAATAATCACGTGAAATAAAAACTTGGTGGTGCCTATCCAACAAAAGCATTCTATGCATTTAGAGATCCAGAATCAAGTGCCAAGAAGGGCTCATCTTCTAAGGGCCCCAACTATAATGAAAATAAAAGGTGAATTCACTAAGAAGGCATGTAAGATAATTTCTAGAACTCTAGCTGGCCATGCATTCTTAAGTTCTTTACAACCCAAGTTTCAATGTCATATTGTCAATCACCGCCATACTTCTGAGAGAAAAAAAGAATATACAAAATCATCACTGCCATCCAAATAAAACTAGCTGATATTATCAACATCATTTTTCCAGTATAGTTTTTCAATGGCACAACCTAATCAAAGCAACTTGTAATTGTTATCCTCCACAAAATAAGGTAGCAGAAGAACTTTGTGAGCATGAAATACGCATGTCTGCCTAAAGGTCAAACGGGTCCTCCACTGTTGGCGTCGGCAGGCAGCTCTGTTCCTCAGACGCACATTACCTCCTGCAGCCAGGAAGGAGTATCTGAAACATTTTTTCCTCTCGAACTATTGCAGCTGCCACCGAGAAATAAAAGTTGCTAGAGAAATCATATACACACATATATGTAAAATTAGGGAAACAAGCTGCTTTATTGCCCTGATTTAAAATAAGCTTAATCAGTAGAAAAGAAAATGGCTATAATAGAGAGCTTGATGAGCAGCTGAAGACAAGAATATACTCAAAAGCAGTTTTAGAATTCAGGATATATCTCACTCGATGTTTGAATACGATGAATATTTCTCCTCTTAATTTTTCTAAACTACTGAATGAACAAGTAGCATTTATGTGGGGAATGTAAACCAAAATAGCAGATATATAAAAATTATTTAAATATGATTCTGAGGCTTTAAAGGTAGAAAAAGAAAAGGTTTTGTTCCTGTTCAATCTTAATTTATGAAATTATATCATTTTGTAACTCCTAATTTATAAAAATCCCAGGTTAAAAAATACTTTTCATAAGTCAGCAATGAAATTTAAGTTAAATCAGCAAACTGATTAACAATCATCCTTCAGTAGGAAAACAAACACATTGACTATATTTCAAAGCAAAAATTAGAATATGGATTTTAATAAACTCACAAAGATTAAATCAAGAAGCATCTTAATGATCATCTCACAGGTCTAGGGAAGAAAGGCAGTATATGGAAGTATATGAAAAATGAAAGCCTTACTCTTGACGGTCGCTGTCCGGGTACAATTGTAAAGAATAGCCAACTCCCCGAACACTTTGCCTGGGCCCATGGTGCACAGCTTCACACCTTCTTTTGTAACTTCAACTTTACCGTCTGAAAAGAAGGAAAAATGTATTATTTTAATTTTCCTTTATGTTTTATTTTATTTCTTATTTTTTCAATATACAATTAGGAGTGCTAGGCTCATCTTTAAAAATGCAAAGCAGTTACCAATTAAAACAAAATTATCGTCAAGATGTAATGCAGGAAATGAAATAAAATAGATATATTCCTCCTTAAATTAATCACGGATAAGGTTTGAGATGAGACCAAAAAGAAACTCCAGAAAGAGATGGAAGCAAAAATGTAAACATATCAAATCATTCCAAATGTGATATTAGAAAACTACGTTAATTCCAATTTTAATGCCATTTAGAATCTGAAAGAAAAATGCAATAAGTGGGTACATTTTCTACAGCACACTTCATACTTGAGAATTCTCATTTGAATAAGGCCACTATTATGGAAAGGGAGATTACTTTGACCCTTGGGCATTCCTTAATTGTAGCTTATGGTATCTTTTATTTTTAAACATCTTCTCTGACTTGAGCAAGGCTGTGTTATCTGCTTCCTAGCCCTGCCACATTGGCCGTAAGGAAGAACAAACAGCAAGGGTTGAGGGAAAGAAAGAGACACTGGGAATATTTATATTCCACAAAGGACCTGGAGAATGAAATCATAAAAGAGGGAAAAGCTGAAGAAGCATTCTACCTTGGATATCCATTGTTGCCTGAAGGAAGGAAAATGCTATTCAAGAGAGAAATGAAAAAAAAAATTTTAAAGTCATAGCTATGTACACAAGAAATTCTGTCGCCTAACACAAGAGAGAAATAAAAAGTAACAATCTATACTAGACTTAATCCTCTTGTTCCATTATTTCTCCAAGTTACTTGTCCATACTCCACACAAGAAAAGGCCAATGCTTGTCATGAGCTAGTGACTGAAAGGCACCAAGGCTACCAAGTTTTTTTTTTTTTTTTTTGCAGACTCCAGGCCTTCATGCATAAGCTTCACAATTGTTCCTTTATCTGTGTGCTTTCTGTTATATTTAAATTTTTAGAGTTTTGGCTTTAAATTCACTCCCTTCTTTTAAAAATCAATCTAGTTTTATCTAAGCAATAATATCTGCAAATCACAAGGTTGATGTGCTAATTTATTTTTTCAAACACCTATTGAAGTAAAATCTTAAATATTCAAAGAAACCTTTTTTAAAAAGTTTATCCATTTCAGAAGACTGTGTTCTATCTGAAAAGCCAGTTCATTTAAATGTCATCAGTGGAGAGAAAATTCTGCAGTAATCAGGATAAAATTCCCCGCAAAATCTATTCACTACCCTTGAACTGTGTGCATGTTCCCTCTTTGTGCAAACAAGCTATTCAGGCATGAATAAATCCAACAATTCAAAAGGTCTGGAAATACTTATGTAGACCTGGCCATTCAAATAGTATATTTCCCCCCATGCCATACTTCTTGACTGCAGCAGGAAAAAGCATTCTTTTCTTGATAGGTAATTCAAAGTCATCCCAGTAAATTCACATTTTCATGTTTGAGATTCCTCCATAACATCCCCCCCCTTTATTTCAATGATAAGCCTTTTCCCCTAGAAATTTCATCTGCCACTCAAAAATGAAAGATAGGCTCAAAATATAACATGGTTAAGAAATTTATTTGTTGTTTGAAGTCAGACCAGGTGTTGAATTCTCATTCTCTTATTGATTCCTCACTAGCCTTGGGCAATTTGTTAATTTCTGTATGTCTCAATTTCTCAATTAACAAAGTGGATAGAAGAAGAGCACCTATCTCAATGGTATAAAATGAAATGAGATAAAGCAGGTACAATGCTTAGCACAGTGCCTGGCGTATAGCAATTGATCAATGAATACTAGCTCTTACGATTGGTATTATTTTCACTATATTTGTTTCTTAACATTTAAAAGGAGGTAGGGCTTATTAGATTACACTAAAACATAGTATCACAGGAACCAAACAAGGTTTGTGTAGAGTAACAGGTTTTTGTTTTTTAAATGGAGAAAGTATCCTTTCAGATTCTTTCTCCACTGGGTGGGGGGGGAAAGTTGAGCACTTTTAGGTTCAAATGTCTTATCACACTCAAAAAAGGAACTAGAATCTTAAGAAACCACACTGATCTACTCATACAATACAATTATCTTTGTAGTCTCCCATAGTTGGCTATATCTAAGCAATCGAGTTAGCCATACTTGGAGCACAAATGTCTAATCAACATTTGATGCACAGGCTGGGACAAAAGTAGGTTTACAACTGTATTATTGCCTTGTATTATTGCTTTAGCAACTATTACAAAAATGTGTTGACTTGAAGCTCTAGCTTCACTTATATTAATAAAACTAAAAGCAAAATAAACAAAGCCTAAGGAACTTTCTTACATAACTTGTTTTGTACAAGTCTGCTTCTCTCTTTGGCTTCCATAGTTAAAAGTCTTCAGTGGAAAGAGAACCACAGGAATAGGACCACCACTAAGAATCTTGCTGCACTGTTCGAGGGTCACACCTTCTCAACCAATAGCCAGCCGAAATAAGTGACAAGAAGAAACATCAGGATTTGTTGTACCTCAGTGAGATCTAAAAGGAAGTCTGTGGACCTGCCATATCAACACTAATTAATGAAACTCAGAAACTTCCCGCATCTGGAAAGTCGTTAATGTTAATGTTCCTCCACCACAATGACCCTCTCCTGGGTCCTGCTGCCTCTTACTTCCCTGAAAAACCGTGATCATACAACACTGATCTGTTTTAACTTATGGACAATTAATCTTGTAATTGATCATGTTTCCATTTCTCATGTGACCTCTGGAAGGTTCACAGCCAGAAGCGTATGACCCTGGGGTTTGAAATTTATGCACAAGCTTATATCTGGTTCCAACTCATTTTCCTGACTCATATTTGCCTAATTTTTTCATGTATAACTCATTTTTTAAAAGATAGAAATAATTATATATGTAATTAGTGTTGGTAACAGAAGGTTGTATTCAATAGTAATTAGAACAGTAAAAAATCAAGACTTGTTCAAACAGATTGCATTTGGAAAGAGAAACTAAGATGTAAAACATCTTTTCCAGGTTAAGTTAAACACTGAAGATTCAATATATTCACAATATCCAAGGAAGTAAGGGATCTGATGGGAACTGTTCAAAAGTGCTGTATTTTAAACAACAGAAATATTTCAATGATAAACAGAAACATAGTGTTTGCAAATATTTCCCTGAGCTGTAATTTGATTGGGTACCCTTCCTTGCACCCACTGTGGGACTCAAGAGTAATCTGGAGAGGCAGGATGGCCAGGTGCTACAGAGGAAGTTATGTGTGCACACAGCAGTGATGAGAGCTCTCTCAGAAACATTCTGATTCCCAAGAGCCCTGTGAGTTATTGATGTGAAATGTGAATTTGGTTAAGCTCATTTACCATGCCAGAAGCTAACCTTGATGCAAAATTAGAAGTGATTATACATTTATAAATGATTCCCAAATATGGTTTGTGTGATTCACTAAAGAAAACTAAGAATAAGACAGTTAAAACTTGACTCATACACTCAGTGACCCTTATTGCCACCTAATAAACTTGATTTAGAGTATTAGGGCCATCTTAAAGCCACTTCCCTCATCTTAGACTCCTTTCCTTTCCACTCTGTGGTTACCTTGGAGTTTGTTTTGAATGGACTCTATTTGCATAGAAAGTAGGTAGGGCCATGGGTGGTTATTTTGTCTGGGAGGGGAGGAGTGCGGGTAAAACATACTTAGCATGCTTTATCGGAGGCTAAGATCAGTGTAGAAACAGGCCATACTTGGAGGTTTCTATGTAATGACAGTTTGCTATTAACTTTAGGAGTGCACTTTGATGAACTTACTTCAGGTCAACATTGATTAATTAATTTATATTTTTAAAGAAATAGAAGAGAGTGATCATCATGTATTCATGGCTGTTTTAATACTTCAGTTTCATTTTCAAATATGTTAGATTTCAAATCAAGTCTTTTAAGAGTGGCTGAAAGATATTTTCAGAACATCCTAGTAAAACTCCAGGTGTTTTCCATGATTTTCCCTGCCCAAACAATGACTAGAGGTTACTAGAATTGTTATTTGGAGAACTAATAATATTTCAAAGTAAGGTTAATCCAGATATTCTGCTTCTGCTCTTTTTGTTCTCTTTTGCTTTTTTTTTCAATGTGATAGTATCTTGGGGTTATTTTTACTATGCACCATCTCTACCAGGGAAGAAAAGCAAAGAAGCATTCAAATCATTCTTATTTAGATTTTGCTAAATTGTGAAAGTTGTTTGCATGAGAGATGTTGGAACAGTTGGTTGAAAGAAGGTTCATTTATAGTTTCATTTAGCTCTTTTATCACTCCTACCATTGGCGTGACTAACTAAAAGCTCTATCACAGTAACTTGAATGTATTTTTTTTATTCTATTTCACTTACCATATGCCCATTTATGATCTGGAATGGGCTGAGTCATAAGTCCTAAATCTTGCCGTTTTGAGCAACAATGAACCTACCTCCCGCTTTTTGGCACCACAGTCACACACCACATTTATGCACTCTTTATTAGAATCAGTAGGCCTTATAAATAAGAGATTGCGCTTACAAGGAGACTCAGAATCTCCTGGCTTTATTATTATGGGTTTTTCACTAACCTGTGGATTTGTGCCATAGGAACTTTCACAGTAAGGCAAATCAGCTTAGAGATTTATTAATGACAGGCTGAAATAGAATGACTGGCAATAATCTCATAAACACTGTGCTCACTTTCCAACAGTCTTGGTTGGAATACTCAGGACAACTGGACTGAAAGATATTTTCAGAAATATCTCCCATTAAAGGGAGACAGGTGTTGTATCAAAGGTCCCATCTAGACAAGGCCTCCCATGTCTTTTCTAACCAAATTTGTCTGACTATACTTTCCGGATTTCACAGATATGAGACCACAGCCTTTACATTATGTATTCCCACACCAGGGTTACTGTAGTTGATAGATTGAGCCAAATTTAAAATCCTGTATTTGAGCTGCATTGTCATCAGTATGGATGTATTAATTATAAGAGATGGGTTCATTTATGGGTCTGCTTTCTTTCCTATTTGTCATCTTTCATTTTTATCCTCACCTGAGGATATGCTTACTGATTTTAGAGAGAGAGGAAGGGAGAGAGTGAAACATCAATGTACGCAAGAAACATCAATCAGTTATCACCATATGTGCCCAACTGGGGATCGAACACACAACCCAGGCATGTGCCCTGATCAAGGATCAAATTCTTAACCTTTTGGTGTATGGGATGATGCTCCAACCAACTGAGCCACCTAGCCATGACCATTTTTCAGTTTTATTTAGATATAATTGACATACAACACTGTACATGTTTAAGGTGTGAGGCATAAAAGCTTCACTTACATATTTTGCTAAATGATTAGTACAATTCATTTAGTTAATATGCATCATCTTATATAGATAGAAAAAAGAAGTATATTATTTCTTATCTTATGATGAGAATTTTTAGGACCTACTCTCTGATATCTTTATAGATTTGGAATACTATTATATCAGACTTGCCTTGCAAGGTCATTTTAGATTGGGGTGCAGTCATCTGGGGAAGAAAGTAGAAACTGATGAGACAGCTATGGGCTAACTAGAGGGAAAAGCCATACAATGGCCAGGAACAGATTATACTCTTAGATCTCCCCTGCAAACCTGCACTTCTTGTCAGTCACTTATATATGTCTTCCTTAAGCCTATATAAGAAAGAAAAGGATGGCTTAACTGTAAGATGTAAGTCTGTTTCTTTTAATCATTTTTTATTGTTATTCTATTACAGTTGTCCCAGTTTTACCCCCTTTGCCATCCTCTGCCCATCCTACCCACCGCTCCCACAGTCAATTCTCACACTGTGGTCCATGTTCGTGGGTCATTCATACATGCTCTTTGACTAGTCCTTTCCCCTTCTTTCCACCATTATCCCCCTCCAGGCTCTCCTCTGGTCACTGTCAGTCCGTTCCATGTTTGCCATGTTCCCATGCCTGTGGTTCTATACATTCATTCATTTATTTTGTTCATCAGATGCCTCTTATAGCTGAGATCATATGAAATTTATCTTTCACTGACTGCTTTATTTCACTTAGCATAATGCTCTCCAGTTCCATCCATGCTGTTGCAAAAGGTAGGAATTCTTTCTTTCTGCTGCGTAGTATTCCATTGTAAAATATATCACAGTTTTTTAATATATTTTATTGATTATGCTATTACAGTTGTCCCATTTCTCCCCCATCATCCCCCCCACCCTGCACGCCCTCTCCCACCCACATTCCCCCCTTTAGTTCATGTCCATGTGTCATAAGTTCTTTAGCTTCTACATTTCCCACACTATTCTTGCCCTCCCCCTGTCTATTTTCTGCCCAACATCTATGCTACTTATTCTCTGTACCTTTTCCCCCTCTCTCCTCCTCCCACTCCCCTGTTGCTAACCCTCCATATGATCCCCATTTCTGTGGTTCTGTTCCTGTTCTAGTTGTTTGCTTTTGTTTTAGGTGTGGTTGTTAATAGCTGTGAGTTTGTTGTCTTTTCACTGTCATATTTTTTATCTTCTTTTTCTTAGGTAAGTCCCTTTAACATTTCATATAATAAGGGCTTGGTGATTATGAACTCCTTGAACTTGACCTTATCTTAGAAGCACTTTATCTTCCCTTCCATTGTAAATGACAGTTTTGATCCATGGATCTACTGATGGGCATTAGGCTGTTTCCAGAACTTGGCTATTGTATACAGTGCAGCTATGAACATAGAGGTGCATAAGTTCATTTGAACTGATGATTCAGGATTCTTAGATTTAAGAACTGCAGTGTGTCAGCACCTTAGCAGTTTGCTGTTTAAAAATTTCAGATCCAAATGAATATGGACTCTCTAGATCTAAATTCCCATTCCTTAGATAAGGTTTTAATCTTAATGTTGGAAAATCATCCTATGGCCATTGAATAAAAGCTTGTGAAAATTGCTCTGTTTCAGTGTTAAGTATTCCTTCCAAAGTTTGCTTTACCCAGTTCTAGCTGGGTATGCAATTTGCTTATTATTTTCTCATTAGATATAAACATTTGCAATAGGTTACTTTTTCCTAAACTATTCATGTTATCATTATAGTTTCTTTAACTATCAGATTCTTATATTACTTTAATGAACACCAAACTTCCTATTCAAAAAAGTCATATTTCTTTGATTTCATCATAACAATAATTATTAAAAATCATGAAAGTACTAGTTTTCCAAGTGAAATGAAGCAGAATCTGAGGTGTAAGAGGTTAGTTGAGGTTGAAGCTACATGAGTGAAGGTCTTTGTTATTTTTTCCATCAATGAAGCAAATCTAATTTCCCTTCTGTTCATGACTGCTCTAAACATATTTGACACAATTTTTAATTATATTAATCATAATATAGATTAAATATAAAATGAAACCTTAGTTACAGTGGAAATAAGAGAATCAAAACCGTATGAGGTATACTGAACTGAAAAGAAAGAGGTGAGAGAGAGAGCGAGAGAGAGAGAGAGATTAACATGCACATCAAGATACTTGAAATCCTCCCTTCTCTTTTATTTTTGGTTTCTAACTCTAAGGTCATAGGGCATACCAATATGTCCACAAAGGAAACCTATAATAAGAAACTGACTAAGATCTAAGCATTCTGGATATACGGAATCATCTGAACCATAAGAATGAAAGTCTGGAAAGAGGAACGTACATAGCAGCCCTCTGTCCTTGGAGATGTTTAAGGCAAAGAGAGTGTGCCGAACCTCCTGTAGATGTCTCAACCATTTAACATGAACAGGATTCTGGAAGGACTTGACAAACATCGTGATTGTACTCCTGATACATGTCATGTTTTGAAATCCTAGCACTTAGAAGTATACAAAAAGCACTGGATTAATGTCTGTGGACTTAATTCAATTTCTAGTGATGAGGAAAGTTAAAGACCAGGCAGAGAGCGATGTACACAGATGAAAGGAATGGGAAATAGACTAATCATTCCCTGAATAAATGGTAATTTAATTGTTTCAATTAAGTCAAGTTTTTTAAGCTTAATTGTAGCAATGTGCAATGTATTCTTGCTCTATTGTTTCTACAACACATGAGCACCTTCGTTTAGCCTAAATGATGAATGGCTATTTGTTTTTCCTTCATGACAGATGAATGACAAGACTTGCAGGCACTTATTATGTAAATTTTGTTTTTGCTATGTTTTGATATTAAGCACTGGAGAATTTATGATGTAACACAATGGTTCTCAACTGGGGACAATTTTAACCCAATGTGATAATTAAGCCTGTCTGCAGACATTTCTGGTTGTCAGAACTAGGCAGGGTCTACTGGCATTTGGAGGGCAGAGGCCAGGAATCCTGCTCAAAGTCCCATAAGGCACAGGACAGCCCCACAGCAAAGACAGTGTTACGCATCCCAAAGTGTAAGTAGTGCCAAAATTGAGGAACCCTGGTGTAAAGTAAACCTACGCACATACAAAATACATTTAAAGAGGAAATGTTGCCTTCCACTGTTATTTTAACCTCCACCAGATGTAAATAGCTACCAAAAAAAAAAAAAAAAAAAAAAAGGTTAACACCAGGTTGTCATACTTAAGGAAACAATGTTGTTATCAGATTGAATAAAGCTACAAAGCTACTTTACTGAATTTTCCCCAGCAGATGTCACCAGAAATAGAAGTGATTACAGAAATTTTTGAAGCAAGACTTACAAGGATACCCTACTGATGTTAGAATGGCAGCCTTATTTTTTTCCAGACATCCTTGAGAATATGAAGTCCTGCTTCTACCACTGACTGTCTGTGGGATCTTGTATAAGTTGTTTAGCTCTCTATGCCATGATGACCTCATTACACATTTGAGATAATCAAATTTTATTGCATAGGGTCATGATGATTTAATTAGATAACACATGTAGCAAGATAAAGATTGTGTAGGTTAAAAGTAGTTTTTGAGGAAATTTCCTTTTTTTAGAAAAAATTCTTTGATAGGTAGTTTTAAGGAGGGAGAGGGAGGCCTCCAGGTCTTGGTTCATAAGATTTAGGAGTGGGAAGAAGTAGAGTAATAAATGAGCAGAGGGAGTGAAGGGAGAAAGGAGATAAGCAAGAAGCTGCAGATTACAGAGGAACAGGCCAGTAGGAAAGCCAGGACTTTAGTAAAAAGGAATGTTTAATGTACGATACTCAGTTATGCGTTACCAGAATTAATGTCCTATCTCTCTCGCCAAATTAGTATGCTTCCCACTCATTTCTCATGTGATGGGTTCGGGGGAAGATGAAAGCATGAAGATGATTCATTGCTTGGATACATCGAAGAACAGGGAGGCAAGGAAGTGAAGAAGGAGTGATAATGGGGGGTTGAAAGGCAGGAGATCTGGAAGTAATTATGTAATTACAAGAAACTAAAGACTCAAGCGCTTGCAGCTATTTTAGGGGAGGACACCAGTTTTTTCACAGGATATCAACTGGGAACTTACTACAGGTTTAGCTAAGTCTGCAGAGGTTATAACAAGAGATGTTGCTTCAGTCAGAGATGAGGTCTTCTTTGTCCAAGTCCCTTTGACACCTTTGTTTAGGTTCATAATGGCTCTCAGGGGTCAGAAGAAATTTTGAAATTAGAGGTTCTAAGCTGGTATTTTGATTCTCACTGCTTTGACAGATCAGAACTTTTGGCACACAGGTTCTGCATCAGTGTGATAGGAATGATATAGGATTCATATCTGAATATTAATAGGATTCATAGCGGAGAGAGTTTGGTGGGTGATACACTCTCTACAAATATTTGTATTCACTAAAGTAACAAGAGTCAATCATTTAATTCCTGCAGTGCCTGGTTGTAAACAGTAGGAGGTTAGTAAATACTCATTGGTGAATAATTGGGATGTTAGTGAAAATGACTGCTACGGTGATCACATTTGTGGGAAAGGCTCAGAATTTCATTTTAATAATATTTTGCCCATGTAGCCCAGAAAAAGAAAAATAACAATGACTAAAATTATCAATTTCTCACTCTATTTATTAAAAGTATTTTGGTATTCTTATAGTGAAATGATATCTCACACCCAGAATTTTTCTCTGACAGCTTAAACTACCTGCGCTTGAGGTGACACATATTGTTTTCCCTCTACAACTGGTGAGGATTCTCCAGAATACACAGCAAGCACTTATCTGCCTTCACAGCATTAAAAACAAGCAGAGAAAGAATAAAGACAGAAACAAAGAAAAACCACACACCCTGCAAAATAACCTGCACAGCTATAAAAAGATGAAATAGAATGCTTTTGAACTTATACTCTCAAAAGCAGTTGTACCAATGTCTTGGTTAGCAGCAAGTTACAAGTGAGAGGATTTGGTTTGAAATTTATGGTCCCATACAGAGAAGATGACCATTATTTTCTTGTACCACTGAGAACAAACATATTAATCTGATTCCACCTTATTTAACAAGAGAAACAGGGTGAAAAACATTGCCAAACACTCCTCTAGTTGGAAAAAAGGGAAAATGGCAGAATAAAATAACACAGAAAGAGTTCATCAGTTGATAAGTGGACAAACAAAATGTAGAATATTATTCAGCCATAATAAAGAATGAAGTGCTGATACATGCTACAATATGAATGAACATTAAAAACACGCTAAGTGAAAGAAGCCAGTCATAAGGACCACATATTGTATGATTCCATTTATATGCAATGTCTAGAACAGACAAATCTATAGAGATGGAAAATATGCTAATGGTTGCCTAGGGCCTGGAGGAATGATGGCGTAGGGCACAGGGTTCCTTACAGGGGTAATGAAAACTTTCTAATTTTGACTGTGGTGTGAATGCACACTTTGTGAATATACTAAAAGCCACTGAACACCTTAAATAGGTAACATGTATGGGATGTCAATGTTATCTGTGAGGAAAAGAGTGAAGAAATAAATTGAGGTCGCTAGAGTCAAGCTGCTAAATTACCATAATCTAGGAGGTTGAGGCTGAAGAAACATTTCTGTTCTTGTCCTAACTAGCCTGGAAACTTAAACTACTGAGCTTTGCATCCTGGGTCAATGCCTGGACACAGGTTAGTTTAGTTCATTGTGTGTCAAGACCTGGACAGACATCAGACCCCCAAATAACTCCCTGCAGGATACATGTATCCGGACCACCTGACATTCACCTGACATCTACCACCCAGAACACCGGACATGAGCAGACATACTGGCACCCGTCCTCCAGACTACCTGGCATCTGACTGATAACTGCCTTGGACCTGTCCCAGAGCTAAGAATGCAAGACTAATTATTCTCAAAAATGTGTTTTGGGGGGTATAAGAATTCTTAGCTTTTTTTCCCTTCAGAACACTTCAGGGTTTTTTTTCATTTTCGTTTTCTGCCTAGTATGTTTCTGGTTTGCAAGCCCTAAGACCCTTGAATAAGTCTTTATCATTTCTAGCCCAAACCTCCAGGCTCTTTTTGAGTTCTTTCAACATCTCAATTAAGTTGTTAAAATATCAAGGACTTAGCACAGGCACATAGTAATTGTTCAAATGAATGTTAAGAATCAGAAATGCTTTGGCCTCTCATTCTCCAAATGATCTCTCTCCTACTCCCTTTAGGACAGCCACATCAGTAATTTTTACCATGTGTGACTGCATTTTCCCTCCAACATCACTATCAATCCCTTCCAAACTTCTCTGTGACTACCAACACCACAACCATCTTGGAGTCACGCAGTCAATAACTACAAATATTTCTCACTTTCGCCACACTTAATCCATCCAATTATTTTTATTCCTTAACTAAAACTACCTTAAGCCCTTGTTCACAACTGACCTAGTTTCTTCCCTGGATTCTCTGCCAACAAACTACACAGAAAGAGAACAGAATCCTCTTCCTTGAGGATTATCCAGACAAACTACCCCCCTGCTAAGAAATTCACACTAATTTCTCTGGTATCAAAAGTCAAATTCTCAGCATTGTGTGTCCAGTCTTTCCATAAACTGGGCTCTTCCCTAAATTAAACTGACTCTAAATCTTCGCCTCTGTCATCCTCTTATTCAGACTTTATGATCTAGCTCAAAGGTTCTTAACCTAGCAGGAACTGGAGGGTCTGCGAACTTTTATTTATATCTTTACTTTAACTAACTTCTAATTGAAATGTAGCATTTCCATAGTAGCAAACCACATTAGTTTAATAGTATTTGTAATGGTGTTACCATTAAAAATTACATTTTATTATGACAGTTGTTCAGATATCTTTAAAAATAGTTCATGCTTGTCACTCCTTCAAATTTACAGTAGTTATTAGACTTAGTAGTTCAGACTTATTATTTAATGTTTTAATGAAAAATACACATGTATTACTGAACTAATTTTTTTTCATTTAGTTAGTATTGATGACTATCATTGATGGCCTAGAATTTGTCTAAGAAGAAGACAAAGTAAGTTTAAAACAAAACGAGGTAATATAACACAGCTTTTTTTTAGTCATTCATCTACACTTGGGCTAGGTACTTGGGCTGCTTCCAAATCTTGGCTATTCTAAATGCTGCTGCAGCAAACATAGGGTTGCATATACTCTTTCAAATTAGTGTTTCAGGTTTCTTCAGATATATTCCCAGCAGTGAAATTGCTGGGTCATAAGGTAAATATATTTTTAATTTTTTGAGGTAACTCCATGTTTTCCGAAGTGGCTGCACCAGTCTGCATTCCCACCAACAGTGCCCTAGGGTTCCCTTTTCTCCACATCCTCACCAGCACTTATTGTTTGTTAATTTACTGATGGTAGCCATTCTGACAGGTGTGAGATGATATCTGGTTGAGGTTTTAATTTGCATTTCTCTGATGATTAGTGATATTGAGCATTTTTTCATCTGTCTATTGGCCATCTGTACATTTACACAATGGAATACTACTAAGCCATGAGAAAGAAGTAAATCTTACCCTTTGTGACAGAATTGATGGATTTGATGAGCATTTTGCTAAGTAAAGTAAGTCAGTCAGAGAAAGGTAAGCACTATATTACTTAACACATATGTGGAATCTAATGAACAAAATAAATTAACAAACAAAATAGAAACAGACTTATAGAGAACAGATTGAAAGCTATCTGAGGGGAGGGGGGTTGTAGGACTGGGTGAAAATGTGAAGGGATTAAGCAAAGAGAACAAAAACAAAAAAACATAACTCCTCATGGACACAGACCACAGTATGGTGATTACCACAGGGAAAAGGGTTTGGGGGTAGGTAGAAGAGTGCAAAGGGGGAATAAATAGTGATGGAAGGAGACTTGACTTGGGGTAGTAAACACACCATACAATATACTGATGATGTATTATAGAATTATATAGTGGAAACCTATATAATTTTAAAATAAACAAAGTAGATTTGTTTGTACTAATATGAGGTGATTGTTAAGATACATTGTTGAGTAAAAAGAATCAAGAGGCATAAACAAATAAACAAACACACAAACAAAACAAGTTATCCTAGTTGGTCTGAGTACTTGTTAAAAATTTAACATTGTGGTTCCCATCTCATTGTTTGCCAAGTAATGTCAATTGGCTTCCTGGCCATTTGGTCTGTCTCTCAACTTGGAAGTGATTTTATAGGAAGGACGGGGGAGACACTAAGAAGAAGAAAATATACTAGATATGCTGCTTAAATAAAAGCTATAAATATAGAGAATTTTACTTGAATATCAGAAAACACTCATCTCACTAAACTGTTAAAAATAAAAGTATACTTTCACATTAAAAAGCACTTTTTTTTCTCAACACATTAATGTTAATTACCCTTCTACTCTATTACTGAACTTCTATAGGCTTAAAATATTGAAAAGCATGTAAAGTTTTACCTAGTCTTAAGCATCAATGAATTAAAGAAACTAATTCCTATAGAAAAATATTATTCTTAATGACAGTATTGTCTATGAATAATCTCTCCGTATCTAAAAATGTATTAACTTATTTGTGTTTTGAATTCAAGCAGCTCTAAATGATATTAAGGTTCATATTTCCTCTTCAGTTCTCCAGATTTTAGTTCATCCACATACATCAAGACCAGACAAGCAGTTTTCATTTTGTTAACTAGTTTCTTTTTAAAAAGAATAAACCCTCTCCCACCACGCTCACACCCCAGATAAATAATATGAATTTTTACTTCTGCTTCAAGACAGAGTAATGATTCCCATCAGATCCAAGAAAAAAATACTGTATTTTATGTTGTGAAGATTCTGAAATGGATGTTAAACAAATGTTGTGCTTCTGTTCAATAGACAGTTTTTACATAAAAATTAGGATATAAAATACACCTAAATTTTTATTAGAAAAATCTGTTCCCTAACATATTAGGATTAAATATATATATATAAATATAGAAGACTTCTGGTGCAATGTGGTTTTAAATTATGCTTCAATACTAAAAGACAATGCCTTGTATATCACCAATGCTTCAGAGGGAAAAATAATGTTCAAGTTCGGTAAACCTGGGCTTTTATTTTTAATGTTCACCTAACAGACTTTGACATCCTTTGTTTCTACTGGGGAAATATAAAGTCATGGAAGATGGCATGGGGCCAGTTGACATCTCAAGGATTATGAAGTAAGAATAAAATTGAAGTTCTTCAGTGGAGACCGAGACAAAGAGCTCATGCAAATTCTTCACACTTCCCACATATTTTATTCATTAAAAAGCACAGCAAAAGCAGGATACTTTTCCTATGCTAACACCATCCTGTAGAAATGAGAAAATGCTAGAGGCATGCAACTATTCAACTCCATTTCGGAATGTTATGCAAGTTTGCGGTAAATAAAATCCAGCTGCTACAATGAGCAAGATTTGGTGAGTGGAAAACTTAACAAGTCCTAGGAAATATTGTCCCAAATTAAAAAAACAAAACAAAACAATGTATTATAGCTGTTTATATTAGAGAAAGTAGCTTATAAATAAAGATTTCTATGTTCTTAAAAATATCACTGGTATGTATCAACCAAGGGTATACACCTTTAACACACTCAGAAAATAATGGCTTAGAGACACATCTGGGTTTTTGTTGTTGCTTTTGTTCATTATCTGTGAAAAATATTATAAACCAGCATCCAATATATCTATTTGATGGATGAAAAAGGATCAGCTTCTCTAGTTCTGCAGGCAAAAAAAATATAGCCACTTTCTAAAGAATGAACCTGGTTGAATTTCAGAAGAAAATAACACTTTCTCCTTTATGTGGGTAAGACAGTATCAAAACTAATTAAAAGCGGGGACATGAATAACTCCAGAAGATCCTCACCTGCCGTGAGACAGATACATTTAGACCATCGAACAAACAGAAACCCCTACCTGATGGGAAAACAAGAATGAGCACTTGATGAATGATTCCATGCTTTCAGTGGGCAAGAAACATATTTTCTAGTCCTTCTCTATGACCAGTATAAATATGATACCCTCTAAGATATGAGAACCTGTGTTGAACAATGATTACTTAATCATAATAATGAACAACCATTTGTAATCTCAGAATTTATCGTCCTGTGCCAGAAAATGATGAAATGTTCACTAGGATATCCTAAATAGACATAGCTTTTGGCAGTTTCACAGGGACATGTTGCAGACAAGTCTTTCAAAAGTAATCGTAGTTCAGTGTGACTTCCTGGAAAAGATTTAGACAAAATTCAAGCCCTATGCATTATATCTAGTTATGGGCTAGACAGAATATGAACATTTTATTATAGAAGGTATAGGTGAAGGAGGAGGAAGAGTTGGAGAAAAGGCTCAGAAAGAGTAAAATAGAAATGATGAGCCCTGGCTGGTATGGCTCAGTGGATTGAGCACTGGCTTGCGAACTAAAGGGTCTCCCATTTGATTCCCAGTCAGGGCACATGCCTGCGTAGCAGGCCAGGTCCCCCCTAGGGGCCACACAAGAGGCAACCACGCATGGATGTTTCTCTCCCTCTCTTTCTCCCTCCATTTCCCTCTCTAAAAGTAATTAAATAAAATCTTAAAAAAAAAAAAAAAGAAATAGTGGGTCAGTGAGTGAAGTTCGGAATTACAGAAGAAAGATAAGGTTAAGGAATTGGATCTAAGCAAAGAGAAAAGGTGGCAAGTTAAGGAATCAATAATAACATTTCAGTATTTCTGATTACTTGAAGTTTTGTGTGGGCCATTAGGAGAACCCTTTTTTTCTACATTCCTCCTGAAAACTGTTCAGAACTAAACCTACAGAGATGCTAACTCCTGCTGACAGTTCTTCATAGAACACCTCATGTGCAGAGCCTGAGTGACCTAGTTGTCTTGATCAACTAAACATTCATAGTCATTGGAAGAATGGCAGGGTTGGGAGTGATACTTATTACTATCAGGTTCGAAATTCCTTATCTGCTCTCTAAATCCAAAAGTTATTCTTATTTGGTGTTAAAACCTAATCTGAACTAATGTGAGGTTATTTATTATCTTCATTTGACCTAAGTGACCATTTATACATTTTGCTATAAAAATGTCCATGTGTCTGGTTATAGGTGCTGTCCCAGACCCCAGTTGGGGTATTATGTGACATGTAGCATATGCATTCTATTACTTTTGTAAAGTCCGAAAAATCTGGCTTCAAGTGTTCTGGGAAAAGCCTTGCAGACATGTACTATTGTACTCTGGACGGGGCTCCTCCCCCCCTTGGGAGTGGGTCCTTGTGAGATGAAGTTTGCCTCTTGTATGAGAAACTACTGCTGAGCTGAGGAAATGCACATATGTAAAAATATATTTTTTTAGTCTCTTGTATTTTACTGTAAGATTTTTGAGAGACCTAAGAATATGCCTATCACCATAGGTCGCCCTTCCCAAAGAGTATGGCCCAGATGAAGAAAATATGTTAGATAAAACTCAATAGAAGAGCAGAACCTGAAAGACAAGATGAAGATCAAATATAATGTATAAGGACACTTGCTTTCTTCTGATTTAAAATTCAAGGTAGCAAGTTTCCTCTACATAGTTTGGTTCATGGGAAAGACGTAAACTTTGCATCCTTAAATCTTAAAACTGTTTGTGGAAATGCTAATGTGTTTTGTGGAAACTAATAAATTTTAGAAATTGAAAAAGAAGTTATGAACTTATTTTAAAATGATTTGGAATAATGCCCTGGCTGGCATAGCTCAGTGGATTGAGCGCGGGCTGTGAACCAAAGGGTCACAGGTTCGATTCCCAGTCAGGGCACATGCCTGGGTTGTGGGCCAAGCCCCTAATGGGGGCCACGTGAGAGGCAACCACACATTGATGTTTCTCTCCCTCTCTTTCTCCCTCCCTTCCCCTCTCTAAAAAAAATAAATAAATAAATAAAATCTTTAAAAAAATGATTTGGAATAAAATATAATAAAAACCCACATATAGAGATATAGCCAAGAACTAAGATATAAAGAAAGGAGGAAGAAGAAAGAGACCAAGAATTCATAGTAAGGGAAGACAAGATAATGAAGAATAAACTTTACTATAAGCTTCCTTGCAATGAGGAAAATTAGGCAAATATGTAAATTCCCTCTCATTTTATGTATCTAGAGTAGGATGAACCTTTCTGGAGAAAAAAAATCTGGTTCTGGGAAGTCAGAAAAATCAGCATGAGCATCACTGGACAAAAAACTCACACCTTCTACAGCAGATTTTCCCATAGAGAGAATTATTAATCATATGAATATTATGTCACAAATTACTAAATATGTACTTTTATTAAACTACTTAAATGAAAAAAATTGAGGATACTATTCAGTTGACAGAAAATACAGGATATTTAAATCAATGAATGTTTACATTGAACTCAATTTCTTAAGGGCAGGAGCAATCTTTTAAATGTATATCCTAGTTACAAACACCCCGAATAAAAATGATAAACATTTGACTTCTGGCCAAGATGGAGGTGTAGGTGGACATGCTGCGCCTCCTCGCACAACCAAAATTAAGGACAAAAAGATTTAGAAACGAGAAAACAATCAGAACTGATAGAAAATTGAACTGTACAGAAGTCCAACAACCATTCATCCAGACTAGTAAGAGGGACGGAGTTATGGCAGGAAAAAGTGGAGGTTGGCAGACCCGGGGAATGCAGGCAGCAATGGCTGGCAGATCCCAGGCGTACAGGCAGCGGCTAGCAGACCCCGGGCACAGGGTGGCAATGGGCAGACCCAGTGAGGCTGCACAAGGCAGCAGGCTGACCAGGTCCCTCATTCACGCACACATAATCCAGGTGAAGGGGAAGTAGAGGAAGAGACTGGATTCCCAGAGAGAGAAGAGCAAGCACCATCGTTCCCTCTTGGACCCCGCTCCCACGTACAGTGTCACAACTCAGCTACTGGGTTGCCCCACCCTGGGGAACACCCAAGGCTCCACCCCTCACTACATAACAGCTGCAACCAGACCCCCCCTCCCCGCTGCAAAAAAAAATGGCTCAAACGGGAGAACAAATCAAAGCCCCAGAGCCAATTCATCTAAGCGACCAAGAGATAGCCAACTTATCAGATGCACAGTTCAAAGCACTGGTGATCAGGATGCTCACAGAATTGTTTGATTTTGCTCACAAATTAGATGAACAAATGAAGGCTACAATAAGTGAAATGAAGGAAACGCACAGGGAGCCAATAGAGATGGGAGGAAAACTGGGACTCAAATCAATGGAGTGGACCAGAAGGAAGAAACAAACAACCAAACAGAAAAGAATGAAGAAACAAGAATTCAAAAAAATGAGGAGAGGCTTAGGAACCTCCA
This sequence comes from Glossophaga mutica, assembly GCA_039655065.1. Lineage (NCBI taxonomy): Eukaryota > Metazoa > Chordata > Mammalia > Chiroptera > Phyllostomidae > Glossophaga > Glossophaga mutica. The sequence goes on from CM077307.1 coordinate 143,928,446, forward strand.
GGACATCTTTAAACGTCCCAACATCCGAATTATAGGGGTACCAGAAAGGGAAGAAGTAGAGCAAGTTGAAAACTTATTTGAACAAATAATAAAGGAGAACTTCCCCCATCTGGCAAAGGAAATAGACTTCCAGGAAGTCCAGGAAGCTCAGAGAGTCCCAAGAAGGTGGACCCAAGGAGGAACACGCCAAGGCACATCGTAATTACATTAGCCAAGATTAAAATGAAGGAGAGAATTCTAGAAGCAGCAAGGGATAAGGGGACAGTCACCTACAAGGAGTTCCCATCAGACTGTCAGCTGATTTCTCCAAAGAGACCTTCCAGGCAAGAAGGAGCTGGAAAGAAGTATTCCAAGTCTTGAAAGGCAAGGATCTACATCCAAGATTGCTCTATCCAGCAAAGCTGTCATTTAGAATGGAAGGGAAGATAAAGTGCTTCTCAGATAAGGTCAAGTTCAAGGAGTTCATCATCACCAAGCCCTTATTATATGAAATGTTAAAGGAACTTACCTAAGAAAAAGAAAATAAAAAATATGACAGTAAAAAGACAGGAAACTCACAGTTATTAACAACCACACCTAAAACAAAAGCAAACTAAGCCAACAGCTAGAACAGGAACAGAACCACAGAAATGGAGATCACATGGTGGGTTAGCAACAGGAGAGTAGGGGGAGGGGCGAGGGGGAAAAGGTACAGAGAATAAGTAGCATAGATGGCAAGTAGACAATAGACAGGGGGAGGGCAAGAATAATGTGGGAAATGTAGAAGTTAAAGAACTTATGACATATGGACATGAACTGAAGGGGGGGAATGTGGGTGGGAGGGAGTGTGCAGGGTGAAGGGGAATGATGGGGGTAAAATGGGACAACTGTAATAGCATAATCAATAAAATATATTAAAAATGATAAACATTGATAATTAAATGCTCGAGGAGGGTTTATGGGTTAATGTGAAGATTTTTCTTCAGGGAGACCAGCATTTCTTTTTTTTACATGAGTGTTTTAGTGTTGAAGAACTGCAAGGCTATTTGTAACGAACTTACTCAGCATGGCAGGCAGTTATAGACAGTGGAGAATTATGTGTCCATCCACATAAGGCACTTTAAGACCTATGAGTCCTCCCCAAACATGGCATTATAAAATGTTCTTTTGCTAAAAAATACTGGAATCAAGTAATTATCTACTTTTGAATTTTAATGAATAGGCCATCTGTTCATTCAAATTGAAAAAAATGAAATTTTTCTACAAATTAACTACTTGATGAGATGTCCCTTGCCACTAAATCTGCTTTACTGCTTTCTGTTATATTTAACCTAAAGGTGACACATAGCATATCACACCAAGTTTTGTAAACTAGAATATGGAAAAATGTTCTTCCTGATCATGGAATAAGCCTAGTCTTTGTTGCTTTGACAGGCTATATTTATCGATTATCAAAGGTTAATTATTATTACCATATTTCCATACTATTAAAATGAATCACTAGGGAGAAAATGTGTCCATTTTTGTCTGTGATGATTATGACAAAAATTTAACTCTACATATTTTTTTGAATTATCACTATAATGGTGAATAATTGTTTTCAGTCTCCTTATCTTCCTATTCAAGAACACTTTATTTTCTTTGTGTTGTGCTCTCCAATATGGCAGCCATTTATCAGATGGGGCTATTTAAATGCAAATTATTAAAAATAAATAAAGTTTAAAATTAATTTCCTCAATTGCACCAGCCACTCAGAAAATGTTGCATATGGCTACCATATTGATTGTGCAGAATATTTGTACCTTTTTCAGAAAGTTATACTGGACAGTGCTCTAACATCTGTCTTACCCCACTGAAAACAAGACAACAGGCCCAAAATGGAGTCACTTATGCTATGGCTCATGTCACTGAACTGAGACTTCATTTCAGTTTCTGCTCTCATGGGAATAGAATCTTAAAGCAGTCAGCCGTGAATCACCTGTTGAGCACAAGTGAAGTAACCTCCCTGGCAGGTCCCTACCACCTCCTAAAGAAAGTCGCCTTGGAATGACCAACCCGCATTTTCCCCTGGCACAACTTTCCTTTTTCCTCTTTCTTCCACCTACAAGTCTGACTTTGTAGAGCTTCGGGAGCTCCTTCTGTCTGTTAGATTGAATGCTGCCCTATTCAAATAGATTTTTTTCTCAAATAAACTCTTAAAATTTTTAATGTTTCAGTTATATTTTAACATCTCTAATCATCATCCTTCTGAAGAATCACTACCTCTTTCATCCATGAAGACCAACTTTTCACTTACACTCTCAGTCATACTTATTTTTTTTTTAACCGTGTCAAACATTCACACACGGCTCTTCAAAAGATCACACTTTTTTACAATTAGTTGATTTATTTTTTAGGTTTTTAAAGCCCTGAGGAGAAAAAAGATAAGTTTTATGTATTGTTTTATGAAACAAAAACAAAACTGGTGGAACTTTATAAATAATGCATAATAGCAGCATGACTTTGGCAGAAAATATACTACATTTATACCAGCAGCTGCAGATTTCAGTGTAATTAAATATGAAAATACTATTACAATCTGAAATTATACCTATGTTATCAAATTAGCATGCCCACTATTACATTTACAGAAAGTATTCAAGATGATGCTGCTGCCTTTTAGAAATGAGCTTGTTGTGTGTTCTCTCATTATCTAAGATAAAGGCAGATTCTCTACACACTATGATTAAGTTAAACTAGGGCTGAACCATCTCATTTGAACTTATTTAATAGCAGCTTTAACTTTATTTTTTACTTTTATTAGCATTTATTTTATGCTGAATTTACTCCCAGGCCACACATTTTTGCTTTCCGTTTCTTCTGGGACAGAACTTTCTTCTGTGCAGCCTCCCCTTCTGGTTCAGAAACAATCTGCACTTTTCGGTAAGATCATCTCAACATGGCTGGGAGACTTCACATATGGGTTAATCCACCCAGGAACTGTGTTAAGTTTTTTGCTGCATCTTGGGAGACTTTTTTTACCTGGATGTGCTCAACGACCAGAGATCTACAGAGATCTACAACTAAACCTCAAGTTCATCATTAGTGTCTGCATTTTTAAGCATGGGCAGCAAAAATTCAGCACTTTTTGGGCCACCCACCCTGTGTCCAGCATCACTGTTTGGCCTGGGCCTGGGCACACCTACCAACTCTACTGTTGAAATGTTGGAATGACACACAGAAAAGTGACGTCCTTCCAAGACTTGGTGGTTGTTCTGATATGCCTGCTATTGACGGTCTGGGTAGTTTCATAAGTGCCCTTAAAGTGAACATGAAGATTTGAAACTCTTAATTTGTATAATTTGGGGGGTTTTCTAAGTCAAGTGAATAGGGAACAGTTATCAGAGGTCACCTCTGGCTGCTTTTGGGACGAGTTAGTAGCAGCTTTAAATTTGTATACCGCAGCCATGTTGGATTTCACCTACAAGAAGGGACGAGTTTGGGAGGTAGCAGAATTCATTTTTCTTCTTCAAGTCTGACCTTCTGTGGCTCCCATTTCCCTCTCCACACCCCCACCTCTAACACATAACGCCCCCAGAGCAGCCTGCCAAAGCAAGATAATGAAGTTCACTTTTCTGTCCTTGGCTTTTCTTCCCAGAGTCCTCCAAACAAGACCCTCACTATTTCCCAGATTTCACCACTGCAAAGTAATTTCTCATACTAGATTTGTAGTAGCCACACTATGCAACCGGTATAATAATTAAAATCCCCCCTATGTTCATCACCATTTATTTCTTCTTCTATTCCTTTTCCTTCTCTGCTTATAATTCTTTACATAAGAGAGGTCTACCCTACCCCAAAAAGGGCACGTTGTCTTCTCTTAAGAAACTTAGCAATTTCACTAGCTGTATTTCCTTTATTTTTATTATTTATGCTATTGCAGTTGTCCTCACTTTCCCCCCTTTTCCCACCTCTGCCCAGGCCCTGATCCCTTAATGTAACTAGTTTTTAAAATGTACTTTCTACAATAGGACATTTTAAGGACTAGTTAAGTCAACAATAAAGCAATTCAACTTCTGTATATAAAATCATATATTATGTCTTAATAAAAATATACCCATCTGTACCCATCTGTTGCAAAGAAGTGACTCCAATTTGATCTGAAAATAGACTTAGTGTGCTAATTAATTGCTAGAAAAAGAATAACTTCTTCTTTAGCATAATACGTACACATTTTTAAGTCCTGATGCCTATTTCCCAGCCCAGGTCAAGTAAGCCAGGGTCTCTAGACTCTGTAGTAGTTCTCTGTGCTCCCCAGGTGGTTTCCACATGCTGGCAGTTTGGGCTTATACTGTAACTCAGACAATACCTGATCAAATACACAAGTAACCCTGTAAATAAAACAGCAAAGTCCACATTTGGAGGGGGCAGGTATTGACAGAAGGGAGGGCTTTTATTTCAAAAATAAAAACAAGTTAACTTCTGTGGAAACTCTGAGTATTGGAGAACCATGACTGAATCAGAGCATCTATTTGCTCAGAGGAAACAGCAATAGGACACTTCAACAGACAATAAAAATTTAAAATCAAGTACATATAATTATTAGCAAATGTCTTCTGTAAATAACATTTCTCTAGAAAATGATGACATTAAGGCAGTGGTTGGCAAAATTGTTCTGTGAAGGAACAGACTATAAATATTTTAAGCTTTGCAGGTCATATGGTTTTGGTCCCAGATACTTACCTGTGCTGTCGTAGCCTGGAAGCAGCCCTAAACACGAAAATACCAACATGGCTGTATCCCTAATAAAGCTTTGCTTGAAAAAACAGGCAGAGGGATGGATTTGGTCTTTCGACTATACTTTGCCACCCCCAGCATTAAAGAATATTGTAGAACATTTCTTTAGAACTCCTATGGCAAATTGTACTTTTTCAAAATCCCGTAAGAGTATCTCACATCTCAGCGCTTTTCTACAATGTGCCCCCACCATTCCCTCCCATCAAGAGCTACTTTGTATTTTTAAACCTCCTTAAATCTGGCCAGGCCCTATAATAGCTTTGGCCAATAGAACGCAGTGGAGATGCTGGCCTGGAAGCTTCTGCTTCCTATCTCTTGGCATGCTGCCCATAGAACCCAGCCACCGTGCTGTGAGATACCTCAGCTTCACAGAGGGTTGATGTTTAGGGGCTCTATTCAAACTCAGGCAGATAGTCAGCACTGACTGTCAAGCATCTGATTAAATGATCTTGAACGGCCAGCCTGGCCAAGTATCCAGGTAACTCTATCCCCAACTGCCACCTGATTACAATCATGTGAGGGATCCCACACAAGAAACACCTGCTGAACCCAGGCAACCCGCGAAACCATGTGAGATAAATTGTGTTGAACCAGTACGTAGTTTGGCATGCTACAATAGAGGTAGAACAACTTTTTGGGTTGTTTTTGAGGGTCAATGACACTTTTCTGCTAATGTAGATGCTTTTATTTATATAGAAATTTATCAATAAACAGACATTTTTCATTTCCTGAGTTAAAGAAATGTATTTCTTCTAAAATTCATGGATAATTCTCATTTATTTTAAGCCACATGTCTAAGTCACCTATAAGTCCAATAGCTATATTAAGCAAATCTATTTAAAAATTTTATGCTAAGATTAACAGTTCTCCAGCTGTTACAAATGAGGAAGACAGGTGGGGTGGAGTCATTAAATACTACAGTAACACTGTGATTCTAAATTAGAATTGCCATCAAAAATCAGCTACGTGCTTAAATTAGGTTAATCCCAAATAAGATTCATTATTCTTTAAAACATTTAGAACAAAGTTTTTTTGTAACTTAGTACTAAAACTATAGTGTTTCAGAACTGACAAAGACACAGCACTTAAACAAGAATTGTTTCAAAAACAAACATTCAGCACAAAGCTTGATTTAGAATGGATTCTCAAAATTTTGAGTAGTTGATTAGCTCACTGTTCATTCACACAATAATCGCAACATCGAACAAATGAACTTTAGTGAGCAAATTAATGTGCAGACTCTTTTCTGGCAAAAATAATGAAAAGAGTAAAATATTCCACATTAGACTAGGAATCACTCTGATAGCTTCAACTGGGAAGTTTATTAAAGTCAGAAAACTCAGTTCTATTGTGCTCCTACAAATTCAGTGGAGAGACAGACACTGAATTCTGAAAGGCAGAGCCTCAAGGCAAGAATTGGGATTCTGAGTAGGTAAAGCTGAAAAGGACAGAATATAAGAGACAAAATTTTAAATCGTGGATTAAGAGGGATGAGAACAAGAAGATAGGAGAGCAATTTCCTTAGAGTCATCAAATATCAGAGTTGAAATATACATTCAGGGTCATAATGTTCAACCCTTGATTTTACAAATGAGAAAAATTATGTCCCAAGAGTCTCAACAACTTTGGGGAAAGAACAAGAAAAAATGTATCTTGGTAGGATGGAATCAGAACTACCATATTTTGCTGTGTATAATGCATACTTTTTTGCCCAATTTTTTGAAGGAAAAATAAGGATGTGCATTATACATCCTTCTGTAGTACTAATTCCATATCTATATAAATGCTTTTAATTCTTTTATTTATGCTTATGCATTCAAAGTGTAACTCTAGAAAGCAATAACGATATCTGTACACAAGATACCCTGGAAAAAGATAATTGGCTTTGTTTCTAAATATAAATAAATAAATAATTGAATTAAAATTAAAATGAAAGCTTTTTCCCCCGGAAAGTTTGTGTCTAAAACATGTGTGCACACTACACACAGCAAAATGCTGTAGAACTCAGCTCCTTCAGAAAGCTGAAAACCAATGAACAGAGGGAGAGGGCCACTTTTGGTCACCTCTCCATTGCAGAATATGTCTGCCCCTTATCACCAGAGCAGCCAGTGTAGAATAAGGGTATAACCATTCTGGACTTTATGCTAGGAAAATTATGTCATTAGAATTTTGAAACACCATAAAAATGTAGCTAAAAATAAAGGTATAAGTTTATGAAGAGAAAGACAATTGACAAATGAAGAAGTCTTAGATTACCCAACTGCCGTATTCACTTTTCTTGTACTTCAGTTTCCCACTCATAAATTCACAATACATCAGGGAGAGCTTGAGCTAAGCTGACAAAATAGAAAATTGAGACTATCTGTATAAGAACAAAAGACTGGCTCTTAAGCCCTGGGTGTTTGCTTTCCCCGCAGTAAACCACCCACTGTGGTCACCATCCAAATCAGAAGGGAACACAGAGATAAAACAGCACTTACAGAGGTTAGGAAGGACCATGGACTTAAGAAAAAAGTTTAAAGGAAGTATTTACTCTGGTAGTCAGGGTATCTTTTCAGTTGTCCCACATTTATCTCCCAAAATTTAAAGGATAAATATGTCAAATCCATGTTTATTATACCCATTATTTTCCTGATTTTATAGGCTTCAACCTTATCTTCTTTCTGTTTCATTTACTTGAGGTAGGGTGCTAAAATGGTTTCCCTGGAGTTTTCACCTTTTTAACTATTTTAGTGGCACTCTTGCAACTTCTTTATGTTCCATCTACATTTCCCCGTAAGTGTCTCTAGAAAGAAAGCAGGGAAATGCTATAGCACTTCACCACAGTGGAAGCACTGGAAGAACAAACGATAATCTGAACTTTTGGCTTACAGCAGCACTTTAGGCCAATGTTATTATGAGGTGATTTGCAATGATCAGAAACCCTAATTCCAATACTGAATGAAGTTGGTTGCTTTGTGTTTATACTCATAATTGAGTTTGGATACATTTCCCTCAAAATGTTTTGTTTTGTGCATGTTAATATTGGCACAGTTCTGGTGCTTTTCCACTCATGTAATCTCCTGAAAGCTTACTGTTTCCTCGCAACCTTCACATTTCCAAGACAGAAGAATTATGGTATTTACTTCTCATATAAAAATACTAAAGTAAAATACACCCTCAAAGATATCATTACCAACAATTTACCCACAGAGATATATATTTTGTGTAGAATTTTACTTTAAAACAATCAGGCTGTCCTAATACTATTTGAAGAAAAGATGCAACATGAAAAATCGAATAGAATATAATAGTTGGTGTCAAAAGAGCTTTGTATTTATCCTGGCTCAGGAAGGATGAAGCTGATTGTACAAGTCCTTTCACTTTCCATGGTTTCAGCATTCATCTGCAAAGTGATCCTCCATAGCTTTAAATTTAAGTCCAATTTTATGATCACATGAATCTTAAATGTTTACTTAAAAAGAAAATAAAATGGTCTCCCATCCAAGTACTAACCAGGCCCAACCCTGCTTAGCTTCCAAGATCAGATGAGATCAGGGACATTCAGGGTTGGAGAGGTTGTAGAGAAAAGGGGACCCTAGTGCACTGTTGGTGGGAGTGCAGACTGGTACAACCACTATGAAAAACAGTATGGAATTTTCTAAGAAAACTAAAAATGGACATACCTTTTGACCCAGCAATTCCACTGCTTGGATTATATCCTAAGAACCCTGAAACACCAATCCAAAAGAACCTATGCACCCCTATGTTCATAGCAGCACAATTTACAATAGCCAAGTGCTGGAAGCAACCTAGGTGCCCATCAGTTAATGAATGGATCAAAAAACTGTGGTACATTTACACAATGGAATTCTATGCAGCAGAAAGAAAGAAGGAGCTCCTACCCTTTGCGACAGCATGGATGGAATTGGAGAGCATCATGCTAAGTGAAATAAGCCAGGCAGTAAAAGACAAATACCATACGATCTCACCTTTAACAGGAACCTAATCAACAAAACAAACAAGCGTAATATAAACAAAGACACTGAATTTGAGAACAGTCTGACAGTGACCAGAGGGGAAGGGGAGGGAATTTCAGGGGAAAAGGGGAATGGTTTAGAGCAACAAGTATAAAGGACACATGGACAAAAACTATGGGGGGTGGAAATGGGAGGAAGGTGGGGAGGGCTGGGGTGGTGGGCTGGGGGTGGGGTAAAAGACAGAAAACTGTACAATATCAACAATTAAAAAAACTGATAAAAAAAGAAAATAAAATGGCTTGTGGAAGTTACATCTACTTTTTAGTATTTCACTTTAAAAGCAGCTGACTTAGAGAATCTTCCAAGTCCAGCAATCGTTTTTCTGTAAAAATGTACAGGGCTATTGTTTACCTTGGAGACCTACTTCCTGAAATTCAACCTGAGTCCCTTGATGTGCCACTTGCACAGATTAAAAAAAAAAACAAATGCCAATTTCCAAGGCCAGTGGTCCGGAATGGCTCCTGGGTTTTTCACATTCCACTTGGAAATCTCTGAGAAGCTATAGTGGATATTTATATTTGCAAAGCTAAAATTTTAGATTGTCTTGGCTGGGGAGAATTTACATGTCTAGAACGCTAGTAAAGCTACTTTTATAGGCCTTGACTGTATTTGGAGGCCCACTGATATTTCAATTTTTGTCAGTAGAACACTGAGCTGAGGTGTGCAGGCAGGACAGCAGTTCCCCAGTTCAGAGTAGAGAACTGTGATAAGATAACAGTACCACCAGTGCAAACATGGAGATGCTAGAGGTGGGGAGGAACTCAGCCTTGTGCTGTAGTGGTTTAGTAGTGCTAAGAAGTAAAGGTTGAGACTTAGATTGAGGTGGATTTTAAGAGGTAGAAGTACTTTTTAACATCCTTTAGTCTCATTCTCTTAGCACAATTAAAATGCATGTATTAGGAAGAACTGTGCAAATCTGATGAAGAGACTGAGGCATGGTAAAGTCGTATCTACTACATGACTGCTTATGACATGGGTGTCGGTGCAGGAACTATGGCCCTCTCTCCAAGCTCCTAGAATCTGGCGCTACCACACCAGGAGGTGAAAGTCCTAAGATACTTTTTTCTTTTTAAAATATATTTTATTGATTATGCTATTACAGTTGTCTCATTTCTCCATCATTCTCCTCCACCCTGCCCACCCCCTCCTACCCACATTTCCCCCTCTAGTTCATGTCCATGTGTCACATTTCCGACACTATTCTTGCCCTCCCCCTGTCTATTTTCTACCCACTATCTATGCTACTCATTCTTTGTACCTTTCCCCCCTCTCTCCTCCTCCCAAGGGGAGCAAAATCTTCTCTGAAACTAGCCATTTGACTATGGACATTAATTTTCTAATATATTTCAGAATGCAGATCTGAAACTTGCCCATTTGATTTGTTTCCTATTTTTGGAAAAAAGAAATTTCCCGATGCATTGTTGGTGCCAGGTGGTCTTTAGCTGTTCTGATTAATTAGATTTACCCTTTACTATAATCTGGATATTTCCTTGGAGAAAATCAAGTCATCTATTTAATCTGTGAAACTGTTCATTTATAAATTTACAACATGAAGTTCCACCTGTACAATAAACCTGGCCATTGTAATGACCTAGGTCTTCAGAATTGCAAAACAGAAAGAAGACAGCTGTTGCTGGACAGAGCATCGATTAGCTAGTAAAGCAGATCCAATCAGGTAAAGGCAAGCTACAGACACAAGCCATCAAAATAAGTGGAATATAAGAAATTTGTAAGAAATGTATAAGGAATAAATGTAAGCTATAAAAATAAGTATTACCCAAGAATAACCTCAGTCAGGTGAAGATCACCAGTGATGAGTCTTGCTGACAGTATGTACCTTTGATACGATGTGGTGAAAATGATAATTTACCTCCATGGTCTTCCCCCAAAAAGAATGTAACCCTGGTGTAATCATGACAAAAACAGACAAATCCCAACTGAGGAACGTGCTACAAAACATCTGACCGATATTCTCAGAAGTGTTAAAGTCATCAAAAGACAAGAAAAGTCTGAGAAACTGTCACTGCTGAGAGGAGCCTACGAAGACATGAAGAATAAATGTGAAGTGATATCTTCAATAGGATCCCGGAACAGAAAAAGAACAGTAAGCCAAAGTCTAACAAAACAGGAATAAAGTATTGGTTTTAGCTACTGACAGTGTATCAGGGTTGGTGCATTAATTGTGACACATTCACCATATTACTGAGATGTTTGTCATAGGGAAAACTGGGTGCAGAGTATACGGGGAATATATACTATCTTCACAGCTTTTTTCTAAGTCTAAAACTATTATTAAAGAAAGTTTATTTTGAAAAAATAGTATTACTTTCAACCAGTGCTTTCCGAACACTAATGTACATACAGATCACTGGGAGAATCTTCCTAAGTGAAGACTCTTGGGCAGGTCTGGGGCAGGGCCTGAGGGTCTCATTCTAATAAGCTCCCAGGTGAAGCCAGTACCATTGGTCCAAGGACCAATTTGAGTAGCAAGGTTCTTATCTAGTACCAGATTGCTCAACCTCTGTACCATGAACATTTTTGGCCAGATGATTCTCTGTTGTGATGACTTACCTGTCATAGAATATTTAGCAACCCCACTGGCCTCTCCCAGTAGATTTCAGTAGCATTCCTTTCACTCAACTGTAACAACTAAAAATGTCATCAGACACTGCCAAATGCTTCCTGTGGGGGCGGGGGGTGTGTTACTTCCATTTGAGAACAATCGACTTAAAGTATTTACTAAAATACAACTGTTAGGGGGCTACTTAGTAGAAATAAAACACAACCTCTTTATGTATCAAATAGTTGAATGCTTAGTATGTTCCAGACTTTTAGGAACTTAACTATAATCACTTTATCCAGTTTAGTTGTTAGGAATCATCTATTCACTGTCACAGTAAAAGATTATTTAAAATATATGGTGTCTGCCTTTCAGAAATGTACTAAACAAAAGTTGTATGATATAAGTAAAATGTACAGGGGGGTAGGGAGCTATAAAATAAATATTAGCCACTGGATAAAGCATTTACAATGAAAGCTGAAGATAAGTTTAGATGCCATGAACATAATATATTTGTATAGCTTTGGACAATTTAGAGAATGTCTGTGTATGTATCATTATCTCACTTGAACCTGCTAAGTACCCTTAGAAAGAGACATTATCCTAATTCAGGAAAAAGGCTCATGGCAGTTACTTGTTCAGTATCTAAAGAAAATTAAAGCAGAACCAAGATCAGATCCAGGTGTTCCAAACTTTTAACTTCTAGAAGTTCAAACTTCCAATTCCATGTCTGGTAACATTTATTCAGGCAACCTCTGGCAAATAAGTTAACAATTCTGAACACTATATTCTTTACTCTTGTAATGGGATAAGACAATTTAGCTTATAAGCTTCTAGTGATGACTGAATGGCTTATGTACAGGCAATGAGTGTGCACGGTGTTCAGGAAACGCAGTTTACACATGTTATTTAAACTCACGTAAGCACAGTCTTAAGACTCCAGAAAGCCAAATTAAGCATGTCTGTTGGTTCTGAGGCCCATGTCCAGAATGTGGCAGCAGCATTATATCCAACTATTAAGACTGTTTGAGATTAACATGCCTTTAGTTTCTCGATACCTTTTAAGAATTCATTAAGAACCACTGTTTCAGTGTGACTGACAGAGTTAAAGTCAATTTGAAATGTCTTGCTTAAGCTCAATGGATGCTAGTCACACCCTTTCCCAAGGCACCTCAAGAGGGAGGAAGGATCAATGAGCTGCGGTTAATTGCATTTATCCAGCACGCATCTTCAAAGGCATACTGATTTGAGAGTACTGCGGCTTCAGTAGATAGACAACAGAATACAAAAGTGCAAATGGTGAAATTCCACAGCTGGTGTTTATATACTTAAACTCAGATGCACACACAAACCAAAGACATGAAATCCTTCCCTTTCTTCTTATGCTTGTCCCTCCACAGATAGTACATTGATCAACAGCGCAGTAGCTGATAATTACTTTGCACCTGCCATATGCCAGAGACTGAGGTGGGGAAAAAAAAAACACTTCCGGACTCTCTCAGCCTTCCAGACACTCTGCAAAGGAGTCACTGTGTTTGTTTTACAGATGACTGATGATTAGAGAGGTTGAATTATTTGTTGAAAGTCACAGTTAGAGGGCAAATCAGTTTAAACATTATATTGTAGCACCTGTTTGGTTTCCTCCAGGAGTTAGTCATTGTAGTTAAAGGTTCTCTCTATATCATTACCCAGAATCCTAAGATCCTTAAGAAAGTATCCAAGGAACATGAACAATATCTGCACAACATACCTAGGGTCAAGAAAAAGAGAGCAAGCCCACTCACCCAAATAAGAACTCCCTGACCCCTTTAGGGTGCTCAGCACAGATCACACTGTGGTAACATTACCTGTTGACTTTTCTGGAATTTCCACCATACTTCAGGATTCACGAGTTTAACATGCTCACCACACCACCCCCACCTCCCAGCACAATACTTGGTCATGGTGGACACATGAGGAAGTGGGTGAGCATCAACACGGTTTCCAATGTACCCTGAACATTGGTACATTCCAGTGTATTCTGAACCCAGAAAGGACAGAAAGTTCAAATAGGAAAGACCAAGTATAGTAAGTCAAGAGAACATAAATGCACATGACCTCAATAGCAAGAGACCAGGGAGGAATACAAGCCAAGTAAATACTGTCTCCAGCCTGCAGCCTTCCTTTCATAGTCAGTAACGTGCAGGGAACGCTAGTCATTCTGTCCTTATAGGCCAAGGGCCCGCACCTGTACCCTCCAGAGGCTCTACAGTGGCTCCACAGAGGCTCCACAGACAGAGCGTTTCAAAGAGGCATTGTACCAACAGCACCTACAATCCTGCCTTTTAACAGTACAGTTATATATCCCAGTCATCCAGACAGCTGACTAGGGAAACAAAGAGGTATTTTTAAAATAGGGAGTAAAATGCTCTTCTTTACCCAGAAATTAGATGTGATATAATTATACACTGAAATATCTTACACTGACTGCTTTCCCTGTTAAACATAACTTCAGTTTTATTACATGTACCTCAGTAAGAGATTAAGATACAAATAGTTTAGTGACCACCCACTCAGCACATCCTTCTTGGTCTATTCACATAGGTTAGTGGTATTTTTCCTTGTGAGGGGATTTTTTTCTGATAAACAAACCTCAGAAAACTAGAATCTATTTCCATTTTGACTCCACATACAGGGATACAATATAATTAATTCCTACCATGAGATGAGGGACATAAAGAGTGATGGAAACACAGTCTGTACGTGCTGAAGGTATGTTTTAAACAGCTGATTGTCCTCAAGCCTGTTAAGCATTCATTCTATGGAGACACTTTCACCTAAGTGCTAAATTGCAGTCCCATAAAAGAAAAGCCAAAGATTAAAAACTGCCCATCTGAACAGGTGTTTCGGTTACCACTGAAACTTATCCCAAGGTAGCTGCCATATTCATTTAAAATACACATTTTTGCCAAGTGATCCTTAACCTGAAACCATTTCCACTGTCTACTGACTGGCAGCTGATACCTTCGTGAGTGCCAGAAAAATGCCAGTTTTCTTAAGAGGTGCAGTTTGCCCTCTTTCAATCACTACTTTGTCTTTAGACTCTGCTGTGAGCACGATGAACTGGCAGGTGCACTAACGGATGACAGCAGCCAGGACTGGACAGCATGGAGATCAAAAGGCTGCTTGCAGTCTCTGAGGTTAAGTCACCCCCAAACATACACTGCCATGGCTGTGAATTTCAGCAGCCAGGCTCCAGCTGCAAAACTTGCTGGCCTTGCTTTAAGAGGTACACCTGCTCTGAGAACGAGAGCTGTAATGCACTGGAGAGAAGCACGCTGGACTCGCTGCCAGAAAATGAGTCTGAATTACAGTTCTGTTAGGTACTAGCTATGAAACCTAGGAAAAACCATTAAATTCCAATTCAGTTTCCTTACCCATACAATAAAGTTCTTAATACCTGTCTCAAGTGCTTGATGATGGAGAGAGATGGTGGATGAGGCTTCCAAATAGTAAAGCAATATATAGATCAAGCAGCATTAATCCAATCAGCATATTACTAGAGATGTCTTTTATATTGCTAAGTAGCATGACTGAAAATTTTACTTCATATTATGCAGATGTTATTATCTTTAAACATGATTTTTATCATGGATAGCATTCAGCTGTCACCGGAATTGAGGCCCGTTTCACATCGTTCTAAAAATCTAAGGAAATACACAATATTCTCACCATACGTATGGGAACTGTAGGTCACTCACAGTTGCCATTGCCTTTGCCTGGTAATTTACCATGAGGAAGTCAGTCCTTCAGACTGAGGAATCAATTAAACACCAAATCTGTGACAGGAGAACACTGAATTGTATCATTCATTGAGCTCTTTCATGGCTTATCTCTCAGGTTCTCATATTAATGAAAGCCATGCATTGATTTTTGCATATGCCACCTTTAATCATTACAACCAAACCCTTTTACACAGAAGAATCTCAAGACTACAAGGGGGAACTGAAAATGCTCGAGCTAGTGAATGGGGCAGCCAGGATTCAAACCCGGTTTCTTCAGATTTCCAAGCTCATATTCTTTTCTTTGATGTGAAGGAGTCTCCTTTCTCAACCTTCTCCCCAACCACAGTGCCCATTAAGCAACACATTCAACACTTACCCTTCTTAATCACTTCAATCATTTCATATTTTTCGTAGCTCCTTTTCAGAAAACATTTATCAAGAATCAATTATGTGCCAGGTTCTCCGATCAGATAACATCCCCAAATCTGCTTGGTCATTTTAACTTGTAGAGAATGTGCACATCATAAGGAAGCTTTGTTTATCATTTTCTTCATGCCTCATCGTCTGTCTCAAGAGTTTCTATGTTCTGTTTTGTGGGGTGATAGCTGCTCCATTTAACCACACTTAGAGTGATGATGTAGTCAGCAAGATTTGTGTGTCCCCTCTGGTAAGTCTCATGAAAGAGATTTAGTTAAGTGACATAGTAGAGAGCAAAGATGTAGAAATAGGAGGAATGGGCCAGAAAGATTTGGTGAGACAAGGCTATGAAACAAAAACCACCTGTGCTTGCTAGGCACAGCACTAATCCTAAGGAACAGTCACGTTCCACTTAGAGTGTTAGAAATGTGTATGTAAAATTATAAGCAGCCATCCTTGCGTACTTGAGCCCTGCCCACCATAGACTTTTTTGTGGAAATGATTTTCCAGTGGCTTGTGGCACTTGGATGATCTGTTCCATTTCTCAGTATCAGGCAGTATTCTTTGAAATCCATTAGGAATTCATAAGGCACATTTTATTCATGTTTAAACATCTGCTGGACTATTCTGCTCAACTTGATTTTGTGGTTTAACTCCAGAAGCTTTCTCTCTTAAATGTCTGAAGTTGTGTGGGCTTCTTTTTTCATTTCTTGGTTTTACAAAATACCAAAAAGTTTAATTTATATCCTAATTTAGAATAGAGCATTAGAAACAATACATCTGAAATCTTAAAACAACGATGGTCATTTTAATAAAATGAGTTTTATGTATAAGCTGTATGCAAGCAAAGAAGAGGGTAATTAATATATTCTGGTATCATGATTCTGAGCAATCAAAAATTACCAGTTCAAAACACTTTCAATAAGAATAGAAAAGCTAATGAAAAGGAGCGGAACCCTTACTTTGTTCTTACAAAAATCAAACCTTGACTATAGTATATTGCATTATTGATTATAGAAGTCAAGAAGCTACCCTTCCTGGTATATACATGTAGAAAGCTCTACGAAATCCACAACTGTTAAAAAGTGGTTTAACCCAATTTTACTGCCAAAGCATTAGTAGTACATGCCGTCAAAGTAGAAAAGTATACGTGCAAATGACTAATGGTTTCTCGTATGTTTGTTTGAAAACATATAGGGGGGCTTTTACTTTGTTTTGGTTCTCCCAGAGAAAAAAGAATTAACTTAGAAAATTACTGTTATAATGGTGCTAAAAATAGGAAAAAAAAGAGTTTCTACTTCATTGCTATTTATATTCTCCTTTCCTGCTGTTTTTTATCTTCTTACACTTGTACTGGTCTGTTTGTCACCTATTTGTCATGAGGCCAACTGCATTAACTATAGTTTCTACTTTTTGTATTCCTGATGCTCTAGGATTTATGGCCTCACTGATGGGAGAGACTGCCCCACCTAGGGCTGGCTCATTCTTAAAGGCAGCCAAGGGCCTGTCTGGACACGTGTCTTTTATGTCAACTGACCCATCTAGACCCCAAACCCCAACCATCCCCTTTTCAAACACACACAAAACCAATATTCCCCTTATCTTAAATCAACCAGGGCCCGGTCCAAACAATTAGGGAGAGCCAGAATTACTAAAACTAGCTTATTCTAAACTGTTTACTCTGTCCTGCTCTGTATCCCCACCGCCCCCCCCCCCAAAAAAAAAAAAAAAAAAAAAAAAAAAAAAAAAAAAAAACAATAAAGGCCCTGGCCTGGGCTTTCTCTTACTTTTTCCTGCCTCCCAATAAACCTGGTGCTTTCTCATTTGGTTCTACGTTATTTGGCTGCATCCTTCTCTTGGGAAATGTAGGTAATCAAGTCTTCCTTCATTGGCCTTGACCTCTCTGTGCTATCACACAGTCACCTCCATGAAGTAAGATTCTGCAGTGTAAGATTGATACACCTTCTCTTCCTTTCCATAAACATCATTGTTATTGCCATCTGCTTCTGACAATAGCACCTACTCACCCCCTGCCCTGTCTCCTTGAACAGCTTTACCAAGGTATAAGATATACAGCATAAAATTTACCAATTTGTTCCACTTATAATTTAGTAAATTTATAGAGTTGTGTGACCATTGCTATAATTCAATTTATGAACGTTTCTGTCATCACAAAGAAGAATCTCTCATGCCCACGGCAGTCAGTTCCTGCTTCCATCCCTAGCTCCAGGCAACCCCTGACCAGCTTTCTTGTCCAGGGATTTTTTTCCTAGACATTGCACATAAGTGGAACTACACAGTCTGTACTCTTCTATATCTGGCTTCTTTCTTGCAGCGTAATGTTCTGAGGTCCATCCATGTTGTAGTACATTTATTATTAAATAGTATTCCATTGTATGACTATACCACATTTATTTTTCCATTGATTAGATGATAGTTACTTGGATTGCTTGCAGTTTGGAGCTATTCGGACTAATGTTGCTATGAACGTTTATTTGTAATGCTTTATGTGGACATCTGTTTTCATTTCTCTTGGATAAATACTTAGAGGTGGAATTGCTGGACTATATGGTAAGATTATTTAACTTCTTAAGAAGCTGCCAAACTGTTTACCAAACTGACTGTATCATTTTACATTTAAATTAGTAGTGTACGAGAATTCCAGTCTCTCCATGGTCCACAACACTTGATAGTGCCGATTTTATTAATTGTAGCCATTCTAGTGGCATAATGTGCTTTTCCCCCAGATTATGAGATAAAATATATTAAGACAGTTACAGAGGTAGTAGAAGTGAAT
This sequence comes from Glossophaga mutica, assembly GCA_039655065.1. Lineage (NCBI taxonomy): Eukaryota > Metazoa > Chordata > Mammalia > Chiroptera > Phyllostomidae > Glossophaga > Glossophaga mutica. The sequence goes on from CM077307.1 coordinate 143,946,758, forward strand.
CAGCTGGGCCACGTTGGCTCAGAAACAAGTTACAGAAGCAAAAGAAGGGTCCTTGGAGCATAGGAGAGAGAAAGGCAAAGGTAAAGAGCCTGTGGGAGGAGGAGGGGGAGGGAAAGGCCAGAGTGTGCGCCCCAGAAGAAGAGAGCCCCATAAAGTGTTTTTTAAATCATGGTTTTAATTTGCATTTCCCTAATGACTAATGATTTTGAGCATCTTTTATGTGCTTGTTAGGCATTCTTATATGGTCTTTTGTACAACTTTGGTGAGATGCCTATCTAGTCAAGTCTTTTCTCCACTTGTAATTAGGATATCCATTTATTATTGTTGAGTTTTAGTGAGATATATATATATATATTATATATATATAATGGATACAACTCCTAGATATATGATTTGCACATATTTTACTCTAATCTGTACCTTGCCTTTTCATTTGCTTAATGTTACTTATTCAATTGAAAAGTTTTTAGTTTTGATGAAGTCCAATTTATCAGTTTTTCTATTATAGATCATGCTTTGGGTATCATGAATAGGAACACTTCGTCCAATCTAACATCACAAATATTTTCTCCTGCTTTATTGCAACAGTTACACATTTAGGTGTTAAGTATAGCTCTATGATTCATTTTAGTTAGTTTTTTTTTTTTTTTTTTTTTTGTATGCTGTGATGTAAGGGTCTAAATTCATCTCTTAGTATGTGGATATCCAATTGTTCTAGCATAATTTGTTGAAAAGACTATCCATTTCCTGTTGCCTTGGCATCTTCATGGAAAATCAATGCCTTAAACGTAAGAGTTGACTTCAGGGGTCTCAGTTCTGTTCTATTGATCTATATGTCTGCCTTCACACCAGTCTCACCCTGTCTTGATTCAGTAGGTTTTACATAGTTTTGAAATCAGGAAGTGTAAATCCCTCAACTTTGTTCTTTGTCAAAATTATTCTACTTTTTGCATATCCACATATATTTTAGGATCAGTTTGTCAACTTCTACCAGAAAAAGCCTGCTGAGATTTTATTAGAAATTATACCAAATCTATAGATTAATTTGGGGAGAGCTGACATCTTAACAATATTGAGTCTTTCCATCTATGGATGTCTGTTGACATATTTAGATCTTTAATTCCTCTCAACAATCTTTTCATTGTACAAGCTTCGCTCTTTGTTCTTGGTACATTTATTCCAAGTTACTTGATTATTTTTTTCATCTTAATGAGAATGGAATTGCTTTCCTAATTCTCTTTTCAAGTTGTTCATTACCAGTATATAAAATACAATTGACTTTATATACTGATTTTGTATACTGTGACCTTGCTGAATTTAGTTATTTTTAATTGTGTCTATATTCCTTAGGATTTCATGCATACAGTGTCATATCAGCTACTAATAAAGACAGTTTTAGTTTTTCTTATACAGTCTGAATGCTATACTTTCTTACTTTTTTCCTACTATAACATCTAGAATCTCTAATAGAATGTTGAAATGATAAAAGCAACATCTGGACCTTGTTCTAAATCTCAGGAAGAATTCTGTCTTTCACCAGTAAGTATAATGTTAATACTATGTTCTGCACAAATGCCTTTTATCAGGTTGAGGAAGTTTCCTCCTATTCTTACTTTATTGAGATTTTGTTTTCATGATCAGATGAGTTGTGTTGATTTCTTTTTCTGCATCTATTAAGACAATCCTGTGGCGTTTCTCATTCATTTATTAATAGAGTACATTACACTGATTGATTTTCTGATGTGAAAAATCCTCATGTTCCTGGATGTATCCCATTTTATGGGATGATAGTGATGTCTTCTGCTTTATCTTTGGTTGAAGTATTGAGTCTTCCCCATTTTTGGTTGTTCAGTCTAGCTAAAAGTTTATCAATTTTGTTGAATTATTTCTCAAAGAAACAAATTTTGGTTTTATTGATTTTTCTCTCTTGCTTTAAAAATATTTTATTTACTTCTAATCTAATCTTGTCATTTCTTTTTGTTTGTTTGCTTTGTGTTTCATTTGCTCTTCTTTTTTTCTTGTCTCTTAGATGGTAGCTTAGTTTATCAGTTATTTTTTTTTCTTTTAGTCATTTAATGGTACAAATTTTCTTCTAAGGACTGCTTTAGATGCCACCCATAAATTTTAATGCGCTGTGTTTTCATTTATTTCCATTCACAATATTTGCTAATTTTGATTGTTTGGGACTTTTTCTTTGACACTTGGGTTCATATTAACCAACTGAAAATCTTGATATAATAAAGAGTTTGACCCAGAAAGTCTGGGGTGGGGCTAGAGGTTCTCACCGGTGATATTGGTGCTGCTCACACATGGACCATGCTATCACTGGAAAGGCTCCAGTCAGCACATAAAATAGGGTTCAGTTAATGGGTGGAGCTCCTGGAACAAGGCGCTTGTAGGCCATAGACCAGCCTTTAGCTGGTGGCTTTTGTATCACAGGTTAATTTGAGTCACAGCATTGTGTGGTACAAAACATGGTGATCTATGTAAAAAAATCCCATGGTTCCAAAGGTGTCAGACATTCTACACAACCTGTCCAGTAAAATAATTTTTTGGTATTTTAGTAGTAGATTTTTTTTTTTAAACTTTGCTGATTTCAGTGAGTAGCTCACCTAGGAACTTGATTAGCCTGTAGAGGGCTCTAGGCCAGGTCTCCACAATACCAAAATTTTCCAAGGAAAACTCAGTGTTAGCTTTTGCTCATGTGGTACTGTATTTATGGGTTTTGCCTCTCTCTGTCTCTTACCTTCACTTTTCTTCTCTTTCTCTTTCTTTCTCTGCCTCTCTCGGCTGTTTGTTTCACTGTGAAGCTAGATTTCTACTGAAAACGATCATTGGTCCTTTAATTAATTTATTCTTGGAGATTACAGCTGTGGAGAAATAACTGAACAACAGTATTCTGAAATTCACAGGGTCTGGCTATGCAGGAAATAGGAACATGGATGCGTATATTCTAAATGGGAGTTAACAACAATCAATCACCAAAAATACAGACAGACAGACCTTGAGACAAGGTGAGACAGGGAAAAATAAAAGCTAAAAATAGCAAAGGAAACAGAGAAGTGTTGGGAAAAGGAATACCTGCTCACCCTCTTTACTCCCCAACCCATCTTCTGTAAGTCCATATATGTACAAATCATCTGCATTTTACACATGGACAGAACAAGAACACATGAAAAGAGAAAAATATCCCCCAAAGAGAAGATAACATGGATGGAAAACATGCATATGAATAATTCTTTTATGATTTTTTTCCTTTAGAAATGGAAACAAATTCAGAGTATTCCACATGTAGTTTGTCTATTTAATTGGTGAATAGGTCTCTATAATTTCAAGTTAATTATATAGAGTATCGTGCATAATATTCAGTACCTACTCACTGTAATTATAGTTCTCTCTGTCTCCAACAATCTATTTATCTATGATCCATATACTTTTATCTCTTAATTAAGTTAATTAGGGACAGCCAATGATGGGTCAAACATTGCACCACTATATACAGAAAGAACTCCTGGTTCATTTCTATGCCCTTGGCACCTAGTATACTGCTTGGCTAAACACCTAACCCTAATTCAATGTGAATCTGAGCCTTTTCTTTCCTATAAAACAAGAAGGGTATACAAGATGATTCCCAAGGTCCTTCTCCCATTATATTTAAAATGCAAATTTAGCATGAAAATTTAGAATTACCATGAGCAAACACATGCAGCTGAAGTGTCTTTTTCTGCTCACATATGGCAACAGACAGAAAGAGTGTTTGCACCAATGACGAGCATTTCCTCTGAAACCTCAAAGCCAGAAACATACATCCGGGCTATGTCCCATGATCAGCAAGCATTAAGGCTGGCATGTTTTCTTTGGAATCCAGAAATTATTTGGAGCCATGCTGGGCTTGGCAGAAGCTGAAGCTAGCCAAGGCCTGGTTCTGATCATTTACAGCTGCTTCCCAGTCTGCTCTCATCCTACCAGACTCTAATGAACCCCAAGCCTGCTGTGGCTTCTGAAAGAGGTAGAGACAGCAACCCCACTCTTAAATAAGCCTTCTAGTTAGTAAATGAGAGCATTGATGCTGGAGTGTTCTTATCAACTAAAACCACTAAAGAATACCTCTCCCTCTGTGTTCCCTGGATTGATTATAAGGCAGTATTAATCTCACTTGCATAAATGCAAAGATAAGAGATAACGAAACAATATTTTTTCATGGATAATGATGCTTACATGGAAGAAAAATACATTGATCACAGAGCTGTGTATGAGTTTTCTTTGCAACTGAAACAATTTAATGAAGCACAATCTGTGAGGATGATACTGAATAATTGTTATAGCCTGGATTTCAGAATATTCCTGAAGAAGTTATGATAAAGATCAAAGTAAAATAATATACAGACTTTCAGTATATGATCATGAATTTAATATGTAGTTCTGAAAGTTAAAAATGTAAGGCAATCACATCTGCAATATAATCGTTCCTAAACTGCAAGCATTATAGCATCCAAAAAAATGGCCTTAGACATCATAGGTGCCAGTGCAAATAAATGTTTGGTAAATTTTGGAAGGAAGGGAAGAATGAAAAAAGGAAGGAATGAAGGTAAAAAGAAATGAAGGAATGAAAAAAGAAAGAAGAAAAAAAGGAAGAAGAGAGTATATTCTTTTTGCAATTTAAAAATATAACTAAACAAACAAACAAGCAAAATATAACCAAAGACACTGAAATTGAGAGCAGGCTGACAGTCACCAGAGGGGAGAGGGGAGGGAATTTCAGGGGAAAAAGGAAAGGGTTTAGAGCAACAAGTATAAAGGACACATGGACAAAAACTGGGGGGGGGGGGTGGAAATGGGAGGGAAGTGGGGAGGGCTGGGGTGGTGGGCTGGGGTGGGAGTAAAGGACAGAAAACTGTACAAGATCAACAATTAAAATAAAATTAAAAATATAACTAGATTATTAAAGAATCAACATAGAAAATCATTTTAAAAATTCACATTCACATGCCTTATAGTAATCTCAATTTGAACTGTCATAGAACCAAACAGCAGGGGGAAAAAAATTCTCTCTGAGGTACTTAGAGAAGGTATTAATCCTTGGTTTTGCTAGACACATCCATTTACCACGGTGACTAGTCTAATACATATAGAAACAAAAAGCAACATGGCATCATTTTAAAGTACTCTTGAAATCTGAACACATTAAAATAGCTCTATTTGGAGAAAAACATGGATCTTTCACCACTTATTGATGGAAATAGAATCTCTTTAGGGTCTAGTTAAATATTTCACAGTTATTCTTATTTAAAGACTTACGGGAGATGACAAACACTGTCCACTAGCAATATGTTGTGAACATAACCTCATGAATTAAATAAATGCTGCCCTCCAAAGCAGTCTTGATGGAGGACAGTTATTTTTAGGCATCAATTGAGATTATTTTAATCTAGGTACCTATTAAAATTACAAAAGCATAATTGCTTATACTTTTTTAAAAGCTAAGAAATTTAAAAGACTTTTTTTTTAAATGAAGAGAAGCAAAGTTTTGCTACCCCAAAATATGCCTTTTGGAATATTGATTTTAAGCAGGTTGGTTGGAAGAAACAAAAGACTTGGGGAAAAACTTGACTTTTCCCTGAACTGCCTAAAAGGGACTTAGACAGAGGAGCTGCTCCAGGAAGACAGATATCATCACAGCTAACTACAGTTTACTATAAAGTAGAATGGGATAGAGAAGAACCTAGCAAGGCCAATTTGATAAAAAGTCCTCTTGGTGTCCCATTGTTAAAGATGGCCCAGCAAACACCTATTTACCAAACGTTTGCTTTTCTATCTCCACGTGTGTTGCCTTCCCGCCCTTTGAAGTTGTAAGTAACGACTGTCCCCCACCCTCAACATCGTTAGCTCCACAATGGCAGATGAGCCTTAGCTGCTCCACGAGTCTTTAGATACCAGTCTACGACACACCCACACGTGCATTCATAAAATCAGCTCTCAGTATTTTCTCCTGCTAATCTGTCTCTCTTAAATTTGATTATTAGCCCAGCTAGAAACACTTAGACGGTGGGAGGAAAGTTAAGTTTTCGTGCCTTTGTATGCACATGAATAAATAAAATGAATGACAATCTAGAAGGGTCAACGGAGCACTGGACTCAGTCCTAGTTTAGATCTAGTTATGTGACCCCTGGTTCTTACTTTGCTTCTCTGGGATTCGGACTCTTCAGTGATAAAATAGAGATGGCTGGCTGTGTTTCATCTAAGCTTCTTTCCAACAGTAAAATGCCATAGTCTCAAATACCTGCAATTTGATATTTCAAATCAGGTTCTATGCAGCGCCAAAAGCAGAATAAGAGTCTTTGTGATATTTTCGGAAAGCACAGGCAAGACAACTGCAGCATGAAAATATTGCAGATGACACAGCTCCAAATGTAGCAAACATAATATGGTAGCATAATTTAATATGATGACCATAGTTCAATTTATGCCCTATTTTTACCCTGAGTGAAACTACTGTTAATTTATTTCTACATTCTGCTTTTGGCCAAAATATTGTAAATCAAAAATAATTGCAGAATATTAAATATTCCAATGACCTCTGTGAACTATTCCTAAAATATTCTTTGTAGCCTTCTAGAGAAGTCCTCAGGAGAGTTGGAATAATGGGGAGCTTATTACTGCTAAAGTCATTCATTGTTGTTATTTGCATCCAGGGATACCAGTACACCGAGGCTGCAAAGAACATTTTCTCAAAAATCACAGAATAAATTCGGTCTGTTTGAATTTCTTAAGTAGATGAGAACCACTGGGAATCTTCATGGTGAACAGAAGGTTTTGTGGGATGAAATCTGGAGATAAAAATCATCAGAATGAACCAGAAATAGAGAAAAGAAGATGGCTTAGATGTCTATTTGTAGACAAGAGTGAAACAGGGAAGACAAAAAGATAAGGGAAAAAAAGCAAATATCTCATGTTCAACATTATATGAAAGAGGGAAGACTTTAAAAAAGACCATCAAAAAAGGAGTAGAATTTACATCCTCAATTCGAAGCTCTGGAGTTCTCACTATGAGCTAGCAATTACTACAACACAGGTTAGAGACAACACATGCCAGCTATCCAGAAGAGGTTCTGTGTGGACCAAACAGTGTCACTTTGGAGAATCTGTTCTTCATGTGGGAAGAAGCAACATGCCATACACTGTATTTGACAAGAGAACTGTAACTCTGCTTGAATAGGGGTGCGGACAGTTTATTCTTTCTTCCCTGTCACCCTTGGTTTACTCACTCTTCAAGCCCATGTTGTTCAGCTTCTATGAATAAGAAACTGGTGCACTGGCATTTTTAGAGTCTGCTTTTAAGACTCTTTGGCAGAAAAAAAAATGTTGAAGTAGAGATTAAGCATTTGTATACTTTGGGAGACATCTTTATTTTCCAATTACTTTCCATCAAACCAGAAGCATTACCTGGATCATTCCTCCAGGTAAATTATAATCTCCCACAGTTTTGTTCAGATAAGGACAATCATAACATTATGATACCTCCACTAGGTGGCAGTAGCAGGCACACATTGGCCCTCCAAAAGACCTGGTCACTAGGGGTTTTAAAAACAACTCCAAAAGAAGGGCTGGGGAATTTCAGCAGCAGCGTCTCAGACAGATGCCTGAAAATGAGCAAGATTTAAGGCAAAAAGGGACAGAAACAAGGGACAAGAGATGGGAAACAAACACTGTCACTGGAGCTGACAGAGCGTATGAAGGGTCCTCCAAGTCCTGCCAAATTCATTCCCCTTCCTCTTTTTTAGTAGAGCCGTCTCCAGTCTGGAGCTGGCTCAGGAGGACCTTTCTGGAATGCTTGGGAGCACAGTGGATCGGGCCAGCAGCTGGCCCATCAAAGCACGAGAATATCAATGCTGGCACACTCCAGCTGTGGCATCCCATGGACCCCGCCCTGAGAGAAACCCCACGCTGCAATTTCTTTCTAACTGCAGAGATCAAATGATCTCTTCTGCAAAGCAGAACCACGTTCAAAAGAGAAACTAGTGCTGTTACTAATCCCACCAGCACATCATATACAGCCCAGACTGTTTGGGGCAGGCGGAGCTGTATGGTCACCCAATTGTAAGAACTACGTCCCCTTGTGAGAATTTTTGAAGCCCTCAGAGCCCTGGTAGGTATATAAATTGAACTTGACTTCATGTTTCCTCTCCTCCCTTTAAGAGTACTTGGCACAGAGTAAACAAGCACTAAGTAAGAGTTTGCAGATTACATGAGTAATGGTGGCTGATGCTGTGGTAATATATTCAAAGGATGTTTAACCCAATCTTCAAATTGTGTGACTTTATAATGAGGAAAACTCAGATTCAGAGAGGTTAAGTATCAACATCACTATGGCAGTAAGTGGCAGAACCAGACCAGAACCAGCTCCTGACTCCTACACAAGTGTTTGTCCACATCAGTGTTCAAACAGGGACACTAAAACAAGCAAGCAATGTGATTCACACCAATTGTCCAACGTGTCTGCCATGTGTCAGTCAAGGATTTAAAGGAAAAGGAAGAATAGCATTACAGACCATCCATCCAAGAGGAGACATTACAGCATGCCTTTGTGAACAGGGGCATAAAAGCAAACCTTGCAAGAGTCAGGCAGACCAAAAAAATGTGGTAGAAAATGTGGAAAGTGGCTGGCCAGGCAGGGGGGACCTTGATGCTCTGTCCCCAGTCCAAAAGGCACAGAGCATATGCCTACAGCTGATGACAGCTAGGTGGAAATGTAGTCCTAGTGTGGTTTATTCAACAAAGAGCTAGAAATGGGTTTTAGGTGTGATCTTTCCATTTTTCAAGTATAAGAAAAATTGTAAAACCCTGTGTAAGCAAAATCAACACATCTGTGATTCATCCTTGACCTAAGGGTACCTTTGTATATGCTGATTTCACTGTTTGGGGGAGGTAGCCTGGACAATAAGATTTTTACAAACTCCTCAGGAGATTTATTGTATAGCCAAAGCTGAACTTTATACTTTAAAGTATGGTCATCATCAATATGGACATGAAAGGGGAGTTAGAAATACAGAATCTGGGTCCTACCAGATTCTGGTGAATCTACAAGATTCTACTGAGTCAAAGTCTGCATCATATGTAGACCCCTAGGTCATTCCTTTGAGAAATCCTGATGAAGATAAAGTGTTCTATTCAGGCAGTGCTAATAATTCTAACAGCTTTCCCTTGGCAAACCCTAAAGCTGAAGCCAGACTTCAAACTGTTACTTCGGTCCTCATCCTGCCCACCCTCTCAACAAGGTCCCACCAACCCTGGAAGGCAAAAGAATCTCTAAGTTTTTTTTTGTTCTGCTGTGCTTTCGTTTTGTAACAGTTTTGCTCCTGTATGTGAGTATGAAGAAGGAATAATTTTATCTCAGAAGTTGGTGTATCTAAACATTTATTTTCTTTGGTAGAGCAGAGCCTTAATTATGCCACTACTGTAAATTGGTTTTGCTCCAGGGACCCCGTGAGAAGATGGCTGACCAAAAAATATGATCAGTTCTCTCTCCAAACAAAAACCTGGTTAACCTTAAATCTAACCTTTGGTTTCTTTTATTCCACATCACTGATTTTTCATATATCTTTTGACCTGTCAGGTGTCTCTCGGGTAAATGTCACTGCATGGTCCCTTATGTCACATAGTGTCTAAGTTTTAAAAATTTCTCCACTGCAAAACTTAATGTTCCTTTGTTATCTGACAGTCCCAACTTCATTAAAAGCTCTTAGAATCCACTTTTTAGGGAAACCTCATCTCCATTTACCTGTGCCTCCTGAGAAAAAATTGATTAGCCCCAATCCTGTGCAGGCAGTCAGTCAATAAATGTTGAAATACAATAATAATAATAATAATAATAATAATAACCAGAAAGCTTCATGTTCTTTCTTATGCATGAAGGTTGCCATGGTTACCACTAAAATCTTGTTTTGTTTCACTGGTCCTCTGATTTTTTTACATAAGATTCCTCAGGGTTTACTTCTTACCCCCTCTCCTGACATTTCCTGGTGGATCAGTCACTGCCACTGGTGACAAACCTGTGCTATATGCCTGAGACTATCTCAATTAAAAACAAAGTACATTATGTATCATGAAACTTGAAGGGTCAAATTATATGCATGAATTTAAACAATAGAAATATAAAAGTACTGTGATAAAAATGATACACTCTACTTTTCTAATTGAGTCAAATTTTACAAATATTTTTTAAAATAGAATTTTTATAACTTAGCTGCTGTGGTTTGTTGTTAGAATAAAAAAAGCTGCTTTTTATCAAAAATACTTATATAGACAGTATTTGATATTGTCTATAAGTATTCAATACTTATATTTCAGTATTTGAATACTGAAAATGCTACTTTCATCCCCAGAACAATCTAAAGCAGTTCCTGTCCTGTGTATAGTGCCTCTGCCACCCTAAACAACCATGTTTCCCATAATTTATTCATGGAAATTTTCCCTTGGATTGTGAGCCTGGTGTTAATAAATCTTGAGCTTGGGCTTCTACCTCTCAGTTCCCCCAGATGACCCACTGGTGTTCCCTAAAGTAGTCACCGCATTGGTAATGATGCTGCTGGGTTCAAAAGCTCACCATGTGTTAAAATGTTTTTTTGATGCTGCCAACAACCTCAGTGAGTTTACAGCACCAGCTGTTAGTTATCCTCTCATTCATTTCCTGTGACAATTCATCCCAGAGATGTTGTTCACTGGCTCAGATCTCATCTTTGCTAATTTTTTCATTTAATATTTATCAGGTAATGTGGTTTCCAAGAACTAGACATGGCATCTAAGTTAGGTCCTCATGTTATAGGCAACTGATATCTACTTGTTGCTAATCTGTGGAGAGATCTTAGCTGATTGTCTATGATGAATGTTCTCTCCCCTTTCTATAGGTTAAATTATGTAAAATTGCTGATATTTGGCCATTTTGACCTGCGAAAATATAATATCATCTAATTTACCCAAAGAGTTGGGGAAAAGGAAGAAAGGATAATCCATGTAAGGTTTTGGCATGTTTACAACTTCTGAGTTCTGCCATTCTTTTCGAAATTATATCATCTCAAGCTTCATTAAAAAAATTGGAGGAGCTATCAAATTTTTGCCAGGGTACACTAATTTATTCAAATATAAGTGAATCAATGAATGAATTAATTGTGCCTCCTTCTGCTCTTCTAACTCAGTTACAGTTGCTAGAAGACAAGCATAAGGAAGGAATAAAGGAGTAAAACCACGACCACTTACTCCCATGGCCTGTGAAGGGTAAGAAAGAGAGAATGATAACTTTAATTGCTTGCTTTTAGGGGAGGGGACTACTGCAGAAACATGTGTTTTTCACAGGCCTTTGCTATGTTCCTCATCCAAGGACATGTGAGGATTCCTCTGGAAGGAAGGAATTGATGGCAAATATTTTTGAAGTCTCATCCAAACAAGAGATACGGGATAGTAATTATATTTGGGGCCATGTGCTCTAGTGCAGCTCTATTTTTATGACCATCACTAGAACACTAAATAGAGATATAATTTAATAAAGTATAAAGAGAGGTGTCAGTTCAAGACAACCACACACCAGAAACAACAAAAGGGAAATGAGGAAACAATGAACTAGGAGGTAGGTCCATCTCCAAAGCTCGTATCTGATAATAGCATATAGAAGACTCCGTGCTGTCATGGTTTACAATCCTTCACCTTACTAACCCCCTGTAATTCTCTGGTTTGTGTTATCATTTTACAGTAGTAGCAATAGCAATGGTAGACTGTACACGTAAATACCTGATCACTAATTTTCTCTTTCACCTCTCCGTGGAGGAGTATCATACATCATCTCTAACAAGTTGTGTCCTCATCATGTTCTTAACCCTCTATGTTTCATGCTCAACTTTGGAACTAAGGACTGAATGACTAAATGACCTTATCATCTCTTGCAGTGAAAAGATGGTAGGAATGCTAGATTCAGGTGAGAAGCTTTTGTGATCGCCTATATGTTCCTGAAAGTATTGGGGTAAAATACTATGGTAGAGCTTTTCCCAAATGTGTAATAAATGCCACTTGGAAATATGTGAAGTGTTTTTAGGTGGGACATTTTTTAACTTCGTGTATTATGGCAATTGATACTGGTTTTATGTTTGAGAGAGAAATATCTTTATTTAAATGAATTATGACTAAGTAAAAATATGTTAAGAAAAATTACACGCCCTGGCTGGTGTAGCTCAGTGGATTGAGCGCGGGCCTGCGAACCGAAGGATCGAGGTTCGATTCCCAATCAGGGCACATGCCTGGGTTGCCAGGCCAGTTCCCGGCAGGGGACATACAAGAGGCAACCACACATTGATGTTTCTCTCCCTCTCTCCTTCCCTTCCCCTCTGAAGATAAATAAATAAAATCTAAAAGAAAAAAATTAAAAAAAAAACTGTTTAAAAAAAAAATTACTAAATAAATAATAGTACATTATTTAAGCAGATGGTGACAGACTGAGGTCTAGGAAATGATGCAGGGCTGATTCTCAATGAGAAAACTGGGGTCAAGTTTACTAGTTTCTTCCAAGCGGCACAGTGATTGAATTCGGAAAAAGAGACCTATCTTTTTAGAATTTTCTCACAGGATGTCTTTATGAAGTGTTCTTCAGTGGAAGCCTGAATGTCAGATCCTTCCTGAAAGCCATTCTTTAAATTTTGGGAAGTTCTAACCTTCTTCAAAGCCATGGCCAAAAAATTGGTAAGGACAGAGACTTGTGGATCACGGCTAAGAGGGTAACAAATTGACAAAACCATCTTTAACCCAGAGAAACCCTCTTTCAATTCGCCTTCTTTCACCATTACAGATTCCTGGAAGCCTGCTCTGCCTGGCACTGTGTTAAACCCTAATTTACAAGTATTACCTCACATTTCCTTTTAACAGTCCCGTAATGTAAATACTCTACCCCCAGTTTATGTACAACGAGATTAAGTATTATGCTCTGAGTCACATAGTTCCAAATTGGTTAAGATGGGGTTAAAGCCTAGATCTCTGAGTCTGCAAACCATGACACTACTTCGCACATTTTATAAAGGACATTGTTGAGAGGAAGATAATTGTTTCTGATCAAGATCTAGAAGGTTCCATTTTGGCTAGTACTGCAAAACATGTCATTGTTAGATGCTAAATTTTACTCTAAGATAGGTGATAAAATACTGCCATTACCAAAGAAAAGGGGGAATAATCCTTTAAATGATCATGCATTTTCATTCAAATTTCCACTGTGAAAATGGTTTAAATGACTGATTTCAAGGAATTCAGGTATAAATTTAATTACTTGATTACAAAGTCATTTTTTTCTTAAAATTTTTAATTTTAGCCATTAAATACACACCATGGTAAGCTTACTTATTAGTATAGAGCTTTTTAATAAAAAAAATTTTAAGATTTAGCTCACCTTATGCATGATGTAGTATTTCCTGACCTCGCTGTGCAGCAATACTGTAGATAATGATTCTTAATAAACTCTGAGGGTAGTAAAATTGGCATGCACACACACACAGAAAGCTCTAGCATGCCAGTTCAGGCTACCAATGATCAAACACCCCCAAATGCAAAAGACCTGCTGAGTAAAATATTAAAATGCATATGCAGCCTGGACCACGAGGTCCTGAAACAGTGGAAGTAGGACTACTTAACAAGGAGGAGGGCCATTTTCCTTTGGATAGTTTTGGTTTGACATTTTGTGTTGGGAAAGATTTCTTGTGTATCCTTGGCTAATGCCGCTCATGTCCTCTGATATAATTGTTTCAAATGTTTCAAATATTTAGGAGCAGTGGCTGTTATCCTGGGAAATCTCATAAAATAATTGTAAATCCTGCCTGTAGAGAGTCCTCTCATCTCAACTATCATATATACACAATATACATGTATGTATTCATAATCATAAATTCAATTTCATATATATGCATAATCACATATGTGTATACATTATATATATGATTATATAAGCAAAGTTCTCAAAATTGGCCTGACAATATTATGTATTTAACAAATAGATGCTACTATTGAGAGACAGAATAGTGACAAGGATACTTGCTCTGGGGTCAGGCTACCTGAACTGTTTATTACGTGGTTATATGACACTGGGCAAGTCAGCTAACCTCTCTGTGCCTCACCTATAAAATGAGAATAGTTGTACACATCATTTCATAAGGTTATTGACTTAATCATTAAATGATGAAATCATCATTTTATAAGGTTATTGAACCTAAAAATAATGTCTACCATTTAGGGAGTACTCAAAGAAATGCTACCTATTGTTAATCATTGTCATTTAGAAGGTAATTAAATCCTTATATCACTTGAATAATTAGACTACTTTCATAGTTAACATTTCTCTGCCAAGGAATTAAATTTTTAGATAGTGAAAAAGCCAAATAAAAATTGTGGAAAAAATTATGTAGTGTGAGTGTAAAGCATAGTAATTATTGTGCCTGAAAGTATGTGTAAATGTCAAGAATAAAATAATTCAGTTTGATATATTTTATGGTAAATTTCTGAAATGTACACAGACATTAGAGGGGCATAAAGTTGATTTGTACAATCATATAATTTATGTATTTGGCATAGTATTGTCATGAACTATTAAACAGGTATAGAGAAAGTTACACCGTTTATTCCAACATTTCCCCAAATCACTCCAATTCTGACCTTTTTATTTTCAGAGCTCATCACATACCTCTTTGAAACCATAACTTATGTCTCAGATGACAAAAAAGTTAGGCCTGAAATGTGAACTGTACTATTTATTCCACAATATAGAAGAGTGAAGAACAAAGACCACCTGGGCAAGACTACAAATCCAGAGAGTTATTTTTGCCTCTGTTCAGACCCCTCCTTCCAATACCCTCCTCTCCATCCCTTTTGACTTCCCCCATTCTCATTTTCACCACTTCTGTTCAACATTCCCAATGTTCCTACTCTTTGCTGGAGAAGGAAAGCAGAAAGGTAACGTGAGGCTGAGGCAAGAGCAGTCGACAATGGGGCATCTTGCTGTGGGGGCCTCTGTCTCAGGATGGGCATTTTGCGCACTGTAGCTGGGATCACCACAAAACCCTGAAAAATGGGTATCGTCCTCCCCTTTTACAAATAAGGGAAAGGAAGCTTAGGAGCAAATAATTTACTGGTGGTCGCACAGTGTCACGGTGAAGACTCACAGACAAGTCTGTGTGGCTCTTACTATGCCTCTTGTATCACTGCTTGTGCTGAAATTTCCTTTGTGGAAGGGGTTGGTTCTACTGCTTATCAAACCAACAAAAGAAACAAGTATTCAGCAGAGAAATACTAATGAAGGAAATACATCCAAGTTGACACTGAGTATCGTTAGCCTGTAGAACAATGAGCATATTTTCTTTATTCCTATTCCCCGGATATTCTATAATGAGCATTCACTCTCTTACTAATGTGAACAACACAACTTTAGAAGAATTAAACCTTAAAAAAGGAGAAAGCATTTCCACTAGAAAGTATTTCCTAACAATTATTACTCTTCCCAGTGGTGTTTGTATTTAGTTTGGGAACTCAAATAATTTAAAAATAAAGAAACAAACATAAACAAACAAATCCAATCAAACAAAACAGTAACAACCACCAAAACCCTTGACTATCCAAAGAAATGCATCATTCAGTACGGGACAGCAAATTAATAGTTTTATCATTTTGGATTAGAAACAATCTTAACACTTCTCTTATTCAGCCAACCATCTAGGTTTGCCCTGATCTGAATATCCTTTTCCAAGTTTTAATCCCTTCAGAGACTGAATCCTAAACCTTGCCCCGTTGAGGAAGCCCCCTACTCCGTAAGAGCTCCTCCACACCTTCTCAGGGCCACGCCTCTCTATCTCCTCTCAGCCTTTCCCGCCCCTCCCCTCCCTTCCTTCCACCTACACAGAACAAAGGGTCCTCTTCAACTGGGCAGGGTGGTCTGCATACTATCTGAACCAGCACTGGCAACCTTGGACACCCCTCATTCCCTCTCACTCCCTACCGCAGCCATTTCTCAGGAAAGAAACTGGTTGCTAGTTCCCTTCCAGCCACTGCATTTTCTTTCCCCATACATTAAATGTCTGCCCTAACATTTACAATCTTTTCATGTGGCTGTTTCAGAACAATGTTGCCTAAAATATTAATAATTTTAAGGCCTGTGCTTTATTGTCATTTTCTCCAGGGGCCTATAGACCTTTTTTTTCTAATTACTCTCTCTCTCTCTCTCTCTCTCTCCTATTTAATCAGCCTTGTCCCTCAAATACAAACTGTTTCATAGTATGTTTAATCTGGGAGAAGCCTTGTATGGAATTGGAATATTTCATAGCATGATGCAAGACTGAAGAAATACCGTTAATTGAAATACACATTATTCATAGCTACTGATATCATATAATAACGTACTCTTTTTGTGTGTTAAGTATGGAGCAATAAGCTAATTTCAGATCAAAACTAAATATTATACCTATATATTTAATTATCTTTACTTCAATGATGATGTTATCCCCTCTTCCCCCAGCTTTGTTTTCTCTGGCAACAATGCAGTAATTGATTTTAAATCCATGTCCTTCATTTAGGAGCACAATTATCCCCTGATCAATTTCTTTATACTGCCCCATTACCATAAAATGCAGTCATAAAATATTCAAGAGCAACATATGGCTATGGGCAAAGGGCTTTGTTCTATTGTAGTTAGTGGAAAATATAAGTAGCCTTGCTCCCAGCCAGAAGAAAAAGATGGTGGAAAAGGGATCAAAGTTACAATTTGGAACCCATTGAGAAATGGTGTAGAAGCCTTAGAGAAAACTTTCTCTCCTCTTTACCCTCCGTCCTCTCATTCCCATGACACATGCACAAACACACACACACTCACATAATTTCAATTATTCAGCATTCAAAACTAACTTGTGAAATGACCACACTGTACTTCTTAGAGCTGAAAATCAACAAGGAAACTTCTGTACATGCTACTTACCAAGAAAGTTTAAAAATGGGCACATAGCAGTTAAATAAATCTTTATAATAAAACAATGTTGACATCATTTTTAAACCCAAAACCTAATTTTCTTGTGTCCTTTACGCAGATAATCATACCTGTTTTACTATCCACCTCAAGGGTTAAGTGAATTAACCCATCTGGATATGTCCAGTACTTTTATTTCTTGGCACATTTTATTGGATAAGTTTTAGCAGGGTGTGAATCTATTGTTGCATGTGGTAAATGAACCATTGCTACAGAAGTATATACAAACAGTGGGTTCTCCGGTTAAAAAAAGGCCAGCATAGTGCTTAATTTTTGCTAAGAAGGAACAATAAGCTCCTCTAACAATAAAACACCTTTCTTCTCTATCTAGAGAATTGTGGGTTCTTAGTAAAACTAAATTGTTTTTTTTTTCCCCCTAAGGGAGTTCAGTTAGAAGCCAGCTTCCAACTAAAACCATTTCCAGTGGGTTAAGGCTCATCAATTCTGCTCTGCCATTATCCTGCCTGGGCATCATCTGCTAGTAAAAGGACCCTATGTGACAATGAGGAAGATCATATACTATGGAGAAGAAAAGTTAAAAATCGTGGTGGACCTGCACATTTCCCCTGCACCAGGGGCAGAATTTGCCTCCTCAAGAAAGAGGAGAGGAATGATGTATAAGCCCTTGAATGAGCATGGAGAGGAACAGCTGTTGAGAACAAATTGATTTCATTGGTTGAGTTCAACAGCAGCAGGCAGGGGGCCTGGAGCTGCTGCGGGCTGCTGCGCAGACCCACCAGGGCAGTTAACATCATTAAGACAATTCAAGAGTGCCTAACAGGAGAAGTGGAGAGGCTTAAACAGAGAGAGGAGCAAACTGCAGTGTGGACTGTAAAACACCATTTACTCCCCTGCCTTTGAGACAGCCCTGTTGCCACATGAGAAAATTAGCTGGTCTTTCCAGGTTCCATAGTGCAGCTTCCTGTTAGTGCACAGGGCTCATTGTGGAATTTGTCATATCTCCCTAAAGTTCATGCAGACACTATAGGATATGGAACCAAAGAGTTCCCACATCCATTCTCTGTGTGTGAGAACCCTGGGGAGAGTCAGCATCCTTCTGGATACCTTTTAAGGGAACCAGGTTGCCTAATGTCAAAACACACGCCTAGAGAAGCAGGATGAGACCTGAGTGCTGGAAACTGCTGTCTACAACAGCCAAATATTTAGATTCTAGAAAAAGGTTGCCAAAGGCTTCATTTCCCGAATATATGTGCCAGATGTACATGTCCAGGGGTCAACTTTCCAATATGGTTTTAATCTAATTCTTAAGCCTGCATGGTTTACATATCTCAAATAGCCTGTGTGTATAAGAGAAGGAACTAAATTCATGGTGTGGAGCTCCTTTTATAGCCAGATATCAGTAGTAGCTATCTCTGCATTTTCTTGACCAGAAGTGTTTGCCTTGAGTTGTTTGAAAATGCAAATATAAAGACCTCTTTCAAATAAAAGTAACTCCTTAAGAGCTAAAGAAAGAAAAGGCCTCCTCTAACTCCATTGTCATTTTCTTCAGATGTAAATTTCAACAAAGTGCCAGAAATTTAGCACCACTGTTTAGAATGATGGATGAATGGCACACAAATATTTTTTTTCCTAATGCCTTCTTTTGAATGAAGGCAAATTTATAGAACATTATAATTCCTCAAAATAGTGTAAGACTTATTACTATGCTTTACATTTTTAGAAAGTTCGATCATCAAAATCCAAGTATTTATTCATAACTATTATGAGAAGTCAGTGAGCACTTCGAGATTTCTTTAGTCACTTCTCAAAAAGAAAAAAAACATAAAAAGTCCTGTGCTTGTTATTTTCTATACCATAAAGCACACACCCCCCCTCTCAGCTCTCCACTTATTTCCTAAAACATCAGTTTAAGTTCCACAGATCTAGAAGTGAAGGGGCAAAAAGGCAAGAGAGACATCTACTCTCCATGAACAAAAATGTGCATTTGACATAAATGTGACCTCATCCTCCATGAGTCCTGCAGGTATTTGAAGTTGAAAGGAGGAGGGTACCATTATTAGAGCCTCTACAATATGCCAGTGCATGTATTGGGTTGGCCAGAAAGTCCTTTTAGTTTTTCCCATAAAATAAAAGACACATTTTTCATTTTCACCAGTAACTTTATTGATTTGGATATTTTGAATATGTTGGCTATCTCCCATGTGGTATAATGTTGATCATTCTCCATTAACGTCTCGATTTGATCACTATCAACTTCAACGGGTCAACCTGGTCATGCAGCATTGTCCAGCAAGAAATCTCCAGCATGAAACTGCACAAACTACTTCTGATATGTTTTATCAGCCAGAGCACCTTCTCCACGCACTGCACAAATCTGTGTGTGTGTGTGTGTGTGTGTGTGTGTGTTTCAGTTGCATTTTTAACCTTTCTGGAAACAATAAAGCATCATATGCCAAAAAGTTGCACATTTTCTTCCATCTTCCACATGAAAATGGCTACACAAAAACTCACCAATTTTGATTTTTTAAAAAAATGCATGCTATTATGACAGCAGTCACAATATAACCTAACAAGATTCTTCTAAATGAAGTTAAAGACAGCTAAGTGCCACTAAAGCCATCCTGTAGAACAAACCAAAAGAACTTTTTGGTCAGTGCAATAACTGGCATGACCACATGAGGAGACAGGATTTACTCAAAGAGATGAAGCCACTTGTCCAAGCTCTCAAGACACCTAAGTGTTGAAAATGAGCATGTAAACCCAAGCAAGCATGTTTGGTTCCAAAGCTAACTATAGTACCATTACCATGTTGACATTTTAATTCACAGGACAACCATTGTCCTTCATCCTGCACTTGGATAATTTCAGATTTCTACTTCGGTCCCATATTAGGTCTGACAAATTGACTCAACCCAGCTAGCTAAGCTCTCTTACACTGGCAGCAAGAAACGGTTAATGACATACAACTTGTGGGTTCATGTATCCTGCAGTGATTGTTTCTTCATAAACCATTATGGATCTATAAAGTTTGAACATGAATGCACATACCATTAGATAAAGTACTCTCATGTTTTTCAAATACTGAGTTAAAGGTAGATCTATGTACCCTGGACATGTTAAGCATATGATCACTTAGTTTTGACACAATGACCACCTGCCTAAAATACGCTTGGTGCAGCTATGAGGAAGTGTTAGCTGTATCATATTTGCTTACAGGACTGTTTCTCATGGCACCAAACATTTGTTTGGTTTTCTTGACTGCAACAACACATGCATTAATATTTTTTAGAAAACAGTCAATTATTTATAGAACACTGGAATTCAACAGAATGTTAGTTATCAGGGCAAAGAATATTCAAAGCTTTGAAAAGGAGAGAGATGTTAACAGGAAATAAAGAAAAGTGGTTTCTTTGACAGTAACGTTAATTTAAAATGTCAATTGCCTTAAAATATTTAAACCAAAAGAGATTCATATTTCCTTTTATAACTGCTATTTTATAATCATTAAGACTCTATTAGATGAGATAAAACCATATAGGTTATAAAAACTGAGGGTGGAAAAGAAGTTCAATGGTTTATCTAGTTCATCTAATTATCTATACTTGTACCTCCTTTCCTAGTTCCTTGCCCACTGTCCTATTTAAAGATCTTACTGGTGGGGAGCTCACTCTCTTGGGAAACAGTAAAACAGCTGGATAAACAAAGGGACTTATTTAAAAAGGAGACCTAGGTTCAAATTCTGTCTTTGTCACTTACTTAAAAGGACCTCATTAAACCTCATCCTTAAATAAGGAGTACGATAATTTACCTCTTTTATATAAATGTTGTGAAGGAGTCAATTAACTAACTGGTGCCAAACACAGTGTCTTGCACAGATTAAATAATAAATGTTAACGGTTATCTTTCAAGTCAGCTGTATATGTGGATGTTTGGACAACTCTTAGGGACATCTTAGTTCCCTAGAACGTTATATTTTATATTTCTTCTGGGTCTCCAAATTCAGCTTTAAATCTGGACAGTAAGTATTTCAGAATAAGAGCATTAAAATGCATATGTAGCTTTCACGCCATATTTGCCTTTGCCAAGTATTTAACTTTGCAACTCATTCTGGTGCCTTAATTGCAAAGTTGAGCCCTGAAAAACATCACTCAGGAGAGGGAAAAGTCTGTCCAGAAGAAACTAGTAGTGGTTTCTTTCTGCATGAGTTATCAATCAGGAAATTTGACTTCAATCCAAGCAGATGTGTCAAGAGCTCCGAATCCACGCTCTGTTGGTTTACAGTGTTTTTCTCTGTTCTTTCCATTTTGTCCGGTGCATGAGTACATGGCAAGCAGTTACTTCCTTTGTGTGTGGTAGTAGCATTGTCTTTTGATCATTCCGAAAAACCGACCATAAAATATTCTGGTAAACTTGTAAGATGTGAGGCAGACAACAATTACAGCCCCCCTTTTTTAAGCCTCTTGTCCATGGGGGTAAGCTAGGCATTCCCAAAACAGAGTGGCCCTTGCAATCTGCCAACAAGGAAGCATTATGCAGAGCAACTCCCAGAAGAGTAGTTTTGACCACTAATAAGGCATTTATTTTAGTATTTTTTTCAAGAGTAAAAATTACCTACACTTTCTAGGCCAAGGTTTCTAGACACTAAATTTCTGTGAATGGGTTACAGGTGTGCTGAGGTATTGATTCTCAGGCCTCTCACCCCCAAAAGAGGCCTGGTGTGCAGCACCATCCTTTTCACTGATACGGTCAGAATATAAAACATTTTCTGCTTGAGTCATGATGGGAAAACGTTGAGAAACACTGCAGGTCCTAATCAATTCTTTTTCAGAGAGCCAAAAGAAGTCCCATATCCTGAGTGGTGTCTGGCTGTGGAATATTTCTATAGCAGACTAAAATTACAATATCCCTTTTCCTATGATTATTCCGCAGACATGTGGGAATGTGTAATTTCTATATAGTTGACAGGTTTTTATTTTGCACCAGGTAGTTGGAAATTTTATCCTGAAGAGGGTAGACTTTGTCTGTCTTCCAACATCAAGAAAGTGATTGGCTAATTAGTGATTTCTAAATAATAACATTGTATGTGAATAAAGATAGGAATATGTAGGTTCATGTACATATTGTTACCTGTTTTCTTTCAAATACTAGGAAGGAGGATAAAAAAAATAAACATAAATTAATGAATATATCAGTGCTAAATATACTTGTATTGTTCTTATTTTATGATTACTAATATCTCTGTAGCAGTTCATAGCTTACAAAAAGAGTGAACTCTTAAAATTATGGGAACAGAGAAGGCATGATGAAATCAAAGTGGCCTGTTGGATAGATAAACAGTATTTTTTGTACGATAACACACTGCACAAAGTTCATTTTTGGAACAATGAGGTTAAGTACATGAGTAGAAATAATATTAACCTAAAGTAAAAATCATCCAGTGACTCAAGAAGGGTAAACTCTACCACCATATGGAAAGAAAACCATCTGGTGTTTCTGTATTTGTGTTTAAAGCATCAAGGAAGGACACTTCCCTATTCCTTTTATAAACTCTTAATTGTGGAGGGAAGGAGATATGTGAAAAAGAAGGGTGGTGAATGCCTCAGATGGGTCCATAGTGCTTTTCAACATAGCCTTAAACAAAGGATAAAGTGAAAATTAAATCACCAAGAAAGAGATCTAAAGAAGAGGAAGGAAGGAAGGAAAAGGGAAGCCTTTTTAAAAGGAAGCTTTAACATGCTTACCAACCACATGATAGAGGAGAGTTTTTCAGGAGGGACGAAAGCAGCAGTGATAAGGGAGTGGTGGGGAAATATGTAGGAGATACGAAGTTTTTATGTAGGATATAAAATGTTTATGAACATTTTCCATTTAAGAAAAATTATAGTGGCCTGTCCCAAACTTAGCAAACCTTTCATCCAGTCTATCAACCATTTTGGTTTTTCTTTGGTGACTCTTACACTTAGACCGTGTGAAGAAATTTGTGCCCACTCCTATCCTCACACCTGAAGAAAAGCACCAGGAGGAAATGGTGGCTACTAGCTCATAGTTTCTGTTCTTAATGCTACTGTTGAGAAAGTGGAATAGGAGACAGACAAGAAAAAGGTGAGAAGTGGTCTGAGAAAACATGAATTGGGGAAAAAAAAAACACATAGAAGAACCAAAGGGGAAAAAACTTGGTTCCACAATTTAAATCTAAACTGAAGAACACTCACCTCCACCTTGCACCTTGCTCTGAATTTTCACCACAGTTCTGATTGGTTCACTGACTCATTCAAGGCTTCAAACATTTTTGCACTTGTTTCTTTAATGACACATCTGGGAGTTTGGATTAGATGAGTTTTTAAAAATCCTTTCTTGTTTGAACTTGTATTGACTGCTTCTGTTTTATGGCTTTTGAACTAACCATCACACCCACCATGCACTCTCTTCTCTCCATTATCTGTGCACTAGCTTTTTTTCTCGGCTCTTTCTGACCACCCTATCTGGGCTTCCTGTCACTTTCTATCTTGCCACCCTGTTTTATTTTTTTCTATAACACTTATATCAGACTGACTTTTCCTTGATTCGATTCTCCTTCCTTCATTCCTTCCCCATACAAGAATGTAAGATGCATGAGAGAAAGGACCTTGTCTGTCTTATTCACTGTTTTACCTATACCACATAGAAGAGTTCCTGGTATATACAGTGAATACTCAAAAAGTATTAGGGAAAGAATAAGTGAACCAGACATTATTCTTAGATATTGGCTGACTTAACAGAAACAGAATTAACATAATTGCCAACAAAGTTCGTAGAAGCAGATATGGAAATGAGGGAGAACAAAGGGAAGCCACACAGAATCCCTACAGCCCCAATCACACCATGGACCCCGACCAGTGAGGATGCCTCTGGCCCAGGCAGCTCACAGTCAATGCTCTAGCTCTCAACCGCTGACTAACCCCACTGGATTAGACATTGATTGTGCCTACAGTTGCCATTTTTACAGCTGCCCCTGGACACTGTATGAGGCTATCACTTGAGCCATTACCAGAAAGAATCCTGCTCTGATCTGACTTCTTTGTGCAAAAGCTCTGTGCATAGAATTCTCCATGTGTGCATCTGATTGTTCATGGCTCATGCCCTACCTACTAGGGAAACTGGTAATTAGGATCTAGGATATTTTTCCTTCTATGTTAGGAAAAAGGCTCTGCCTCTCATTAAGATATATAAGGCAGGGACTTCCCAAAACATAGAGAAGGGGCTCAGATGCTAAACAGATTCCCCAAATGTCAAATGTTCCCTGTAAACTTGTATGCAATTGAGGATGCATTCACTTCTTTTTCTTTGATCAGATACATTCCCTACTGCTATATGTCTTAGTGCTAGGCTTCTTAGGCTGAGGTAAAAATTGTAATAATAAATAGCATGCTATATCAGTCAGGGTTCTCCAGAGAATATATAACATGGATTTTTCTATTTATTATAAGTATATTATGCTATTATTATTATATATGTACTTATTATAAGGAATTGGCTCATGCAATTATGGAGGCTAAGAAGTCCCAAGACCTGTAGCTGGTAAGCTGGAGACTCAGGAGAACCAACAGCACAATTCTAGTCTGAGTCTGATTTTCTAGTCTGAGTCTGATTTTCTAGTCTGAAAATCAGGGTATAATTTCCAGAGAGATGGCCACAATCTCAAGACCCAAGAGGAGCTGATATTTCAGGTAGAGTTCAAGAGCAGGAAAAGACCAATTTCTCAGCTCAAGGTGGTCAGGCAGTAGAAATTCCTCTTAACTCCTGGTAGGGTCAGCCTCTTTGCTCTATGCAGGTCTTCAACTTACTAGGTAAAGCCACTCACAGTAGTGCGGTCAATGTGCTTTCCTCGGTCTTCTGATTCAGATGTTTGCCTCATCCAAAACCACTCTCACATATACGCCTCAAATCATGTTTGAGCAAACAGTCAAGCACCTCATGGCCCAGTCAAATTGACACAATATTAGCCACCACACATGCCCTTCCTGAGATGAAGCCTGATGTTTTGCCTGCTCATTCTTTAGCCCGCTGTCTGACCAGAACTTGCCATTGTGCTCTTCCGTTCCATAATGGGGTTATTCTCCCTCTGACCCCTGGGTGACTGTTTTACCTTAAAAATACACAAATGGGACTGGAGAGACCACAGATTTTAGATGGGGAACCCTGAAAAGCTGAAGTAATTACACATTCAAGTGCTATCAGTTTGGTTGGTGCCAAAGGAATAGAACAGAAACCACATGTTCATTTGCAAATTGAAATGTGAGGTGAACCAGAGTGAGAGACGCAGTCTGCCTTCTAGGAGGAAAAGAACATCTGATTCCTGGCAAGCTCTGCCAAGGTACAGCTAGCTGGCTGAGCCACATGGCTCCCTGCCATTTAATCCTGAGGAACAAGGAAAGGCGGGTTAGGTAAAGGGATAAAAAGCTTATTATAAAAAGGCTCTTGGTAACCGCTGTGAATTTAATTATACTCCCACTGCCAGAATTCCATCAATATTGAAAATAATGAAGAAAACAATTTCCTGAGATATTCCTTATTTTCAGGATGGTCAAAATTTGCCCTCATAAAATAGTCAGAGGAAGTCAGGAGAAACATAAAGTACAAAAGAAATGAACACAAATAGAAGCACAAATATACCCTTTAAGCCAGCGGTCTCCAACCTTTTTGGCGGCAGAGACTGATTTTGTGGAAGGCAATTTTTCTAAGGATGGGGTGAGGAGGCTGGTTTCAGGATGATGGAGCACTTTACATTCAAGTTCACCTCCTGCTGTGCGGCCTGATTCCTGTCAGGCCGGACTGGTAGCCTTCAGTGGCTGGTGGGTTGGGGACCCCTGCTTTAAACCACCAAGTCACAGGCCTTTACGCAAGAGGAAGTCTTACTTATTTACTGCAGTGTCCTAGATGGTTAAGGTTTGGTGTTATTGTAAAAGGTCAACAATTCCATAATGTGCATGTGATTTTTTAGCCATAGAGTATTAAAGGCAAAGTGACAATTTTGACACTTAAAAGGGGGTTCTTAGCATTTGTAACCACATAGAGGGCTGACATGATGATCCCAAAGGTCTTGTTTATATTTAGGATTTGAATTCTAGAATTGAATTTTGAGGTTAAAATTTAAAAACTCTACTTCAGAGCTGGGACTAGGATTAAATAAGTGAGGTACTCTCATAGACACAAAAGTTAAGGAGGTACCAAAACACTTGGTAATCAGGATTAATAACATTTAGTGCAATGTTTTAAAAAAATAATCACATCAGCAAACTCTGGCTCATGAGCTGACTGCCTGGTTTATACATAAAGTTTTATTAGATCTGAGACAGAGTTAGAGCTGTATTTAAAATGCTGATGTTAGCTACATGTTATGTATCATGAATTTCTTTTGCACTGATTTAAAATATTGCATTAAAATATTATTTATCTTGAGTATTGCATTTTTGCATTCTCAAATTTTACAGCCTCGGTGTTTCACTTGCAAAGCCCCAGCACTGGCCATGCTGCACATCCATTTGAATCAAACTACTCCTAATGTCTGGCGCAAAATACTACCATTAGCTACACTTGTGGAAATATTAAAATTTGCTGAGCGAATTACATGGATAATCTATTTTATCCTGACAGCATCTCCATGTGAATATCATGTTCCCATGTTACAGGTGAGGACCTGAAGCTCCTTGGCCAAGAACACACAGCAAAGGCAGAACGTGGTCAAGTCAGGATTCAGTTCTCTGGGGTTTGAAGCAGTGGCCCACGTTACTAACCACCACTTAAGATTTGACAAGTTTCTTCTGGGGAAAACTGCTTTTCATTGTTCATG
The DNA here is from genome assembly GCA_039655065.1 of Glossophaga mutica. Lineage (NCBI taxonomy): Eukaryota > Metazoa > Chordata > Mammalia > Chiroptera > Phyllostomidae > Glossophaga > Glossophaga mutica. Next base: position 143,973,580 of record CM077307.1, read on the forward strand.
GCATCATGGCAACTGGGGGGAACTCTTTTCCCTCTATTTGTATTTATTTGTTTACTAAATTAATCAAATAATCAAACCCAACTTATATCCATTTTTTAAAGAATCAACCATGAATGAATATTACCATCAAATATACTTGTACAGTGTAGAAGAAATTATTTTTATATATAAATTATAACCTAATATCTTATGCTGTTAAAATGAAAATTTTTAACAAATATGTTTGCTAGGGCCTGGTCACCTAGCATTCTCCCAACTTGAGAAATGCAGAGTAATTTGATAGTTTAGACAAAAAATCTTGGAGAAGACTTTGTGACTATAGTTAGATCTGCGTAGTTACGGGGACCCTCTCCTCTTGCAGGGTAGAAGAGACTTCACTAATGCAGCCTCCCTACCCAAACGGTTATCTGGCTTGCGCTTCAACCACAATAATGTTCTGTCAGTCACAGCCGTATCTAGAGGACATAGTCACCCATCAACACTCACTGAAGTACGGGAACGCAGCACTGCTGGCGGGGTTAGACTGCCTCAGAGATCTCTTTCAATGATGAAGAATTACTTCTATTCAGCCACTCACTTCCCCTCTTTTCTGCTTAGTTGATTGATTTTATCTTATTTTAACCTTAATTACAGTTCTTCAGTTACTGTCATCCTACCCACAGCCCCTTTGAAGAAAAGTCGCATAGCCAAGCATTCCTGGGGAAAAGGCAGCTCTCTCTGGTTCAGGCAACCCAGCTTCTGTGTGTGATTCTTTGAACCAGGACAAACATGAGAACTTTGGACAGTGAGCCCCTAGAACAAGCAGCAACCTATCAAGTGGCCTGGCCCAGAATCATGGCCAAACTAACTAGGTTTTGCCCCTCTCAGGAATCAGATCTAAGTAATACCCTGAAGAGCAAGGCATTGCACAATGAGAAGTTAAGTCTAAAGGAAGATGTATGGGTGTTTGAGAGGAGACATTGTGGCAACCTTAATGGGCCATATGTGAATCTAAGTTATGCAGAAATAGACTTGCGGAAAGCAGGAGGATGCTTAGTGAGGAGCCATGTAGGGCCTGCAGGAGAAATGAGAGGGGATAAAGTCTCTGCCTTTCCCTTTGTTCCTGGCTGTCCTCTCACCCCACACCCAAAGCACACACATGTTTAAAATACAGACCTCATTCCTAAATGAAATAATCACCAGCATTTGGGGCATTATAAACCATGTTCCCCAAATGCCTAGTACTAATATAAAGAGGCTAACATAAAAAAAAAAGTGATTTTCAAATGGATGAACAACTTTTAAAGAAAATAAACTGTTTAATAATCCATGGGTGTAAATAAAAATTCTGCAGAGAGTCACCGTCAGGAGAGGCAATAGGATAACGGTTAAGGGAAGGATCCTGGAACAAGACCTCCCAATTCAAACTCTGGATCATCACCACCAGATTTTTCACTTGGGCAATTTGCTCCACATCTCAATGCCTCACTTCCTTCATTTGTGGCAAAAGGTTGTTGTGAGGATTAAGTAAATGAATAGATACAGAACATAAGCAATGAACTTGTATCCATTTTTTAAAGAATCAACAAAGAATCATTGTAGGTCTCTTTACTGAGACCTACAATGTGTAAAAAGGAAAGTCTTAGAGACTCATGTCATACCTTACATGAACTTGAGACCTACACTACAGAATTCCATGGCCTAAGATAGAGTGAGATAACAATGACCCAGCATTACCCTGCCCATTGTGTAGATGAAAGGCGGTTGCAAATTCTGTCAGTCTTTACACTGGGAGTTGATCCCCTGCTCTGTTCCTGTTGCTGGTTAACAAACAAAATATGAAAGATGGGATGCTGTAGCACTTTCCAGCCTGCCTTTAAGAGACCAGGCATCTTCTGTTAACTCCCTTGTGAAATTTCTGTTTCTGAGGCACTCCTTAGAACCCAGTCAGCCACCACGCTGTGGGAAGCCCACATCACTGGAAGTCAGGTACTGTTGCTTCAGTCTGTTGTCCCAGCTGAGTTCCCAGCTGACGGGCAGAGTCAATAATCCCCCACATGGTGACTCATGCTGGATTCTCCAGCGAAATGCTCAGATGATTTCACTCTGCCTCATGCCCAAGGCTGAGAGGGCTTTCACCTGGGCCCCACGGAGGTCAAACAAAGGCAATGTCATATCTGTTACTTGAAGTTCTTCATATATTAATTTACAAAGAAACACCAAGATAGAATTTTAAAATGTTTGCTTCCAACCGACATTTAAAATGTAATACTGTTTACCAAATAGACACAGATATAAGCATTAAAATTGTGTTATTCTCAAGATAATTACAAGACGAAGTAGTAATTCGCAGTGCACTAGGTAGGCAGTATGGTTCAATGATGAGACAAAAGTTTAGTTATATGACAAATGTGTCCTTCCCTTAGTCCTCCTACCGTGTCCGCATGATAGCAAGTCTACCCTCACTTGGAGTTTCTGACAAGAGTCACCATTGGAAGTCAACACCACCTGCCCCCATTTGACCCCTTACTTTCACCCCTTTTACTTTGTGTTAGTGATCTTCATCATTTTGTAGATGAGGTAATGAGCTTGGTAGTCTTTGCTTCTAATGGCTCAAGATGCCACAGTGTAATGGTCCTCTTTCCTGTCCATTTAGATAAAAATTTATTGCATTAAAATTCTACTGTTGACTGAGCCCAAGGATTGACTTAACTGATGGGTTGTTAGATTTGAAAGGGTGGAGACAGACCACACTTTCTTTTATTTCTATGGGATTTTTCCTTGTTTATAATATTTCTTACATTTTGTTTAAATATTTATCAGGGGTTCATATATAGTGGGTTTGGGGAAAGATCAAAGCCAATTATAACTTTCCTGGGCAAAAGAAAACATCCATGGGAAAAAATGAAAGCATTTATTTTTATCCAGACTGAGCTCAGAGTGATTCAGAACACTCTGTAGCGGTTGTTGAAAACACCACCTCATATAAAATAAATTATCCACCATGGCAAAATGTGGTCAATGCTTATGTCAATAAGAGACCAAAACATTCAGGGAAGGTAAATAGTTTTGCAAATACCAACTGATGAGTTTCTATTATCCCTTATTTCTTTTTGACTGGGGAAAAAAAAACAAACAGTGGGACAAAGTTAGCCCTGTTAACTCTGACAGACCTAATCCCTTCCCTGCCTAGGGCCAGCCACCTAACACAGAAGATGATAAAATCTCCCCTGGCACCAGATGAAAAATGATAATGTACTTTAGTGATAATGTGTGCAAGCCACAAAAGGCAAAACCGGAGTGTTAATATTCTCTCCTAAAAGGAAAGAACTATAAATCTCCCTTAACAGATTCATTACCCCTGAATAGCAGTGGTACAAGAGGAACTTAAAAACAGAGAGAACTGTAACAAAAGATTCCCCCAGACAAGATTCCAAAGCTTGCAACTAGCACACCTCTAATGGAAACAATTTCAGTGGTACCCTAGTTCCACAGTTGCTAATATGGGGATTCTTTCTGTTTGTCTTTTTTCTTTCTTAAGATTTTATTTATTTACTTATTTCTTTTTAGAGACAGGGGAAAGGAGGGAGAAAGAGAGGGACAGAAACATCAACTGGTTGCCTCTCACAGGCCCCAGACCAGGGACCCGGTCTGCAACCTGAGCATGAGCCCTGACCAGGAACCGAACCAGCAACTTTTTGGTCTACAGACTAACGTTCAATCCACTGAGTCACACCAGCCAGGGCTCTTTTTATTTGCTTTTTAAAAAACTTAAAAAACTCATTCTTTATAAAGCAAGTTTCATGATCGTTCAACTTAATAACAACCTAGTGAAGCAGCAGCTATGTGTGATGGAAGCAGAGAAAAGGGTTCTAATCCCGATCCTGCCCTTAGGAGGTGAGCAGAAGAGTTTGCCACTCCAAAATATGCCTCTCTGGGATATTATTTTAAGCTGATTATTTTTAAGAAATAAAGACTCAAAGAATTTCATCGTCCTCCTAACTCCCTAAAAAGAATTAGGGTGGAGAACCTGCTCCAGGTTCTCTGCAAGATATCATCATGGATATCTACAGTATTATATGAACTAAGTTTGACAGACCAAGAGGAACCTAGCAAATCCCATTTGATAAAAGTCCTCTCGATGTCTCATTGTCGAAGATGGCCCAGCAAACACTTAGTTACCAAACATTTGCTTTTCTCTCTATGTGAATTGCCTTCCTGCTCTTTGAGGTCCCAAACCACAAACCCTTCTCCTTAGCTCAAGATGGCATATAAGCCTTAATTCCCCGAACCATACCCAAGTCTCATGTTCTTATGGAACCCCTGTGTGTACGTTTGGTTCTCTTCCATTAATTTGTCTCATGTTAATCCAGCCAAAAGAACTTAGAGAGATAGAGGGAAAAATAATTGTTACTCCCCTACAAAGGCATGAGTAAAGGGTCTGTGCTCCAGATTAAGCAACCTATGTCTTCCCACTAGTTTTGGGGTCTTGGACAACCTTGGACATCTCATTGCTACCATCTCTGCTTCTTTAAAATGAGGATAACAACAGAATCCACGTCGTAGGGCCAATTAAAACCAATTACTTGTACAGGGTTTCTTCACCACAGAACTATTGACATTTTGGGTTCGGATAATTTTTTGCTGCGGGCAACTGTCCTCTGCATTCATCAGCATCCTTGGCTTCTACCCACTAGATACCAATAACAATTTTTAAAAGCCTCTAGATGTTGTCAGATGTTCCCTGGGGGGCAAAATCGCCAGAGGATAACCAGTGCTTTAGTGCCCGGCAAGTATCAGTTCCTGAATAAATGCACATTCATCTTCTCTACAGTTGGTCTTATCCGTTGTTCAAACAAAGAAACCCTCACCTAGCCTTAAGAAAGTAAATACCATTGTAAACTTTAGGTAAACTAATGCAAAATGCAGGAAGAAGGTAACTGTTGATTGCCCAACTATCAATTTCTTGATACTTATATGTACACATTAATTCATATAATTTTCACTACTGCCTTAGGAAGTCAGTATTAGGGTTTCTGTCAAGTTCTTTCCCATGAAGAGACTGATGAATCAATGATACTTGTAACATGAAAGTTGAGTTGCATGTAAACTTGTTTGTTATCACCTTAAAACAAGTTTCAAAATTCCCATAAATACGCACACGTCTTAAACGTACAAATCAACATATTTAGGCAGCATGCAGTTTCCAGGAATGTGAACCAGTCTGTGAAGCTGAGGTCAAGAGGGACACAGCCGACAGTCTCACCCACTGGTGCCACTCAGGCACTTGAGGTATAAAGCCACGATGTGTGGTTTGGTAGAAGACTCCTGGAGTTTTGCACTTAGAATGTATCCTATGCAATTCCACTGTGAGTGCTTCATGAACAACTAAAGTGTGTGTGGAGCTTTGAAACATTTTAATTCAGCTTAATCAACTAAATGCCTTGATCACAAACATCCCTGCTCACTAAACACACCTGGCCCAGGTTAAAATCAATATTCAGTACAGATAAAGTTCTGCCAGGTTTTGCACATGGCCGGTGGCCTGCAATCCATTTGGGTCCATGGGTATACTTTTACATAGACGGCAATTCCAAATATTTGACAGAGTCAAAGCAACCTCTTGTGAATACTCCATTGCAGTTAGAATACAGCTGTCAGATTGGACTTCTGACAGAAAGGTCATTAAAAAGTGATGAATCTTAGTTTTAGAATTACCCCATCCCCTTGTCATTTCATGTTTCACGCAATAACACATCTCTATATGAGAAAAAGAACACAAGTTAATGTATTGTTATTACATCCATTTTAAAGAAGTTAGCAAGGCTCAACAAGGTTAAGTAACTTAGTCAAGATTTTGGTGGGATACCAAGCAAGCAGTGGAGTGGAAGTTCACGCCTAGACCCATCTCCCTGCCTGGGCTGCCTCCTACTGGCTGACTAGTGACACTGAAGGAACTGTCCCACTGCAGTCAGTGGCTTTGTTAATGGTGGTCAACAGAAATGAAATTTAATTAGGAGAGATTTTGTTCTGTGTAGAATATAAAGGATGACCTGCATTTACATCTGCTTTAAACAGACTGATCATTACCAGAGAGGCGGGGAGAGGTAACCATGTGAACAGGGTGAAGGGATTAAGAAATACCAAACGGCAGTTACAAAGTAATCACAGGGATGTAAAGTATTACAACACAGGGAATACAGTCAATAATATAATAGTACGTATCGTGCCAAGCAAACACTGGAAATATCAAGAAACACTTTCTAAAGTATATGACTGTCAAATCACTATGCTGTACATGTGAAACTAATACAAAATAATATTGAATGTAAACTAATTAAAATAAATTAAAAAATAAGTGAATCTACAAATGTTAGGCAAATTAGTCATGAAGAAATAGGAAAAAAATTATATATTTTTAAAAGATTCTGTATTGCTTCTTTCTTCAAAAATATTTCATTAAAATTCTTATCTCCAAGCCATATCAGAGACCACTTATCCTACAAAAGTCTTGTCAATGATAGACAATTTATGATAGACAAATTAATTGTCTATCATAAATTACCCAGCCTGGTCAGTAGAATTATATTCCATCCCTGGAGCATAGTCTAGGTGGATAGATTTAAGAAGAAAAACATTTTGATATCAATAATTTAGCAATTTGGAATCAATTTTGTGTCTCTAAGGACTCTCAGATCAGGTGTCAGTTGCACAGAACTGACAATTTGTCTTTATTACAAATGTACTTCATTTCCCCCCAGCAACCCCAAACCCTGCACCCCGGGGAGAAAAGATGTTCCTTTCTCAGGGCCACCTCACTGCCATCCCTTATTATAGCACCGATTCTGCTATATCATGTTCACAGTGTACTTAATTGGGCATGAGTTTACTGATACCTTTTGCTAGGCAATTTGCTTTTATAAAATAAGTTACAGGGTTATAAAATTACCAAAATAATCCAAAGTCATTATGGCTTTCTTGGAGAATTTAATTGGTAAGGGGGAATTTTTTTTCTGACACAACATTGAACATTTCAAAAACACAGTTGCCCTTTTACTGAAAAGCTAACATTTTCCTCTAGATTCCTGATTTTCATACTCACAGAGCCTTGGTAAGCTAAACTTTAACTTTAGGTTTAAGACTCTATAAATATTTACCATGGACAGAAAATTTTAAAAAGGAACCGTAGTGGTTTTAGGTGTCAAAAAGATTTGTGTGGTGGGAGAAAAGGCTACTGGGCTGAAACTCAGGGGAAGTTGTGTGGCTGTTTGATTTATTGCTGTTTGGCTATGAAACCTTCAACAAGTCTCCTATGCCTTCTGGACACTAATCTCTTCACCTGGGAAGCAAGGGGATTAGATTAGGTGATTTTAATATTCCCCCAAAGTATGACAATGCATGATGGTAGTAGAGGCAATTTTAAAATACAAGGGGGAGTAGTTATTTTTAGTGAAGGAGACTGTCACAACTTAAAACACTAACTAATGGCCACTGTCTTAAATATGGCTTGAAACAAAAGTTTATTTTAGGGTTTTGATAAAACATAAATCTCAAAATGCACCGCACTATTTCTTTAACTCTTAAATTAGAAAATTAAGTGTTGAATGTTTCAAGATAAACAAGGAAATGAGGAAAAAGTCATTATGTCAATCAGCCAATATCAAAGCCAACATTCTTAATTTAGATTGTGAAGAATTTGATTTAATAAAAAATGGCTTCAAACTACTTGCTCAGCACTAAGTAAATGTCCATTATTAATAATAAAACGTCTCAATAGTAGCCCTTTGAGAAAAGCAATGCATTTCAGGTAAATCCAAAATAAAATAAAACATTAGAACATGATGGAGGAGAAGAAAAATGCCTCTATGTAAAAATAAAAACACTGAATATGTCTAGAAGAAATGAAAAACCTGAGGGGGGGTAGTGAAATACATTATATAAGTTTGTTTCCTGCTATCTGTCACTTCAGTAAACAAAAACTTGAAGGTTGGCCTTTCAGATATTTGCCACGTCCAAGTTTCAATCTGGCAATTAATTCAGATATCAAATTTAGCTGAGTGGGACAAGCAGTCTACATCAAGGCCATGTCATCCGGTGGGTAGACAACAGGTAGTCACTATTCCTGCTGGAATTGTTTTTGCAAGGCAGCATTCATCTCTGGGAGAGGTGGAGTGGAAAGAGCTTTGCAGCCTGGGAGACATGACAGGCTACAGAATTTGCAAGGCCCAGTGCAACATGAAAATGCAGGACCTTCTGTTAAAAAAAATTATTATAGAATTTAGGATGCTTACAGCAGTGCATTAAGCCCTTCTGAGCCCGGAGCTCTGTGTGACAACACAGGTTGCATGCCCACAAAGCTGATCCCCACAGACATTTTGAACTCCTGCTCGGTCACTTGTTAGCTCTGCATGAGACCTCATACCAGTCCACTGGCGGCTCTTAGGCTCTTCATTTGTAAAATAGAACCATTAACATGCCCTTATAGGCCTATTGCAAAAATCATTTTAGCCAGTATGTACTATTTTACAGGTAAATAGTAGATCCTTGAAACAATAATTGCCATTATCATTAGTTTGAAGGGTGGGTGATTCCCAATATCAAATGTCTTGATAAACCACACCTTTTTCTTCTTTTCCTATAGGTCTTAGAAAAGGGACAGATGGCAGCAGGGACATTGCCCAGAGGTATTGTTACAGCACTGCTCTCCCCAGGTACTGACTAACCAAGCTTCAATCTCCTACACAAAGACTTGAATAGTTTTCTTCTAGGTTTATTGCTGTATTTTCTTCAAATGCTTTACCGTAAGAATACAAGACTGCTATAGAAGGCCACACTAATATGGGTCTCCAATATTCAAAAGTGGTAAGTGGCTTTTTCCTAGAAGATTATTCTAAACAATATTTTGTTGTTCTCAGTTCACCATGGGATCTGAAGGATTGAAACACCTGAATAATGAAACAACAGGAAACATTCCCTAGGAAAAGTAGGTCTAATTTGCATGCAACCTGTGCCATATAATTTTCAAGAACACATGGTGTCTATACTTCACTGTAGTAGTAAATTTAACTTCTGTTACCACAGGAATACTCATTTATGCTCTGACTTAAACCAGTGAGAAAATGAACTCATGACTTGTCCCACTCTTGAAAGCAAAGATTTCTGAACATGTTAAAATTCAATGCAAACTCTATTGTTTATAGCCTTTTTAAAGGCACTTGTTAGTAGAATAGGAGGAATAAATGTAAGGGGGAAGCAAAGAGAAAAGGAAAAGCCTTTAAGGTTTCTTTTTACTCTCCGTACCTTTTACAATTTAGAATATACTAGCTAGAAAAGAAACATGGTTGAAGAAAGGAAGAGCCATCCTCTGAAGTTTAAGTAATCAGGTAACTATTTCAAGGTCTGAGTGGCTGAAACCAGCATGGTGACAGGTTGATGTACTGTTCTAAGTATTGGTTTGTTTGGGGCCAATTCCATTAACTTCATAGACTGAACAATCCAAGGCCAATATAAGGGTCTATTAAGAGGCTCAAGTCTGAGGATGATCAAGGTTTAAGATAATGAGCTTATTCACATCTCTCCTCTCTTCAAAACTAAGCTAGTCACACAATATCTTGTCCTTACTAAATGCACTGTCAACCATTTTTAATTGCGGCTCTGTTGTCTACTTTCTCCTTGTCTTTATTGTTATAAAGATTGAAAGTAGGGAGAGGGTGTGCAGGGTGGGGGGAATGATGGGGGAGAAATGGGACAACTGTAATAGCATAATCAATAAAATATATTAAAAAAAAAAGAAAGTATTAAACAGGAAGAAATACACTGTGTGGATGTTTTACTACTCTAGTCATCTTCAGATAGGCTGTTGAAATCTGGTGCATTTACTCTTCTGTTCCAGCACCATTGCTTTTCCTCCTGATAATATATAATGCATTGCATCACCCAGTCAAAGCCATTTTGTAAGACTTCAGGCATTCATTTTAAGCAAAATGCCTATTTTAAGTAACTAGTATATCCTCAAAAATAATAGCTAGTATCATTAGCTGGAAGGGTGGGTGACTCCCTATAGCAATTCTATTTATAAAGCAACAATGCTATTTTCTTTCCTTATAGGTCTTAGAAAAAGAGTGAGTGAGATAAGCAGTGACAGCAAGAACATCCGCAAGCAGGAGCATTTCAGCACTATTCTCCTCAACTGACTAGCCAAGCTTTTATCTCCAACACACAGACTTAAATATTTTCCTTCTGTGTTTCTTACTGTATTTACTTACTCTAAGCAAGGCATTCATTCCTGTGTTCTTATTAATAACTTTAATACGTACTAATGAAAACATCCACTGGAACAACTCCATAAAAAGCTTTTCCAACATCAACAATAGGTTTAAGAGACAACCTACTACTCATGACATTTATTTTTAAAGAGAATTATGCTCTTTTGATTCATTTGTTTATTTTGTTTTTGTTTTCAGAAAAGTAAACCACACAGAACTTGTGGGAATGTTAGTAAATGTCTTAATTGACTATTTTCTCACCTTCAGTGTCATTCAACAGTTGATTCATATGTAACTGACATTCTTTTAAGAGCTGTGGTGGAGTCCAGAGAAAGAGGAGTTACAACCACTGCCCTCAAAGTAAGTCTAAGTGGGGAAGTAGAAACTGCAAAGACAGTGCTGCTGAGAAGGGCAGTCATCAGGACAAAAAGGGATGTCAAGAAAGGACCCATAACAGACTGAAAGAAGAAGCCCCAGTGAAGCGTGTGGGCTTAACAACAGGAGAGCACAGTTGGGTGAGAGTGAGGGAGGTTGTGTCAGTAAAGACTGGGGAGGTGGAACAACTTGGAATAATAACCAAACTCAGAAGGTAGCCTTACAAAAACATTTTACAAACAGCAAACTGAAGTGCAGAAAGTTCAGAGAGATGGAGCCAGGACTGAAGGAGAGACCTCTTAAACCTCTGTCACACCACACACGACACCTGCATCCCTCAGCCTGTGGCATGTGCTGTTCTAACGATTTCTTTCAGTGTTCCACAAAATAAACTTAAAAATCAACTTTACTTCTTTTTATCAGCACATATAACTTAACTCACTAAGGTATATTTAGAATGTTAGAATACTCTGAGATCTCATTTTCAATTCAGATTGGCCTGTGAGGTGGCTTTGGCAACAGTCTTCACTCCACATCCAAAGTCGTTTTCTCATTCTCTTCTCTATGCTTTGAAGAGTGACAAAATGAAAACAAAATTCATCTTCAAAGACCATCCATTTAATGGTTCCATGGATGTCTTGATCAAAAAGAGCTGTCTTTCAAGTGATGACTTTTTCTTTTTGTTAATGTACCTCATTTGCAAGTGATGGCTCTTTTAACCTTTACTGCTCTTTGCTTAATTAACATACAATGAAGAATAGAATGAGAGTAGAAGAAACATAAGGACGTACAAGTAACCTTCCAGAAAGCAAAGGTATTCAAGACAACTCACAGGATTGCACTTTTCATTCAATGAAACAGAGGTGAGAATCAAAGTCAAATTCATCAGCACACAGTGAGTGGAGAGGCCATGTAAAGTCTAGGCAAGCTGCAAAATCAGTGGGTCCAAAAAGCAAAAGATTAGCCCACGAAGACAAACAAATGCCCTAGCAGGCCACTAGTGGTACAGTAGAATGGTTAAAATGTGGATTCCAGAGCTGCCAGATTTTCTGCATTCAAATCCCAGGTCCTACAGTTGTGCTGTGCTCTTGGTCAAGGTACTTAACCTGTGGCCTCTGTTTTCTCAACTGTAAAGTGGGGATAATAACAGCACCATCCCTGTAGGTGTGTTGTGAGAATCAAACATGTTAACTTTTTAATGCTATGTAAAGTGCTTACAACAGTGCCTGACACAGTTCAGTGTGATCGAAGAGTTTGCCACCTCCTCCTTTCCTCCTCCTTTTTATTCTCTCTTCTCCTCCTCATTCTGTTTCTGCCATTTTCTACCTTGAAGTTGCTGAACCTTTTGCCTTTAACCATTTCTACATCTATAAATGCAGAACAACAGTACTGAAGTGGAATTTAGTTGTCTATTATTTAATTGGCACCCATTCTGTTCTTCCTAACAAGACCTCATAGCCATGGGACATAGAGGATGTGTACCCAAATAACTAGCTCCAAGGGCAGATCTTTATTGGTGAGTGAATCATTGTAAGCCTATCTGCTTTGCCAGTGACTTGCTCTAGAAACATAGGATATTTCCTGGGAGGAGGTTTTTGGCCCAGCTGTGACCCAAATTTACCTAAACACACTAAAGAGAAGGATTAATGCCTATGCTTAAATTCTCCCTCTTCGTCACCAGCTAAGAACAATGAGGAGGGGCTGCAGACCACTTGGCAGCCAACTTTGGTTAAATGGGAAGGCCACGATGACACATGGTAAAGGACATGGTTGCAAACAGCACAGAAAAATGGGGCCAGAGACTTGATCTCCCCAAATGGCTACTAGAATTATTTTTCTACCTTTACTGAGGTACGACTGACAAACTGTAATATATTTAAAGGGTATAACTTAATGATTATTATGCATAAACATTACGAAAGTATCCCCGCCATTGAGTTGATTACCACATCCATCACCTCACATATTTATTTTTTGAGGTGGATGAACAGAACACTTAAATTCTACTCTTTTAGCAAATTTATATTGTCGAATACTACAGTTAGCATGCTATATATTGGATCCTCAGACTTATTCACCTTATAACGAAAAGTTTGTACCCTTTACCAATCTCTTCTTAATTCCCCCATTCTGCACTTAGCATAATGCCCTTCAGTCTCATCCATGTTGTCATAAATAGCAGGATTTTATTCTTTCTGTGGCTGAATATTGCTCCAGTGTGTGTGTGTGTGTGTGTGTGTGTGTGTGTGTGTGTGTGTGTGTGACATTTTATATATCCATTTATCCGTCAAGAGACACTTAGGCTGTTTCCATACCTTGGCTATTGTGAATAATGCTACAATGAATGTGTAAGTACACATATCCGAGATAATAATTACCTTTTTTAGGGGCAGATAACCAAAAGTGGAACAGCTCTCTTGTCATAAATTAATTGACCATGTATATATGGGTTTATTTCTGGGCTCTCTATTCTCTGCCATTGATCTATGTGTCTATTTTTATGTCAATAGCACATTGTTTTGATCAGAAAGCTTTATAATATAGTTTTGAAATAAGAAAGTATGATGCCTCCAACATTTTTCTTCAAGATTGCTTTGGTTTGGGGGTCTTTGGTGGTTTCACACACATTTTAGAATTGTTTTTTCAATTTATGTGGAGAATGCTATTGGAACTTTAATAGAGATTGCACTGAATCCATAGATCACTTTGGATAATATTAACATTTTTGAAAGATTTTATTTATCTATTTTTAGATGGAGGGGAAAGGAAGGAGAAAGAGAGGGAGAGAAACATCAATGTGTGGTTGCCCCTCCCACACCCCCTACTGGTGACCTGGCCTGCAACCCAGGCATGTGCCCTGACTGGGAATTGAATGGATGACCCCCTGGTTCACAGGCTGGCACTCAATCCACTGGGCCACACCAGCCAGGGAAACATTTTAACAATATTAATTTTCCAATCCATTAACACAGAATATATTTCCATTTATTTGTGTCTTCTTCAATGTGTTAGTTTTCAGTATACAGATCTTTCACCTCCTTGGCTAAATTTATTCCTAATTATTTTTTTTCCTTTTGGATTTTATTGAAAATGAGATTGTCTTCTTAATTTCTCTGCCTGGTAATTCATTGTCAGTGTACACAAACACAACTGCTTCTTGTATACTGGTTTTTCATCCTGCAATTTTACTGAATTTGTTGATTAGTACTAATGGTGTTCTGATGAAGTCTTTAGGGTTTTCTGTACATATCATGTCATCTGCAAACAGAGACCATTTTACTTTCTCTTTTCAAACTTTTATTTCTTTGCCTTTTAGTTCTTCATCTTGCTTGATTTTTCTGGCCAAGACTTCTAGTACTATGTGGAACAAAAGGGGCGAGTTGTGAGCATCCTTGTCTATCTCCTGATATTCAATGAAAAGCTTTTAGCTTTTCACAGTTAAGTATGATGTTAGCTGCCACCTTGTTATATATGGCTTTATTGTACTGAGGTATGTTCCCACTATACCCACCATCTCAAAAATTTTTATCATGAAATGATGTTAAATTTTGTCAAATCTTTTCTGTATCTATTGAGATGATCATATAACTTTTATCCTTCATTTTGTTAATACAGTGCATGACATTTATTGATTTATGTGTATTGGACCATCTTTACTTCCCAGGATAAATTTCACTTGATCATGTGTCTGAGCCTTTTGATGTACTGCTGAATTTGTACTATTGAGATTTTTGCATCTATGTTCATCAGACATATTGGCCTATAATTTCCCCATCTTGTGTGTCTTTGTCTGGCTTTGGTATCAGGGTAATGCTGACCTCTAGGATGAGACTGAAATGTTCCTTCTTCTTTAATTTTTTGGAGGAGTTTGAGCAGGAATGGCATTAACTCTTTTTTAAATGTTTGGTAGAATTTACCAGTGAAGCTATATGGTCCTGGAGCTTTCTGTGTTGGGAGGTTTTTGATTAACGATTTAATCACCCTGTGTATCTAGACTTAATGTGTCTTTATATTTTGCCATGGTAGGTTATTTCTAAGAATTTATCCATTTCTTCTAGGTTATCTGATTTATTGTCATGTTATAGTTCACAGCACTTTTCTTATTACTCAGTATCCACTGAACTTTTACATTTCTAATGTGATTCATTTCCTTGCTCTTCCAACCCCTTTAAATGGACACTTGGACACTTGCTACCAAAAGCATCCTAACTGATACAACTAGTACCTCACAGTATTGTTGAAGATTAGAATGAGATACGTAAATAAAGTCCTTAGCAGAGAGAAGATAATATGCCAAGTGTGAATAAAGTAGAAGTTATTTTTATTCTGCTAACAGCCCCACAGGAATTAACATCAAGTGGCAGTATGATAGCACTGCAGGCTGAAGGCAGCCTTTAATCACAGATAGTGTCCAACTATTGGATTTAAGTATTCAACTATAGTTCCACATTACCTAGCAGATTTCATACATCTACTTTGGAAAAAAAGATAGTTCCTTTCCATTGTCCTCACATCTCCTTACCTGAATTTTAAGAATTGCCTCCATTCTAAGAAACTCAACAATTTCAATTTATACTTTTCCCATGTTTTTTCATAATTTTTTAAACTTGGAATATTTTTCTTAAAGTCAAGTCTTTCCAGACTTACTCCCATATTCACTGAGGTCACACCAAGAAAACAATGATATTTCAAATCTAATTACCCACTCTGACATAAAAAAATTAAAGAAATAATGTAAAAAAATTGAAAAGAACAATAGGACATTCTTGACTATACTTCAGTCTATTTTCAACTCTGACCACATGCTTTATTTATTAACGTCTAGTTTTCTTCCAGAAAAGGGGGTACTTTAAAGCAATCCCAGAGTTCGTGCCACTGGATAATACAGTCCTCCTCGATCAGCAATATTGTATAATAAAAACAACATGTAATGCAATTATAAGCAATCGAGGTAAAAAATAGGTATCATTCTTGTTTAGGGTGACTTATAAATACAAATCTGAGCTGGGAAAATAAAAGTGAGCTCCGAAGTCAAATCATTTCAACTTCCCTATGGCACAAGCAATGTTCTTTTTCAGGTTTCTGTTTACATGATTTTAGTTATTTTCCATTTTAGTGACTAAGAAATAAGAAGCCTGATTTACTAAATTTAAGTAGAAAAATTTTCATCGGCTCATGTCCAAAGACTATCATCAAGAAAAAAGAAACTCACAGCTTAGTTTGGTCTCCTGCAAAGTTTGTGACTCAGTTCTACACTGGAATCTAGTAAAATTCATTTTGCAGCTTAACTCTCTATGCCCAGGTTGTGAATCACTCAGTCACTGCACCAAGAAAACAGCAACTACGACAACCACTCTTAATGCCCATGTGAGAAGCACTGAATGACTTCCATTTGTTTGTTTGTTCACTCACTCGCTCACTCACTCACTCACTCACTCAACTCACACATTTATTCTATGTTTCTTTCAGAAAACACTTTTAATATACTTTGTGTACGGCATGCTTTTCTAGTTACTGAGGATACAGTAATGAATGAAACAAAATTTGTTCTCTTATGAATCTCATATTTAATGTGGGCAGTGGTGTGCTGGTAACCAACTCTTAATTAAAAAGTCCCCAATTTGTAGCATTTGTCAATTTCCAAGGGGTAACTATTCCCATTATGGCTAATTTACCAAACTGTTTGCAAAATTCTTGAATATTTAGTGATATGCTCTTGCCAAACTAGTATGAAAAGGCTCCACACCACTGATAGGGGAATCGAAAATAAGTAGAATGTGTAGGCTGAGATAGGGGTAAGCGTTACGAAGAAAAACACAACAGACAAGGGGGATTTGGAATGTTTGTAAATGGAGAGAGGAAGTGAAATGATAAATAGCCTGGACAGAGATGGCTTCACTGAGAA
This sequence comes from Glossophaga mutica, assembly GCA_039655065.1. NCBI lineage: Eukaryota > Metazoa > Chordata > Mammalia > Chiroptera > Phyllostomidae > Glossophaga > Glossophaga mutica. Next base: position 143,990,104 of record CM077307.1, read on the forward strand.
GGTAGTATCTGATTACAGGCATGACAGTGTGGAGGGAATGGCCCAGGCAGTGGAAACAACACTTTCTCTGTGATTTAAAAGAACCTTAATGAGGATGTCAGTCTTGGTCTCTGTACAAGGTCCCTATACCTACTTATTTTAGCCCAATACCTTGTCACTCTTGCTTTTTCCTCACAGGTGCACTGTATGCACTGATGAATCAGAAATTCATAGGTTAAAAATAGCTTCTTCATTTAGTCTCTTAGGTCTCTACCAGCCACTGTACATTGTCCAAAATCTTAATCCTGATCTTAAGGGTTAGTCTGAACAGCCTCATACTCTCCATGCTTCAGCTAAGTCTGTCAAGTGAACAGAAGAATATGAAATTTATTTCAGAGCTAACACAGCAGGCAGGCAGCATTCCATGTAAAATGTGATGGGTTTCAAAACTTGTTCTTCATGTGCATGTCATAATAACAACCAAAATGCCCATCAACAGAACGTACTTGATGAAGTATGTAGACACAATGGAATAAAGAGTGTTGAACAATGATGTAAATCTAATGGTAATGAATTGGAAAGGTGTTCATTTTATTAATGATACCAGCCACACACTGACATCTCCTGAGTGTGTATCTTGTATGTGTTAGTTTCCTTCTCTGTAAAATGGGACTAATAATGGAAACTACCTTATAGGTGACTGTGAGGCTTCAATAAATTAACACCTAGAAAAGGGAGTACACCAAAAGTTACATGCAATTGATTGCATGTAATAAATGTAATCAAATAATAAATAGAACTCATGTAATAAATGTTAGCTACCCTCCTCTTCCTCTTTAGTAATATTATTACTATTATTGTTATTACTTTGGGCCAAACACTCGAAAGCACGTCTGTTATCTCCATTTAATGCATAAGGAAATTGAGCAACAGGAAGTTTAATAAGGTGCCTTATGGCATAGAAAGAGTAAGAGATGGGGTAGAGATTCTCAATCAGACAGTCGAATTTCAACAGCTGCACTATCGAACAAAACAGTGTTGTGGATACACAATGCAATATATAGATGATGCATCATAGAACTGTACACTTGAAACCTACATGATTTTATTAGTGAATGTCACCCAATACATTTAATTTTAAAAAATAAAAATAAATGCAAATAAAAAAAAAAAAACACACACTTAGGGCAGTACTCTTCCAGAAACTCAGGTCCATGAGGGCAAAAACGATGTGACTTAACATTCCCCAGTGTGCAGCATGTACTCATCGTGTGGAATGTATACAGACAGGAAACCACAGTCAACACCATTTACGAAGTGCTCACTTATGTCTTAGGAAATATCATAAATGTTTAACATGAATTACATGAATCATTTCACATGTCCTCCCATGAGGGAGTTACTAATGCCACCTCATTTTATGTATGAGAAAACTGAGTCAAAGAGAGTTGATAAATTACCCTGAGTCATGCAGATCGGCATGCGGCTGCGCCAGCACTCACACTGCAATCGACTGGACTCCACGTCCCAAACTCCTCATCACTGTGCCTTCTCTGCCTCCAACAGAATGAGGAACAATGACACACTGTTTTCATTAGACCCGAGGAAATATGAATCAAGGTTGGAGGCCTCCTGTGAATAGACAATAGTCTCCTCCTCTATTAATTACAATATGTGAACAAGAAGAATTGTAGCGTTCAGTGGGGACCTGAAGACAAGCTCTCAAACCTGAAAGAGCCAATTAGCTTTGGGGTAACAACCTCTCATACTACTCTATGACCGATCAGTGTCACGGTAAAAACTGCGCTTTTCCTCCCCAAGATCAATCCCTGCCATTTCCCATCTGCGCTGTGCGTGAATCATGCATTTTAAGACTGGAGAACACTGAGTAATGCTTCACAAACTCTCCGAGGCATAAAAATAGAAGCTTAGTGCCTTTGGTATGGACTCCCCCACTGTTGCAAAGTAACCATTTTCAGTCTTTTGAGAAAGAGCTCACAGGTTTTTTTTCAGCAGCATTTTAGATGTTCTACTATTGCTTGTAATTCTCTCAATTTCCTACACGCTTCCAATTCTCTCACGCTTCCTACAGAGCAGAGGAGAGTGTGTCTGTCATCTGAAGACCAAGGCTAAAACAAACAGAGCATCTCTCATAACAAGACATCCCAGAGCCTAGGGAGAAATGTACTCTGCTGCTGGATACTCTGCTGTACCCAGGAATGCAAATTATCAATCAGGCCATTTGGATTTCAATTAGTGACTACTCCAGAGCAAGGATTATAAGCAGTTCTTTCGATCTGCAGAGGCCAAGATCTCAATCACTGTGCTGGTGGAGACCAATTTCAATGCTCCCAAAGCCAGGAAGGTAATGGGAATGGATGAAGCTAGCGAGTTGCAAGCGACAGGGAATGGGGAAAATGTGACATTTGGGAAATGTGAGGTCCTTTTCAGCACCTCTTCTAATGAAAGCAGAGGCTACTCTGCTCCAGTGGATGGTTTCCACAAAGCAACGTATCTTGCTTTTGTTTTATTCTTCAATTGGTTTTAAAAGCTACAAATCAGGATTTTATGTGAAATTTCAAATTTTTAGATGTTGGCAACTAATTAAAAAAAATAATGCTCTGTGGGATGAACTCACATAGCCATAAGGTGGATTTAGCCCCTGGGTGCCTGTTCTGTGACTTCCATTCCACTGCACGGTCTTCTCTGCAGACCTAGCAGATGCCAGGCTGACTGGAGCTGCTGCTGAAGTTTCAGGCAAACTCCTATCTCTTCCGCTTTAGTTCATCAAGGTCTGATTTGACTGATAACCTAGCAACACATGAACTACTACTAATACCTGACATTTATGGAGCCCCTGTCATGCACACGACACTTTACATAGATCAATGGAGACAAAGCCTGTACGGTGGGTTTTCTTATTATCCCTATTTCACAGAGGAGGAAACTGAAAAATTGAGCGGGTGGAAACCCTGCCAAGGCCAAGCTGTTTTCAAGTAATAAAACTGGGTGCCTAGGCAAATATTCAGGCTTCAGATTACTCTGAATTACTGTGTGGAATAAAATACCCAGTTACTTATACAATTAGCACAAAGAGTGGTATAAGATTTTCATTTACATTCAAAAGAAACAAACTCTGGCTTTAAAAATTGCAAATAGGCGACAGAATTAAGTGCACAGAAATAAAGACCGTATTTAGAAATAATAAAAATCTGTGGACAAGGTGATGTTTTGTGTTGCTGCCAGAAACCGGGCCCTAGGCAACGCCTCCCGAAATAAACGGACTATATAAAAATGTTCAGATCCTTGGACCTAATAATCTACTATTAACAACTTATTCTAGAAATAATTTAGAGGAAAACAAGGCATCAGCTCAGAAGTGTTACCAGCATCCAGTTTTTCAATAACAAACAAACAAGCAAACAAAAATAGATAAGCAAACTTCCCAAGGAGAAGAAGTACTTCTGATGTACAATATGGTAAAAGAGTAGATAATCAGTAAAATGTGTAGCCCTGATGATTATTGGTAACTCAAAATGTATTTATGAATATACTTCATAAATATATGTATTTATGAGACATTAGGTAAATAGATAATTATATCAATTCAAATTAGAACTAGGTAAAAATCTATGTAAATATAGGCTAGAAGAAAATGCAAATATGTCTTTGGGATCATTTTGTAATGTTTAATTAACTGAATTATGATTAGCTTGGGAAAGAAATAGGGGACTTTCGACTGCTTTTACTAATTCTGTTGCAGCAGCATTTGTTATTGGCTGCAGTCAGATTTAACCTAACCAAAAACTATGCTAAACACCCAGGCAGCGCTCAACTTTGGCCTACCAGGACTACAGTCTAACATTTCTACTGTCCCCATTGAGCACGAACTCTTAGTGTTTCATACATTTTCGGCAACAATTCCACAGAGTGGTGTTTTGCATACATGGGCCCAGCTACCTGGGAATAAACTGTCACCTGTGAATAACGACCATGAATATTTATGTTACAATGTATTGTTTCAAAGCAAGCTTCCATGTGGTTCTTAAAGCACATATACGCTCATTTTGAAGACTTCACTCCTGCTAGCCCCAGGATGTAGAAAAGGCTTGTCCCTTGAGCTTCTCCAGGCTCCTGCTCCAGTGCTCTGATCACTGGATGTAAAATAGCGATACCTGACAAACTGCTTGTATGGCGATGTTGCTGATGGAATATCCTGTGCCCGTGTAAGGGCCGGGGGCATATGGCAACTCTATGAACTTTATTTTCAATTTTGCTGTGAATTTAAATTGACTGTAAAAAATAAAATTTATTAAAGAAAATAAAATGAAATAGTGATACCCTGCCACCACCAATACGTATTACATTATATATGTTTATTTTCTGCCTTTCTCCACTAGATTGTAAACTCCGTGAGGGTTGGAAATTTGTCCCTGTTACTCAATGCTAAGTCCCCCACACCTGGAATAGTACTTAGCACTTAGAATATTAATAAAATCTAGCATTAATGCAGCACTTATTGTGTGCCAGGCACTATTCTAGATGTTTTACCTGTATTAAGTGATCTAATATTCCTAAGGTCCCTACTATCCTTTTCATTTAATAGATGAAGACCCTAATACACTTAAAAGGAATTTATCCAAAATACTATGATGGACCAACTGACTCTAAAAAGGCCACCAACTATCTATACCTCTCAGTTTATCTTGTTTAATTCCCAGCCTTTGAGAGGGGATAGAACCTATACATTGTTTCCAACAATGGCAAAGGTGACTATACCACCCGACATTGTAACTTCTGCCTTGCTGGTAACTCTACTGTCTCCTTTTACTGTGATTTAGGAAACCACCCTATGGAGAGTGCGTGCAGACTTCAGCCCATTGCCATTGGGAGTTGAGGTCCTCAGTCCAACAATCTGTATAAACCTGCCAATAATCACAAGAACTTAGAAGCAGATCCTTCCCCAGCTGACCTTCTCAGATAAGATTAGTCCTTGCCAACACTTTATTTGCACCCTTGTGAGACACCTTGAAGCAGAGGACACAACTAAGCTGTTCCCCAATTCTTGATATACAGGAACTGTGAGATAAGGTGTTGCTCTGAGCTGCTAAGTGGGTGGTACCTTGTTGAATAATGTTGTCACAAGTTTTAAAAAATATTCAAACACAGGCATTCTAGAACCCATACTTTCAACCACTATGCTATATTGCCCCTCAATAACTATTTGTAGAATGAATAAATGGATGAATAGATGGATAGACATAATGATACCAAAGACTCTATATACTTATTTTAAGGGACTATGATAACCTTGATCCTCAAACCTATGAAAGGCACTATAAGAAAAGAAAAATCAGCAACTCTGTCATGACTATAATTACAAAAGTTCTAAATAAAATATCAGCATAAGAAATCCAATGACTCATAAAAAGGTAACACATACATTATGACCAGTTGGGTTCATTCCAGGAATAAAAGATAGATTTTTTTCAGCTAAAAATCAATCAGCTTTTAACCATTACATTCACAAAATTAAGGGGAAATATCACATGGTTATTTCAGTATATACCAAAAAAGCATTTGAGAAAATTATACTTCTATCTATGATTTTAAAACTCTCTCAGTAAATTTGGAATAGGACAGAATCTATCTTCATCTGTGATTTATTAAAAAGCCTCTTAGAAAAGTTAGAGTAGAAGAATTTCTATACAAAACTAGAGGAAGCATTATACTTAACGGATGTTTGAAGGTTTCCCTGATTTGGGGAGTAAGACAGAGCTGTTCCCTATCCCCACTTTATTCGCCATTGTTTTAGAAATGATAGCCAGTGTTAAAGCAAGAAAAAACTATATAAGTTATAAGAAAGGAAGGAGTTCTAAAGAAATAAGGAATTAAAATCCCCATTATTTGCAGATGAATTGATTACATATATGTAGAAAATCCTAAAGAATCCACATAGAAACTATTAGAATTAATAAATGATTTTAAAAGGTTGCTGGATAAAAAGTACAGAATTCAATACAATATATTAGCAAAAAGCAATTAGGAAAGAAAATTTAAAACACTATTTATAAGATTCAATACACATTAAGTGCAGGATTAAACCTAATATAAGAAGGGCAAGACTGCTATTCAAAAAACCATACACCTTATCCTACTAACTAATTTCACTCAGACAACACCATTGCTAGTAACTCACTAGCAATTCTGTTAGAGATACATACAGAAGCCATAACCAACATTACATGAAATAATAAAACATGCTCAATTGCCCATACATTCTCAATATATTTAGCACATGCACAGAGTATTAAAAACTGAGGAAATGAGGAAGGTTTTGCCCTTTTTTCCTTCTGTTTTCCTCCAGTGGTGGTGTGTATTGGTTGCCTAGGAAACAGTTACAGCTGGGACAGTACTGGCAGTTGCTACCCTGAGCAGGGCAGAGATTTCAGCGGTAGCTTGTTGGAGCTCAGCCCCAGTCCTAAGACACCTGTGCAGCTCCACTTGGCACCAGAGTCACTCATTTCCAAGGGGTCAAGCTATATATTTTGTTGTTAGCATTTTTGCAGTTCAAAAGAAGTAAAGGGTATGATGGTGACTGGGTGCTAAGGTTGAACATGGGTATTCAAGGTGGAACTAAGATAATGCCAGTGAAAAGATAGCAGAATTTAGAAAAAGATGCTTAAGCAGATGGGGTTGAGAGTGCTACTCACAAAAACAATTCAGACAGCAATTAGAAGAGGAAAATTTAGCTACTGTGCACTAGGAACTGTGCTATATATTTTCTTTTTTGAACTTTGGCATCCATTACACCAGGCAACCCTACCACCCTCCCATTCTGATAATCACAGGCACACTTACTATCCTCATTTGAAAGGTGGTAACATGGGGTTCAAAGAGGCTAAATAACTTTCTTAGAGTTACCTAACTAGTAAGCAATGAATTTGGAATTAAATCTCAATAAAAACCCATACTGAGCTGCTTCCAAAGCTGTTTCGAGACATGGATAGAGTAAAGGGAGGTAAACGGTGCTCTAGACTTAAAAAGATGTAAGTCTACATTGTGTTCAGGAAATGAGCATGGGATGTAGAGGCCATATGGGTACAAGTAGTTAATAAAACAGCTAGAGGACAAATCAAGAACTACCTTGAATGCTGAAGCTTTTTTTTAAATTCAGTAACTAGTCTGTCAAATTGAGCAGCCACTATGCATGGCAATGTGGATAGTCTAAAATGGCATGTGTTCTTCTGGCATAAAATTTACATTGGACTTTTAAGACACTGAAAAACTATTGTAAAACAGCTCATTCATCATTTTTATATTGACAAATGTTGGCATGAATATATATTGGATGTGTTGGGTTCAATACAATCTATTATTAAAATGAATTTCACTTGATTATTTTTATTGATTTTTAAGATGGCTATGGAATTAAAATTGCATTTATGGGCTCACATTATATTTCTCTTAGTTACCAATGGGGGACCATGCAAAGCCCGAGCAAAGGAAGGCTAGTGCTGGCTGCCGCTCCTACTTAAACTATTCTCCCCTTCTTACACACACACACACACACACACCACAAACCAGACCTCTCAGCCCAATGTAATAATTTTTTTACTCCATGCTTCCTGAGAAACAAGTGTCCACGACTCTCCCTTTGCTAGGGCGAGAAAAGCAGCTCTATGTAAACCCTGAAATAAAAATAGTTTAACCAAACTCCTTTGCAGGAAATAAAGATGGATTCATTCAGCACCTAGAAAGTGTCTACATTTTAAAGAAAAGAAAGTACCTGTGGGGAACAAAGAAATAATGATGGCCCTATAAGAAAAATCAGTTTCCAAAGCCTCCAGAAAGAGCATTCAAGCAGGGAGCGCTTGTTCACGAGATCACGGAGAAAGCAGCCTCAGCAGGCACCTGGTGACTCACTCTGGCTTTGCCATATTATGCTGTAGCCCTTCTGACCTTGATATTGCATACAGCACCAAGAAATTACTCACCTCATCATCAAAAGGACAGCCACCATATGGCAGCAGCCCCTCCTAAGCCAAGTGGCTAAGCTAGCTTGCAAGAGTCAGTCCCCGGAAAAGAGTAAACAACAAACCCTTATCTGAGTCTTGCTCAAGGTATTTCGTTCTCATGTTATCAATATGTTAGCAACCATAATGTCTGGAGTGTACATAGATATTTTTCATGGGCACCTGCTTTCTCTCATGTGGGACAGACCAGTGTAGTATAGTACAAAGGGGGCATAAGGTCCTCAAGTTTCCTAAATAGCATGACTTGTAAATCCCCCAATTTAATAAAGCTGGTCAATGGATGGAGGGGAGCTATCAGTTGGATAGTGCGGTGTTGAGCAAACAGTACTGGAATGGACAACCAAGAAACCAGGGTTCTGGTTCTTTCTGTGCAACAAAGAAGTTATACAATCTGGTAGAGTGGCTAACCCGTCTACACCTCACATCTTCTCTGTCCTAGGAAGACCTTCTAAATGGGTGGTCTCAACTTCTATTTTCCTTCCAGCACACCTGAGAGATATGAGACACTCCCTTTAGAAATAGTAAATCACTGTTAATGCCCCCCCAAATTCATGAGCACCAACTATTTTCAACCTGGGGTATCAAAATCTCAAAGTACTTGGGAAATCTGACTTACTTTCAGAATCTCGGAGACTATCTTGTCTCTAAGAATCTTCTGGTGTTGTAAAGATGAGAAAATCTTGAAGGTTATTATCAACTAGATTTGCCCATGACCCCATGTCCCTACTTCCTCTTTCTTTTTCTTAGTCTCATTTCTCCAATCAAAATATGCCACACTTCAAGACTGCTTTCTGGTGGGTGTTGATTTGAATAAATCACCGAGGACACTATGCTCCCATGAAGAGAAACTTGTTAAGCAAGTTCAGTCTATAATTTTTCAAATGTGCAGAAAATGTTTTTGATCAGATAACATGCTGGAACATTGGGTCTTCTCCTTGAAGATGCCCTGCTCTCTAGTTGGCCTTAAACTTGACTCGCCAGGAAGAAAAACTGAGGGTTTTTTCGTAATAAATACTCAAAGTGTAAATGTTCCACTCTCTTTTATAAGACACTATGTACCTATGTCACTCTGTAATTTTAATTAAATTAGGCTATCATTTTCTGAGCACCTTTTCTATATATGATTTGGGAAGAATGGAAGGACAAAATACGACCAGTGCTGACAGAAGGGAACCGGAGGTAATAATGAAAGTTCAGTTTCACTCTAAACACCAGAAATTTGGAATTTATAATGACCCCGTATAGCTCAATTCATAGCGAGTTCTCTCTCGTCTTTTAGGTGAATGGCTATGCAAAGTCAAGAGAAGGTACACAATTTCTTATATTGTTCACAGACTCCTCTGTATGAAATGAGAACAAAAGTGTAATATGTTTCAATTGTGCAATAGCCAGTCCTGAAGACTGAATGCTTCTCAAATAAAATCTGAACTTAAGGAAATCAGACTTGGAATGTGGAGGGAGGGCTCTTCAATAATATTTATATTGTTTAAATAAAAGAATTTTAATTTCTGGCTGGAAATACCAGAGAAAATGATGAAAGAAGATGTTCTGGGGCTCTATGTTGTTCTTAGGAATCAGTATTTAGCCTGGTTTCTAAAAAGCAGGTGGGACTCGGTAAACAAATGTGAAAGGAGGCCATCTGCAGAGAAGGAAGATGACATCTGCAAAACAGTCATCGGAAAGGCCAGGGAGGCTTGAGAAAGGGTTTGTAGACTGGGGTGGCTGGGACACAGGGGGCCAGGTGAAGTAGAAAAGCCCATAAAGATGGAAGAGTTATTCAGACAAAAATAAATAAAGGAAATCTCATTTAAAATGTAATTGGGAAGCCCTGAAGAAAGACCTTCACACACGCACCACTAGTTGCAGCCTGTATAACAAGCAGAAAAAAGAATTACTTTGACAACAGAGGACATTTTTTACAAAGAAATTCATCTCTTGCTTTTAAGAACAGAAAGGATAGTGAGGCACCCCCTGCCCCAGCAACAATGCACTAACCACTGTTTGCAGCCAAGGAGAAGCTAACATAACCTGGGACTGTTCTTTTCCCATGAGCTTTTGTTCAAAACAACCTTGTTGCTTGCCTCAATTTTCTCCTAAAACTTGATAGAAGCTAACTTTCCCTTTGTCTCTTCAGACTGGCCTATGGTTGGCCATAGCTTGCTTGTCCCAAGTTGCAATTCTCTGTTATTCCCAAATAAGATCATTTTGCTGTTAAAACAACTGGCTATTTTTGAAGCTGTCATTATAAACTGGATCTCTGAGGGCCCTGGATGTCAACTGAAGGGAACTGATTTTATTATGAAGGCAATGCATTTTCTGATTAGAAGAATACCCATTCACCACTAAACACAAAATGCTGAGTTACTAGCTGTGCTGAGTTAATCACATATTAAATCATGGCAAAATAGTTATTTGAGAATTGATTAAAAAACCTTGAGTTTTTCCACTCCACAAAAATACTCATTGTTTGGTTTAGATGGCACCAGAGAAATCAGAAAAACAAAGGACATTTAAAAAGGATAAAATGGCCCTGGCCACATGGCTCATTGGTTGGAGCATTGCTCCCTGTACCAAAGGGTTGCCGGTTCCATCCCCAGCGAGGGCACACACTTGGGTTGCGGGTTGGATCCTGGGTTGCAGTGCACATGGGAGGTAACCAGTCAATGTTTCTCACATCAAGGTTTCTCTGTCTCTCTCTACCCCTTCCCTCTCCCCTTCTTGCTCTCCTTCTCTGTCTCTCCCCCTTCTTCTCTCTCTAAAATCAATGGAAAAATATCCTCAGGTGAGGTTTCTTTTAAGGATAAATGTATGAAAATAAGGGGACAGACAAAACATGAAGAGAAAAAGGTTTTTTATCACTAGGAAGACTCTTATCCACTTCTGTGGAGCTAGCTGTTAAGTGCAGAGAAAGAAACGAGAAGTGTGTGACCTTTCAGCCCTGAGCACTGTCAGAGACGTTCCCCTGGCAGCTTTTGTTCATCCGAGTGTTCAGTTCCTCCCTCTGTAGTTCCACGTATCTCTTCAAAGGAAAACAAAATGACAAAAAGTACCATTTTTGGCTACTAAGCTGTCTTTCAGTTGAGTCACCCTGTTGCCAAAAACACTCTCTTGCCCCTTTTGGAATTTTAATGTTCTCCTTTTTAGTCCTTTTGACTGGTAGAAGAGATCAGTTTTTGTAATCTAACTGAATACATGCAGCAGAACTAAGTTGTAGTTTTCGTTGTTGATTTCAGGAGCTGAAAATCCTTAAAAAAAAAAAAACAACTCCCTGGCAACATGAAGAAAAACAGTATTCATCACTAAATGGAAAAGAAGGAATAGTCTAGTAAAACAAATCAGTACTCCCTTGCTGGTTTTCTTAAGTGATGAATTAATGAATTTTAAATTTGCCATTCAATTGTTATAATATGGGCTATTTCATGGAGCAGTAGCCCCAAACTTAAAAGATTGTAACACTTGGCTTAGTCATTGATTTTTTTCTTTATTTTGTAGACTTTGGTGTTTTTACCACTCTAAATCACAAGACCTAGTGAAATGAGGAGAATTTACTTCCTATTTCCTCTTAAATGAAAGATTTGAATGGGAATCTGAAAAATAACCTAAGACATTTTGGAGAAAGCTTTCATATACAAGTTGGAGACGTAACTTCATGATCCTGTTTAAACATGTAGTGTTAAGACTCAAATGGTTGTATAACACAAATACACACAAACTTTTAAGTGGTGTGGGTCTTGCTTCCATTAACATGAAGACTAAGAAGAACCTCCAATTTGCTCACACAGATTCCCACATTTTACTTTAGCAGAGAGACAGAATGTGGACATAACTGTATTTATAGATTGCTGCTTTATCAGCTCTGTTATGCAAGGAGAAGAAGAGATCAATGGAAGCCTGACAGGCTACAAGAAGTCTCCATGAAGAACAGACCATCACGTGTCTCCATGGTTTGAAAACCAACCTTGATATAGACATTCTTTTTGGATACCAACCTCACTGTAGACCATGATTATAGAAAGATCTTTAAAATCCAAATGGATTTTAAAAAACAAACAAATGAATGAACAAACAACCCCCCCCCCAAAATGGTGGCTTACTGAATATCCACTTATCTGTGGTTGCAAACAGATGCATCTTTGCATGTAGTACTCTGAGGCAAAAAAAAAAACCCACTGGAAGACTGAGTTTCCAAATGCAACTGCCAGGTTTCCAGTTGGTCAGCATCAGGCTGACATGAAATTTATCTTAGCAGCAGTGATTGAGAAATCATAGCAGAGGGAAAAAAGGAAAAAAAGTGAAAGACTTCCAAGAGGTGACAGGGAATAAAAAAATTACATTGTGCAAAAGCTAACTCCAATAACTGGGACCAAAGAACATAAAACTATCTTTTCCCTTAAATATAAATGAGGCCATCTGCCAGGATCCAGAGCTTGAGTGACAGGGACATTTTTAAACAAAGACTCAGAAAAAGAAATGTTTTCTTATTTAGTCTTTTTTATACAACAGTTTTTAAATGTAGTGATGAAGAAAAATGATATAGGGTAAAGCTATATGGCTTAGAAATAAGATTACATCAGAATAAGGTTACTATATTGGAGGGAAATTAGTAAGAATCTATATATAATGGATGAGACCAGGTATCTAAGGGAACAACTGAGAAATATTTTAAGATAATGCTTCCCACACTTGACTGTGCATTTGAATCACCATGGAACTTGGCTAAAATGCAAATTCTAACTCATCAGGTCTGGGATTGGGCTAAATTTCTGCAGTTCCTACAAGCTCCCAGGTGATCCCAGTACTCAGAGCCTGCCCATCACACTTGGTTAAAAACATTCAGGAACAATTACAGTGATTGGACTAGTCAGCCCTAATAAATTAACCCAATTATTGGGTCTGAATGGCAGGATTTCTCCATCGTGGAGATACATATATCAGAGTTGAAAGCTGTAAATATTAAGTTTACTTGTTAATTTCCCTTTTTCTGATTGCATTCTATCCAACTGCCTTTCAATTATAATTTGATTTCTTGTGTAAGAATTCCTCTAAAGAGAATTGTACCGGTTAGTCAACCCAGCTGCTGATGGTGAGGGGGAAAATGGGCTTTGTATCACGAAGAAAAGGGCATGTTTGACATGTAGTTCGTGGTGATGAGTAGAACCCATGTGAGAAGGAGGAAGATGACAATAATGACGACTACACACTTGTTCTAGGTACTAAGCTTAGTGCTTTCTACACATCACATCAATCCCATGAGTTGATACTATTACCCTGTATTACAGATGAGAAGAACCTAAGGTTACAGTGCCAGTAGGGGTCTGGGTGAGACTAAAATCCATGGTTGCCTGACTCCAAATCCATGTTTTTTGCCAATGTACATATATATCCCAGTATGTGAATAACTTTTCATTATAACTGTTCCTAAAATAAGCACTCCATAGATGGTAACTATATGTTGTAATTACTATATATGGCTTATATATGAGTTTATAGCTGTCTTTTGTGTATTTGGTTAACATGAGTCCAACTCTGTGAGCCTTATAAACTCCTGATTCCTTAGATTGGTAAAACTGAGGACAAACTTTCTAATGATGGTAAAGCCACCCTAGGGAATCTAACTGAGCAGTTACTTTTAAAAATCAACTCAGATAAGTGGAACATTTCTCAAACATTTAAACCAAGACTTGTTTTCTTCTATCTATAAGCCTTTCCTTGAAGCCTTTTTATATAATCTATCTAGTTTGAGCTTGGCTGGATATTTTCTCTATGAATACAATTTAAACTTTCCCCTTCATTTTAATTTCATAATTACTAAGATAATAGTTCTATTTCTAATGCAGATGACCAGTGTGCAAATGAATTTGATGAAAAGTCTGTACTGCCAATGGTACTAAGTGCACAGATTTTAGTGTGTGTTGGAAATGGTCAAGCACAAACTACAAATTAGCAAAGATATCACTTCATCAGTGCCAGTGTCCATGGCCTTCTACGATGTAATGTCTTTCAAAAACATTGTTTGCAAAACCACATATTTGGAAATCAAAGACTAAGAGTGACCAAATGGTTCCTCCCATTTAGTTGACTACTTAAGATCCCAGCCTACAAGAGCAAGCAGGGTAAGTGAATGTTCAGTCATAAAAGGCTAAGCAGAGAGTAAAGATCTAGTTTTGAGTACATGGAACAGAATATAGAGAAACCAGCTGAGAATAAGGTTCAGAATGGGTTATCTTTCTCTCAGCCATCTGACCCCAAACTGCAGTGACTTTAATCTAATTTTTGTACCGAGAAGGCAGGAGCATCTCCTGCCTATTGTTTGTGGTCCAGCCCAGGAACAGAGGTCAATGCTTTTCTGTCATTCTTCAAATCAAACACATCTTTTTGACTTAGCATTTTCTAAGAAAGCCTCTTCTCAGGTTTCCATTTTTACAAAAGAAGGCTATTTGATTTATTTTGATTATATCTTATTTAGAATGTGCATTCTTATATTCTAGACAAATAAGGTAATTTTCAAGTAAAGCGCCTCATCTTTGCTTATGCAAAAAACCTTACATTGTCCTGATCAGGACTGAGAAGGGCAGAGAGCACCACATGAGGCTGATTAATGGGAACCACAGGGTTCACATGCCTTAACCTTTTGTAAAGTGCCAGAGGTGGGGGTGAAAAGATTGTGACTCCTACAGCAATCCCTTTTAAACCTTCTAACAGTTGGGCAAAAACACATATTTCTGATGATGATCTGAATTAATAAGGAGCACCTGTAGCTAATCAATAAGCTAATACCTAAACTGAAGACATTACAATCCCTGGGTTGTTTCTAGGAATTACCTGACACCTCTGTTCAATTCTATTTCACTTCTTCCTTCTTATTCCTTTTATATCTACATTCTTTATATTCAATATACTTGATTTATTTTGGTGAGACATTAGACCAGATAGCATCCACACCCTCGTGACATCAATTGCAAAGCACATATACTCTTGGTAGATGTCAGCAGAAATGTGAAGGGAGAGTTGTGAAAGCAATAACATTTACCGGGACAGGCAGTCTGAAAGGGGGCATGTGTGTCTGTAAATACAGATTTTTCAAAAAATATTTTTAGTCAATCTACTTTTGATGGAGTACCAGGAACATTTTGGACCAGAATTTTACTTCCTACTAGAAGTAAAGAGACCTTATATTTTAGTCTCTTAAAAATACTTGGCAGTTGTCACTGCTTATTACACATCTAGTTCATATGTAGATATCTAAAAAATAGAGCCATCTGAGCTCCATGTTGCACCTTATGAATGGGAATGTGAAATGGTTGGGGCATGGAATCTGTAAACAGCACCTAAGGTAATTCTGGGAGGCAATAAGAGAACCAGTGCTGTGTTTTCTCCATGAATCCTTGATCTGATGCCATTGTAACAGTATCCAAAGATTGGTCTTCAATGAAGATTCACATAAAAGTTGGAAGAGATACCAAGATGGGTATTAGAAAATTTTATCTTCCTGAAAAGGACATACATATTTATAAATAGGTAAAAATCTTTAAAATTTTTCATATTTCTCTACATCTTAAATATCTAGTCTACCTTTCACTTGTCTGTCATTGTGAAGTATTTGAATCCAATTCACATTTATATGACCCTTGCATTTAATAATTTTATTTTGCTGTTTATTATTAAATGACTTATTTCAGCTACATAAAAGTAAACATGAACTTTTGAAACTTGTTAAATAGGTATAAGATCTTTATATAATGCTATATTTTCAGAAAAAAAATAGCTTATGCAAAATTTACTACCAAAAAATAACTAGTCTTCTGGCCATGATGGAGGTGTAGATAGATACACTATGCCTCCACACGTAACAAAAAGAAGGACAACAACAAATTTAAAAACAAAAAAATAATCAGAACTTTCAGAAAATCAAACTGTATGAAAGTCTGAAAACCAAGTAGTTAAAGAAGAAACATTCACCCATACCGGTAGGAGGGTCAGAGAAGAGCAGCCCAGGTGGAGAGGACTTGCGGCAAGGTAGTGGCTAGAGGACCAGGGCAAGCAAAGTGGTGGCTAGGGGACGAGGCAAGGCAGTGGTGGCAGACCTACATTTCTGTGCAGACAAACTGGGAGGAACAACTAGGAGTAAAACAGGCTGCGCAACCCAAGGTTCCAGAGAGAAGAAATAAAGCCTCAAAACCTCTGATTGTAAAAACCTGTGGGGATTGCGGCAGCGGGAGAAACTCCCAGCCTCACAAGAGAGTTCACTGAAGAGACCCACAGGGTCCTAGAACGCACACAAAACCACCCCCCAGGAATCAGCATCAGAAGGGCCCAATTTGCTTACAGGTAGCAGGGGAAGAGACTCAAAGCCAGCTAAGAGCTGAACAGGTGGCATTGCTCCCTCTTGGACCTCTCCCCCACATACAGCACCACAGTGCAGAGACGTGGGTTGCCCCGCCCCAGCAAATACCTAAGGCCCTGCCTCTTAATGTGTAACAGACACGTCAAGACAAAAAAAAATATGGCCCAAATGAAAGAACAGATCAAAGGTCCAAAAACAGAACTAAGCCAGGAAGAGATAGCCAACCTATCAGATGCAGAGTTCAAAACACTGATAATCAGGATGCTCACAGAAATGGATGAGTATGGTCACAAAATACAGGAAGAAGTGAAGGCTATGCAAAGTTAAATAAAGGGAAATATACAGGGAACGAACAGTGAAGAGAAGGAAAATGGGACTTAAATCAACAATTTGAAAAAGAAGGAAGAAATAAACATTCAACCACAACAGAATGAAAAAACAAGAATTCAGAAAAACCAGGAGAGACTTAGAAACTTCTGGGACAACTTTAAATATTCTAATATCTGAATCATAGGGGTGCCAGAAGGAGAAGAGGAAGAGCAAGAAATGGAAAACTTATTTGATCAAATAATGAAGGAGAACTTTCCTAATCTGGCAAAGGAAATAGACTTCCAGGAAGCCCAGGAAGCTCAGAGAGTCCCAAAGAAGTTGGACCCAAGGAGGAACACGCCAAGGCATATCATAATTAAGTTACCCAAGATTAAAGATGAGGAGAGAATTCTAAAAGCTGCAAGAGAAAAGGAGACAGTAACCTACAAAGGAGTTCCCATAAGACTAGCAGCTGATTTCTCAAAAGAAACCTTACAGGCAAGAAGGGGTTGGAAAGAAGTATTTGAAGTCATGAAAGGCAAGCATCTACATCCAAGATCACTCTATCCAGCAAAGCTATCATTTAGAATGGAAGGGCAGATAAAGTGCTCCCCAGATAAGGTCAAGTTAAAGGAGTTCATCATCACCAAGCCCTTATTATGTGAAATGTTAAAGGGACTTATCTAGGAAAAAGAAGAAGATCAAAAACTATGAACAGTAAAATGACAACAAACTCACAACTATCAACAACCAAATCTAAAAAAAAAGTAAAATAAGCAAACAACTAGAACAGAAACAGATTTGCAGAAATAGAGATCACATGGAGGGTTCTCAGTGGGGAGGAGAGAGTGGAGAATTGGGGAGAAGGTACAGGGAATAAGAAGCATGGATGATGGGTACAAAATAGACAGGGGGAGGTTGAAAATAGGATGGGAAACGGGGAAGCCAAAGATCTTATATGTACAACTCATGGACATAAACTAAGGGGAAGAGATGCTAGAGGGAAGGATGGTGTACAGCAGAGGGGGCTAAAGGGGAGAGAAAAATAGGACAACTGTAACAGCATAATCAATAAAATATACTTTTAAAAACTTAGAAATTGAATAATATAGTTTAAATAGATGGATTGGAATTAACAAAACCATATTAAAAATAAGCTCTGGAGACGAATATTATAAAGACCTAACATGGGTATCTACTTGTACTTTTGTTTATGAAGTGACTTAGGTCAGAGATTCTGACTTAAGAAGAGTCAACAGTGGCCAATATGTAGTAATTTGGTATTTCAGAAGTAACTAGATGATTGTTATTGTGTGTCAGATGGGTAGTTAGACTGGACAACCAGCAAACATTTCTAATCCAGAGATCCCAAGCAAAAATTTCTTAAATTTTCACCATGGAACTGAGGCCTCTCAATGTTGTGGACTGTTCAGCCTGATTTCAGGAGTTGTAACCCTCACCCCATGGTGGGCTGTGTAAGAGCCCAAGGGACCCACTTCATCTGGGTCTGTTCTGTCAAGAGGATGTGAGCTACTAAGGAGACAAAGCTTATCTCCCTGGCAGGAGTGCTGCTTCTGCCTCATCCATCTCTGGCCCCAATGCTTGGTTGGCAGTCAATGACGGGTAAGACTCCTCATGGGAGGGGCAACCTAAGCCAGACACGACCACTTGGGAGGCCCTCATGGAAGGACTTGGGGGGGACTGCAGCAAAGAGGGGGTGATGGACCCTCGCCCCCCAGCTATTCTGACATAGCCCGAGTCCTCATTTCCATCTGGGAGATGTCTCCTGCTTCCTAATTGCCTTAAAGCCTGAAACTGTGGGGGTGAGCGGTGCAGCCCTGTGCTGGCCAGGACAGCTCCTTGGGTGATCCGGACATAAGAAAGAATTCCTAAAGCCCTGTGAAACCTGCTTTGCTAAGAGTGCTCTCACTTAAGTGATGTGTCCGAGGAGGAAATGAGTATGTCTCCCAAAGTTTGGCAACTCCCTTTCCTGACAGACATTAACTCAGATTAAGCCCTCAGATTTCTTTGAAATGTTAACCATTGTTTGATCCTTGTTGCCTGACATATCTGTATTCCCGTGTATTTGAGCCCAATAAAAGGCTAGTGAGGATGGGGCTCTGAGTCATTCTCCTCTGAGAGTTTGACCACCTTTCCTCCCCAAGCAGTCATGTCTTGGTAGTTTTTATTTTCATCCCTAACAGAGGGATGGGGCTCTGCGGGCAGAGCCCCCCCACATCTGGCACCCAGGACAGGGGCCCCTGCATCTCAACAACTTCACAAACAAAGTTTCAAATACACCTTACTAGTGATTTATTGTGTGACCTAGACCATGACCTAGATGCTGGAGTGATTCTGGGTCACTATTTTATTAACCTAAGTTGGAATGTTTTAGTGTATATACATATGTGTGCACACATGTGCACATATACTCATACTCATGTGCATGTGTGTGTGGGCAGAATCTGAAAGAGCAAAGCACCTATTACCAATACGAGTGGATAAAATAATAGTTGCCCGTAGTGTTAAAAACAGGTTTGAAGAGATAATATGTGAGGTCTGTCTGGAAAAAGCCCAACCATTGTTCATATAATGAGAACAGTTTACATGATATTGATGTAACCTGGCAACCAGGTTACATCACAAGTCCACAAGGAGAGTGGACTAGAATATGCATGTGTGAACAATGATGACTCCACTGCACTAGTCAGTGGGGGCAGTAGATGCCATTGAGTGAGCATGTGTACTGTGTGGCCATCGCATTCAAAATGACTGAGCAAGTTTAGAGCAACAAGTCTGAATCTAATTTTGCATGAAACTTGAACATTCCTCCACGGAAACTGTTTGGATTATACAGAATGTGATAATTATATACACCCAAGATCACCACCATCCTTACTCAAATTAATTAGACTTTAAAAGGATTTTTACTTAGAGAAAAAAATAGGCTTAGAATAATGCTGTACATACTAATTCCAATAAATCGTTTAGTCATGATAAAAGGCACATCTCAAATCTTTCAAAGACCATAAATGTGTCCTGGCTGCTTTCCAATTTCAAGTAGAATTGTAGGTTAGTATCCATATAAATTTACAGACATTTCAACAGATTTAAATTAAACTTGTAAAAGCTAAATCATACCTCCACACAGAGGAAAAAGCTCTGAAATGTCCCAATAAATAATACTCTGTTTCTAAAATAGGGATTAAAATATTATGATAACCATAAATAAACTTGTTTATCAAAGCTGGCCCTAAACAATTTAGTTAAAAACTACATATAGATGTTGCTTGGGACCCCTGCAGAGAGCAAAATCTGTGAATGCTTCAGTCCCTCATATAAAATGGCAGAGTATTTATATACAATGTACGCAATCCTCCAGTATACTTTAAATCCTGTCTAGATTACTTATAATACCTAATACGATATAAATGTGATATAAATAGTTGTCACACTGTATTGTTTATGTAATAATGGCAAGGAAAAAAGTCTGTACATGTTCAGTATGGAGGCAGCCATTGCAGGCCTACCTACATAGTACACGTCAGCAACAACATTTATTTTATTTAAATATTTTCAATCTGCGTTTGGTTGAATTTGTGGATTCAGAACCCATGGATATGGAGGGCTGACTATATGTTATACTACTACAATGACACATTGGAAGTCACATAGTGAACAAGAGTCTATGACAGTAGTTCCAAATAGCTGACTCAGTCTTTAAAGGCCAAAGAAAATTTCAACTCTATCATCCAAGAACATTTCAATTCCTCCAAGAGATTATCCCTTTTCTGGGTGCACATAACCTTCCAGTTATGGCTTGTAAAATGACTATCCATGACCCTCCTTTTTGTGTCTCCTTCTATGAGACCATAAACTTTCTGAAAGCAGGGGTCATATCTTCTTTATTACTTAAGTCTCCAGAGGGATAGTTTTTGATTTTTACTTTGCCAGTTCTGGCAGACTTTACTTTCCAAAGGCAGCTTCACCAATATATACCCCAGTCCATCAGCTGTCATTACATGTGACATTGAAACTCCTTCAGAGAGTGTCAAATCTTGACCTCTGAGAGACGTGTCTAGGTCTACTCCTATCCCCACTCACCCCTAAGCAAAGTGATTAGAAATTACCTCAATCAGTAGAATAGGGTAGAAGTCTCACATGGGACTTCTGATACTAGACCATAAAAGGCATTGCCTGGGTCTTTCAGATTGCTCCCTGAGTAAGAGGCCTGCATTGAGAGAGCAGAAACACCTTCGCACCCAACCCCCACCCAACAGTAAAAATTGGCCACTTGCATCAGCTACCTTGAAAATGGATCCTCCAACCTCAGCCTAGTCCTCTGACAGCTGTTGTTGCAGCCAACCCCTTGCTGCCTTCTCATGACCTCCCCAGCTGAGCCATTTACAAACTCCTGACTCAAGGAAAACCAAAAGCAATAATAAATTATTCATGTTGTTTAAGCTGCTAAATTTTGGGATAATTTGTTATGAAGGAAAGAATAATAAATACAGTAGTATAACTCTTTAAAAAATAAAACCTAGAAATCCTTAATGTACAAAATAAATTTACTGAACACCACTGGAAATCATAAAGCATTTAGCAAAATACCTTGCAAAGAGCATAGATTATATTTCTTCTCAAATGTTAGAGCACATTTCAAGAATTTTGAAAGTATTTAATTTTGTTATCATTCAAAATTCCTGACTCAAGGAAAACCAAAAGAAATAAATTATTCATATTGTTTAAGCCACTAAATTTCAAGTAACTTACTTTCACATAGAATTCTGGACTTAGAAAAACCACTCTTAGGGCTATTGCATGTCAGAGTAGAAATTATATGGTGAAATATTTTCCTCATTAAAATTGTAGTGAAAGAATATGAAAGGGAAAAAGAATCCTAATGGCCACGAGCTGTAACCACTAACAACTATTTCAGGCTTAAAACAAAACATATAAGGCTTCATGTTTTGTTCTTGTCAATTGCAAGATTCTGAAAGGTGGAGAAAAAGATTTTTATTTTTATTCATAAAGTAACGATAAAGGGTTTTACAGATAAAAATAAGTAAGAGTTCCCTCAATTGAATGTCTGTTACTGACCCTGAGCTGACAAGTAGAGGGGCTTTGCCGAAAGGTGTCTGAGAACAGTACACAGTGTTACCGGTCCCACGGTGATGTGTCTTAGTTATGGTCCCATGGTTCTGTGTCTAAGTTGTCGCTGAGGACAGAGTGCTATTTCCAACAGAAAGTGAGAGAGCCGAAACAGAAGCTGCTTCCCTTCACCGGGCAGTCAAGCAGGGTTAAACCAATCAATAGTACTTCCCTGGCCAGGGACTTTATAACGCAATGCACTTTAACCCGAAGGATTTAGATCTCTTTGTCAATCTCCAGAGAAAGACTGCCATAACCTAAAACATTGCTTGCCTATGTGCCATGACTCAAAGATCTCTATCTTGTTCCACACTCCCTCCACCGGCAGCAATGTGTATATGGGTCCATTATATGGTTTGCTAAATGCCATCTTAATAGAGCAGGCTAGCTCATTCCAGCAAATATTTATCTAGTTCCTGCCATTTCTAGCTATCCTGGGCCACCACAATAATTAAATAGTCTCTTTCTTTAACAGACATTATGGAGAGTGTACCATACATGATGGTGAATAAGAATAAAGGCTCCTGACTTTAAGAAATGTATAGCTTAATAGGAGAGACTGATGTGCCTACAGAAATCTCAAATTACAGTGTGGTAGTAGAGCGATGGAGGCACACGCGTGATGCAGTGGGAGTCCTAGGGATTGCTTCTTGGCTCAGCTGGCTGGAGATGGATGTTGGGAAGAGTCAAGAAAGGTTACCTAGGGGAGAAATATAGCTAAACCTACATCTAACATTCACAGTGAAAAACAGATGTAGAGACACATATACAAGACATGGGAGATGACCAGGGAATTGGGGAGGGAACTGTCAAAGAAGGGACAACTGATGAAACCCGAGTTAGGTTTTAAAGTAGAGGCAGTAGCTTACCACACCAAACAGGCAGAGGAGAGGGAGTGAGGGGTGGGGAAGGCTTTGGGAGGTGAGGAAAATACAGAGGCTTGGAAATATAGCATATTTTAGTACAGAATATTCAGGAAACCATGAGGAGTTTAGAGCTGAGAGCTGTAATGACTGATTTATTCTGCTTACACATTACCTTTCCTGGACAGTCACTAAGTACAAAACAAGAAGCTGGTGTTCTATCTTGGACCTCCTAAATTTTACTCCCTGAACATGGGCAGTATATATAATTGTTTGACCCCAAACAGTGACCCTACAAACTGCTTCCCTTAAAAAAGAAGAAGAAGAAACAGAATGATGATTGCTAGAGCAGTATTTTCACTAACCATTCTGGTTCACCTACATGTTCTTACTAGAATCATCTCTTCTCCTTTACAATGACCTTTGCCTCCAACACAGCAGCAAAGCTTTAAAATAAAACTCGGGAGGTGTGTGGTGTGCAGCTTCTTCCTAATAAGTCAATTTTTTATCATGGGAGGAAAAATGTTATTGTCATAATGAATACAGGAATAAAAATGTGCAGGTTTAGCAGGATCTGTCTATATAAAGAAGCGCTAACATTAGCAGTGCTGTAGCTCGAGTTTTTCCCACCCTTTTCCCTGCGGAAAGAATCTGCAACGCTCTCCCTGTGAAAACACGGGTGTCAAGAAAATCCCATTCACAACACCAACGTGACGGTGGCATTCGCACTCCCATCTACTACTACCATTGAGGATATCTGTAAAGAACACCCATCAAAAACCGGCCACCCACTTCCATACAACCTTAGACAATATTTTCTTTATCTTGTAACTAACTAGATAACCTTTAAAAACATTCAGGGCCAAGTTTTATTTTTCCAACGTCCACAAGATAATCTTTTGGGGAAGAAAAAACTCTGAGGTGGGAAGGGCCTGCCCAGCAGGCTGTGTTATCAGGCCATTTCCATCTCCACGGAGCCTATTAGCTTTTTTCAAAAAGGGGAAAAAGCAACAACAGATCTTCTCTGATTAATGTTGAAGCATTGATTTAATTCTGGTCTGCAGGAAAGGAAGCACAGTGTGGTGGAGAAAGAACTTGAATACTAAGGATGTTTCTGTGAAGAACCTATAGAATAATCCTGGGCAAGTCACCAAGTAGGGAATTGTTTTACATTCCCTTCTGCAAAGTCTGAAAAATCATCTTCTAGAAATATTTGAAGGAATTAAAAAACAAAAATCAGTCATTTCATATTTCCAGCATGTCTTTAAAGAATGTAAACAAAGTTGAAAGATTGAGAGACTATGAAATTTCATATTATATCTGTAAATTATCAATAGGAATAACAATAGCAATAATGAAATTTATCCTTTACTGAGGACTTACAACATTCCAGGCACCAGGCTAAGCACCTTACAAGTGTATTATTTGATTTCATGGTTACGTAACCTCATAGTGTAGAGCTCTACTTATAGATGAGAAAATTAAGGCTTAGTGATGTCAAAAATCATAGGGCTAAGAAGTGGACAGATTAGACTTCAAATTCATGTGTTTGACTAGGAAAACTATAACACCACTTTTGTGTCCAGACAAATCACAATGCTAACCACGTTTGAAGGGAGGATCCTTTCAACTTTCAGCATCTGAGACTGTACGCACAGGTGAAAAGACCCTTCATCTGGGTTCTGATATCTCTGATTAAAATAGACAAGCCTGATGGCTCATTCATCTCCCCCCCACAGCGCAAAGATCTTCAGTTCATTTGGAACAAAGATGAGTCATCCCTTCCATTATACAACACAGGCCTAAGTCCTTTAGGTTTTCATACTATAAAGATCTGGGAACAGCAGCTTTGATCAGACTTGCACATTGATTAGTAACTATCTAAAAGCAATGTGTGAGAGATAAAAATTGTATAACATGGGGGATAAATTGGGAATTAAGATGTTAAATAGATGCCTCCAACTTAGAGTCTCTAGTGACTTCTATACTTGCTATACACTTATCATGTATTTCACAAATGGTATTCTTTAAATCTCAGTTTACTGATAAGAAACTGGGAACAGAGCAGAAGGTATTTAACACCTAATCCAAGTTATTAGAAGTGGAAATCCCTTCTCCCACTACCAATATTTGCCTGTTGTTTCCTGTGTTCAGTGTTCTTTTATCATATGTCAGTGATTTAAAACATACTGTCTTAATGGCTTTGTAAGTCAATCCATCTTGGGGAGAGAATGTGAAGAAGTGGCTGAGGCCGCGTGAGTCTGACTGGCTAGGTCCCCGTCACTGCCCCAGCTCCCCTACGGAAACCCGGGCAGTCACTCCATGGTCCTGACCTGCTACGGCACCTCTCTGAAGTAGGTGACAGCAGTGCCTGAGAGGATTGAATCAAATAATGAACTCAGCACAGTGGCTGGCACAGCAGTGCTCGTAAGTGATTTGTGATTATTATGTGATCCTAAGGTTTAATATCTTCCTCTCCTTGACTCCACAGTATTTATGTTCCTTTTATACTTTTCCTTCTGCACCTTAAGTTTTCAATGGTAAGTAAACTCATTTAGGGTAGGAGTCATGCATTCTATATCAGATAATTCTCTGATATTATCTATTCAATTTAGTGGGTCCTTATATCATCTAGTACACCACTGAGAATCCCTAAAGGGGATGTGTATCCAGCTTAAATACACACATACACACAAACAGAACAGTGACTTGAAATAGGCATTTTCACGTTTTCTCTGTTTCAAATGCTAAAATTTCTTATTTAGGAGTTTAGAAAACAAAATTTGTATCTTAGGAAATAACTTATGATTTGACAGGATGGATCTAAATTCTTCTTGACAATTGTACTGAACATATATTTCATTCATATTTCACTGCATGTAAGAAAAACAAATCTGTAGTCATCCACACAAATGCACAAACACACACCCTTCTGGGACTAGCAGGAGAAACCACCTGTGGTAGGTATAAGATGTGCTGCTCAGGAAGGTTATTTCACTCCTCTAAGTATAAGACTCCTCATAAATAGAGGGGAGGTAATAATAATACATCGACTACCTCAGCCCTGGTGGAAGACTGAGGTAATCCTGTGAAATACTGGGCACCAGTCCTGCTTTATGGTAAAAGATTAATTAACATCATCTCAATATGGGGGCAAGTACAATGATGCCAAGTGAGCTGTTTTATATCCACCTAGGTCTGGATTTTACCCGCTACCAGTGAGTACATTTTCTCTAACCCCAAACTGTACCAAACTGTACCATAAGAGAGCTTAGAAACCCTACCTAAATCAAGGGAATTCAATGTTGTAACAGATCAGTCATACTGAAAGATGGGTACAGTACATTTCACTCAGCCTTTCATACTGAAGGAATCTGTCAGTCTAAGCAGCAATACTGGAAGTAAGTGCACCAGGCCTACACTAGAACAAAAAATGAGACCAAGATCAGGTTCTCACTGGACTTCCCAGGGGCCTCACTTCACACAATGCTTATGGGTCAAGAGGAGAAGTAGCACTCTTAAGAGACTTTCTGGTTATCCTGGCTGAGTGGCTCAACTGGTTGGAGCATTGTCCCACACAGGCTGCTGGTCTGATCCTGGTCAGGACATATACTTAGCTGGTGGGTTCAATTCCTGGGTGGGGCATGTACAGGAGGCAGTTGATCGATGTTTCTGTTCCACATTGATGTCTCTCTCTCTCTCTCTCTCTCTCTCTCTCTCTCTCTCTCTCTCTCTCTCTCTCTCTCTCTCTCTCTCTCCCTCTCTCCCTCTCTCCCTCTCTCTCAAAATCAATACATATATTCTTGAGTGAGGATTTTGAGAAAGAGAGACTATCTGGTTAAAAAATGAAGCTTTATTTCTTTATCGAATAAGCATCACTATATGATATCTCTGGCAGTCTTGTTTTATGTTTTTTGGCAGGATTCATTCTTGACAAAAAAAGTAAGAGTACAATCCTAAGACAACTTACCTGGAGGTACTGATTTACTAACACATTACCTTAAAATGTAGGGGGAAATATGTAAACCCTTCTAAAAGTTAACTTTTATATTAGAAGGCTGTACATTAATTTCTTGCACATCCCAAGACGCTTTTCCATGGATGTACTGGTGACAGAGAAGAGGCTGGGTGTACCAGCAGGTTTAGGGCCACAGAGTACCTGTGCGAGGCAGGGTTCAGAGGGAACTTGGTATGGGGTCTTCGGTACAAAATTTTTATAAATTTTTCACTCAAAAGTGGTGTGTTCAATTTTACTTAAGATTTAGAATGTCTTTCTAAAAACTTTCTGAATTTGGTGTTCTGGTCAGATTTTGGCCACATTTGGCTGGTGGACCCTTATAGTTCCTGTGACACTATGGAGAATTCCCTGGAGAGAATGTGTATACCCTATTTGAGAATTAAAGCTTAAATGACTATAAAATATTTTGTTCATCATAACAAATGTTTCCAATTTAGACTCAGAGACATGGGTAAACAAGCGCAAGTAGAAGTCCATAAAAGGAAGGAGAAAGTTATTTGAAAAATAATGTTAAACTAACATTTTTGCTAAAACCAGCATATCAGTTTGTCCCCAACAGGAGTACTATCTGGCTGGATGTAACTATGGGATGCAACAATCATCTTACTGTCATTCACAAGGTCAAGATTCATAAAAGAAGCAAGTCTTGGGAACTAAGATATTTGCAATGTTTCTTGTTAGAGAGAACACTGTAGATTTTCCTCTGCTCCCTAATGCCTTCCTTCCCCTAAGTTTCTCCATTGTTAAAATAACCCTAATTTTACTCACATGTTCACTCTTCTTCAACATTATTGAGGGTAAGGCCCCCGATTAATTAGCGTGTTGGCATCCCTCTGCTGACACTTATCAATCTGGGGGTGGGCACGCATTACACGTTGTCTGGTGGGGAAAAGCTGCTCTTTCTGCCTTTCCTGAACAGGAAGGCATGAGACTCAGTGGTCATTGGCACTCACCTTGTGGCCATGAGAACAACTGACAAAGGATGCTGCCAATGCTGAGAGAGGCAGACTGAAAGAATCTAGGCTCTTGGTAATATCATTGTACCAATACTTGAAGCTTACTCTATATCTGGAAAATAAAGTCTGTTATTGAATAAGAAGGTTTGAGTGAGGAGGTTGGTCTGGAATTTTCAGTCAAAAGTATTCCTTTTGTTTCGCTGGAGGAAGACTGCACAAGACTCACAAGTTCTGCACTTCATTTAAGAGACCCACACACAATAAGGGTGGGAGTTGGCTGTGGTGAGGTAGTAGCATTATACTTCCAATGCTCCAAACTCTCATTATAATTGGAAGGTGTCATCTATAATCAAATATGCTCATATTTAGTGAAGTTATACTTATGCAAAAATATTTTGATAACTAGAAAAGTGATTATATTTTAGTATGATTTCTTCATAATAAGCAATGGTATTAGGTGTAACATCTTCTGTCTTTGACTGGGTATTCCAAATATGTATATATGGACCTCAAATTGGTAATTGTGCTACAAAAGTCATGAAAAAAAATTTGCTTGAGTTCATTTAAATTGCTGCATTCTCTCAAATGTTACTTAATATTTCAGTTAGAATACAATTTTAATTTATTTAAGAAGTAGAAACAGAAGCAATTCCTTATAAATCTTATTCAAATGTGAGAAGCACTAAAATTAAACATGAAACATATATTTTGTTCCAAAGTAAATATATTTATTATCAAATAAAACACAACCATGAGACTATTTTAAAACTGAACAATATATGATCTCTCCTATAGGAGGAACCTAATGAACAAAACAAACAAATGAGCAAAATAGAACCATGGAAAGAAGCAAAATAGAGCCATGGAAATAAGGAACACACTGACAGCAACTAAAAGGGAGGGGGAGGGGGATAAGAGGGAGAGAAGGGGAAGGGTCTGATCAATGAACAGGTATAAATAACCCAGGGACATGGACAGCAGGGTGGGGCTGACTGTGGTGGGCAGGGGAGAGCAACGGGGGGAAATTTGGACAACTAATAAAACAATTAAAAAACCGAGCAACATGATATATGCTATAACTTCAA
Organism: Glossophaga mutica; assembly: GCA_039655065.1. Classification (NCBI taxonomy): domain Eukaryota; kingdom Metazoa; phylum Chordata; class Mammalia; order Chiroptera; family Phyllostomidae; genus Glossophaga; species Glossophaga mutica. The sequence continues at coordinate 144,018,845 of CM077307.1, forward strand.
AGGCTAGGTCCTGTTCTTTTTCTTTTATAAACACAATTTCATCCTAATCTAAAATCTGAAATAAATTACCAGAGAACAGAATTGCATGTCTTGAAATTTCACCTCCCTTTGTTGGATTTCATTTCTACGAAACACAGAGCATGCGTTACTGTGACAGCTATTGGAAACCTTACACTCAGATCAAACTAACAGTGATGAAATGATCAAGTAACGGTTTATTACACAAACTGGACTTCTGTTGAACAAGAGAAGTTAAACAGGATAGAGAATTAAAAGGCTTAAAGTTATCTAATACACCAAAGTAATCTGTGTCCATGATAATCTCTGAAGGAAACATCGATAACTTTCCTGCTGAAGTCAAGGGCAAGATCTGGAACTCATCGCTGACAGTCCACAGTCCAGGCTTCCAAATCATCTTGTAGCATGGCCTCTGATAAACTGCACTGCAATTGTTTACTTGCCTGTGGTTCTCATTTCCTTAACTCCTTAAGATGAGGAACTTTCATATTTGGGTTTATGACATAGAGTAAACTGTCTGGCACAAAGTACATGCTCAAAAAATGAATTAAAAATGAGCAAATAAAAATTCAGGATTGTACAGAGTCACTAAAGCTCTTATCAAGGGTAAGGCTATTTCTCTTCCTTGCCTGTTTTATATGATTTGCTCTTTCCAAATGAAATTAACTCTGGGATTTTCAATCTGGCTTCCAGGAGCTCATGGGTAATCACAGAGGTGATTATAGTATGCTCAATACTTCAAAAAGCCTGTCAGAAGCTGCATATTTACTCTCAATTAAATATCCCATTTTGACTTATATATCTTATGACTTTGCTTTAGGCTGGAATTGTATTAATTGAGCATAAAACTCAAGCCACGCTGCTCAGAAGTCCTGAATAACAGTTACATACATCAGCGATCTTCAGCCTTTTTCATCTTATGGGGCATACAAACTAATTCCCAAAATTCTGTAGCACACCAAAAAATATATCTTTTGCTAACCTGACCAAAAAATTGGTATAGGTTTAATTGATTTCAAATTAAAAATAATAGTAGTAGTAATAGTAATTACCTAGCTTTTTTGTTCCACGGGGACTTTTAAAAACATCAAGTGCCTACACTTGTATATAAGGATTTCTCATACAAGAATTAACCCATCACACACAGACTTATTATGTGATGTGACCAATAAGAAGCAACTCTATTACACCACCTATATATCTATGGTTCAAGACAGGGCATTCACACTGGATGGCTATTGTTGTGTTTGCTTGTTGTCATTTTTTATCTGACAGTCTAAGGAAAAGAGGTGAGTGCCCCTGACTAAACAGTGAGGTATTGCATATTTTAAAAATTCTTGCCCTGGCTGGTGTAGCTCAGTGGATTGAGCGCGGGCCTGCGAACCGAAGGATCTCGGTTCGATTCCCAGTCAGGGCACATGCCTGGGTTGCCAGACCAGTTCCCGGCAGGGGACATACAAGAGGCAACTGCACATTGATGTTTCTCTCCCTCTCTCCTTCCCTTCCCCTCTAAAGATAAATAAATAAAATCTAAAAGGAAAAAAAAAAAAGTACTTAAAAAAATCTTAAAAAAAAAATTCTTGCAGCACACCAGTTGAAAATCACTGATATTTTATTTCTTTGATTTTTATTGTATTTTTCTCATTATAATTTAGTCCCTTTACAACCCCCTCCCCCTGCAATCACCACACCATTGTCCTTGTCCATGAGTCCTTTTTCCTTTTTGCTCAATTCCTCTACATCCTAATATCCCCCACCCCTTAGCTGTCATCCTGTTCTCTATGGGTCTGGATCTATTTTGCTTGTTAATTCAGCTTGTACATTAGATTCCCCTTATATGGTATTTGTCTTTCTCTGACTGGCTTATTGCACTTAGCATAATGTTCTTCAGGTCCACCCATACTGTCACAAAGTGTAAAATTTTCTTCTTTTTTATGGCTGAGTAGTATTCCATTTTGTAACTATCCCATTGTTGTTTTATATACTCATATACTGATGGATACTTAGGCTGCTTCCGTATCTTGTGATTGTAAATAATGCTGCAATGAATATAGAGGTACTTATGCTCTTTCAAATTAGTATTTTGGGTTCCTTCAGATATATTCCCAGAAGTGGGATTGCGGGGTCAAAAAGCAGATCCATTTTTAATTTTTTGAGTTATCTCCATACAGCTTTCCACAGTGGCTGCTCAAATCTGCACTCCCACTCACAGTGCAAAGGAGTTCCCCTTTCTCCACATCCTCGCCAGCACTTGTTTGTTGATTTATTAATGATAGCCATTCTAACAGGTGTAAGGTGATATCTCATTGTATATCTTTAGTATATTTTATTGATTATGCTATTACAATTGTCCCATTTTTCCTCTCCTTTATTCCCCTCCACCCTGCACCATCCCTCCCACCCACATTCCCCACCCTTAGTTCATGTCCATGGGTCATACATGTAAGTCCTTCGGCTTTTCCATGTCCCATACTATTCTTAACCTCCCCCTGTCTATTTCACACCTACCAATTACGCTTCTTATTCCCTGTACCTTCCCCCCCATTCTTCCCCTCCCCCTCCCCACTGATAAACTTCCATGTGATCTCTGTTTCTGTGATTCTGTTCCTATTCTGTTTGCTTAGTTTATTTTTTGTTTTTTAGGTTCAGTTGTTGATAGTTGTGAGTTTGTCGTCATTTTACTGTTCATTGTTTTTGAACTTCTTTTTCTTAGATAAGTCTCTTTAACATTTTATATAACAAGGGCTTAGTGATGATAAACTCCCTTAACTTTACCTTATTGGGAAGCACTTTATCTACCCTTTCATTCTAAATGATAGCTTTTCTGGAGAGAATAATCTTGGACGTAGGTCCTTGTCTTTCATGACTTCAAATACTTCTTTCCAACCCCTTCTTGCCTACAAGGTTACTTTTGAGAAATCAGCTGATAGCCTTATGGGAACACATTTGTAGGTAACTGTCTCCTTTTTCCTTGCTCCTTTTAAGGTTCTCTCCTTATCTTTAATCCTAGGTAACTTAATTATGATATGTCTTGGTGTGTTTCTTCTTGGATCCAACTTCTTTGGGACTCTGAACATCCTGGACTTGTATGTGTAGTTCCTTCAGCAGATTGGGGAAGTTTTCCTTCATTATTTGTTCAAATAAGTTTACAATTTCTTGCTCCTCCTCTTCTCCTTCTGGTACCCCTATGATTCAGATGTTGGAACATTTAAAGTTGTCCCAGAGGTTACTCAGCCTCTCTTCATTTTTTGAATTCTTGTTTCTTCATTCTGTTCTGGTTTATTTCTTCCTTTTATTCCAAATTGTTGATTTGAGTCCCCATTTTCTTCTTTTCACTGTTGGTTCCCTATATATTTTCCTTTATTTCACTTTGTATAGCCTTAATTTCTTCCTTTATTTTGTGACCATACCAATCATTTCTGTGATTACCAGTGTTTTGAACTCTGCAATCAGATAGGTTGACTATCTCCTTGCCTCTTAATTCTTTATCTAGAGTTTTGATCTGTTCTTTCCTGTGGGCCATATTTCTTTGTCTTGACATACCTGTTATGTTGTAAGGGGTGGAGCCTTAGGTATTCATCAAGGCAGGGCAACCCACTTTGCTGCATTGTGGTGCTATATGCTGGGGAGGTGTCAGAGAAGGAACAATGCCACTTGCTGGCTTGCTCCGCTCTCGTCCTCCTTTCCATCACTTCCCTCACTTCCCATAATTGGATTTTGCCCTTTCAGGTGCTGATTCCTAGATGAGTTGGCTTGTATACATTCTAGGATCCTGTGGGCCCTTCCAACAGACTCTCCTGTCAGACTGGGAGTTTCTCCTGCTGCTACACCCCCCACAGGTTTTTACATTCAGAGATTCTGAGGCTTTAGTTCCCTGTGCTGGAAACCTGGGTCGCACAATCGGTCTCGCTCCCCAGTTGTTCCTCCCAGCTTATCTGCACATGAATGTGGAACCACCTAGTCTGCCGGGCACTGCCTTGTTATGATGCCACCCTGGCTTCCTGTCTCATCCTCTCCTACCAGTCTGGACGAATGTTTCTTCTTTAACTCCTTGGTTGTACGACTTCCATACAGTTTGATTTTTCCAGAAGTTCTGGTTGTTTTTTAGTTTAAATGGGTTGTTATTCTTCATTTGGTCATGCGAGGAAGTGAAGCATATCTACCTATACCTCCATCTTGGCAGGAACTACTGGCTTCTTCATTGTGGTTTTAATTTGTATTTCTCTGATGATTCATGATCTTGAGCAATTTTCATATTTCTATTGGCCATCTGTATGTCCTCTTTGAAGAAGTATCTATTCAAGTCCTTTGCCTATGTTTTAATGGGGTTGGGTTGTTTGGGGTTTTTGGTGTTGAGTTTGTAAGTTCTTTATAAATTTTAACCCCTTATCAGATATATTGGCAAATATGTTCTCCTACTCTGTGGGTTGTCTTTTTATTTTGTTGATGTTTTCCTTTGCTGTGCAAAAAATATTTAGTGTAAAGTAGTCTCATTTGTTTATTTTTTCTTTGATTTCCCTTGCCTGGAGAGATATATCTGAAAAAAATATCGCTATAAGCAATGTCCAAGATTTTTCTGCCTGTGTTTTCTATAATTCTTATGAGTTTGAGTCTCACAAGTCTTTCATCCATTTTGAATTTAATCTTGTGTGTGGTTAAGAAGGTGATCTAGTTTCACTTTTCTGCATGTATATGTCCAATTTTCCCAACACCATTTATTGAATAAACTATGTTTAGTCCATTGTATGTGCTTGCTTCCTATGTAGAATATTAACTATACAAATGTGGGGTTTTATTTCTGGTTTTTAGTTTGTTTCATTGATCTACATGCCTGTTTTTATGCCAGTACCATGCTGTTTTGATTACTATGTCTTATAATGTAGTTTGATATTAAGTAGCATTAACCCTCCTACTTTACTCTTCTTTCTCAGAATGGCTGTTGCTATGTGATGTCTTTTGTGATTCCATATAAATTTTTGAAATATTTGTTCTAGTTCTGTATAATACATCATTGGAATCTTGATAGGAACTGCACTGAATCTGTAAATTGCTCTTGGTAGTATGGGAATTTTAATAATGTTAATTCTTTTCTATCCAAGAACATGGATGTGCTTCCACTTATTTGTATCTTCTCAATTCCTTTCTTCAGTGTCTTATAATTTTCTGAGTACAGGTTTTTTATACCCTTGGTTAGGTTTCTTCTTAGGTATTTTATTCTTTTTGAAGCAATTGTGAATGGGATTGTTTTCTTAATTTCCTTTTCTGTTAGTTCCCTATTAGTGAATAACAATGCAATTGATTTCTGGATATTAATTTTGTATCCTGCTACTTGCCAAATTCATTTATCAGTTCCAGTAGTTTCCTGATGGAATCTTTGGGGTTCTGTATGTACAGTATCATGTCATCTTCAAATAAAGACAGTTTTACTTTCCAATTTAGATGCCTTTTATTTCTTCTTCTTGTCTGATTATGGTGGCTAGGACTCCTAATATTATGTTGTATAAGAGAGGTAAAAGCTGATGTCCCTGTCTTTTTACTGCTCTTAAGTAGAGTACTTGTAATGTTTGCCCATTAAGTATGATGCTGGCAGTGGGTTTGCCATATATCACCCTTATTATGCTTAGTATGTTCCCTCTATTCCCACTTTGCTCAGATTTTTTATCATAAATGGGTGTTGCATTTTATTAAATGCTTTTTCTGTGTCTGTCAATATGATTATGTGGTTTCATCCTTTATTTTGTTTATGTGGTGAATCACATTTATTGATTTGTGATGTATAAACTTTGCATTCCCAGAATAAATCCCACTTGATTATGGTGTATAACCTTTTTGATATATTGTTGTATTTGGTTTGCTAATATTTTGTTGAGGATTTTAGCACCTGTGTTTATCAGGAAAGGTGATGTAATTTTTTCCCTTTTTTTCTTTTAGTATCTTTATCTGATGCTGGAATTAGAATAATACTGGCCTCAGAAAATGAGCTTCAGAGCTTTCCTTCTTCCTGAATTGTTTGAAATAGTTTGAGAAGGAAAGGTGTTATTTCCTCTCAGAATGTTTGGTAAAATTCACCTGTGAAGCCACCCAGGCAAGGGCTTTTGTTTTTTGGGAGTTTATTGATTACTACACTTCAATTCCACTAGCTAATATTTGTCTATGCAGAGTCTCTGATTCTTCCTGATTTAGTTTTAGAAGGTTGTATGTTTCCAGGAGGCAATAATATTTTAATAAATGGGATCTATATAGTGGGAGAAGATAGTAAAAATATTCTGTAGTAATAAAGAGATTTGAAAGCATTGGCTTACTGTTCAAGTCAGCAATGAGTTTGCTAACAGGTATACAATAATGTATAAAATAAAATAATTTAGTATCTGTCTTATTTGAAAACTTTATATTGTATAATTTCATATATTTAGAGTTTCTATCTTAGATCCCACACCCATGGTTGCTCTTTCTGGTTAAATTCCACCAAAACTACTAATTATTATAATTTTTAAGACATCAAAAGGAATGCTCAGAAAGGTAGACAATAAGTGTACCTATTAGTCTGTAACAAATTATTAAAATGAAAATGAAAATAAACAGACTTGTTACTTGCATGTGTATATACATTTACAAGCAAATTGAAGAAATTCTAGTGTTGTTATTGTGCATGAATTTTGTAGACTAATTAGCATGAAATGCAACTTGCACTAATTCACTAGGGGCAAAGGGAGCATGAAATTATCTTTACTTGTTAATTTATCATTTTTTAGTAAATTGCTCATATTGAGTATTTTTCCCAGTGGTAATAATACTCCCTTGTCATAAGAAGAGAGTCTAGGCAGTAACATCATGAACTTCCTCTTTAATATACCATTTTATATTACATTTCAAAGATGGTTTAAAAAATGAGGACAGCTTGTACCCGCATCACTCATTAGATCTCTCTCCTCCTAGTATGACATCATCTCTGTAGTCATCTTGTAAATTACCATTCATATGCTTTTGACCTCAATTGACTGTGCTAGACTCATTACCTAAGCAGAGCATTTGAGATTTGAAAAGATTTATGTTGTACTTGAGTTTTCTGAATTCAAGCCCTGAGTGGGTCCATGAGGTAAAAATGTTCAACACACTCAAATGTATTGCCTGCAAACATTATCTAGGCGTTTCCTATTAGTACCAAAAAAAAAAAAAAAAAAAAAGCCCTGGCTGGTGTAGCTCAGTGGATTGAGCGCGGGCCTGCGAACTGAAAGATCGCGGTTCGATTCCCAGTCAGGGCACATGCCTGGGTTGCCAGGCCAGTTCCCGGCAGGGGACATACAAGAGGCAACCGCACATTGATGTTTCTCTCCCTCTCTCCTTCCCTTCCCCTCTAAAGATAAATAAATAAAATCTAAAAAAGGAAAAAAAAATGCTTTCTTAAAAAAAAAAAAAAAAAAAGCCTCTACCAGTCAATTCCCACTGAGTTGCTAGGTATTGTGCTAGGTATTGTGGAAGACACACTTAGCTACTCATGAGAAATACTTTACTGGCAATGAAAGACTTGGGCTTCAATTTGGCTCCATCGTACCTGGAAAAAGACACAACTCTGCTTTTTTGTTTGTTTGTTTTGGCTGAAACAACCAGAAATGGCTTTGTTAATCGAGGGCCGACCTTATACTAAGATGCTAGGTAGAAGTAGCATATATTCCCAACATAAATTTTTATAAAATTATTACATGTAAAGCATTAATAACTATAAACTATAAACTATATATGCATATTTTATAAAATATAAGATATCATTATTGTCTATTGTTAAGCAAATATGCAGGTAAAATACCTACTGACCTAAGTATTACAAATTACTAAATATGATTTTTATACCAAACAATTATATAAAATAAAAATAGTAGGAACTGCTATCACCATGTTTTTACTTAGGCTACCAATTTCATAAACACATTAGGCAGGCAAAACTGTGGAATGCCTGCTGTACTCAGCACCCCATTCTAACAGATATAACCACGTGCAGGTGACAGCACAGATGACAGGTCGGTGCGATAGCATCTGGTCTAACAGCAGCCACTCTATAGGAGCAGCTAGGAAGGACAATAGATTATATGGGAGAGATATTTTCCTCTCCCCAGAGCATGAACTGGAGATCACAGAATCAAGTTAGAGGATTGGGGGCGGGGGTGCAAGGGGAAAAAAAGATATGCAAGAAAGAGCACAGACAACATGAATAACTGGCTCATGTTGCTGGAAAAGATTCTGAGGCTGAGGAAGTAAACCAGGAGCATGGAAACTCGTGCTGCTGTGAATTTGGGGCAAATGTTAAACCAGCATGTACTTCAGTCTCTTTCGAAGTCCAACGGTACAGCAGTGTCCCTTTCGCCTATGAAGTCCCATTTAGCCCCTATCCCTGGATTCCCATGTACCATGGCTATAGGGTCATGCTTATTGTCTTTTTTATTTCCATCCATATGATTTTTCATGGATAATCCCCTCCCAACTTTTAATCAAAGGACTCACTATTCCTGTAACCCAAAGGAATCTAACGCAGCTGATTCCATAAATTTTTTAACACCTTTTTTTCTGTGTAAGCCAAAGCTGTATTGCTTTAGGGTAAGAAGTGATAAGTATAACTGTATCTTTTTTGGTCATGCAAGGCTATTTTGATTCTCCAACTTTATTACTTGTTATATTATCTGAGACATTTTATAATTTATTGCATAATAGAAATAAAATCTATTTTTATTTTACCTTAGTGATAGCAAAGTACAAAAATTACTAGCATAAAAAATTAAACCTGTATATGATACAGTAAAATTTAAATAGAACAAAAAAATATCCAACCAGATGTGATGATGCAGGACTTTGATATAGACATAGAAAGCACCCAGGACATTTTGAATTTACGAGTTCCTGAAGACAAGTTCCTGATCCTTACTCTAACTTTTTATTTCACTAAAATATAGTCCTGTTTTTCCAAGTTTTAATTTTGTGTCACTTGGAAAGTATGGTCACATCTTGTCCTTTCTTTGCTATCTCTCCGTCTAAAAAGGTGAAAAGAATTGAAATATTTTTCTTAATCTCTTAAAACCTTTCTCTGTAGGATTGTTTTTCTAATCCTAAAATGATAATCCTTTTGTAAGGTGGGTTGGACACAACTGTCCCTTATGGTACACATCCATAAAGCCTCCCCTCTCCATTTTCTAGTGCTTGTCCTACAAATAAATCACTGTTAGGATTCCTTGCCTTATTGCAGGATGAGATATGGCATTACCATCATGCTGGGATTTAAGATTAAGGCAGGAAGTGTCCCCAGACTACAAATATGGCATCCATATGCTGATTTTTCTCTGGTCTCTAATACCTGACACTCCACCCTTGGAACACCCTTGTTCCTGTCAGTCATTGTACACTGTTTACTTTTGAACATCAAGTTCCAGGAGCAGAAATACAACACATTAAATCACTTAAGTTATAACACAATACAAAATGAGTTGTAGACACCTTTAATCTATTGTGAAGTTTGAGACACTGTCTAGGGAATGCAAGACAAGGTGGGAGGACACTGAGGTGTCAGATGTAAGCAGGAGCCCCACATGGGGGTGAGAAGGAAAGGGCAAGAAAGCAAGCTTTACCTCTATGTGCTCTGCCTGTGCTACATACAGGCTGTGCTTAGCCACAGATGAAAAAAGTAGTTTTCTGTCGACTTTCAATATATTAGATCTCGAAAGAATAACTTGGCTTCCTTTTCCTAATACAATCCAAAGATATAGACATTTAAGAAAATTGTTCATTGAAATGTGTACCTGCCCTTTAAAAAATTGGTAGATTTACTGTTTATACAATCCTTTGCAATGTATCTCTCAATTAGTCATCTTTTCTAGATCCCCTTACTTCCTTAATTGACTCCAAAGCAATTCAAACATAAGAAGATGTATTTGAGGCAGTACACTGTGATTATAAAATATGGATACTTTATGGAAATTAGTCTGGGTTTCCACCAAATTCATGGAGAGAGACTCTTTGGACGAATGGATATATAGAATCTGCTCATAGAAAAAGGTTCTCAGGTGCCTTTTTTACAATCAACAACCTGCATGCAGGTCTATGTAAGATGGAGAGTCAATTTCTGGGAACTTTAGTTTTCAACCTTTTTAATGAAGGTAAGATAGTACCACCAGCCAACTCATCAGATTGTCTTATTCACCACTTTTCAGACATGTTTTTAATGTGACTTCAGACCCTTTCCTTGGTTTTCTATTGACTATAATGGCATTAAATTTTTTTTTTCAAAAGAAAACAATTCAGCTCATTTTCCAAGTATCTCAGTGCACAGTTAGGTATTATCTAAAGTTAGACAGCTTTAATGAAATGGTAACACATGTACTAGTTTGGCTCACAAGTGATTTGTTTAAGCAATTTCTTTTTCTAGCATAGTATTATGCCTGGTTCATGACCTGAAAGAGACCTGAAAATGCATATCCAAATGGCTTTGTCTTTGCATATTCATGGATGTTTAAAATGCATTATTATAGTAGCAAGTAATTTGAAATGAAATAAACATTTGGGAACTTGTAGGCATACAAATCATGAGTAAAAGTACAATGTTAACACAGATAAAACAGAAAAGGGAGATGATTTTAAAAGATTAAATGATTAAAATGAATTTGGTAAAGTCAAAATCCTGCTCATCAGTTAAGTACAATCAATTTTCAGAACAACCTCTTAAAAGCACATGGTTACGAGTTATGGACATGTAAGAGTAGCTCAAGCTATCAGTAGAAAATATCAGAAAGGAATAAGCTCTTTTCCTTAGAATTTCTCAGTATACAAAAATGATTTTAACTGGAAACAGTAAAATGAAGACTCATGCTAAACATAAGGCTGAGGCAGAGTGAACTGGCAAGAATTTCAAAAAGTCAATAGAAAATTTCCCTAAGACTGTTTCTCCTATAAAATTGTTGTAAAGCTGAGCTCTGTTAGTAGAGGCTTTTATTCCATTTGAAAGTAAATAAAGCATTTCCACATACTGCTGATATAAGTGTAAGCTGGTGCAACCTCTGTGGCAGATAAAAGCCTTAAACATGTGGTAATTCCTTGGCTCAGCAAGACTTCTAGAAATTTATCCTTAGGAAATACTCACAGATAAAAAGATATTATGTGGCAAGAATACTACTGACAATATTTTAAATTAGTAAAAATACTGGAAAAAAATTCTAAATGTTCAATAATAAAACATTACTTAACCATAGTACATCCATCACAGGTAATTCTATATAGCCCTTAGAATGATGATTCAAGATACTTAATTACACGGGAAGATGCAGTTATATATTTTAGATGGAAAAATCATTTTATAAAGCCATATGTGCATATAATGAACCCATTATATGGAAATGAACATATACATAAACATATACATATATATAGGAAAAGGCTTGAATGGGTGTACAACAAAATGTTTACAGCAGCCATCTACAGGTGTTAGTGTCTTGTGGGATTTTTATTTATTTTCCTTTTATTTTCTAAATTTTCTACAATGAATGTTAATGCTTTTCCAATAAAAATTCAAATTATTTTATAAATATGAAAAAGTCAGAAAAGGGCTGGAGTCTCAGAAGATATATTGCAAATTACATGGTTTCTCAAATAAACGTTTTAAGATGAATTATACTCTATTTATCCTTCTTTTTTCCAAAACATATAAACACTTTTACACTTTCTGATGAACCCCTCTAGAGGACAATTTGAAAACACACAGCTCTCCTGGCATGGATTACAAGATGCCCCACAACTGTGAGTCAGACTGACATCTGGCCTTTCAAAGCACACACTTCATGAACTCCGACAACTCACTTGTGCCTTTTGTAAGTGAAGAATAACAAATAAACTGTATTTCTCATATATTTCAAGATGAAGGCTTCTGAATGTTTTACATAAAAAACAGAATTTAAAATTAAACTTGTGGCAAAATTTAGGACTTTTTATAGGAACTACATTCCCCCAATTTAATAAATAGCAACATGTGCCGAAGAAACAGGTATATGCTATGCAGGGCTTTCAAGACTTGGCCTACTATTGAGTTGGTCATTTCTCAAGGCGATCATATTCCGTTTTTAAAATTATTATTTCCCAAGACAAACCTAGCATTGTCCTAGATATCTTTGCGGCCAGTCTGTGAAAATCATTTTATAAGAGAGGAGCAAGAACCAAATTCTGTACTGTATTAAATGTTTCAACCTCAGGTCATATCTCTGAATGTACATTCTAATTGAATCATAGCATCACTAATTAGGTATCTTGAAGATCCTCAGATTTGTCTGACATGATGAAGCTCAATAGAAGCTAATGATAACTTCCTTAGAATCAGGGAAGCAATATTCTTCACTACACAGTTACCTCGAGTGGCGATGCTGTATATAAGGATGTCATCATACATCATCCAAGGGGGTGCTGCCAGGTGAGAATGTGAGCACTGGCTGATGGCCCCTGACCTCTGTACTTAGTAGTGAACTCACAACTAAGTAGGTGGCTTATTTCCACTTCCTGTTGGACTCTGCCTTAGTGTAGCTCCACCCTGCCCTATAAAACCCTGTGATTTTTACTTATTTATTTTTTGTGTGTCTAAGCTTATTCATTTGTTTTGACCACATCCTCCCAACCAATGGCCCAAAGTGTCCTATTCTCCTCCATCCTCACCACAACCTTGCTTTCTGCCCCCAAGTGCCCACAGTAACTGTGTTTGCTTACTGATGTTGAAAGTAAATGATGTCTCTCTCAGTGAAATGACAAACAAATGAAGTCTTCTGTGTCAGGTATGACTGTGATGGCAGCAGCTGCAGAAAACAGATTGGGGGAAGGATTTTGAGCCTGAGGTCTTAATGAAACCAGAAGCCACGGTCACTTGGCAGTGTGCAGGAAGAGAGATGTGGCAGCCTATGGTGTTTCTTCTTTGTCCCATTGCAGACGATTCAGTCTCTGGTTCTGCACCAGAATTTAATATAATTTGGAAAAAATTTCTATTTCAGTTACACTGCAATTTCTCTCTGATTGGATTTTTATCCAATATTTCCTTTGATCTAACAATATTTCTTCCTACTTTATTTCAAATATACCTTGACTATATTATGGGTTAAATATTGGGAAATATAACTGCCATTTATAACATCATTTCAGTGGAGAAATGCATTTGAAACTTCAAGTAACTAACTTCTACAAATAAATTCATGGAGCTTAATCCATAAACAGAGGCCTGCACCCACTCCTTCTATAGCTAGCCATAGTTTTAGGCAAATATTAACTACCCAGTTATCCTTGCTGAATAACATTGAATTAAATGGAAGTTGGATGTTCCTTTAAAATAATGTGCTACAGACATTTCTGTTGTTCTAGGGAAATTCTTTTGTTTTGTCATTCCAGTTTCAAGCAGTCTCAAATCAAATCCTGACTTCTTAAAAGTACCTGACAGTTCACTCTAAGTTTCCATGCTATTTTGGAAGAGGAAGAGGAAGAGGAAGAGGAAAGGAAAGGAAAGGAAAGGAAAGGAAAGGAAAGGAAAGGAAAGGAAAGGAAAGGGAACAGTCGTTAATGTAATGTCCACAGAGAAAGGTAAGCAGTTCTGAGGAGTAAGTTGTTCAGTAAAAGCTGGATGTTCATTTGTTGACGACAGAAACCAGAATTGGCTAAAGATATGACTGGGTGAGACCCAGGGCAGAAGCAAGGGTGAGCGAGCCTTATAAGCCCATCTTTGCAAGGGCAGCACATCTTTTCTGTTTTCTTGCTCTTGTTTGTTGCTGAAATTCCTACCTCTTTTTCTTTCTTTTCTGTCCCTTCGCACTTCTTTCTTTTCGCTTCTTTCTTCCTAATATTTTCTGCTATTTCCTCCTTTCTCTTTCCTTTTTATCCTCCTTCTTCCTTTGCCCCCTGCTTCTCATCTATCACTTCTTCCATTTCTTGTCTTTCATATCCCTCACCCTCATCCATCATGGACCCTTCTCTGTCTTGTACTCAATCTGAAATATGTTTATGCTCCATAAAGTGCAGCCTGCTGTGAATAAAGGCAAGCAAAGCAGAACACTGTAACTCCTGGTATAAAATACTGCTGAGAAGCTGTATAACCAGAGACCAAAGAGATCAAAAAGAAAATCTCTACCCAACCTAACAAAACTGCGTTTATGTTATATCACGATTCTCAAAATTTGAACTTTGAACACATTTTGCATTTATATATACCTTTCATGCTCCTTCTATTTATTTCCTCAAAACCCTCTACTACTTGCATAATTTCAAACCCGAGTCAGCCCCTGGCTTCTCCAACATATCCTTCACCTAAAATCCACTCTGAAGTCCAGCTTTAACCTGCTGGCTTGGTTTTCTGTTCAGTTACATACAAGGCCATACCTATCCACACCTGTCATGAAAGCACCCTGGATCCAAAGCCTATTTTCAAAGTATCATTACAAGGACAAACAGCAACCCTTCAATTCATGTCAGACTAGGGACTCTGCAATCTGCCTATACACGTTTTAACTTTAATAATTGACCTGAAAGTTGTATAATGATTGCTTTTGCTAAGAAATTTTTTCAAAAGCATCATGGCCATGGTTCCTATTTCTTTTTTTAAAATGTATTTTATTGATTATGCTATTACAGTTGTCCCATTTTCCCCCTTCATTCACACTCCACCATGCACACTCCCTCCCACCTACATTCCCCCACTTTAGTTCATGAAAATGGGTCATAAGTTCTTTAGCTTCTACATTTCCCACACTATTCTTGCCCTCCCCCTGTCTATTTTCTACCTGCCATCTATGCTACTTATTCTCTGTACCTTTCCCCCTTTCTCCTCCTCCCATTCCCCTGTTGCTAACCCTCCATGTGATCTCCATTTCTGTGTTTCTGTTCCTATTCTAGGTGTTTGCTTAGTTTACTTTTGTTTTAGGTGTGATTGTTAATAACTGTGAGTTTGCTGTCTTTTTACCGTTCGTATTTTTTATCTTCTTTTTCTTAGATAAGTCCCTTTAACATTTCATATAATAAGGGCTTGGTGATGATGAACTCCTTGAACTTGACCTTATCTGAGAAGCACTTTATCTGCCCTTCCATTCTAAATGACAGCTTTGCTGGATAGAGCAATTTTGGATGTAGGTCCTTGCCTTTCATGACTTGGAATACTTCTATCCAGCATCTTATTGCCTGGAAGGGCTCTTTTGAGAAATCAGCTGACAGTCTGATGAGAACTCCTTTGTAAATGACTGTCCCCTTATCTCCAGCTGCTTTTAGAATTCTCTCCTTCATTTTAATCTTGGCTAATGTAATTATGATGTGCCTTCGTGTGTTCCTCCTCAGGTCCAACTTCTTTGGGATTCTCTGAGCTTCCTGGACTTCCTTGAAGTCTATTTCCTTTGCCAGATTGGAGAAGTTATCCTTTATTATCTGTTCAAATAACTTTTCCACTTGTTGCTCTTCCTCTTCTCCTTCTGGTACCCCTATAATTCGGATGTCGGAATGTTTAAAGATGTCCTGGATGTTCCTAAGCCTCTCCTCAGTTTTTTGAATTCTTGTTTCTTCATTCTTTTCTGTTTGGTTGGTTGTTTCTTCCTTCTGGTCCACACCGTTGATTTGAGTTGCAGTTTTCTTCCCATCACTATTGGTTCCCTGTGTGTTTTCCTTTATTTCACTTAGCAAAGCCTTCATTTGTTCATCTAATTTGCTACCAAAATCAATCAATTCTGTGAGCATCCTGATCACCAGTGCTTTGAACTGTGCATCTGATAGGTTGGCTAACTCTTGTTTGCTTAAAAGTATTGGCTCTGGTGATTTGATTTGTTCTTTCATTTGAGCCATTTTCTTTTCTTTTCTTTTCTTTTCTTTTTTTGGTCTGGTCGTGCCTGTTATGTGTAAGGGGCAGAGCCTTAGGTGTTCACTAGGGTGGGGCAACCCAGTTGCAGAGTTGTGACACTGCATGTGGGGGTGGGGTCAGAGAGGGAACAATGGCGCTTACTCTGCTCTCTCTCGGATTCCATTCCCCTTTGTGAGGCTGGGAGTCTCTCCCGTCTCCTCAACCCCCACAAGTGTTTTCAAATGGTGCTTTTAGGCTTTATTTCCCAGTGCTGGGGCCCTGGGTTGCGCAGTCTGTCTCACTGCCCATTTTTGCCTGGTTTATCTGCACACGGATATGTGGCTGTGGTCAGCCGCCTTGCATGCCTCGCTGGGTCTGCTTGTTGCCTCCCTGAAGCAGGGTGTGCCAACCATCACCTGCGTGTCCAGGACCACTAGCCACTGCTTTTTCCTCCTGTGATCCCTCTTTTCGCCAGCCACTGACTCTGCCCCTCTTATAAGTCTGGGTGAATCGTTGTCTGACTTTCATACAATTCAATTTTCTATCTGTTCTGATTGTTTTTTTTTTGTTTGTTTGTTTCTAAATTTTTGTTGTCCTTAATTTTGGTTGTGAGAGGAGGCACAGTGTGTCCACCTACGCCTCCATCTTGGCCAGAAGTCTGGTTCCTACTTCTATTACGATGATTTAGTAAGATACACTCTTACATATCAGAAAAGAAAAATGATGCTTAGAATGTTCTAAACATCATGAAATTCTTGCCTTACTGAGTGTTTCATTATAACTTTTTTCAATGTAATTTTTTTTGCCAGATGTAATTTTTTAGAATAGAGCAGTTGGTCAATTTTATGTGGCATATACTGGTAGAGGTTATTTTTTATAGGGCTCAAGAGATAAGAAAAATAAGTCAAATTCTTGTAACAAGAAGTAGATGATTCATCTTTTAATAGATGATAAAAATACTACTCTTACAACATACGTATACCGTGTGCTTGCCAAGGCAACTGCTACTGTAGAAATAAGAGAAAGTGCACTGATTTCCATTGGCTGACAGTGCTATCAATTTTTATTTCTTGCTTATTCCTCAGAAAAGCAGAGAAGAGTTCAAAAAGTGCTTCTGCTTCTGCGTTGGATGGTTTGGGCACTTCACAGAGCACATTTGAACAGACAGGATCTTGAGAAATTATTTAGATCAAAGCTACTCAAGTGAAGCTCATTACTATCAACAACAGCATTAACTAGAAATTTATTAGAAATTCAGGTTCTTGGGCCCATCTCAGATCTACTGAATCAGAAATGATGAAGGTGAGGCCAAAAATATGTGTTTTCAGTCTGTAACTTTGAAGTGCACTAGAGTTAGAAAACCACTGTGTACTCGCTGGCCTTTTCTCCTGCTTTCTTTGAACAGTTCCCCATGAATTGGGCATGATTTTTCTGGGGTACAAGTTCAATACTATAATCCCAAATCAGATTGACTTGTTTGTTGTTCCACAGAGATTGTGGGATAATTTACCATTCTGCAATGTCTCTGGATGAAAATAACTTAACACCAGTATATGAATACCTGATACTTATTAACAAAAGGTTTTTAAAAATTTTACTTATTTTCTATTAATAGCAACAGAAATGATTTAGTGATTGAAAAAATAACAGTTAATAATAACTGTCATTTTGGTAAAAAGAGCAATTTGGAATTCCCCCAGGGATTCTGGTTAAAAATATTGAAGGCAGTATTTTCATACAGATATCTAAGAATCATATAAAAATTTTGACAGCTTGAATAAATAGCAAAATATTTTGATAAGTAATATTTTAGAAACATTTAAAAATTTGGTTTTATTCTTAGATTCCAAGGCCTGGGAAAATCTCCTTTTATACAACATGGCAAAAATAACAGAACAAAAATATGTAAACATGGCAAACACAGTCAAAGAGCTTACAAGCTACAGAACACTGATGAACTAAAATATTGCCACTCCAGACAGAGGTTTTAAATTTGAATGGATTAAGAAAACTAGAGGGCAATAACATTTTGCTAACGCTAAGTGGGCATGTGTGTGTGTGTACCTTAACTGAAAAGGCCAATGTCTAGATATCATATCTGTGTAAAACTCTCCTCTTAAACCACCTGTTACACACCCTCATCCCCTCTTCCTCAATGCCCCTCTAATGAAGGCCCCTCTAGTCACAAGGTTTCTGTGTGAGCTGGTTTAATTCCCATCCCCTTGTCAGTTCTGTGAAAACAAAAACTGGTTCTCCTTTCCTTCTTTCCTCTCTTCTGGCCAATGCAGCAGATTTCACGAATGTGTGGGAGTTTATAGAAGACTTAACAAGATAAAAGTTGGTCCTTAGAAACTGATTAGTTGTGTTGGGGACAAAGAAGCAAAAGCTTGGCTTGACTGAAAAGAGGCTGTGGAAGAGATGGAGCAAGGAGACCACTGAAATGCAGTGGGACAGGGAGGCTGAGAAAGGAGGCATTTCTACTCTAGGCTTATAAATTACTGATCTCTTCATTCATTCATTCACTGTTAATACATGTTCATTGAGTGTCTACTGTATCCCAGACAGTCTCTTCCCTCATGTGTTTTATATTCCGAAGAAAGCGGTGCTTCAGTTTAGATCTGAACGGTGGCAGAAAGGGCCAGCCGAGCAAAGATGGTGAGGGTGACAGTGTGTATGTTAGGCGGGGCAGTCAGGAGTTGCTGCGAGCTCAAGCACCTGAAGGGTTTATGACTTTTTGTGTTAGCAGTGGGGAGAGGAAGGGTGACACAATTGGTTTGTTTGAAAAAGAGCCCTGAGTAGGATTTTTTTTAAATGGATTTGGGCAGGGCAGGGCTGGAATCTTAGGGAGTAATTAGAGGGCTGATACAATGGTGTAGGCACAAGGCAACAAGTTACTGAGAGCAAGGGAAAAGTAAGGGATCCACAGGGAGAGACCTACTGAAGCACCACTCAGAACTGGCTCTCATTTTCTGTCCTCCACCGCTGTGAGCTCTAATACCTGTCAGTGGGAGCGTGTTCAGTGATATGTTTGAGGAGCAGGGAAAGTACCTATACTTCAGCACTCTTTTACTTTTAAAAACCCAGGGAAAGTGCTAGAATGCTTTTATGCAAGAAAAGGGGATGATCATTCATGCTTAGTAGTCCAGAGAGCAGACCTGTTCCAAGCTGTTTTCACGAAATGCACTTTCTCTCCTGGAACTTCTGTGAGTTTAGGTAACATTTTCTGTGTTGTTATGTTTCCCCTGAAAAAATTTTTTTTCAAAACATTGCAAGGTAGGTCTAGAAAAGAGCAACAAACCATTTCAAAAACCTTCCAAAATAGATCATATATATTTCCATATTTGTTCATTCTATTTTAATGGACTTAATGAATATCCCGTCATTCTGAGAAGGTTGGTCTTTCCTTTCATTAATATTTCATGTGACAAAATGTTTACCACAGGAATATTTATTTGAGGGCATGCTGGAATTTATTAGAGCACCTTGTTCAGCCTAAGTGTTCAGTAAATATTTGTTGGTGATTATAATTACAATTCATGACAACCACGACCTTTTTATAGTCCCTCTTTAGGAGCATATATCAAATGCACATAGTGAGCCGCATTGACAAGCTAAAGGCATACTGAAACCAGCCAGTTCAAAATATACTTCTTACTTAGTTTAAGAAAATACATTTTTGGCCATCTCATTTAACTTTTCCATACACGTCAACCTAACCACCGAGGTTATTTTTCTAGAGCTAGGTTATGTTTCTTTAGGTTCTCAGTTAGATAGTACAAATTCTGTGAGATGCATATGCAGTATTCATTCTTATATTGTTCATTTTCTTATAATGTTTTAGGGTAGAGAAAACTATTTTCATGAGCAAAACAATAAATGAGGTGAACACATTTGTTTCCATGAAAGCCTGCCAGTATAAATTTTTTTTTTTTTTACCATTTCTTAACTTCCATGCAGTAATTCTAACATTTTTAGAGAATACAGGTTTTTAACTTCTAGAGAAGACTGCATTCATGCCCAAATGAGAAAGCCCTGGAAAAGCTATTCTTTTAACTCACATTAGAGTCAGTAAGTAGAGACTTACGTTGATGATAAAGTTTTATGCTGAAAGTAATTTCTGCTTTCACTCTAGCCAATCTTTTCTTGTCCATATAGCAAGAAAAAAAATAGTAACCTCTTTTTTTAAAGACAAAGCTAGAAAACTTAAAATGTATCTTACAAGCTCTCTGGAGTAATTACTTGGATATCTCATTCCTATTAATGTAATAATTTGCAGGGTATTAATAAAAATTGCAAAATGTAGTCTTGCCCCAGAAATCTATTTACCACCATGTTTCCTAATCTTCAGAAATGTGTGTCTGGAGAGACAGAAGGAGTCAGAGAACTGCCAGCCCTCGTATCTAGACCCATGCCGGTAAACCAATAACTCTCTTATCATTTATAGTGCTGTCACTTGAAAAATATGCAAGTTGACTTAAAAACTGAAATAAGGTCAATAGTGGCATTTCAACTTTTTACCAGTCTTCCCAAGTAATTTAAAGTATGAATAGTAAAATAAATTGAGAATTTACAGACTATTATATTTCACACAAGCATCTGAGTCCGTAATAGAAACACATAATCATATGCCTATTCAGCTGCCTTGGGCCACGTGTCCTTAGGCAATCCCAGAAACGGAGGCGCTGGCTGCAGCTACCTAGTGCAAGGCGATGACTCCTGATATATCACAGGAGAAGAGACTCGAGCAGCTTTCACAGGTTATGGGGTGCCTCATCCAAACCAGTGCTTTGCAAATGGTATCACCCCACTTTATTCTCTAAAACCAAAGGAAAAAGAACATCCTTTTTCAAGGATGCTCAAACTCTTGTCAAATGCAGAAATATGTGTCATTTTAATCATCATCATTATTATTATAACAATAAACTCTAATATTCATGGACCTCTTACTATGTGCTTAGCACTGTGCTAAGTGCTTTATATGCAGTAATTCATTTAATCCTCACTCTAACTATTGCTGTTACTATTCCCATATCACAAATGAGAAAACTAAAATTTAGCAAAGTTAAAGCACTTTCTCTAGATTCTCACCAAGCTGGCAACTATTAGAGCTTGAATTTGAACTTGGGTTATCTAATTCTAGAAGTCTGCACTTTTAACCGATGCTTAACTAAATAAGTTCAGTGCAGACTATTATGAAGCAAAGTCAGCTTCTTGCCTCAATTATTATAATCTAGATATTTCCCACAGTAGAGAGGTAAAAAGGTAATTATAGCTGTGTTATGCATAAACCTATCGCATCATAATAATATTTTATTTGGTAATGGAATGCTCACAGAAAAAAGCCATTCTATATCAGCATATTCAGGAAAGTCTAATGTGCTTGTGCTTTCTTATATAAAAATATACTGGTCAGGAGTCATTACTCCCTAAAGAAACTTGTGCAATATGGTTCCATGTTAAAAGGCAAGGAGTGCTGGACAGACCTGAATCTCAGTCCCACCCCTGTCAATTAGCACTGTCTGACAATGGCGGAGGGTTTTTTCCTTTCTTTGTTTTATTGTTAACATCACCATACATCCATTTTTCCATAAGTAAATAACATAAAAAGAGAGTTCACTACCTAGAGGTTCTGTGGAGATGATGAGATCATGTATATAAGATGCTTATGTCAGTACCGATCACATAGTAACTGGTCAATAAATACTTGTAAATAATTTTTTAAAGAACATTAAAATAACAACAGTAATATCCACTTGTCAGAAACAGTGTAGAGAAGATGCAAGTTTAGTGTACAGGAGCTTTTGGAAGTAAGAAGAAAGATGTCCCTTCAGAAAATTCTACCTGAAGTAGTTCAGGATTCAAACTAATACCACCGCATCTGTTGTGCTTTTAGGAAAATACTACTTAACCTTAGCTTTTAAAAAGCTCATATATTTAAGTGTGTTTTTTTCTGTAAACCCTTAGAAGATTCAGGTCTTAAAATATTATATTCCATTGATTCAGTGAATGATATGTATAAGACTTAGCATACCTTTTTTAAAAAAAGATTTTATTTATTTATTTTTAGAAATGGGGGAGGGAGGGAGACAGAGAGGGAGAGAAACATCAGTCAGTTGCCTCTCATACACACTCTGACCAGGGATGAAAACCATAACCCAGACATTGTGCCCTGACTGAGAATCGAACCACCAACTCTTCACTTGGCAGGGCCATAGCTATCCGACTGAGCCACACTGCTCAAGGTAAGACTTAGCATACTTCCTGGCCCACAGCCCTCAGAAAATATTAGATGGTGTTACTTATAAGTAGCAGTTGTAGATCTTTTCACTGTTATCTTTTTCTGCCTGTGTTTTCTTTGCTGTCTTGAGGCACGAAAATGAGAGCTACACAATTGCCTAGAAAGGTAAGCCCTTGGGCCTGGCAAGACTGGAGAATCAGTTTCAGGGACAGACAGTTTTGTTTTTTCACAATCTAGAGAGCAAACTCATGTCAAACTGCAGATAGAAGCTCTTTTCACATTTACACCAGGGTGAGAAAAAGGAGTGATTGGCCACACTTAACTCGAGTTGACTTTTTCAGGGTGAGAGCTCTGTTTCATTTAACATTGACTCCAAAACTTCTTTCAATAATGTAGAAAAGCATAGCTGTCACTGACTTCAGGACTGGCAAGCAAAGCAGACATTCTCTTTTTTCAGCTAGGTTCATCTCCGGATGAATTAAGTTAATCACAACTGAGGGTAGGAAGGTGGTGATTATATGATCTTGCACTTTTTAATATGGCAGCTTCACAAAGCTATCGAGTGCTTGAAATGAGGCTGGTGCCATTGAGATGTGCAGTAAGTACAAAACATACACCGAATTTCAAAGACTTGGTTGGAAAAACAGAATGCAATGTGATGGGAAATTTTCTAAGAGTCTCCATATTGTGGTTCACTAATATTTATACTGCATATTTTTAATCAAGATAGGATTAGGTTACCCAAGCCCAAAGACAGAAGTCACTGCATGAACTCTCTAGGTAACAAGTATGGTTAACAGTTAATGTGTGCTTCCTGTGTGCCAAGCACTGAGCAAATGTGTCCTCTATTCCTTCATTTAATTTTGTTCTGTAAAAAGTTACACTGTTAACGCCACTTTACAGATGAGTGAACTGAGCCTCATTCAACTTAAGTAACTCGTTTAAGATTATGCAGCTGAAGCCTGGTTATGTCAAAATCTGTTTGACTTGGAAGACTGCACTAATACTAACTTATTTTCACAGCCTCTCGATGAATCATTTATTAATAAGCACTGAATGATACCATATGTACCAAAAAAGTTAAACAGAATGGTTTTTATAATCCCTGTAAATTTCTCTGGGGTTAAAAGAACATCATCTTCCAGATAAAAAATTCTTCTGAAACATTTGACTTATCTGTTTTCCCAGAAAATGCAGTCAAGTTGAGATCAAGTGAACTGTGTTGTGTGTGTGTGTGTTTTTTCTGTTAAACAAGGTGAGTCAAATTGTACCTGTAGGTACTTAGATTTCAATTACATTTGATTTGTTGTTAAATCACTTATGCCACTTATGTCATCTAACTGAACCTATTAGATGAAAAGTCAAAGTACTGAAGGATATAATGGTGATTGATAAATATATTTTGCCTTACATTTTATTTCTAAAACTATTTATGCTTGTATGTTAGAAGAGCAGCTTTCTTTTTCAGCTTGGCAAAATGCACAAAGCCATAGTTAGTTGAACACTTATTTCATCTTATGAGAGGGTGCTGATTAGGGAGATGGTCAACACATTTTGGTACGGAGATGCCTGGGAGATAAATCTTAGAGTGCTACTTGAACTCTATCCTCAGTTCAAAACTACTAAAAATGGATATTGTCTGATAACTACGAGTAAACCATTTTATGTGCCTGAAATAGTGGCATTAAATTGATGGTAGCTCATAGAACAGGAAGGAAGGAGAAACAACAGCACTGTCAAGCCAACAATATCACAAAATAGGCTGGAAATTGTTAACAAGGTCAAAGAAATATGTTTTCTGTTTCTTTCTTCTGGGGATGTACGAAATAGTCCAAATATGTCATTTTGTTTATCTGTCCACGCTTTCCCTGAAGGGATGGCGCTCAGTAGTGACTCCCACTCAGCCAGAGAGGAAACGGAAGCAGAAACAAGTTCACTGACTCAGCCTGAGTCCCGCAGTTTGCTCTGGCTGTGGACGCACTCAGGAGCTCCTTCAAGGGAACAGGTGGGCCAAGTGAATGCAAAGTCATATAGAAAGTTTTCAAGGAAGAAAATTCAGAATTCACAGGACTTTGGTAGAAACTAGTATCAATACTGTGTATTTTTAACCAGATTGTCGCAAACTTCCATAGTACATAAAGAAGAAATGACAAGGGTCATGCTTCAGTTACCCAGCAGCTCTGCATGCAGTGTTATTACAGAAATAATTGAACTGCTATGGAAAATGTACTGACGTAGACAAAATGAAAGCAAATCAACAATGTAGGTCTTCTCTCAATAAAGTGAATAGAAGAAACTGAAGCTCAGATTCTAAGCAATTTGTCGTTTAAGCAAGATGGCCTCTAATTAAAAATATGTCAAGCTAAGCAAAAAGAAGGAACTTGTACAAAATATTCAAGAATTTTAGCTTCTTAAACATAATATATGCAAGCTTTCCCTTCATTCAGAGATTTTTACAAAAGAAAATTTTTAATAAAAGTAATCTTTAAATCCTCCCATCTGGTGCCAATTAGTCTCTTTCATTGGAATTTTCCTCTGATTTCCCTCCTCTTCATTCAGGTGCCCAACTTCGTCACTCTTCACAGGACTCCAGCCCACCTTTATCTGACTGGCTTCATTATTTCCATAGCACCGATGCTCTTTACTATATATTGGTTTCAATCCTTATTCTTATGTAATCTTAAAAACTCACCTATATTGTAAAAAATGTGATACAGAATGCTGGTCAATATCCATCAGGTCCTTGGCTGACAACTTGACACTGTACTAAAGGTTCTATATGTATCATCTCACTTAATCCTTATGATAACCCACTGAAGTAGGCACATTTATTGGCCCTAGTACATACCTAGAAAAGTAAGAAACTTTCCCAAATGTTAATGGCATCCTAGCTTTAGAAAGTTACACTGGAAAACAATGGACTGCTAGGTTAAGAAACAAATTTCCATATTTCTACTCACCTAACAGATATTCCCTGAATGCCTACCACACCCCAGTCTCTGAATGAGAGCCTAAGGACATATCAGTAAGTACATTGTAATTCCGATTTCCAAAGTGTTCCCATTCTAATGGAGAATATGGCCAGGCAAGCAAACAATTGTAAATAACTCTATCAAATAACCCACAGTAAAGCACAAATGCGGTATGACAGTGAAAAGAAGGGAGGGATTACCTCAGAGAGGGATTAGGAGGGGATGTTTGGACTTGCCAGTGGAATGGTTAGGCAGGAAGAAGAATGGCAGGTACAGAGGCCAATGAGAGAAGACAGCAAGTTCATTGGAGAGGGTGGATCAAGTGTGCTGGGGAGACGGAGGCATCAGTTCATGAAGACCCTGGCATAATCAGGCTAAAACATTCAACTTTATTCTGTAGGAAATAAGGAGACATTGATAGATTATCAAGCAACAGGGAACTACCGATGAGGAGCATGGTGACAGGAGTGACAATATTCAGAATGAAAGCCAGGTTATTCTCGACTTTTCTCTTCCCATGAACTTCTCATCATTCATCCTCCTTATCCTTGAGTTTGCCCTGCCCAGGCTTCCGCATTACCCTACCTCTTTACTCCCTTATTTCATATGCTGGCTGCTGTTTTCTCTCAACCACTTCAACACATCACCAGTTTATCCTGTTTAGGACTTTTTATGCTTAGTTAATGACATTCACACACTCTGAGGGCCAAGATTGTCTGCATGTGATCTAGAATAACATGATCAAAGATAAATAAGAAGTAGACCCCATCTTTCCAATAACATGTGGGAGTCACTCATTTTTTTTAAAGCAGGTATTGGTGATTGTTTACGTTTTCTCTCTTAAATACCAAATTATTTTAAGCATGTGTGACTCTCAATTGATTTTTAAACATCTGTGGCATGTGGGTCGTAACAGCAGAAAGAGTCCTTATAAAAATTAAACATACACACATCATATACAGAAGAATTCCATCGGTACTTGGGCATATAGTTGGTGCTCAGAAAAAATGTAAGTTGAATCTGAATCTGAAGTCTAGTTTGGCTAGTAAAATTTCAACCCCATTGGTTCCTGCAGAGCGGGGATAGGGAAAGGAAATTATCTTCTTGGACACAAAGGGAAATTTCAATGTCCAGAAAATTACATCCCACAGGCAGACTCCTACCAACTGACCCTGACCATGCAGATCACCGGCTCCTCCACCTGGGGCTACAGATTGTGTGTGGGAAGATTTCTCGGCTGTCAGATAAACCCAGGAGCACATTTTATGTACCCAGCTCAAAAGATGTTCGACTACCCACTCATTTCTGTACTAGTTCCCAAGCTCCACACAGAATTTTTTAAAAAGCCATGTCATGTGTCGATGGCTGCTGCTTAAAGTTTTCTGTAAAATGTCTTAAGAAAGACAATTTTGAAATGTATTAATATTTAAAACTAGAGTGTCTGAAATTTGAGGCATCACAAATCATTTTGGTCCAACTTTGTCATTTGAGAGAACAGAACAGCCCATACATGATCTAAGAACTCTTTACTCATTAAAGTAATAAAACCACATATTTGTCAACTTTAAGATTGTAGACACAGTTTTCATTTGATTCTTAATTAATTCTCTAATTTTTGCTCATCCATCAAAATATCATTCTCACAAGTATTCTTACACATTAGTTCTGAGACTCTGCATATACTTTACCCACAAACATATTTGACTAAGGTTCCTAATAATAATCTGTTTTAGATTTTCTTGTGTGGGTTTAAAATGAGGCTAATTTCAAAGTTCTTTGACAATATAGACAAGCTATTGCTACTCCATCCTTCTGTTAGACAGCAGGTGTTCTGTGAATGCTACTGGTTAGTATTTTCATCGATTCTCTTGCTTGACATCATCTATTCCTAATAAGAAGGGAAAACACAATTGTAACAGAATTGGGGGCAAAATATAAAATTAAGTATGATATGAATAGGCTACAAAACCCTGAAGATACAGATCAAATGAAGAAAAATGAGTTACCCAAAGAGGACCTACTCATCTCTATACATAATTTTATTCCTGCTCCCCCTTGACTAAAATTCTCATCTTCAATTAATTGTATAGCTTTTTATGAAATATCTATGCTTAACTATTCTGATATTTAATCTCTTTTAACATCACACATTCATGCAAGACTTCTAGGCATTGTAAATAGACTAGAAATTGACCCACAACTGAATAGTACCTCTGCCACATACTTGCTGTGAGACCTTACATAGTTACTTAGATAATCCAAGTTACTTAGATAACCTGAGCTGTATTTTTCACAGGGTTACTCAAAGATCAAATGAGATGGACAGTGCCTTGCTCCAGTTCAAAATGCTGGAAGAACAACTCAAATACATGCATATTTGAGAGACACTGTGGGTTGATCCCAGGGTTCCCAACCACCATAATAAGGTGAATATCATGCTAAAGTGGTTCGTAATCTTTATGCTGGTGGAAGGTCTTGCCTTCAATTTGTAAAAAATGCAACACCTTAAAGTGTAAAAATGTGGGGCACAATAAAACATGATATGCTTGTAAAGTTGCAATTACTGATTAAGATGTCTCACCCTCTCATAAAAATACTGTGATCGTACATTCTTTTTTAAAAGAATTTTTATCAGTTATATCCTTTGAAACAAACTTGTTCAGAGTACAGTTTATGTTAGAGCAATAAATGACACCTTTTGTATTTTCTCATTTGCCCAATGTATAGCCAGCATATCCAATCACCTTTCACATGAACTATTATAAAACTTACACATTTACAATTCCAAAGTGCAGTCCATTAAATTTTACAACACACTAAAATTGTGAACCTGCAGATGGCCAATGACCATTTCTTCTTTTGTCTCTCATTAAGAACTCTAAAGAAATAAATCACTCATTTCCTTCCATTAAAAACGTTCTGATATCTGCAGAGTATTTTGGAAGAACATGTCAGAAAGTTAAGAGATGACTACTCATTTCTCCCAATCAATTTGAATAGTAGTACACAGTTCCACTGCAAACTATTCTATATAGTAACCTATTTTGAAAACCATAATCCATACAAGTTAATACTTATTTGATTGATTTTTCTAGTAATCAGACACACTTTAGACAATGTTTTGAGTAGAAACCAACTCAATCAAGCCCACAAATGCGAGACCAATGGACACAATGAAGTGCAGAACTTGATGATGACCCACCATCTGCTCTTCCAATAAGAACCTAAGTGGCTCTGACTCGGGCAGTGTAAGGTTTCTAAATATGGTGCAAAGTCCACAAATTCAGTCCCCACAAGAAAAGCTGATGGGCAGCTCAGAAATATAATCCCACCTTTTACATCAATGACTTATTTTTCTTAGGTGAATGTTTACTGTCTTTTATGATTAATGTGTACTGCTTTTTGTCAACTGTCAGCAGATGACTAGGCTCCCGTGCAATATACCACCAAGATGGAAAGTAACAGAATTTAGTATTGTAATTCAAACAGCTTTTAAAAAGAATTGATCTAATGTGTATTTAATCATCCACATAATTGCTACTGTATTGCTTGGTAATTGGGTGTGAATGATAAGTGGTTCATGTAAATGAGCACATTCCAACTATTATTACCAATATGAAAAAAATATTTGTAGCCTTACAATTCACAAACTGCGTTCACATACATTATCTCACTTAATTAATTTCACCTTTCTTTTCTTTTCCTGACCAGTTCAACATTTCAAGGGTCAGCTGGAGGGAAAGCAGAGAGAATGTGGTGAGTGAACAGAGGGACTCAGAGTCCCTGAGGGAAGTGGCATTGAGGGAGGTTTGAGAACTATACCAACCTGGGTTCAAGTCCAGACTCTACCATGGTTTTGCTCTGTGATCTTACACAATGTCCTGAAACTTCCTTAATCAGAATCTTCTCATGTGTCAAAGGAGGGCAAGGGACAGCTTGCCCTGGGTCAAGAAAGACCGGACCTAATTCTACGACTTTCCGTGCCCCTTACCCCTTACCAGTTGCTATGAGGATTGAACATATGCAATGGGCCTAAACAGTACCTAAGCTGGGATCAGGAACACGCTTTGCTTGCCTTTCCATCTCAATCTTTAACACATGTGAAAAACAAAAACAAAACACTCCTTTCTCATACTGAAAGGCTTGAGGAAGTTGTTCTCATTGTTCCATGTTCATTTCCCTGAGGCATCAGGACACATAGACGAAGTATAATGAGGTCTAGCCTTTCTTGACCTAGGCAGACCTAGGGCAGGCTTACCCTCTGTAGTGAATATTGTATTTATCGAAATAAAAGTGAAAAATTCGATGGAATAAAACTCTTGGTAGGAATAAAAAGAGAGAAAGAGAGAGATGGAGCTGTATCAGAATCTTCACTCTCCCAGGAAGTGGGCCAGATGTATTGACTCCAGAGTCCAGTAAGCTCTCTCTTGTAGGACCCATGTGACATCGTAGGTCTGAGGTCATGGCCTTTTCCCCCAAACATTACTTAAGTTTAGACTTTGCTGAAGATGCCACAAATTATCATTTAATCTGGAGCATAAGTTCTATGGAAGAATGTTCTATATCACTTAGAAACAAACCCCACCCACGAACCCCACAGAATCACTAAACATATAACGCACCACAACTGATGGGGAACTATTCTTGCCTCTAAGTATTTTTTCCATGTCAATGAGGAATAATGATATCAGCCAATGTCTCCCAAGACTATGACAGAGCTAAACTGAAATAATAAAATGCTGTAATTACCAAATGTTAAAGCAATGCCACTAGATAACATCACCTACAAATTAAACTTCACCACATGGCCTTCAGATTAGTCGCATACTGAAAAACTTGGCATCACATTCCATAAAACAATATGGTTTTAGAACGGAGAAAAATGTGTGTCCCATCATTTAGGGACTTCCAACAGTCTACTGGTGAAAGTTAATTCATCAGATATGGATCTATAAATTAGTTAAGGTATATATTTATACACACTCATGCACATATATCCATCCCCAACTTTGCCTACGTATGTTTCTATATCTCTACACAGTTACAGTTCCAACATAATCCTTCAGGCAAGTTTTATACCAGCTGTTTCTATCATTCTTCTTCCTCCACCTATTGCCTCATTTGGCATAAAATTTTTCACCTCATCTCAGAGTGATCATTAGTCAGACTGACAATCTTCATAAAATGACTGTTTTTACCCCCCAAGGACTTCTGGGTCATCCTGGTAGTGAGTTGGCTGCCACCCAATTCTGGAGCAACTTGTCATAGCCCAGACTTCCTAACTAGACACAGTCCTGCCATAACCATTAACTGGAATACTTCTGTAAAAAAATGTTTAGCGAGAGTTTTGTAGCTTATATTTTACAGTGATTTTCCCACTCCTTCATCATGGTTGCTGATAAATGACCATATTCCAAAAGAGATAAAGGGAATATTTACAGCTTGGCTTTCAGTGCTGAAAGGTAGGTGTTCATGTCATTGCTAACAGACCTAGAGAATATCAGGAAGAGGGCTCACCCAGACCTGTGTAATTTTCAAGAGCACCTCTGTTTCTGGTGGGATCCAAGTACTGGTGTTGTGGGCAGATTTTCATCCTCTCTTGCCTGATGATACGAAGAACAAGAGTAAAACAGAACAGGTGACAAAATAGACAGATGAAGCAAATTCAGTTGATTGGATATAAATTTTGCGATGCTAATGATTTTTAAAAACTCTCAATGAGGCAGCAGTTCACTATAATTTATGGAGATCTGAAGTACAGGCCCTTTAATCCCAAGCTCCTATGTTTCTCCCAGAATGAGCCGGTGAATGCTTCCTAACCTGTTACACACAAATGCCAAGCACCACCAATGTCCCCCTAGATGCAATTTGATAATGTAAAATACTAAATGAAATAACAGAACAGTTACATTGACTAAGATAAGCCATCTAGGTGTTAAGAGACGTATTAGGATGTGACTTCATTCAGTAAATACTTTTTGAGAACATGTTACACTGATGGACACAGAGATGAGACAAATTCTGGTCTCTAGAAACTTAGCATTGAGCATGGGCTATGAGCCTTGAGCTGAGTAATTACAAGTCAAGACAATATATAGTAAGCACTTTCTTGAAAGGTACAAAGAACAGTTAAAAGTTGAAAAAAATAGCTGTCTTTGGCTGAAGTAAATCAGGAAGGCTTCATGAAGGAGGGACCTTTTGAGCTAGACCTTGGGAGATGGTTAAGCTACTGGAAAAGCTGCTTCATATGCTCTCCACCCCCCTTTTCTTCACCCCCAGGACTGCTTTCAGATTCACACTCTGTTTCCTCCTGTCTGAGGTCTTCTGCATAGGAAACAGTCTTCCCTTCTCTTCATTAGCACCTACTGATTATTCCTCAAGGGAGCCTTCTGCCCCCACCCCTGATGAAACTTCCTTTTCCCTGATATCACAGCACCTTGCACATGTCCTTCACAGCATCAACCATGGTTTGTCATTTGGCATCCACTTGGGTGACTTTTAAAATGAAGAATTAACTCCCCTTCTAGACTACCAGTTCCACAGCAGAGAACCCTGCCTCCATTGTTCAATGTGTCCTTACTCCTAGCTCATTGCATACTGAAAAAGCACTCGGTCTTGGTACTTAGCCCAGGGACTAAGAGGCTACAGATAACAACACTGAACAAAAGTGTTAAACAGAAGTATACAGGTAAAAACACTGAAGACTGAACAGGAATGAGTTATACTTTATAGCTAAAGGTACAAATGGAGGAGGATCAATGAGAAATTAGCCAAATCAGGTAGTTTGGGGACACACTGTTGAGTCTGAAATCTTATTCATCCTTCCATGACATTTTTCTGAAATGCACCAATCAGAAGGAATGCATCATTCCTTCTAAGTATTTTCTGCCTCTCTGGGAAATGACTTACGCTTACTTTGTACCACATTAAGTTGTATGGGGACAGAAAAACTTATGTTCATATCACACAGCCCAAAGAACAATCTCATAGTAATTTTTTAATGTGTATTGAATTGATTTTGTTGAGTAGAACATGAAGATACCTGAACAGGTAAGAGGTGTGTTCCAAGTGGAAAGTTAAACCAATGGAAGTTTATGGACAAGATTAGTATTGAGAAAACATTTGTACTTGTTACTAAACCACTGTCTCTCAGCTCTAAACCCATCCTCTGTCCTGTTCCCTGATGCTGACCCTATGGTTCAGCAAACCACT
Organism: Glossophaga mutica; assembly: GCA_039655065.1. Lineage (NCBI taxonomy): Eukaryota > Metazoa > Chordata > Mammalia > Chiroptera > Phyllostomidae > Glossophaga > Glossophaga mutica. The sequence goes on from CM077307.1 coordinate 144,051,102, forward strand.
TCTCCTTTGCCAGCCTGATGCTTATTTAGGATCTGTCAGGGAGACCCCAGGGGTAGGCCAGGTGAATCTTTCTGCTCATCTGCCTTTTTGGACTGCACTGCCCCTCAGTGGCCCCTCACCCTGGCCAGCAGCAGTAGGTTTTACTTTCCAGCTTTCTCCTACCTTCCCAAACGAGCCTCCTCATACTTTCAGCACCAGCAGCAGCTGGTGTTGTCCCCATCGCAGAGGTCTCAGATCTTCAAAGAAGCCCAATGGCACCCTCTCCTCAAAAGACTGGGTCCCTGCTCTGTGAGACCCCCCTCGCCCACCTTTTACTTTCCTCTATACTCAGCCCAAATTGTGTATGTACCTGATTCTTGCAGTTATTAGCTTTGTGCTAATCCACTTCTCCCTTCCCAGCCCTCCCCTCATCCTGTCTGAACAATTCCTATAGTAAATCACCTCTGTTACAATAACTCGTAGGGTCTGGTCTTCTGACCAGACACTGGCACAGTATTAATGGTTAAAGCACAGTAAGGAGGCTAATGCAATAATTCAGGAACACAAGGCAGTAAGCCACTGAACTCAGTGGATGAGAATAAGAATGAAAATACATTAACAATAGTAGCAGCGAATGCTTATGGAGCAGTGGCCCACATGCTTTGTATAAAACATGAAATTTAATCATTGCTGCATTTCTGTGAGGTAGGTAGCAACAATGGGTTTATTTCTATGTAAGGAAACTGAAACAGAGAGGTAATTTGCAAAGATCACAAGACTAAATGGTGAAATAGAGATGCAGACAGGCTCCTATCTAAGCACAGAGTCAGTAGCTTAAGCACCTGGTACATATTCTTACCCAGTCTTCCTGCCATCACAACAACTCGCCAGAACAACAAGCCATCTACGAAAAGGAATGCAACAAAGCTGAAAACTGGTACGAGGAAAAGAAACTCACGTGGATGAGAGGCATGCTGAAAGCCTCCACGGATCAGCTAGGACACAAATAGTGAACATGCTCAGGGACTTGAATTCTCAGTTGTAAATTGTTTCCACTTTCTCATTTGTATTTTAAATGATTTCCCGTTGATTTGAAAGGGAAATAAACTAAAAAGTGTAAACAGCAGATATAATCTATTATACAAATATATTTACCAATTGCCTGAATTCTTGCAACTAAAAACCTAGTGGAACAAAATAAGTATGACGAAAGAGACTTTCTTTCTCACTGAATCGTTCTTTTCCTTGGGGCTATATTAATATGTTATTAATGAAAAGAAAATTAAAGTTCTCCAAAATTATGTGGAGTACCTCAAAGTATGTCTCAACTTTATAAAAGATAGACAAATATAAATAATATTTCTGTCTCTGGTGGTTTATATTCACAGGTCGCTACCTATTTAAATAAAACTTAAGTAAACCTAGAGATTAGAAGCTCAAAATTAAACAGGAACCAGAGGAAAAGGTCAGAGGCATGTACTGAAGCGCCAGTCTACTAAACAGAATTTCACGAGTCGTACAATGCTGCCCAGCTTTTAACGACCATTTCCAGAAACACGGGAAAGACGGTGGGGAAAACAGAGGGGTTAGCAGCAATGCTCTGGAGTGGATCGCCGTGGGGTCCAATTCTGCTCTCGCCACGTGTTAAGTAACCGGGGCAAGTTACTTAATCACTGCAGGCTCAGCTTCTTTTTCTACCAAATGAGGATTATAATTCATCCACACAATGAAAAGCCGAGTGCAGTATCTGGAACAAAGTAAGCACTCAGTAAATGCTCACTTTCATTTTACATGAAAAACATGGTATAAAATGGTTATGTGTGTGCATGTGTGTATATATACATATATACGGTATACATATCGGTTGTGCATTATATTAATAAGAAATAAAATTTCATTAAGAACAATGAGTATGAATATATCATCATTATTAGCAACCATGGCATTCCAATAGGAACAGCAAGTTTGTGGCTGCTTGCCTGCCTCGCAGAGGGATACTCAAGATCAAGGAGAAACTTCTGAAATGTGAAAGGCAGCAGAGGGGACTGGAGGCAGAAGAGCCCCGCACTGGGAGCCGGCAGACTCCATGACCCCAGCAAGTCCCTCTGCCCTTTCCAAATTGGAGTTTCTTCATCCGGCAAATGAAGATACTATCAACTTCCATAGAGGACTTCGCAGGGATTCAATAAAACATCACATTCAGCAATGTTTATGAATGAACTTTGCAAAATACTCTGTAAGCTCCTTTCACGGTTTCTGCTACTCTTGTCTTCAGTGGCGTTGGTTGGTCACGGACCCTGTCTCTCCAGAGGAGAAAGATGTGGCAGATCCTCCTTCACTAGACATTGTATGTAGAGAGCAAAACATAAACTTCTTTTCTGCACTGTTGCATTCACAAATTGGAAATGTACTTTCAAGTGAGGAAAGCCTATTAGCAACTATCAGGAGGGGAAAAAAGGCTTTCAGAACTGACATGTCAATTTACTCTGCCTCGGTGCCAACATCCACATCATGTCGATGAGAACCTCCGACTGTACAGGGGAACACCCAAAACCACATTGGGTAAAACCTGGCATTCTGTGGGGTTGCAGGGGCAAGTGGAATACGCACCGCAATTTCGGGTGGGTAATGTGCTAGCCCACATCCGCCTCTTGGACTCTGAGAATACGCAACTTGTCCTTATCTCCTGCCTGAAGTTTTTTTAAATGCTCCAAATGCCAGTGAACTATAAAAATTGATACAAATGCATATTCTCTCTGTAGTACACCCTTTGAACCTAGTCAGTGCAGCACAGAGGAACAATTTGGTTTCACCTAGGTTCTCTCATAGTAGCTTTATAAGTCACTAAACCATCCTTGCTGTAGTATTGCCATCAGCTAAATAAGGGTCACGATGTCCACTTTCCAGAACTGTTGAGAGAATTAATTACCATAAGGTACACAGAATACTCAGCACCTATTGCCTCCGCTTGGGATGGCCTCTGAGAAGCAATGACCCGTGTCGCATCCACATTTGCGAAGAGGTTTCAAATAGCCATGCAAGAAACTGAATGTATTCAACCTTGTGTTCTTCGGTGGTGTCTGAAAGATTATTCGGATTACTAAAGCCTTCTATATCAAGAACATGATATGAATTCCCAATATTCAGCTTCAGCAAGTCAACTTCTCTAAGAGGAAAACAACATTTTTATCCAGGAAAATATGAAACAATGTAAAACATTATACCTTGCAGAGTAGAAATAGTTACCTTCCGCTCACCCAAAAGCTGGGGCAGAGAAAAAACTTGTCAGTTGCATATTTGTATGTGGATGGATGCGGGGAAGCCCCCAAGATCTGCCCAGGCGTCTGAGTGGGTGAAACAGTCAGCATACAGAATATTCTGCTTGCGTTGTCTTCAAGGACAATGGGAAGGCTTGCACAAGGTGACTACATCTAGGAAGTTTTATTTTGAAAGGTTTAGTCTTCCACAGTGATGTAATGTACAGCAAAGGGACTACAGTCAATAATATCGTATAACTTTAAACAGTGAAAGAAGGTTACTAGAATTGTCACGGCGATCACTTTGTGAGGTATGGAGATGTCAAATCACTATGCTATGCACCTGAAACTAATATAATATCATATGTAAATTGTAATTTAATACAAAAATAAATAAACTGAATGATAATGAAACAAATGAAGAGTGCAGCTTTCATTCTGATAAAAATACATTTATTTTTTTACCCACCCACCTGTAAAGGGGTCTTCTCAAGATTAGCCCTTGAACTAACTCATCTACTCACCGCCTCCAACAGCTCCTCAGCGCAGAGAGACAACACAAAGAAAAGTTAGCCAGCAGAAGTGTAAATAGATGAGGGCAGTTTGAGAGCGTTTCTGAAAATGGAAAAAGTGGTCTAGGAGGTTATCCAGTAAAATGTCTATTTTATTTCTAAAAGGAAATTCCTGGGCAGTGAGAGAAAGTCTTTAGCACTTTGAAAACCTCTACTGTTGGCAGAGTGAGGGTGGTAACCTGCCTGCTAGCTCTTGTCCCCAGAGAGGGGCTGCCAGTCCAGGCATGAGTGCCCCACAGGATGCAGGCTCCGCCCCGGGTGCCCCTGCATGGAGGCCTCAGTAAGACACACCTCTAGCAAACGGGAGATGCCCAACTGCCGACTGACTAATGGATCAAAGGTACTGAATGCACAAATGACTGAGTCTTTTCATGATCTGCTATGATAATCAAGAATTGCCATTGCTTCCTTGGGCCCCTAGGTTGAAGGACTGGCCCTCTATCACTTATAAGCAATGTGCCTTAGGAAATGACAAACTTGCAGGTCCTCCATTTCTTCATCTGTAAGATGTTTCAGGTGTCTCTGGGTCTCATCACAAAGTCCAACCCCTGGTATATGAGTGAAATAGATTTCACATAATAATTTGTTATTCAGCTTCATTGTTCTATGTGCAGGAGTGGACAAAAGCAGATTTACACTTGCGAGTATGCAAAACACAAGAATTTATTCTTACATTATTTGTTAATGAATGTATTATTTTCCCTGCAAACCACTGTAAACCTACTTTTGCTGTCCCCTGTACTTACCTTGTAGATATTTCCATTCTGGACCATGTTGTCAAACAACTTGATTGTTAAATATTACATCACTTTATGATATTTATTACGTAAAGATTTCCTATTGCTCTGGATTCAACTTTTTGAACTTAATTTTTTTGTATTTGCATTGATTTATCATTATTGGTATATTTCTTTTAACACTTTTCCTCCAAAGAAAATTCTGATTTAAGCCACTGAAACACAATCACCATTTAGGATGTTTTAAGGTTTATTTGGATTTTGTTTTTATTTTAAAACTGATGAACAGTTTGTGCTACCTTGAATAAAAATTAAATTACTGATAATATGTTTTATTTGGTGTTTCCATTAGGAAAGTGCAAAAATAATAAAAAGAAAATGTTAAATATAAAATGACAGTCTTATCCAGAAAGTAAAGATGTATTTATACATTCAGTATTTCTATTAAAAAGCAAATGAGATCTGTCATGCCCAGTAAGCTGAGAATTATAAAATAAATTTTCAGAGACGTCTTCCGGGCTAGCAGTGATCTCTAATCACTAAGTTGAGGAAGTGACAGAGGCTGATCATGCTTTCCAGCAAACAGACACCTGAGGCATTTCTCACAAATAAAACATGGTTTTTGGCGGATGTCCCTGACGGCCTACACAGGAGGGCCACCTGACAGTGAAGAGGCTTGTGTGACTGCCACCCGCCCCCCCACACATGGGGACTCATCTGTTGGCCACTGATGGCTGTGGATCCAGATTGTAATAAACATTTAACTCTCCCAAAATCTTGAAACAGAAATACAATGGTGGTGCCATGAAAAATAGATTATGCTATTTATCTTTGAAGTAATTTAGAGGGGATATTGCAAAGGAGACTTAGACTTGGGAAGTGCTTGAGAGAGTAGGATGGCAGAGAAAATACCTTTCAAAAATTCTAATATTGGACATAAAATTATATTTTGTTAATATTTTACTCTCTTTTGGTATGTTTTGACTCCCTCTTATTTGCAAACATCCCAATCCTCACCAGGTTTCAAGACCTAGTTTAAATGGCATCCAATCTCTGAGGCTGACTTGATTCCTTTACCCTCATGTGGAATTAATCTCTCTACTCAGTGAGCAAGCGTCTTCACCAAGCATGGGATATGTAAACTGGAGTGAAATACTTAACCCTTCTAGGTTTCAGTGTCCCTGTTTTAAAGCTGTGGCTAACAATAGTACCCACTTTACAGACTTATTATGGGGATTAAATGAGATCATATTCATGTAAGCTGCTAAACTATCAGCAGCTACTTGGAAGAAAGCCCATCCATCATGAGTGCTATATTAGTGTTTGTTAAATAAATAAAAGAAATTCATCTCTAATGTCACTCATCACTTGTCTTTATTCTTTCTTCTGTCCTGTATGCTTTACCCAGATAAGGATAGTGTCTTTAAATTGCCATATTTAACTAATTCTACCTGTTCTTTAGTAGCAGTTATAAATGTCTGTTGGGGTTAAGAAATGGTCTCTGGGTTTCACTGGGGATTAATAATCAACAAACAAAGACTAGCTTAAAATAACTAATAGGGAGATTTTTCTACCTAAATATTACTTCTTTGTATTTTTCTAGACTATTAATTGTTAGATCTCGAGTATCCCATCAGTGCTTGATACACACAGTGGGTATGTAATTAACATATGCCAAGTGAATAAAAATGAGTAAAAAGCCCTTTTGCTCAGAGTATTAAAATGTCCTTAATATTTTACCTGAAATAATGCCCAGATCCTACATTATCATGTTCAATACAGGTATATATCAAGCAGATTTTATTTAACATTTAAAATTTTTTTTAAATATCTCTAGAAGACTGGCATGTGTTTACTTACAGGCCCTACTTTATTTAATTTACCGGTTAGTTAACAAGTGTCAGTTACACCAGCACTAGGGTTTAGCACTATGCTAATGGCAGAATGTATTTCAAAAGAGGCATAGGACATATCCTCAAGGAATTAACAGACTAGATGGATTAATGACACTGCTAACACTGTACTTTCAGACTGTATGATTAACACTGTAAGTGATACAGCTTGTGAGCAATCACAGCGCTGAGAACTGGACTAATTGGGAGGCATGTCTCAGAAGATGCTAGTACATAGGAAGGATTCGTACAGATGGCACATGGGAGCAGAAAGCAAGAGACTGATTCATCTTTCCATATCACCTCCCATGGAGCCTTGTATAAACTCATCACATTGTAATGAATTTAATTCCTGTGACTAGAAAAAACTAGTGCCCAGAGAGTCAAACCTGCAATGCTCGGTGGACTAGGATGGGGGAATGGGAGATGTCTCAGGAGACACGAATAGTTAGGACAGGGCTTCTTAGGGGAAAGTGACCCCCAACTAATGATCCTCTAGGTCTCGTGTCTGCAGAGTGTAGCCAACTTACCTTGCGTTGGCTGACATCCTTTAGCTGTCCCCCTGACTACCCTGTGACCTGTTCCCAGTCCTCTGGTCATTTTCAGTTAGGTTAGTATAACTTTCTGCTGCTCCATTTGACTTAAATACTAGTTTCCAAATAAAATATAAACTAATTTGCTGCATATTTTGAAGTGGTTCACTCAAGGCTTTAAGTTTCAAGGTTGATTTTCCTTAGAGGGTTTGTGTATTTCTTTCCCCCACCCCTCATTCAGAAATGATTAGGTAAGTTATATTAAACTGTTCTAAAAGAAGGTGTCTTTCTTTTAGATGTTTTCCCTCTAAACTCCCACACATTTTATTACTATTTCATCTCTCCTGGGCCTAGCCAGAAACTTGGCCTCCTTTCACTCCCAAACATACCAAGTTATTAAAAATACCCTTCAGCCAAAATTAAGGAAAGGTCAGTGAAATGAACTCAACATAGGACTCAAGCAGAGTACAGTGATTTCTTTGACTTCGAGTAGGCAATGAGAGGTGGTGCTTTCAGATTGCCAGTTTCTGTCACTAATCTGTTGCTGGACTCTGAATGTTTTTTTCTTGTGAGATTTCCTCCTATCCCTCCATTTGACTGTCACCAAAACATGAGGGTTAGCTGAAACAACAAGAGCTTATCTCATTAAAAAAAAAAAAAGGTCAACATTCCACAGAAAGATATGGCACCTTCAGTTGATATTAAGAGGAAAGTAAAATTAGAACCTTAGCACTCCAAGTTTAATATAGTAAAAGGCAAGCAGACACACTATTTTCAGGCTGCTGCTAATTGAGTCTTATTTGGATTGGAACCCTCTGAAAGGAATCGGCGCATCAGGAATGGGGACGCTAACAGGGAGGAGACAGCTGCTGGTCTAAGCAGGGTGAGAGCAGGCCTCCTGCTTGCCTCCCAGATAACAAACACAGAGGTTTGGTGTCGAGTTGACCATCGAACAAAAGGAACATTATTTTGGAGGAAAAAAAGGTACTTTTTCTGTGGTCCACAGAAACAGCTATGGCATCTCACCCCTGGGGGAACCTGGGCTTAAGTGCGGTTTTTAAATCCAGCTTTCTAAACTTGAATTTGTTGCAAAAGTGAACTGTATTCAAGAGTAAAGCAAAATTCATCAGCAAGGCTATACTTTTGCTAAGGAAAACAAGAAAGGCATATGACATTAAAATGGAAACTCAGAAACTTGGCAAGAGTTCCTTTATCGAGAGAGAGAGCGAGCGAGCAAATCATTAAATATAGTAATCCACTGACATTCATGAGGAGATATGTCCCAAGACTTTCATAAATCCCGCATTTATGGTGTCGCTGTGATATACAATTACCCCCACAAGAGCAGCCGTGAATAGCTCACACGGATTATCGTGTGTGACTCAGGAATGGAAAAGAAGGAAATCTGCGCTGACACACAGCTGCTCTGGCTGGGCGCTGCAGTCAGCCTCGTTCACCCGGACGCAATTCAGATTGAAGTCTCAGTGAGATGATAACTTGCCACAGCCACTATCCTTGATGGTCCTCTTCAAATAGATAAGATGGTGACCTTAAATTCATGAAGACATGATTGTACTCTATTCCTAAGAAGGTAATCTAGTCAACTGTGGTGCAGTTTCACTGAACTTTTGAGAAAAAGCTATTTCCTTTAAAAACTTAAAACCCTACATAGCCCCTTGCCATACCCAGATGGAAGGAGTAGGTGGTGGAAATGTTAGGTTGAGCAGAATGATAGTACCTAAAGAGGAATGAATAGTACCAGGAAATGTATGACTCATGGTATTCTCATTTTCTTGAAGTTCTTTTGTACATTTGCATCCAGGTTTTCCACAAAATTCATTCTTGACTTTAATCATAACTTCATATAAGAGTCCTTTACTGAGTTCCTATTATTGCAGAGTACTAATATCCCACGATCAGGAGGTAAGAAATGAGCATACAATGCCCTTGGAGATGCCAGAAACACCCATGTGTGCAAAGAACAACACATATTAAAAAAAAAAAAATCCATGAACTTTAGGACCAAGCTAGGGCTATAGACATACGCTGTAGAGTGACTGTGAGATGTTGACACATTTTCGGCTTTGAAGAGTGGGCAATGCCCAATTCTCAAGCAATAAGCAATGAATCCAGCAAAGGCATAAAGACATGTATGTGAATGGAAGAGACTTTATGGGACCACCAAGGAGACCATCTTATTGGAACAAAGGGGTGATTTAAAGGCAAGCGTGAAAGTCACAGATGAAGTCATCATCATATTGCTTTAATTATTACACTCTAAGCAAAAAACCTTGCATTCCACCCCGCTGAAATACCAAGAAAATGCTCATAAAAGAACATTAACAAATTTACATTTGTAAAGGTGTCAGCTTACAGATCTCAGCAGTCAGGCGTCCCACCAGGAGCTGTGTGCCCACTACGTGCCAGGCATTGTCCTCGCATAGACATGCCTTGTCATTCCCTGTGTTGTTTAATGGCCTCCTTTCTCCCCGTCACACAAACTGTAGATTTCAGAGTTCTCAAGTAACTCTTTTCCTGTCAGTGTAACACATGAACTACTTCAGTTTGGCGATGTGTAACTCTACCTCTACTTTCTCATCTATGCAGTGTTTCTGTCTGAGATCAGAACCACATTATTTCACATTGGGATTCCTGCACTATCCTCCCGACTCCAGGCTCACTATGTTCGAATAAAACGCATCCTTCCCCTCCCTCCACAGAAAGAGAGGGGTAGGTGGAGAGGGGTGGGCGTAGGGTAGCCCTGAGAGTAATAGCTAATATCCATTGATATGTACTGAATATACTATGTTGAGTGCTTACTACATAAAGATTTTTTTTATTTAAGTCTATCCATGACACTCTTGAAAAAGAGGAAACTATGATATGGAGAGACTGAACATTTTCCCACCAGGTTCATGTCATTTATAATTGATGGGTTAGAATTTTAAATTATGTCTAATGCAAAACCTAAATTTTTTAATAATCATGAGTCTAGTCACAATACTTAATGCAGTGCCTCCTTCTATAAAATAAGGCACATATTTTGAAGTGCTAGCATTGGGATTCTGGGATCAGATGGTGTGGGTTTGGATTTCAACTCTATTTACCAGCTATGTGGCCTTGGGCATGATAGTAAAAATTTTTAAGCTTCAATTTATTATTTATAAAATAGAATAACATCACTTTCCCTACACAACATTGTTGTAAAGGTAAAAGAAAATGATGCATATAAAATGCTTATACAGAGCCTGACACATAGTCAGTGTTTGATAACAATTGATAAAGGAATGAATAGACAAACTAATAAAAGTATGAATGGATTTCTTTTAATAGTGGTATGTCAAATAACATATCACTCACAGTACGGATATCTACTTTATCCCTAATTATTAGGTTTAAAAACTGCTTGCTTTTTTTTTTCAGAGAAAGCCATTAAAAGTGCCTTTTACTAAAGAGAAAATAATGAGATGCATATATATTTTCATAATTATTATCACCATTACCAACTACAACAATTATCAACATTGGTTAAAACTTATAAACCTGCAAGGACATTACTTTCCCCAAATGCCTACTCCTTTTCCCTGAAAAATGAATGTGTAAAATATGGAAGCTACAGAAAAGACATATGACAGAGGTGTTGCTCTCAGACCAACATGACAACATAGGCATGTTTGTAGTTTGATTGCTATGTAACTAGATTACGCAACTTTCGTCAACGAGTGACCTGCCCTTCCTGTTGCCCCAGGTGTAGGAATGCACATGGGTCACCTAGACGTTACCTGCTTTACCTCCTTTCTCTCCATCTCTCAGCAAACTCCCAGTATAACTATTTACAAGTTCACACTATTCTTCTATAAGAACTTGTCAGAGTTTTCTCTCAATACTAATTTAAGGGGAGCAGAAAGTCCATAATATAAAAATTCTGTGTTTTATAGGTCTTAGTCCTGTGGCATGTAGGTAAGGAGGGTCAAAGCAGATAAACCAGTAGCAAAGACTTGATAGCAGACAGTGTTTCGGCAGTTAGAGAAAGCAGTGTTTTTATCACACCCCAGACAGTGAAGCTTCTCAAAGACTCCACTGTTCAAATGCACACCTACAAGTTCACTTTCCAGAAGTAGTTTATTCTCTAACTTCAGAGAACAAATTGATTTCCAGAGCTTTAATTTCCCCAAATGCCTATCTTCCCAATGTGCTGTTGTTCTCCCTATTAAAAATCTGCTAATTGCACAGCTTGCAGGGCAGGAGAAAAGGATTCACTGAATCCTAAAATAATGATGTTGCTAGGGGAGGCAAACTGTTGCTTTTCTCTGCTTTTGGCCTTGATGGCTTATATTTTTGAAGTGTCCAGTAGAATCCAATGTTGTGAACACTTGGTAGCTCAGAGGAACACCTTTCTTAAAAGGATTGGGCTGACCCCTTCACTGATAACTTTTTGACATTTAATCCAAGTAATCCAAAATGAAAAAAGAAAGAAGACACAAAGGCGATTTTAAAAGGAAAAAGGTCTAAGGAAAATATGAAAAAGCAGAGATGGCAATGTGACTGGATGTCTAAGCAAGAACTAACAGCAAACATGTAACCAACTAAGCCACTCTGAAGGCAGGGATTAGCCCCACCTTGATCAGAGTTGTACCCTAGTATTTAGCACAGTGCTGAAGCCATGATATAGTCACAGAGGACTGAAAACTCACAATAGGAAATCAAGTACACTGCAGTATAGTTCAGAAAAGCTGTATGTGTATACAAACATGGATAGATACAAGGTACATAAATACATACGTGTGCCTAGGATGGGAAAAATTTCCATATGTGTTTGCATATCTATAGACAAGATCAGGTTGAAGAAACCAATGTTTTAAAAATAGCATTTTGAGTGAGTGGCTAATGCAGAGAAACTAAATCCTGTCCTACTTCGACTACTGAGTCTTATTTTTTAAATAAACATGACTTAAAATTGAACAGGATTCAAAGGTATATGGCACTCTTAATCCCTCAAAATTGCACTGAGGTGAAAAGTTCTGATAAAGAAATTACCATGTAGAAAATATGTCCTTTCTTTGTTTATTTAAATAGCAAGCCTATCTCATTTGTCCAAAAAACCCCAAGTGAGTGAGCCTCACCTATTCTGTGAGCTGCCATGAAGCAGAGAGGAAAAAAGAAGATATATGAGCAAGGGAAGTTTGGTATTATTCAGAGTGGGACTGTGGACTATGCTTCCCCTAATCCATGGCAGATGTTCATGGTCAAGCTCAGAGTAAAGCCAGCTAGAATTCAGGACTGTTACCACAAGCGTAATATATAAACAACTTAAGGGTCAGAGTAATTAAGAAGTTCTGGGAGCAGTGCTTGCTGGGGCTTTGGATTATGTTTGTGCCTCAGTTTTTCACAATATAGAAGGTAATTTGAAACAGAATTGAGTAACTGTTACATCGCTGCTTTGTCTTTTTCAGGCTTCCTCCCAAAAGGAGATGGACTTTAACAACCTCAACCAAAGACTTCACACAAGAGTTTGGGCTTTAAAACTCAGAAATATTCAAACAATGTTAAATGACCAATTTAAAAACATTTAAAGGCAATCAGAAAAATGTTCCAAAGTCCTCAGTAATCAGGGTAGTACAGGGCAGGGCAAAGAGTAGGGCTGAAATTAGCTTCTATATTGAAATCCAAACACATCCGAACATTTCTAAAGTACTCATGCTATGAGCCATCAAAAATCTATTTGTGTAAATATTTTGATGGCCATCTGTTTTAGCTGTTAACATCTATTCACCCTTTTTAAAAGAATACTTTTTGTTAAAGGAGCCATCCACTGCTGCTTCTCAAGTTTTGTGGTTTTGGTGGGTCCATTTCAAAGGCTTCAGCCAATCAGAGAAGACTTCCCACGGGTTATAGTGAGTGGTTCAGATATGGGCACGTGGTCAAATGTGGGCAACAATTATCAGACCTGAACTTTGGTTTGGCTTTGGAGAGAAAAGCTTTTCTTTTCTTTTTTCAAATGGGATTTAAATGGTAGGCTATGGCAATATCTACAATTACTATTATCTTGCTACCATGAGAAAACAAATAAGGAAAGGAAAGCCAAGTAGTGCCCAGGGACAAAGAGAAAACACGTCCTCTTCATAATATTCTGGTCATCTAGACTAAATCATGTCTGAAGCTTACTTATCCTTGAACTTTACAGATAGGAAAATCAATATATCACTGCTGACCTGTCAACTAATCTTCAAAAGAGTCCTAACTGATGAAAGAACCCCTTCTAAAGGAGTCAAGGATATTAAGATTCAATTAAAGTTATTTCAGTTTTCTAAAGAGAGCAGTCATTTTGAAGACTATTGTTCATATTTGTCTCCTGAGTCCTATGAATGAATCTACAAGAAAAACCAGAAAAGGCTCACTTCACTAAAGATGATATATTTATTATATATATTTCAGAGAAAGACAAGTAGCATATGATTTCACTCCTATGTGGAATCTAATGAACAAACCGAAATAACAAGAAAAATGGGGACAGACTCATAGATGGAGAGCAGGATGCCAGCTGTGGGGATGGGAGATTAGGAAGTGGAGGGATTGTGTAAAAAAGAAAAAAGGACTCATAGACACGAACAACTTGTGGGGGGGAGGGGGATACAAGGGGCTAAATGGTAATGGGAAAAAGTACAATAATAAAGATTAACTCAAAAAAGACTACTGACTATTAAAAGCAAAAATAATAACCATTTGTGGTATAGCTTACAGCACACATTGAACAAAATTATATAAAACAAGAGTATAAAAAGTATGTAGAAGGATATGGAATTACACACTTTTAAGGTTTTACATTATTCATGATTACCATAACATTTGAAAGTAGATTATGGGAAGTTAGAGATACATGTAATTTCTGGAAGAATCACAAAGAGCTAAACCTAAAAACTGGACACAACCCAAATGAACATCAAAAGGAAAATGGATACACAAATGGTATATTCATAAAATGAAAAGCTACTCAGCAATAAAAAAAATAACTACTCACACACAACTACACAGATGAATCTAAAAAACCATTTTGCTGTATGTAAGAAGTCAGGCAAAAAGAATTTATTCTATATGCATGCATCTAATCCCTCTACATAAAATTCTAGAGTAGACAAACCTAATGTGTGGCTATAGATACTGGAAAGCCTTGGCAGAGGTGACTGACTCTACAAGAGGACGAGGAAACTTTACGGGGTGGTGGAGACATTGCACATCTTGTTTTGGGTGGTGGGGGCATAGGTAGAAAAAATTATCAAAACCCATTCATCTGGACACTTTTAAGATCCCAGTATTTCATTGAATATAAATTTTATCTCAATAAAAATATTTTAAAGTCTGTATAGATGTTAGGGGTCCAAGGGAGTGTTACTTTGAGAATAATGCAGGAGGATGGGATGAAATGGCTTGGCGCAATCGAAGACTCCAGAAGACAGAACACAGCCTTGACACTTGGAGGACTTCAGTACAGGCATCTTCCCCGGTACTCCAGGGATGAGAGAAGGAACAACAGTACCTATTTTCCTGCAGCTTGAACAGTATAGGAAGGCAGGGCAGAAGTTGAGGACAGTGGGAGGTGTCCTCTTGGTAGCATCCACATCAATGCCCCATGAACCAGCACCTGCAGCAGGACCAACAATAATGCCAACCACACTGAGTGCTGGCACAGACCAGCGGCATCAGCACCAAGCACAGTTTCAGGATAATGGATGGCTGTGCCAGTATCAGAGACAGGGGAGGCTCCATACTGAGCTTTTATAGTAAGAGTTTATCTCATTATCTGGTTGTGATTGAGAGAATTTAGAGACTTGCTCCAAGGCACTTTTGAGACATACCCTATGATCTTCCAGAAATGAGTCAGGGAGACTCAGAAGGGGACAGAGAATGCAGTAGTAGTTGGTGGACATGAGAGCTAGAGAAATGTCATTTGTAGACTGTTCACCTGACCCACATTCACTCCTAGGTTGGGATGGCCTAAGGAGACACAGGTGATTCACCCCTAAAATATGGGGGGTTTTATTTGACTCAGATAACTCTCTTTCCTTTACTCAGGAAGACATGGAGCTCTAATTCTACTTCATCCTGAAGTGTACAAATATTTAAAAGAATTAGAGATTTTAGAGCTGAATGGAATTCTATATATTGTGATGTAAGAGATCAGTCTACATAAAAATCTTAAAGTGGCTTTCTCTGTCACTGCTACAGTACTTCTCAAACTTTAGCATGCAGATTCACCAGCATGGCTTGTGAAACACACATTTTAGGCCCCAATGCCACTGTTTTTGCTTCAGGAGGTTTCAAGCAGGGCCTGGGAATTTCCATTTCTAACAAGTTCACAGGGATTGTTCATACTGCTGGTCCAGTGAGTACATTCTGAGAACAGCTCTATATTCCCAGCTTGAGGTTGGGGATCAGAAATGAGGAAGCAAACATTTTTTTGAGCAATGAAAATAATGATAACAGACTAATTTATTAGGTTCTTGCTATGTTCCAGGTACAATATTATATATTTAATATCCCTTAATTTCAAAAATAACCATGTATGAATTATATATTTCCCTCCAGTTTACAGAAGAGAAAACTGTGAAACTCAAAGATTCAATAATTTGTACAAAGTCATGCAACTAGTAAGCAACCAGGTCTGCAATAAATGTTCTACCTCGTTCCAAAGTTCACATCCTTTCCATTATTTCACAAAGGAGGGAGATTATTCAATAGTGCTTTACAGCAAGAATTAGTAGCCAAGAAATTCTAGAAAAGACAAGGTTGCTTTTCCAAAAGTTTTTAAATGCCATAAAAATCAAAACAGATCTTTTAGAAGAGAAAGAACAGTAAATCTAGATAAAACAATTTAAAAGATGGGGGAAGTTAAAAGGCATCCTGTTTACTAAAAAAGCTGCTTTCTCTAGTTCTTACTCCCAGGAGAATTATTTTTTTTTAAAAAAACTGAATTTTTCAACTCCTCCCTATAAATCTACATCCCCTTTGCCAGCAAAAGTGCCAAGCCGCCACAATAACAACAGCTGGGCAATGCTGAGATTGAAGAGGAGGTAATTTATCAACCTTCAGTCTGAGAGGAAATACTTAGGTCTCTGCCCTGTGTGGCTTTCAAAGACAATAGTGACCACCTGTGTTGATCACTTTTTCTTTTAATCGCGTGGCTTCTAAAGCTGAGCTGCAGCACTGTAGAATCATCACATCACCTGGGTAAAACATGACCAAACCGGTATCCACATTTTCCCAAAGTAGACAACCAAGCTCTGCCTGTGTATCTATTTCAAATTACTTGAAAACAGGAAATTATCAAAAAGATAACCCAAAATTAGAGTGGTTTTAAAAGGTGTCTAATTCAAAGACTTAACCAGAAAAGGAACGCCATACAAAAAGAAAGCAGGAACATCACACAAATACTAAGGTGAACGAGATGGCCACAACTTCACTTTAAAGCTGCAGGGAGTACTGTGTAGTCTCATAGTTGAAGGGTTCTAACAATCATCTGGGCCTGTGTTTGCCAAATATGTTCTGAGGACAACCCTGAGCTGTTTTCATTATCATTGCCTTTGAGTATCTTGTAAATATATAAATATTGATGAAATCTACCACAAGAGATTAGGATTCAGAAAGTTTTAGGTGGAGCCATGGAAGTGTGCATTTTCCAAGTATAGTAGGTGATTTTCATGTTCACAGGGTTAAAAATAATAGATCTGTTGCACTCTCCTAATTTGGACAAGGAGCTGCTCCTTAAGAGTATTAAAAGTGTGCCCTGGTTGGTGTGACTCAGTGGACTGAGCGCTGGCCTGCAAACCAATAGATTGCCAGTTCGATTCCCAGTCAGGGCACATGCCTGGGTTGCAGGCCAGGTCACCCAGCTGGGGCATGCAAGAGGCAACTGAATCTCTCACACATCTATGTTTCTCTCCCTCTCTTTCTTCTCCCTTCCTCTCCCTCTAAAACTGAATAAGTAAAATAAAAAAATCTTAAAAAAATAAAAGTGCATTAAAGGAAAGAGAAGTGGTCACTCAAGTCCTGACATAGACATATGGAAATTATTGCATTTAAAGTGTCAAGTTCATTGATGCATCTGCACCAGGTCACTGGCAATATGACCAATCAAGATCCATTGGGAGACATTAGCAGTGACTGTTTGACATGGCAAGTGACAATGGTGGCACTAGCAGAACAAAAGCACTGCCCTCAGGGGTTGATGGTACCCAATAACTTTCATGGTACCTGCCAGTGATGCCCAGTGACAGGAGTGATACCTAGCAGAGAATCAGGGATGATCAGCAAGCTTGGTAGATGCCAGGAGGAGAAGCACAGCTGTGGGCTGTCTGGACTTGCTCATGAACACTTTAAGAGGCACTCCCTGGGTAGCTTTGAATTGGGCAAGTATACTACATCTTTCTATTTTTTTAAAGTTAGTTGTTCAGTGAAAATTTCCTTTGTTTTGCTCACACTCATGACACTTTTGATAATCATTTTTCTATCCTTTCAATTCAAAATAATCAGATTTTTAGTATTGTTAAAGATGTGAATTTACTGTGCAAAAAATATTTTATTAATCAATGGATCAATCATTTTACACATCATACATAATCATGGCTGTATTATAAGAATACAGAAATACCCCACAGATCAGTGCTTAACTAAAAAAACCTACTTTTAAATAAAAAAGGCATTTTTAAGCCATGCAGGCATACAAGATTGACAGAATAACTGCACATACATTTAGTTCTCTTATTCTTTCTACCAGGAAGTACAAACACTAAGCAGTACTATTATTTGGAAACATCTTTCAAGCATATGAAACTCATCATTATTCTAAAGTACAGTAGTATGTTAAGATGCCTAAGCAGTTAAATAATTTGTGGTCAAATATTCTCACAAGAGACAAGACAACAATAGAATTTCATTTCACACTCACTTGGAATCTACTTGAACTAACATAATAATCAACAAATTTGAATGATGAAAAATTTGATGACCACAGACTGATGGAGCTACTGAAGATTCAGTCCCTTTAAAACTTCACTGAACTAATCTGTTCTTTACACCCACTCTAATGTAGCAGAATTAGAAGAAATTAATACCAATAATTAACCTAAATGCATGAAATCAGGCTGTCGTGGTTTCTTGACCTGTTACTGCAGTGCCTAATCTTTGAGAACACAATGTTCTTCAGTAGTTATTCCCTCTTTCAATGTGTGATAATGAAAATTTAAAATCTACACAAAAAATAACATTTTAGGATCACCCCCCTCAAGAGCATACTTATCTACACATATTCAAGCCTAAGAAAGAATAAAAATATCTCCTCTAGCAGTTTAATTGGGGTGACACAGTGATTGAAATTAAAAAGAACAGATGAAGAATAACAAACCAACACATGCTATTTTTAATTATCTCTGGCTACACAGTGCATGGGATATGAAACTCTAGCTTATGGTATGCTACATTTCTCTCATAAATTAAAATTATTCAACTTTTAAGCTTAACATTATATATCATCTAGATTGATTCCTTCATGCTGCAGGAGTAAAAAAACACGTCTTAAAAAGTGACATAATCTTGTTAAGTTTTTAACAATAATAAAAGCCAAATAAATGAGAAAATGTGTAATAAAACCCCTTAGTTTAACAGAGGAAGGGCATGGTTTATATATATCTGCATATCAGCTTGGCCCAGACTTTTAAAATGTCCCACTTCACCCCATTCAAATATTGGTTCAAGTGATTTTGCAGAAAGCCGTTTTCACTGACCATCCTCTCTAAGGTAGAGCCATCCAGAGCCATTTCCTTTATAGATTTACCACTACAGACATGACTGTTTACTCTTTGTTTGTTGTTTGCTTCCTAACCTTAATCATCTAATTATATCTCTTCACACTAGAATTAAAGCTCCATGCAAGCAGAATCTCCTCTGACTTGTCCATAAATCTGTCCCGAGCACCAGGTCCCAGCACGGTGGGAACTTTGTCTTAATCTTATCCAAACTTAAGCCTTCTCTACAACATCATGAAAAAACAATCCCAGTGAGTGAGAGCCGAACAAAAGTATTCATGTAATTTTCAAGAAACAAAGTTTTAAAAGGGGCAAAGTAGCAACTCTTCACTCACACCAGATTCTACTTATGACCAAATTTTAAAAGGGGCAAAGTATCAACTCTTCACTCACACCAGATTCTACTTATGACCAACGCATGCAGTGGGAAAGCAAACAAATGAAGAAGGAGGCGGCAAGGGAAACCCAGTGAGCGATCACCTGAAGAATCGATCCATGCTCTCTCATTTTTTGAAAGCATGTCATAGGTCTCTGCTTCAATGTCATCTTCTGAGACTGCTTTATGGTCGACTGTATCTAAAACAGCCATCGCCAACACCACTCCTTGCTGCTGCCTGGCCCAGTCCCCATCTTCACTTTCTCAAAACTAATATTACTTCCTGAAATTGCATTATTTACTTATTTGTGTTCTTTTTTTTTTCTTTCTTTACTGACTTTTCCTAAAAACCTAAGCTCCATCGGTGCAACTTTGTTTGCACGCCACTGCATCCCAGAACCTAGACCTGCACCAGGGTCACAGATGGAGCTCAGGGAAGGTTTGTTAAAGAATGACTGTGGGGAGTTGTGCTCTCAGGGACCCTGTTCTCACTTCCAAACCAATGACACTTCCCTATGACACTTCACAGACTGTATTCATTTCATTCATCCTGACTAAAAGCATGATGCTTTGAGCTCTGGCCATATCTTACTGAACTGAACCATACTGTCTTAACTCTGAGAAACGTACACATAAGCCAAAGAATAAAATATGGCGAAAAGGAAAAAAAAAGCAGTAAAGAGCAGTCAAAAGCAGTTAGAGAAAATTCTGATTAGTATATGTAAGATTTTCCAAAGGAACAAAAGCAAAAAGAAATAAAAGTTATGAAAAGGGAAAAAGCAGATAATGGAAAAGCAGGGATGATTCATAGTTGGAGATGTAGTGAGGGGAAATCATATATAGCTGTCCATACTGTGTTCATTTTCTCTGCCAACAAATACATATTTTTGTGAATTTTAAAAGATCCCTTTGAAAGACTCCTTGCTGGCCCAGCAAACCAAGTCAGCTAAAAGCTCCTTCTCCATTCAGCACCTTTTCTCAGGCCCTCTGATATAGCCCATGGGTTGGAGCTCTTACCACATTTCCATTTCCTGAAGTTCCCATCGGCTCAAATTCCAGGAGAGGATCATCAGTACTCTCCACCTCCGTGTATCACTCTGCCTCCCCACACACTGCCAGCGGTGACTTCCTCACCACACCCATCCCGGCACTCTCCATTCTGTCTCATCGTGGGCATTACCACCTACAGCCTCATCCCTCCCTTCCCTTCTCAGTTCCTCAGTTCTTGAAGCTTACTCGCCTCATTGCAGGGCAGAATCAAGCCATCTCATGCAATCCACATGTTAAACTCTCTTGTCTGAAATGAAATACACCATCTTCACGGATCGTGTTGCCTCTGTCTGTGGGTGATAAAACATCTCCTTAGGGAAAAGGAGCCTCTCCAAAGGTCCTGATCAAAATGTGCAAATGAAAGGTCATGAGAATTGTGAGCCTTGACAGTTTTTATTTCTTTTTGCAGTGCAAATATCTGACTTAAGCTTTGATTGCTGAGGCATCACTTCAAAGAGGGCTATTTGGAATAACACATAGCCAGCCATACAAGTATAAAGAGCAAGGGTACCTCTTCCCAACTGACAGCCCCTGAGTTTCAGGCATCTTGGTTATTTCAATAATTGACCATTTGGGCCACCCGTTTTTTTCTCTTCCTGGGTTTTAAATTTCCACTCTTATGTTTTAAATTCACCAATAAACAACCCTAGCCCCCTACCCTCAGTCCCAATAAGAACAACCCTAGGCCTGTGCACTTTCTTTCTCTACTCCAAGACCTCACGTGTGGCCCCAGGTGTGCTGTCTCATTTCCAGTATGAGGAATGAGGAATGAGGAATATGAATATTCCTGTAAGTAATATTGATTTGAACATTTGTTCAAAGTTTCCTGATGGATGTTGCTGACAGATACCTTGCATTTACAACAAGTACCCCAAGTGTTGGTCCAGCAACAACATTGGTTATTGATAGCCTGATATTGGCACAAAACATCTTAAATTAATGTTAATGAGGACTGATCTTCATTTTTCATTAAGAAAGAATGGAAACTGAAGAGAGAGTTGTGAATCTGAGAAGACATTCTACACAAATTATGCTGTAGGTTTTTGTGCTAAAAGACCAGAAATTTTTTAGAATATATAGAAAGCACCTTATTAAAAGGACATATCATTCCACTACAAGCCCATTGTTCAGTGTAATGGAAACTTAGTAAAGGTTTAATAAAAGATTTTTTAAAAAATCCCACAACACTGGAGCCCCACACAGAACACAATAAAACACATTATTTTGTCCATCTCAGAGACCAAAAGGGTCTTTGTAAAATATCATCTTTTATTGGCATGGTCATGTGGCATGAACTCTGTGGCTAGAAGCATAATAAGCCTGCAGGTACTTAAGAAATTGTTGTGACAGAAATAAGTCACTGATTTGCATTTTTCACTTCCAAGTTGATAATGAGAACATCAGGCTTTAAAAAATGCAGAGCATTTTACTCAGACATTTTGTAGAAAGTGTCTTCAAACATGTCTCAGTGATAAAAAAAATACAAAGCACTGATAATACATTAGAAAGAATTCTTTTAAAATGCATTTGTAAAACACAACAAACCTGTTTCAAAAATTTGCAAACCAGCGTTACAGGAGAGTCAAATATGACTTTCAGATGCTGGCTATACCAAGTGCCAGATTTGGGTCCTTGGACTAGTTATTTAATCACTCTAGCACAGAAAATGGGCCTAATAATGTCTTCACAAAGTTATTGTTGGGAGACTAACCCACCTAAGGCCTGGCATGCAGTACATATTAGTCACCTTTTCCGTTGTGAGTTATAAACAATGTGTTATTTTTATATTACCCTTTCTCACCCCTCCGGCCTCCCCCATTCTGTCTAGTGGTGTTGTCTGGATTCTACTTAGGACCATGTAATACCTCTCCATTCCCTTATCACTAAAGTTCTGGTATTAAATTTATGATTATCAATTATGTTGATAAGCTCAATGGCAACCAGAATGTTTCACTGTTTTTGCACAAATATCATAGAAGTACATGACTAGGATTCTTTCCATTAAAAGACAAGGTTTTTTTTTTTTTTTAATCGGGTTTTCTTTAAGTATTTCTTACTTTATAAAAATAGTGTGAGTTTGTGTACTTATCACTGGATTTTATTTGTTCTTGGTTAAATGTGAGCAATTTGGAAAGTTCTCCTTGTTTCTTGCTATCTGAAATAGAAAATTTTTAAATATTTTATGTCCAAATCCTTCATAATTTAGCAAGGCAGTCAAATCTCTTTCTGCATGCCTCAGCTTTTTTATATCTTTATCTACATGTCTAACAGACACAATTTTGTTTACAGAGGCACTGTGTTTCAAAAATGGTTGTAAATTGGTTGCTTAGAATTGAAAATTCATTTCCTTATTAAAACAATTGCATAAAATCAGTTAGATTTAGGTTCAGGATTCAAATATTTACTGAACATAGACTTCAGTTGATATTCATAATGACATTAGGTTTGGGCCCAGCCCAACTTCACATTTGGGTTGGGGTTTTGAGTGGAGGGTACAAAGGTGGCTAGACAGAAAGTTGGTAAGCTATATCAACTATTTTTTTAAATGGTTAGACATAGGTACAATTTTAATGTAGCTGGATTTTCCTTAGTATAATTTTATCTCTGCTTATTTATACCATCCAGACCTTCCAAAGCATGTACTTAGGCCTAAAGTGACTTTGCCACCTTTCAACTGAGGTACCCGCCACCTAGCACCACTCCCCTAAATGCTCAGTGGTCTCAAACTCCCAATCTCTAGTTTACCCCCTCGCATGCTCACTGCCTCACTTCAGTGGACAGCAAGTTAATTCATAAACATACAAAAATATAAAGGTCCAATAGTTCTGGGACCCTTACAAAAGTTTTACTGCTTTCAAATGGTATGCATACCCATGAAAAGTAATTATCTAGTTGTTAAAATTGTGGGGAATATGATAAAAGAGAAAGAATTTTTTTCTTTACAGGAAAAATTATTTCCATTAGTAGGCCAAGTTCATATCACAGCAGATAAGCCCTGCCTAGGAATCTGTCCCTCCAAGGTTGTTTTGCTTCTTATAGGTCCTATGATTTCTCTGTTTCTTTACCTTTTAAAGCTCTGTGGTTCTGTTTGCTTGTTTATTAATAATAGCTCCTAAAGTGGCAATGGTGATGGTTTAAGCACTTGGAGCTCTTTGTTCACTTTTTTCAGGGAGCTGGGAGATAGAAAATGGGGACCCAGGTGGAAGAGACTATAATATTATATTGGCCATTTGTAACTTAGGACTTTGCTCTTCTCTTTCCTAAGAGGGAAGAAAGTGTGTCTGTCCTTGTAATTCAGTCCAAGAGAAAATAAAGTGTTTGAAAGCTTAGTCATCAGAATTGGAACTAGGCGATTTATCTTTTCGTATTATTTGTAAAACAAATGTACTTCACACACACGGAATCTAAACGGAAACAAATGAAACTTGTGCAACGTGAAAGCTGTCTCCTTTGGGAAATGTTGGCTAGAAGAATATAAACGAGTTTCTGAAAATGTGCAGTTTTAAATAAATTTTACTTCAAAAAATTCTGTATTATTAAAATGATCTCCAGCTGAACAAAGTATAAATTCAAATCGGCAGCATTTAAGGAGGCAGTTAATGTCATTTGTCTTCAGTTTGACCCCTGCTTGCTCTTTCCTGTGGCTTCTGTCTTCTTTCCTTGATTCTGAAATGTTGGAGCTTTTTAAGGCTCAATAATCTGCCCAATTCTCATACCACAAACTCCCTAAGCACTTCTTACTATCCCTGTGGACTCAGTTCCCATGATATCTAGCCATTCCCACGTAGATTCAAACCTTATTATCTCTTGAGTATCAGACTCATGAGCTCTCTGGACTTGTCTCACAGAACCTTAGGCTCAACCAGGACAAAATCCTGTCTTCCTCGTTCAGCCACAGGCTTGGTTAGTTTCTAATTTGCTGAATTTGACCACTATCTGCCCCATGATCATGGAGCTAGACACCTAAGTATCATCCTCTCTATTTTTCTCTACTCCTCCAGCATCAAGTCAAAGCATGTCAGGTTTGCAGCCTCATGTCACTTCAGTCTTGGTGAGCCTGCAGTTCAAAGTGTTGGCATTATGTCATTAGACACTCAGCTTAAAAAACATTAGGAGAGTAATTTTCAAATAGCTGCACGTTAGAATCATCTGGGAGACTTTTAAAAATATTAATACCAGGGCACCATTCTGAGAAGTGCTGATTTAATTAGTCTGAAATGGGTTCAGTCATGGATAGTGCTTAGAAAGTTTCACATGATTTTAATGAGTAGCCAGCACTGAGAACCACTGCGGAAGAAATTACTCACTTCCCTCAGGATAAAGCCCAAATTCTGCCTGATTAATACGACCCCCATGCCATCTGAGCCACAGTCATTTCTGTAGCAACACCTCTTGTCTCTGTTTCCCACCCCCACCCACCACAGGCACTTTAAATGACAAAATATCAGATTATTTAAACTGCCTTCCATGTTCTAGGCTTTTTCTCTGTTTACTTGGTGCCTTTGCATGTGCTGTTTCTCCTGTGTGCAATACTCCGTTATTTCCTTACCTCAGTCACCTTAACTTGCCTTTTCCATTGCTCCAAGAAGTCTTGCCTGTCACATCCCAATGAACCCAAAGTGGGATGCCTCTGTGCTACAGTGTATGGGCCTCGTTGTTATGGGGCATCTGTCACTCTGGGTTGTGTAGGAAGTTTCCTTCTCTGACTCAGTCTATGAATGTACCTCTTCTTCATCTCACTAGCTCCTGGAATAATGGCTTTTTTTTTTCTTTTTTAAGATTTTAGAGACAGAGGAAGGGAGGGAGAAAGAGGAGAGAAACATCAATGCATGGTTGCCTCTCTGGGGACCTGGCCTGCAACCCAGGTATGTGCCCTGACTGGGAATTGAACTAGTGACCTTTTGGTTCATAGGCCAGCACTCAATCCATTGAGCCACACCAGCCAGGGCCATAATGGCTTATTTACATGTGCTCATCAAGTGCTGCATGAATATTTATAGGAACATATAAATTGAATTGTATTTTTAAACTGTATTCCATTTAGAAATAAAGATATTTGAATCACTTCAATATTTCAAATCCTTTATGGTATTAATACATATTTATACCAATTTTCAAACTCTAACTCACCCACCTTAAACTCACACTCTTTATGTTCAATTCACTGTACAGAAAAACACATTACTAAATGCTATTCAAAGATTTTTTCTGAAAGTAAAATTAGAAAATCTATTATTTTCTCTTGAAATTATTTTTAATAGAAAAAAATTTTTATGAACAACAGAAATGTACTTTTCCAATTTTCTGGCGGCATAAAGGTAATTTTCATATTCTGAATTTTATATTAAACTCTAAACTGCCTACGAAATTAAAATTACAAAGTATAAGATATAAGAGTAAGAGAAAATGATAATAGATAATAAAAGCAACATCATAATATGAAATAAAACACAGCAATTTATCTGGACAGATATGGCCCTCTGAGGAACAAAGATGCCATATCCAATACCTCACCGCTTTCCACTCCTAGATAACCACAACTTCCAGGATGCTGACGGTAAGTTTAAACTCCATTTTATTTTCAGGAAGTCCCCCATGGCATTGCTGGCTGTGGCAGGCAGCTAGCTCTCCACTCCATTCACAGAGGTGGGCTGCTCTGCCCTGGCTTGGTTCAGAGTGATGTTTCACAAAATCTTTCTCCATTGCCTTTCTCCTTCCATGCACTAGAAACAGATTTTTAACCTTCTTGAAGTATGTGTTTAAAAAATGGCAACAAGCCACTGCATGAAGATCTGCCTTATTATCTGTTAATACTTAATACTCTGCATGAGTGAGAAATCATCCCTACAGTATTAAGCATTGACACTTTGGGATCTATTTCTTATTGAAACTAGCATTGCTCTAACTACTACCTAAAATGCTGTTATCCCAATTTTAAGGCTGGGGAAACTGAGGTTCAGACTAGGAGACACAATGTTTCAACTATAATTAGAATAATTATTACTTACTTAGTTCTCTTAATTTTCACCTCAGGGCAATTTATTTAGTGTGTATTAACCAAATTCAAAGTCGGGGTGTACTTCAGCAGATATGAAAGTTATAAGGTAATATTATAACCATTATCAAGTTCTCAGAAGTCCGCAGGACACAGAAAAGCTAAGAACAGCAATAGTTCTCAAGGACAACCCTGGTGTATTACTGAAAGTGGGATTACTTTAAGGTAGTCCTTTCAAAGCAGATTTGTAAAGTTAAAAGTAGCAAATACTCTCACTACAGTACAAATAGCCAGAAAACAAAATTTATGACTCCAGGAAGGTGGAAGGGTAATAAATTTTCACCAAACATCTAATAGAAGGACGGCATTGATCTGGTTCTACCTGTATAGTATTTTATTTAAAACTTAAAACAAACTTAGGAAGAAAGATTCCGTATTGATTGACGTGAAAGCCACAGCTCACAGAGGCTCGGAGAGCTGGACACATTCACACCTTTAAGAAAGGGAAAAGCTGAGACTGAGCATACCCTTGACCTGCTTACATGCCTCGTGCTGTCTACTTAGGACACCATTACTGAAACCCATGGCTTACACGCCTTAAGGCTAAGGCAGGGGTTATAACAAAGCTGACCAAATGGAGAACTGCAGTCTACAAAAGTGCACATGACTCATCGGAGGAGCGGCCCCAGCTCCTCTTCCTCAGCCAGATATTGTCAGGTAGAAACGTAAAGCCGGGGTTTCATACCCTCAAGTTTATAGAAGTCAGAAATTCACATTTTTATGTGACATGTCCAAGGTTTGAATCTTGACAACAAGTTACATACTTCTGAGCTGGCCACCTATCATCACATCTTCGGGCTGGATGGGATCCACCAGCTGCCAGTTTGCAGCTTCTCATTCTAATAGTCATTCAGATCAGGATGGACTAGCCGGCAGCAAGAAACAGCAGGGATTCCATGCAATATCTTTCACACTCCAAATGGGAACCCTAATGCTTTGGAAGATTCAAGCCCGGTGAAAGGGAGGCAAAAGCACGTTTTCATAAATTAAAAAACATGTAAAATCAACTTCATGTCTGTCAATGAAAAAAGTGGGTGACAGTTGTGTACTTGCTGCCTGACTATTCTTGCAACACAGCCTAATTCTGATCAGAGTACTTGCAGCTTAGACTAAGGTGAACCTAGGGTTTTAATACAAGTCGTAACAGAATTATATTTTTGCAGCAAACTATGCTCATTACAAGGGAGCGGGATCCCCAGGGAGACACTAGAAACAATTCCATCTAATTAAAATATGGATAACCCACACAAAAGCTGGGTTGGGTCCCCTGAGACTGCTGAGACCGAGGCAGATTTTCTGACCTATTCCAGACGTGCACTCAGCTGGGCAAAAGGACGGAGAGCCTTATAACACAGAGCGAGGGATCATTTGTCCTGTTCACGCCTTATTCTCCCTTCCTATTCATGTTGCCTCTTAACTACATTTATTCATAATCCTTAAAGTGGAGAAGAGCCTCTGGCTGACTCAGACCACTTTGAATAAGTATGCAGAAGAAAAACTGAAGTTAATATTTGAGCTTTCCTAATCATATTAGACCACAGGTTTTAAATCTTTTAAAAATATTCTGCGAGAGTAAGGATATCTAGATCTGAAAAGCCCACTTAAGCTAATTTCCACTGGCAAAGCTCAGTCTGCTGAGGATGCACCCTGTATTTGTGATATTACTAATGGAAGCACATCTCACATTATGGAAAACAAGTTTCCACAAAGTTGGTTACGAAGAGATTTTCTGTAAGCAAACCCGATTTCCCTTTGGACATTTTATACAATTATAGCTCTATCCATCGGGGAAAAACATCAAATGCATGGAACTAAACATTTGTGGCATGGGAAGAATTTAGAAGGTGGCTAGGTTCAAAAGGATTGAAAAATAAATATTTCATCTTGAGTAAAAAAAAAAGAAAAAGGAATAAACTAACTTTTCTACTCCTCCCACCATCTAGGCATACACATCTCTTCTTCCTACCGCAGAACTTCCTTAAAAGTATAGCCCTCTTCTTGATGACAGCTGAATTCACACATCAGATACAGGTCTTCAGCTCAGTACCAGCAGTTATTACCTTTATGATCCTGAATGAGTTGAATGCCTGCCTCTAGGATATGATTTCTCATTGACCAAATGAGAAGGTTAAGAAGCAGGATCTCTCACGTCTTTTAAAAACCAACAATTGTCATTACTAGAACTTGCTCTCCTTCTTCTGCCTGATATTTTGTAATGTTCAGTAGAATTGCTTAAAGATCACATTTTGCTGCTACTTGTAACTTTCTCATCTAGATTCCTGACCATTTCCCTCAAAAGAGACAACTCTTGATTTTCCCGAAGCTCTCTGACCACTGAGGAGTGGGTAGCTGTGGGCAGCAGAGTGAGCAATGGCTGGGACTGCTGCAGACACCCGGGAACTCACAAGTCAAGGAACGAACACCCAGAACTGGTTTTTCTGGGCAGTGGAAACACAGAACAGTGAAAGTCAGAAAAGGGATTTCAATGCTGATTACACAAACCTTTAAGATCTACTCATGGTTTCCAAACTGTTGGACATACCAGGAATACCTCATTATGTACAAACCAGCCCCCCAAATCCTCCAATTCATTTTATAGACTGATTTTAGTGAATGGTCTGGAAATTCTATAAACCTGGTTAACTTTAAAAACAGTATACATCGCCCTGGCTGGTGTAGCTCAGTGGATTGAGCACGGGCTGTGAACTGAAGGGTCACTGGTTCGATTCCCAGTCAGGGCACATGCCTGGGTTGCAGGCCAGGTCCCCAGCGGGGGCCACGTGAGAGGCAATCACACGTTGATGTTTCTCTCCCTCTCTTTCTCCTTCCCTTCCCCTCTAAAAATAAATAAATAAAATATTTAAAAAAATAAAAATAAATAAAAACAGTATACATCTTCACTGCAGAAAGGTAAAGATACCAAATATAAATACATTAGATGATCCTCCACCAAACCACTCTCAAGGATTCCAAAAACGAATGGTTGGAGCCTTGTTTTCATGCATATAATTTGTATTTTACAAATTAGTATACTAATTTTGCCATTAAATAGTTATTAATCAACATTTAGCCATCCCCAAGAATTTCAATTGTGACCTTTGACCATTTAATGATGTATACACTTTACAAATCTAGTTATAATATTGAATATATTGATACTATAAAATTAGTCTCCCACTCCACAAATTACCAATAAATATGAAAGTCCCAAAGATAATTTAAAAACCTTGGTAACCTAGGCTGATGTTCTACCAGGGGTGTCAAACCTGTGGCTTGCAGGCCACACGCGGCCCAGGATGGTATGAATGTTGCCCAACATAAAATCATAAATTCACTTAAAACCCTTTGTTTGCTCATCAGTTTTGTTAGTGTTTATGTATTTAATGTGTGGCCCAAGACAACTCTTCTTCTTCCAGTGTGGCCCAGAGATGCCAAGAGGTGGGATACCCCTGTGATGTATGACACCCATCACCTCAGGCTGTAAGCTGCCTCCATGGTTTTCTCTTTGGTAAAGTGAAGCACATTGACAGGCCTTGATCCAAACCATACATTACAATGTATCTAACTTTAAATTGCGCATCTCTCTTTCTAAAGGTGGCATTTGATTCCCTCTATGGTAAAGCAGCTTAGTATATAAGACTATCCAGTGAAAATATTACCAAGGATGAGCACAAAGATGCAGATATAAAGATGGACATTGTAGAAATATTTAACAGTGGCAATTGAGAATGACCGAACGCTTTAAAATACAGAGTAAAATTCTGACATTTTGCATGATGGCTATTAGCTATTAAAAACAGTTTAGAATAGTCATTGACATGAGAATATACATGATATATTAATAGAAAACTCAGGTTGCAAAACAGTACATAGAATGTGGAGGAATGTGTACCAGATGTTGAGTGTTTCTCTGGTTGCTAAGATTATGCAATTATGTGTCATTATTATGTTGTTTTTTTATATTTTTAGGACTATATCACAATTTTTCAGAATACACAACTTTTATAGAAAAGTCTAATTAAAATTTACTTAGAAACAGGGGTGAAAATTAGAAAGTTCCATGTTGAGAGTGACAGAGCTGCTTTGCGGCAGAACTAGTGAGGAACTAGTGGAGTTTGTGCAAAGCATCCATTCCGATTCCACAATATCGCTTCCGTACCAGTCCTTAGCTAATCTGAATGTCACCCCTAGGAAAGGACTTTTCTACTTGGTTTATATCTCTACATCAAACCCTATCACAGGGGCTGCTAAATATGGGCCCACAAGAAATATTATGGTTGAATATGAGTTGAAGGTCATTCAGTAGAGAAGTTAAAGCTGCCCTCAAAAAAAAAAAAAAAGTCTTAAAGGTCTAGAATATATCCCTCGGTGATATCATCTGTGGCACCACCCTATGTCTGCCAAATTTTCCGTGCATCTGTGTGCACCAACCTCTCGGTCTGCCTGTGTGTGCTCCAGTCTATTTTAATAAATATCAGCCCCTACTTTGTTTACTTTCTTAACAGGAAAGGTCTACTTTAATTAAACAAGCAAAAGGTGTTTATTTAATTTAAAAATTTCAGTAAATATTTTTTTCCAAACTCCAAGTAATACTGGAAAACCAAATTCTTACTGATTTTGAAATAGACTTTTTGGAAGGGAAGAGTCCACTAAATAGAATCTGCTGCCTGCTCCTTAAACACTCATACAAATAAGAAGTAGCTCACCAAAGCATTCATTCTTTCCAGTTCTCATGTTGCTGCTGTAGTCCAGGCATGACCACTTGTTCTTACTAATGTAGCAGCTGGGTTTTTTCCGTCTGTTCCCAGTTTTATTGAGATGTAATAAAGATATACACATGATCTCACCTTTAACAGGAACCTAATCAACAAAACAAACAAACAAGCATAATATAAACAAAGACGCTGAATTTGAGAACGGTCTGACAGTGACCAGAGGGGGAGGGGAGGGAATTTCAGGGGAAAAGGGGAAGGGTTTAGAGCAACAAGTATAAAGGACACATGGACAAAAACTATGGGGGGTTGAAATAGGAGGAAGGTGGGGAGGGCTGGGGCGGTGGGCTGGGGGTGGGGTAAAAGACAGAAAACTGTACGATATCGACAATTAAAAAAATACTGATTTAAAAAAAAAGAAAAAAAATTCACCAAAAAAAAAAACCATATAACATTGTGTAAATTTAAGGTGTATCATGTGATGATTTTATATATGTATATATTGCCAAATAATTACCAAAATAAAGTTAGTTAACACATCCATCACCTCGCATAATTACCAATTTTTTCTAGGTAGTGAGAACGTTTAAGATCTACTCTCCTAGCCACAGTTAAGTATACAATACAGTATTGTTAACTGTAGTCACCAGAATGTATCCATCTTATAACTGGGAGCTTGTACCCTTTGACCACCATCACCTACTTCCCTATGCCCCCAGTCCCTGGCAAACACCAATCTATTTTCTGTTGCTTTGGGTTCAGTTTTTTTTTTTTTTAAGATTCCACATATAAATGAGATCATGTAGTATTTGTCTTTCTTTGTCTGATTTATTTCACTTAGCATGTTCTCAGTGTTCATCCATATTTTCCCAAAGGGGAGGATTTCTTTCTCTTTTATGGATGAGTAATATTCCATTAAATATATACATTAAAATACAATAAAATTATATATATATATATATATATATATATATATATATATATATATATATGCATGCCATATTTTCTTTACCTAGCCACCTTTCAATGGACACTTAAGCCATTTCTAGAACTTGGCTATTATAAATAACGCATGCATCAGCTATTTAACTACCCTTGTTTCTCTGGTCTGTTGGTGCTCTTTTTAACACATCACAAATACTCCCACCAGATAAATCCTTCTACCATACCATCTGCTATGTCACTTTGTTCATCAGACTTCAATGCACCCCCCACTGCTGTTAGACAAAACTCAAGTTCCAGAGCCTGACAGCCAAGGTCCTCAAGCCCCCCATGTAAATTTCCAACCTATTTTCCACTAGTTAAGCACAGCTGCACTCTAGCACATGGTCTGTAAGTGTGTTCACCATACCAGCAGCAGCTGAGAACTTAAAAATTCAAATTTTCTAACTGCACAGACCTAGTGAGCCAGAAACTGGGAGCAGGGTACAAGGA
This sequence comes from Glossophaga mutica, assembly GCA_039655065.1. NCBI lineage: Eukaryota > Metazoa > Chordata > Mammalia > Chiroptera > Phyllostomidae > Glossophaga > Glossophaga mutica. The sequence goes on from CM077307.1 coordinate 144,083,497, forward strand.
GCTGTGTTTTAATAAGCCTTCCAGATGATTCTTACACATGATAAAGTTTGAGATCCCCACTCTAACCAAACTATAATTACTTAAATACTCCCAATACTTCACCAAATTAATGTCTTTCCTCATGCTGTTCTCCTGCCTGGAAGTGCCACTTCTTCCCTGTCTCTGGGGGGTAAAAAACCCCTCAATCATTTTGGGCCAAACCCGCATCAGTTCAACTGTCCCCTTCCTGGTTTTCTCGACCGGAAGTGACTTCGGTATCTGAACTTCTTTAGTCATTGTTTGCATCTTTCTTAGAGCATTTCCTGCAGTTTCTTTTGAAACATGGTTCTTGTCTACTCTGCTAGAGTGTAAACTCTTTGAGGGCAACACATCATCTGTAAATCCACAAGAAAAGGAGCCAATGATCACAAAAAGGTATGCCACACATGCCTGTCCAAAGTGGGGAAATGCAACTATTGTTTAGCATTTAAGATTACCACCCTTAGCAAACAAAAATATAGGACTCCCAGTTAAATTTGAATTTCAGCAAATATGTAGGGCCCAGATATTATATGAGACAAGCTTATAAACTTATACTTAAAACTATATTTATTATCTGAAATTCAAATTTAACTGGGAATCTAGTATTTTATCTGGTGACTCTATCACTATATGGTGATCTATATTGTGACCTATCTATATTGACCTATATTGATCTATGGTGTCCTATCACTATATTGTTGTATGTTACTTTGTCTTTATTCAGATTTACCTTCTTGCTACTTCTTTCTCTAGAAAGTAAATTAAAACATTGGGGGGGAAAAACCCTTATATATCCAAATAAATGTTTTCCTTTAAAAAATCACTTTGGAAACCCTATACTTATTCAATGGTATTGGTGTCACCCAAAACTTGTTTGAAATTATTTTAATTGTGTGCAAAACTGTCTTATTGGTTATGTAAGAAAACCAGCCTCATTACTATTTAAAAAATACATCAACTGTATTACTATTTTTCTAACCTACATTTATTTTTCAGCAATGACATCCAATACCATTTTACTCTTTGTTAATACCAAATTTATCATGAGAGACTTAATATTTGCTCACCTCCATTAAAAATAATTGAAAAGCCCTGGCTGGTGTAGCTCAGTGGATTGAGCGCGGGCCTGCGAACCAAAGGATCGCGGTTCGATTCCCAGTCAGGGCACATGCCTGGGTTGCCAGGCCAGTTCCCGGCAGGGGACATACAAGAGGCAACCGCACATTGATGTTTCTCTCCCTCTCTCCTTCCCTTCCCCTCTGAAGATAAATAAATAAAATCTAAAAGAAAAAAAAAATTAAAAAAAAAATAATTGAAAAATACACCTATGGCTTAAAAGGGCAATTCCCTAACAAATGCAAAACTGTTCATGAAAGTCCACTGGCTTAACTATACAAGCCTCTAAAACGTTAATATAAAGATGATATTCAAAGACACATGTCAAGACTTGTTCTCTTTGATTTTTTTAAAAACTCACATTTCCTTATAATCGCTTCTGCCTCAAGATTCCAAACTTACACAAATGAAAATTTCATGTCACCAAACATAACTCTGCACAGCAAACCCCATAATGTCACAGTTTCTTCTCAAAGACTCTGAAGATAAGCTTTATTTATTTATTTTTAAAAACATACTTGTGTAAGGCATGTTCACTGTAAAAAATTAGAAAAATATACACAAGTACAAAAAAATTTTTAATGATTTTATCATAACAGAGAAAGTACTATTGACATTTTATTTCTTTTATGTTTTATTCATATTTATATAGTTTAATTTATACTAAAATATTTTAATATAATATTTATTTTTAATATTTATTTTCTTAAAAACTGAGATAATATTGCAGCCATTTTATGTTATATAGTTTTTCACTTACAATTTTTCAAGCTTTACTGAGGTATAATTTACAAATAAAATTCCAATATATTCATATTTAAAGTATACAATGTAATGATTTGGTATAAGTATACATTGTGAAATGATTTTCATAATGAAATTAATAAACACAGCTATTAGCACCTACCTGTTTTTGTTAGAATGCTTAACATCTACCCTCTTAGAAAATTCCAAGTACACAGTCCAGTATTACTAACTATAGTCAGGATGTCCTATATTAAATCCTTACAACTTACCTTATAACTGAAAGCTTCTACTTTTTAACCAACTTTGCCTCATTTTCTCACCCCCAACCCTTGGCAACCACCATTCTATTTTCTGTTTCTATGAGTTTGGCTTTTTATTTAATTTTTTTTTTTTGGATACTATACATAAGTGAGATCATATAGTATTTGTCTTTGTCTGGCTTATTTCACTTAGCATAATGCGCTTCACATTCATCCATTTTGTCAAATGACAGGATTTTTTTTAAGCTGAATATTATTCCATTGTATAGATATACCACATTTTTAAGCCATGAATCTGTCAATGGACACTTAGGCTGATTCTGTATCTTGGAGATCATGAATAATGCCGCTATGAACATGGGAGCACAGATATCTCTTCAAGATAATTTCATTTCTTTTTGATACACACCCAGCTATATGAAGCATGTGGTAGTCCTGTTTTTCATTTTTTGAGAAATTTCCATACTGTTTTCCACAGTGGCTACACCAGTCTGCATTCCCACTAACAATGTACTAGGGTTCTGTTTCCTCCACAACCTCTCCAATGTTAATAATCTCCTGACTTTTTGATCATGGACATCCTAACAGGTATGAGGTGATATCTCTTTGTGATTTTGATTTCCCTAATGATTAGTGATTTTTAACAACATATACCTGTTGGCCATTTGTATGTCTTCTTTAGAAAATACATCTATCTAGGTTTTTTGCCCATTTTTATTAGGGTATTTGTTTTGTTTTGTTCTTGATATTCAGTATATGGATTTCTTGTATATTTTGGATGTTAACCCCTCATCTGACAACTGACTCACCAGTCTTCTTTCCCCACTCCATAGGTTACCTTTTTACTTTGTTGATGCCTATTCACTTTGCTATACATAAGCTTTTTAGCTTGATGTTGTCCTACTTATTTCTGCTTTTGTTGTCTTTGCTTTTGGCGTCAAATCTAATAAATCATTGCCAAGACCAATGTCAAGGAGGTTTTCCCTATTTTCTTCTAAGAATTTTATAGTTTCACGTCTTACGTTTAAGTAATCTCTTTTTTTACTTCTTTTTCAAAATTTTATTTTCAATTATAATTAACATTCAATATTTTTTGTGTTAGTTTCAGGTGTGCAACATAGTGGTTACATAATCATATAATTTATAAAGTGGTCCTCCTCGTATTTCAAGTACCCACCTGGCATCTTAGTTTTACAATATTATTGACTATATTTCCTATGCTATATACTTCATATTTCTGTGACTGTTTTGTAAATGCCAATCTATACTTCTTAATCCCTTCACCTTTTGCACCAAGTCACCCAACCCTCTTCCCTCTGGCAACCATCACTTTGTTGATTAAGCTACTGTTTTTTTTTCTTTTTCTTTTTTAACATTCAATATTATTTTGTATTAGTTTGGGCTAAACATCATAGTGGTTAGGCAAGCATACAATTTATATATAGTGTTCCCTTTGATATTTCCAGTACCCACCTATCACTATACATAGTTATTACGATATTATCGACTATATATTTCCTATGTTGTATTTTATTGATACATCCCTGTGACTATTTTGTGATTGTCACTGAATCCCTTTTTCACCCAGTCCCCTAACCCTCCTCCCTTCTTCTGTAGACAAGCTTTAATATAAAGAACATACAACCAAACCGATAAACATGTTCCATTTGCCACCAAATACCATACTTACATATGTGATATTGGCACAATTATCCTAGCAGTATATCCCATTTTATTCCCATGCATACAGATACAATTATTCATATATTTATTTATACTTCCTCTTTGGGATTGAAATACCTTGAAAATGGGAGCTTCTCTGAAACAGGCCATACGGGGCAGGTATATATAATCAGGCTATACGGGACATGTATATAATCAGGCTGTATGGGACAGGTATATAAATGGAGAAGGCTCCATTTATAATCAACAACTTCAGAAATTGGTTTTCTACCTCATTGTAGTTAAAATGGAGCACACTCTATCAGCCTACTGGATCCAACTTTCAAATACTTTAAATGGAGAATACTTACGCTCTTGAGAGACACTTGGTTCAAAACCATTTGGCACCTTGCTGTTCGTCTTTCCCAATCTCACACAGACCAGTGGAAAAGTGACAGAGAAGGATGACATAAGTTACTGTGAAAATCCTCCTTTTCTCAAAAACTAAATGAATCAACATGGCAAGTGTGACTGAGGTTACAGGAAAGTAATTGTGAGCTTTGTGGAATCTGAGATTTTGAAATTGATTTTTAAAGGAAATTTCCATGTCAGTGCTCAGTTCTTTGGGGTGGTTGTTCAAGCTCACTGATCCAAATAACAATATATTAGGGGTTACCATAACCTTTTAGAATAATCCCAAAGAGACACGGCATTCCAACAGGGGATTTTAAGAGGTAGTACTATAATCATCCCAGCAAACCCCGCATCTTTACCTTTAACTTTACAAGGGGATTTTCATAGGTTTCCACATTACTCATTCCATTAGCATCCACATTTATTCTTTCACAAATCACCAGAAATTTTTAAAAAATCAATCCATGTATCAATTGGCTATACTAATGAAATAACCACAATTTTTTTACATGAGGCAAAAATAGGAGCTTTGAATAAATTGACCTGAATTTCATGAGTACAGACAGGCGGCATTTTATGCCTCTTTTTTTTTTTTTTTAAATTTTTTTTTTTCTTTTAGATTTTATTTATTTATCTTCAGAGGGGAAGGGAAGGAGAGAGGGAGAGAAACATCAATGTGCGGTTGCCTCTTGTATGTCCCCTGCCGGGAACTGGCCTGGCAACCCAGGCATGTGCCCTGACTGGGAATCGAACCGCGATCCTTCGGTTCGCAGGCCCGCGCTCAATCCACTGAGCTACACCAGCCAGGGCATTTTTTTATGCCTCTTTGTATTTTTCCACCTCATGATAAAACCTGTTCCAAAAGCACCACTCTCCCCAGGGTTTTCACCTGGTGTTATAGTCGGATATGAAGGGTTAATTAGAGAAAGTTCTGGCTGACTGGAACAGCCAAGAAGCAGATCTGCCACCGAGGCAAAAACAATTATAATTAAAAAGAGCAAATTCAGCCAGCCATGTACAACCCAGAATTCCAAGAACAACCTGGACAGACAAGTTACTGGTATCAGGGATATGGCAATGATAGGGAGGTCTTGAAAAGCAATTAATATTATAGAATGAGGCAGTGAAGATTAAGAAATACAGGCAGTTTGACATAAGTGAAGACTGTAAATAACAGAAGACCCCGAACTATAGGCCAGGAGAAAAAGGATTGAACATTAAATTCTAAACAACTTGAACCCTATAATGCCTGCTGCTATAAAGACTTGGTTTCTGGGCATACTTAGGGACAGTAAACTAGGTAGAAAACAAATGACTATAAGTAGAAATAAAAAAATAAAAAGACTTTGCTCAAGGAGGAAGTATCTCTGACACCAGCACTAGATTAATAAAAAGACTAGAAACCCAAATAGGGGCATCGGACTATGTCAAATTCTCTCTTTCGAATCCAAGAATTTCATCTGCACACTGGGGATAAAATGCGTATAGTTAGGGGAAATGGGGAGATTCAGGAGCCAAGAACCAGGCAAAGAATCAGACTGCTAACACACATCAGAAGACCTGCTTGAGAACACACCCATCATCTCAATAAATATGGTTTGGTAAAGAAGTCAGGGAGTGTCATGCTTTAGACTTGAAGTTGCTAATTGGTGGCCTTCAGGTCTCAAGTGGCTCACAGATATGTTTTTTATTCATTTTTTTTAATTTTTGGGCCCATGGGTTATTTTTTATTTTGAATTGGTCTATAGCATATAGAAATCAGGATATTTCTCATTAATAATAATAACAAAGGCATTTCTGTTTTCTTTTAAAACAGTAGAAGTCCTGACAGCATTGACTTTGAATTTTCATGGACCATCACTTTACTGAAGCCGAGTAGCTACTGATCCCTTTAAACATGTGATCATTTAACGCAGCAGTCCCCACCTTCACCACTCAGAGACGTCCCCTGACAGCCCTGTAGAATTTAAGTATGCGGCCTTTAGAGGATGGTGAGAATTAAAAGAAAATTTAGAAGCTATTATACTCTATATATCAAGGAACATATTCCTGAAATTCTCTGCATTGGAGCAGAAACAAAACTTGATCTTCACACAGCATAAGTGGGATAAGCCTAGACAAGACTGACAATAGACATGTGCCTAGGAATTTTTCTCGGTTATGGAAATGCTGGCTTTGTTTCAACAGTCACATTGTTTATAACTTAACGTGTTGAAAGTCTATTTATTATCTTAAGTTTCAACTATTGGGTTCACTTTTGGAAAACAGAATATGGTGAAAGAATAAGATGTGCATTTTCTTCCCTGCAGTTATTTCATAAAACCACAAATAGAATTAATCTGGATAAATGCAGATATTTGACTTCAGGTTCCAGGAATATCTCAGAATCTAGTTGTGCTGCATGCCAAAACTCTCAAGATTTCATTTACCAAAACTTCATCTTTCTTTGTGAAATCAGCTATTGAAAACAATAATACGAAAGCCTTGGATATAGATGCAGCAATATAAAAATAGTGGTCTGCTCAGCAGTTTCAAAATACTCTGCATTTATATTTAATAATATTCTCCACTGGGAGTCCAAATCATACTTTATCTCTTCTCTTCGGAACAGTTTGGGAAATATTCCAATCCCTTGAAAACTTGCTGAGGAGCATTTGCCACATCTTGCTTCTATATGCCAGTTTAAGTTATGACATATTTTGTAAACTGCAGAGTTTTAAAGAAAGAACAGCACAGTTCTTATCAAATAAGAAACAGACATAAAGTGTTCTTGTCTTAAATAATACGGCAGTTGCTGAAATTTACTTTCTAAATAGTCTCCCTTAGAAAAGAAATCAAATCCATTTTCTGATGGCTAGGTCTTACCTACACCATTTTTTAAAATTTATATAATTTCTTGGGGTCCAAAAATTGTCAGTACTTGTACAGATAAGTATAATCATGCTACATTGATTTTGGACTTGGTATTTGTGCTTAATCTTTAATAATCTTCATGAGCAAAATTGATTTCTGATTGCACAACCCTGAAAAGTGGCACTCCCTGTAGAGATGGACAGTTCAGGAGGAAATTGGAGCAATCTGCATTTCAGCACATGCATTTGGCAGGCCGTGCTTTCAAAGTCACTGCTCTTCCCAGTCATTAACCATTAACCCTCGTCTGGAAACATACTGTGTATGTCAGGTTATATATCAAGAATGGAGTACAAAAAGTAGGCACTGTCCCTACCGGTATTTAGTAAATGAGACAACTTGTAATTAAGTAACCATACAAATTAACAAAAACTCCTGTGTGAAAAGTTCTCAGAGGAACTTTTATAACACCCTGTCTATTGCAGGCTCATGGGAAGATCAGACATTTTTCTGAGGAAGTATAAAATCAAAGTGGTTTCATATTTCAGCTTTCATTCAACTTCAGACACTCAGGTAGAATTATTCATCTTCAAGTGCAAGTATGGATATGACCAGGGTGATGTGTGTTTGTGTGTGGTGTATTTTAAAGTGCACACTGGGAACAAGTTTGTAAATAAAGTAGACAATAATACTGGGCTAAATTACTTCAAGTTTATAACTTGGACACATTGTAAGTCTTCTCTGGGCCATTATTTCCTTACCTGGGAAACAACTGGCAATTGCCTACACAGCGTCCACTCTCCCTTTCTTCCTTTCAAAAGGAACCCCAGTTTTATTCAGTTGACCATCTCATACTACATGACTCAGGGGGAAGTAGACCCTAATTTCCACCTCCAAAAATGGCCAAGATCCCTTTATAATGATTGTGGTAATTCCACACCTCTGGCATGTGGCGCAGCCAAGAAATAGGAATGTCTGCTGGAAAGCACCCGGGAGAGGATTACTTCTGCCTGTCAGGGCTTCCTCTGAACATTGAGGGGTGGGGGTGGGGAGCCTGGGCCACTGCAGCCAGCTTGCTGCCAATCTGAGCAGGAAATTGACACTTTGTGGAGACCAAAGCCAAATTGGAGAACTTCCGGGATGTTTTTCTATCACACCCAGGGTACAGTCTCAGAAATCCCTATGTGAGACAATAAATGTCCTTATTTAAGCCGATTAGAGGCTGTTTAAGGCAGAGTTTTCTGTTAACTTCAGCTAAAATCATCCTGATGGATACCTGAGAGATACAGGCCTACATGAGCCTTCATTTTATGTTTCTAATGCTTACATTTTTCTGTTAGTATAAAGATATGAGCCATGAAATCAATTGCTTAAACTTAGAAATTACTATGTTTACTTTCCAAATGAAGTGAAAGAATTCCGTAATTTCTAACCCTTTCCCAGTCAAAAAACATGCAAAGATTAAATTCCATTCATTATTTCTGTTTTAAAATTTTCCATGTTTATATAAATTATCATTACTTATACTTGGCACTTAATCTTGATTTAATTGAATGTAAACTATTAAGACATGGTAGAAGGTACCTTGTTGAGGAAACTGTTTTCTTATATTAGTTCTTTAAAAGTGTCACTTTCATCTGTGGTTGTGAAAACGAATGACTCCAACTTCAGCTAACCACATCTATGTTATCATTTGGAGAATTCTAGCCTGAATTACATTTTCCTCAGTCCATCAAATGAAACAGAATCCAAATGTCTGTCATATTATTAATCTGAGCCCGACAACACACCATCAGTCAATGTGTTGACTGCTTCCTGCCCTTCAGGTAACATAAATTTCGTTTCCATCAGAACCCCAGCTTTTCATACAAGCCACTTCTTTAATGGTATTTTTCAGTCTACAGAAATAAATAATGGCTAAGTTGTTCTCTATACTTATAAAAGTATCTAAAGTTATTATGAATACAAATTAACCTATCCCAGGGCAGTCAGGTACTTCAGGTCAATAATCTATAAATTCAAATTTCCTAAGGATAAGTACTGAATTAATTTTGTATTATATAACATTTCACTGCCATGTATGATGCTATTGTTGTTTTACTAATCTATGATTATGAAATAAATTCCTTAGATCAGCTTATTTCCTCTTACTGTATTACCTGATGGAAAAGTTGAATAGAATGGCCAAAATGGTGCTCCATTTGGATCAGACTAAGAGTATTTAGTCTGTAGTTCAATAATGCTCCTTATCACTGGTAATTAATACAAATATCTAACTTTTTGTATAATACCCTATAAAAATATACACATTGGATACCATTATGACTGAGACATAAAAATTACAATATTACATGAATGCACTAAAGACAAAAACAGCCTAGTTATTCTGGGAAAATTGTTAGTATCCTTTTGAAATAGAAAAGGACCTTATTGTAATTCAAAGGAAACACTTGAAAAAATTAATCACTGCTTCAACCATAGAGTTTCTTTGAATGATTTATTGAAACCAAATAGTAAAATCTCAAATGTGGTACATATAACACATAGTTTTGATCTTCCACTGCTTTCATTTGCAACTACCATCAAGTTGAAACATTGAAAGTTCCTGAAGATGAACTGTCTGATCCGCCATGATCATGGATGGTGCTGCCCTTTCAAAAACATGGCAAAACTTTTTTCCAAGCTGTTTGATTTGCACAGTAGAAACAATATGTGGCTGTTGATACAGGCTACTTCTGAGAAGAAAAATAACTTCTAATCTTTTGATGCATGATAGTATGAAATCTTAAGTATCCTGACAAAATGCATTTTGCATTTACAAAGATTAAAAGGATACAGAACTCTAAAGCCTTTTCACTTTGCTGAGGAGGTCTGTGTTCTGGGCCACGCCACACCTCTCTGATGATAATGAGTGGAAGCAGTGGTCTCGAATGCTTCAAAGTGAATACGAAGTACAATACAGCAGACAAAAGTCCTCTCCTTCTCTGACCAACCTTGACTTCTCTGACACTCATTGAAGGGGCTTGGAAAGTAGAATGTGCACATAATTGGCTTGGAGATAAATGAAATATGTAACATCTGACTCAGAGGTTAAACAAAACTCTTTGATCTCAAAAACAGATGTGATTCCTTGCAGTAAAAAGAGGTCTACTCAAAAGAGAAAAAAAAAAAAGAGTTCTTTTTTTCCATCACAAATTAAACTCAGGGAAGGAAAATTTGATAATTACATAAAACCATCCTCATAAAACAGTTCCACTCAAACTTCATTAGTCTATAAGATTTACAATGAATAAAACTGCTCGCAGTCTGGGAATAAAAGACAGAAAACTGTACAAGATTAACAGCTAAAATAAAAATTAAAAAAAAACAATCCAGATTTAAAAAAAAAAAAAACTGCTTGCAGTCTATAGTTTTCTAACCACTGAGAACACTGAGAGACGTAGCTCTTCCTTTCCAGAAAATGGTGACCTGGAAAGGTGCATTAACTTCTACGATGATTGGCTTGCCCTTTTTTCCCCATCAGCAGCATGGAGCTATTCCGTATACAAACTTAAATGAGGGGAACACTTTAGCGATTTCTATAGTAGTTTCTGTGCTTTGCCATGTTAATGTTAGCGTTAATAACTGTAACTCTCTGCTGGGTGAAAAAAAAAAACTAAAGACATCTATATTTTGCAAGTGAAATCCACCCAACTGGTGTAGAGAAACAGCCCAAATGCTCCCCAGAGATTTTAACCGCCAGCGGGTCTCTCTGGTGGGTTGGGTTAATGCCTGCTCATGGCCCTCCTCTGGCCAGATGTCCTTTCATTTCCTCAAACCCATTCTCTTCCCCTGCTCTCTGCTGCTGCCCAGTCAACAGAAAACTGAACAATGGCTGCCAGTTTCACGCTTCTACTTTATTCTAGACATTGTGCCAGGGACTTCACTATGCTTACATTTTTTTAGCCTTCAAGATAACCGTGCAGTATTTTTTGTTTGTTTACATTCATGTAAAAGATAAATAATCTGCAATTCAAAAATGTCCACTATAAAGTAGTTTATTAGTGGTAAGACTAGACTGGAGCTCAGATCTGGTTGGTTCAAAATTCCATGTTTTTACTACTACAATACACTATCAAGACAGGTTGAAGTAAGTGGGGCCAACTGCCGAGTAAGTTGAAAGGGTAATAATCAACACAGTCATTACTTCATAGAAAAGAAGAAACTTCATGGAACTTACTGAAGGTTATTATTTTTTCTTTTGCTTTCTCATCATTGTAAAATGCAGACTTGCCTGTGTTCAAATAGACATAATTTGTTTCTGGAGAGTTTAGTATAGTTTACAAGATATTTTATTAGTAATGTAACTTTTTACTCTCCATTTTATAGAAGCACATGTTTTATATGTGTGTTTAAAAATGACATTGTGTATTTGACAAACATTTATCTGTGTGTTGGTGTTAAAGTAGTAATTCTATATTTAGAGTTAAAAAAATTGCTAAAACAATCAGATTCATTCAAAACACTGAAAGCATTGTCATCTAGAGACTTGCGCTGTCTAGTTGATGTGATGACGACTATACACAGAGCACTCAGGCTCGCCCTGCTTTTCTGCTTTTATTTTCTAAGTGGAGCTCAGTGTGCCAACTTATGGGCTGATCTGACACTGCTGGGGTTTTCCTTAAAAAAGGAAAAAATATACGGGTTATGCACACTTACATACTCAAATTAAATTAAGCTATCGACAAGCACATGTAATATGACAATTATATGTTATTGTCTGAACCATCATTTATTGATAGTAGCAGTAATCAGTAAATACTGATTACATCAGTATCTCATATTTATAAACAATACCTAGAAGGACCAGAGAGAACTGTTAGCATCCAGTAACTGATTAGCTTAAGGTCTGGGAGAAGCATTTGCATTGTGAAGCAAAGAACCTCCAAGATAACCCCACATTCTGAGTAGGGTTATGTCTTTTGTGTCAAGAATTTAAGATCCAGAGATTGATTCTTAACAGAATTATATGTGCACATTTTTCTGAAGTACACTAAATAGGTACTATGTTATCTGTTCCCAAGAAATGAGTTCCTAATAATTTTATGGGGGGGACTCTTTTTTTAAGATTTTATTTATTTATTTTTAGTGAGAGAGGAAGGGAAGTAGAAAGAGTGGGAGAGAGATATCAATATGTGGATGCCTCACAAACTCCCCTTACTGGGGACCTGGCCTGCAACCCAGGCATGTGCCCTGAGTGGGAATCAAACCAGCGATAATTTGGTTCACAGGCCAACACTCAATCCTCTGTGTCATACCAGCAAGGGCTATGGGGGGACCCTTTTACCTTATACAGGGGTGGGCAAAAGTAATAATAATCATAACGGTTTATGATTATTACAATAGCTGTATAACTCAAAGGAATATCACAATGCAACTGTAAATCTCCTTTTGCCTACCCATGTATATTAGAAAATGGTAATATTCTCATTCTTTCTAAAGATTTATTTACATAAGTTGGACCCTACTTAATTATAAATTTATCATCCTAATATGAGGGCCATTAGTGGCCTGGATTAAAATTTTAGATTTGAAACATGCAACTAGACAAGAGTGCTGCATACTTTGGCCAGGTGTTCGGCAGATGCAGTGAGCGGCTCCCCGCAATGGAGATGAGCTGCGCACACCCTTCCAACTGGCATGCCCTCTTACAGGACAACCCAAACTCACAAACAGTTCATAACTGACAAAATCCTTGTACCAGGACTGACACCAAGTAGAGGCAAAACAATCCAAAACTTCCTGCCAAGGCTTGCTTGAGTGTGCCAGGGCAAGGGAGAACTAGCAGATGCTCCTGACAGTTTATAAAACTGGTGCCTGACCAGCCTTTGAGGGAAATATAACATAACTATATACTGAAGCATGAAAAGCAAGCCATGCAAAGTTGTACCCAACCCCAAACTGCTATAACCAGTTCTATGTAATAAATTATCGCTTTATTGTCTATCATGTATTTGACACTGTGGGAAATAAAGGTGGACCAAATGTGTTCATGTGTAGCCATAAAGCAGTTGAAAACCTTGCCCTTTAAGACTTATGGGAAGCTATTGTTCAATCAGTATAAAATTTCAGTCACATAAGAAGTAAGTTCTAGAGATCTGCTGTACAAACTGTGTCACAGTTAACAATACTCCAAATTTTGGTGAGAGTGTAGATCTCATGTTAAGTGTTCTTATCACACACACAAAAATAAAGGGACACGGGACATTCTTGATAGTGGTAAATATGTCTATTATATTGATTCTAGTGTTGGTTTAAAGCAGGGGTGTCAAACTCATTTTCACTGGGGGCCACATCAGCCTCGCAGTTGCCTTCTAAGGGCCAAATGTAATTTTAGGACTGTATGAATGTAACTACCCCTTAACTCGGAGCTTGGTGCTGCCGCCTGGTAGAAAGGAGGTGCTGGGCCAGATAAAACAAGGTAGAGGGCCGGATTCAGCCGGGGGCCTTGTGTTTGCCACCTGTGGTTTAAAGGATGCATGCTCTTGTATATCAATTACACTTAAATAAAGCTGTTAGAATTATAATGGGATTAAAAAGCGATATATCATTATAATGCATATTTAGGAAAAGTGAAATCTGTCTGTAGAGATGAATGGGAAGAAATATGCCACGACAAAAAAAGAGAGTACAGTATTACAGTTAAAAGCTCTAGTTTCACATTCCCTCAGCTTTCTCATCTCTAAAAAAGCCATGACAGCAATACCTCCCCCACAAAGGGTATTATTGTGAGAACTGGAAGGCGCTAAGAGAGTTTAACACACATTGTGTGTCCAATATTAATTCTTCTACCTCCTTTCCCCTCTTCTTACAACTATTCCTATAATGGTGTTTGTAAAGGAGATTGAATGGCCTGTCCTGGGAGATATGTCTCCCATCCTTTCACTATTCATCCTCACAATCCCATTTCATCAGATATGGAGGCTTGCCCATTCACAGGTCAAATGGAGAAAGGCAAAGTGGTTCTGTAAGCTGAAAAATACACAAACTTCCAGAGAGGAGGGGACTGCCTGGTAAAAGAGAATTCCACAAACCTCTTTGCGTCCTGTAGTAAGCAGGCAGACACAAGCATTCAAAGAGAAAATAGCTGACAAGCCATCCCTCAGAGTCTGAGGCTGCTTTAGGAGATTCAGCGGTTTCCATGAAGGGCCTTCGCCTCTGCATGACAGGTTACTCCATCACGCCCAAGCACCCTTCACACTTTTCCATTGTTTAAACTTACTCCCAGATCAAAGATCCAAAATGAGTCTCCAGCACTTACTCTTAGTGTTTCCAAATGCCATGTAATGATACTCTATTGCTTGATAGCACTGTGAAATATTAGACTTTCCTACAGGTTTTCCTAGTATCGATCAAACAGTGGTCCTTTTTTTTTTTTTTTTTTTTTGGCTAGAAGATAATTCATGGTCTTTCCTTGTGCTAAAATCAACACAGGGTTAGTTGTCTGCAAGGGGCCTTTCTCTGGAGGAAGTGATTTCAGCACAGCCTCATCTCTGCCATTTACTATCTGTGAGACTCAGGGGTGTCAGCCTTCCAGAGCCTCAGTTTTGTTCTCTGATAGACAAAATACCCAGATGTTGAAGAATTAAACAAATATGAATATGTTCTAAGATGCAAAGCATATCCAATATAAAATACTACTTATTCTTTTAAATCTACCTAAGCACAAGACATTTTGAAGTCTGTAATCATAACTTTTTCACTTAGAATACAATGATCATAAATATTCCTGGTGGCTAGAATGTATGATTCATGATTGTAGGGTTACTCGTCATACATCTTGGTCTACGGTAGCACTGGAACAACACGTCACACGTAGTAGATGGTCAAGTATTACTGCTGAATGAATGAACATTATCCTTTGTTAAAGAGAGCAATTTGTAATACACTACTACTTGAAGCTACCATAATAAACATTCACATCTCCTTTGTTCTGTCTTCTTCACTAATGAAAACTGAATTATTTTGCAATTAAAAACTGAGAAAATCGAGTTTAACACCTTATTAGACTCTGAAATACCACCTAGAAATATTTCTGAGTAGAAACCAGCAGTTAAATTATAATTTACCTTAAATAGCCAAAACAGTAGGAACTGTGTATCCTCATTTATAAATAGCAAATAAAATTGACAGTCTCCAGATTTATATTTTATACACATATTTGAAAATTACTATTACTTTACATTTTCTGATATCTCCTCTATGTCAAATACTTTTCAAATTAATAGTCAGGGGCATGAGCTAATGTTGGTAATATATGTATTTCTGGGATCCATTGATTTGGGTCCATGGAAATATTTCTTTACTGGCCTTCTTTTATAAGCTATTCTTCCAAAGCTTTATTTCACTTTGATTTACTAAACTGTGTTTGCTCCTGCTTTTTGTAGGATGATTTTAAAAACTGAGTTTACCACGTACTATTTTAAACAGAGCACTAAGTGCTTGCCTCTCCTCTTTATGAAAACAAAAAAACTACTGTCATACTTTTTTCCTTGCTGTTTAATAAATAATCAATTTGCAGTAATCTTCTATTGTTTTAATCTCTCTTGACCAGATAAAATTTTATCTTTGGGTATGTTTTTGTTTTCTTCATCTGACCTGCCTCTTCATTATTCAGTAACCTATTCCTAAGATAAATTAATTAGCTATAGCATTGTCAGAACCTGGAGGTTGCTTTATATAAGTAAAACAAATTTAATTTGAAACAATCTTATGAATTAAAATATTTAATTGTTCTTTTTCTGTAAATTTCTATGTAGCTGCCTACATCACATGTAAATTGTTATACTGTAGTTATAATAGTAAATAAACTTTAAAATTTTAGATGGTATTTTTTAAAAAATTAAGTAAGTCCTAACAGTACTTATTACTTTGGTATGTCACACTGGTCTTGTTGGTGTCCCTTCACATTTAAATGCTATTTCAGGTCCCCCACTCCCGACCCCTTTTCTCACTGTCTGGCTGCAAGTGCATCCTCCAACCATTAGCTGTCACGGCAACAATATGTTTATTCTACATTTCTGACACCGCTCATTCCCAGGGTCAAAGTTCTAGTGCACAAACCCTCCCCTGCAGGAAGTTCAATGCTTGCTAAAGAATATGTAATAAACCATGCCTCCCAGGATGGCTAGCTCCAGGTGAGACTGTCAAAGGTGGGTTTCTCACATATGAGTAGATTTTGGCAAAGTCCTTCTGGTAGGTTTGAAGCTAAGACATTATGGGGTTATAGGAAGATAGGGGTGCATAAAATAGTTTCTCTTCTTTCTCACTAGTGATTTCATTTGCCTCCTATTAGTTTTCATCAAAATCTGTGATCAACTTCTGCTGAGTCTTGCCAGTCCCCAGGAGCTGCTCCAGCACCCATCACAGGGCTCCATGGAGGCCGCAGAAGATCTCGCAGTTTCTCAACATGCTCTGAGGAGGCAGTGGAGGTGCAGAATGCGCTGGAGCAGTGGCCACTTCTACCCCAGCAGCTAACTGCCCGGCCCCACAGTCATCACAGTGACCACTGGTGTCCCTGGTTGAGCAAGTGGCACATTTTATTGCTGGATGTATGCACATCCATACATTTCAACTAAGTTTCCTATACAGTCCATTTCCATTATGTGGCCAACTTTTCATCGTTAGAAAAAAAGAATGAATAGAATGAATTAAATGGACTCTATTGGTTACTTTCGGCTGTAAAACACTATGGATTGTACAAATCTTAGTATACCGTGGACCTATTTCCTGCAGCTATAAACAGTCAGGAGAAATGTAAAGTTGACTATAACAATACTATAGTTAAGAATGCACAAGCCATTTTAAATCAAAGATTCAAAAGACCAATTTTCCAATAAAAGATTAACAATAATATACAAATTACTCTCTCCAAAACCAAATATTACTAACATTTTGATTGGGATTTGAAGTAAGACCTAGAAGAAATATAGAAATAGGTCTCACCTCTGGAAGGTGTGATTGTATAAACATCTACTTAACCCTGACTTACACTACATTGAACAAGAGAGGGGAATCAATATTTACTGGATGTGTGCTATAGATCAATAACTGTCCTGGCCAGCCTAAGAGCATTTCAGGAGCAACCCTTGAAGATTAAGGAACTTAGTTTAGTTTTTCACAAGGCACAGATTGACTTGATCTATCTAACTTTCTACTTGAGGATTCATTTAAACCCTTTTTTATTGTTGTTTTTTAATGTTTTCCCTGTCACTTTATTGTCACTCTTATAATTATTGTTGTTGTTAATAAAAGATAAGTTAGTCCATAGGAATGTAAGCAGTGGTACCGAACTGAAGATGACTTGAGAACGTTGAGAAAAAGCTCAAGCTGGAGTGAGCTTCAAGAATAGATGGAAGATGAAAATCAGAAAAAGATTTGGCCAAAAATAGAAAAAGATAATTCAGTCTTGTTTTAAAAAGAATTCTGTTTTGGAAAAGGAAGATAGAGACATAGGAGAGAACAGAGTTTTATCAGAGCAAAATTAAAAGTCGTAAGTGGAAGATAGGAGACATGCATTACAACAAATATGTGGGCTCCATTTGACCATTCATTTATGTATCCATTGACCCAACAAATTTCACAAGTGCCTTTGATGAAGCTGCGCTATGGATTTGGAAGAAAACAAGTTAAACAAGGTCCCGGGTGATTAGCTTCCAATAGAAATGCAAACAAGTTGTACTGTGTATATTCAGTTGTCAAGGGTATAGAGTTCAGTGGATATTTATTTTAAAATAATATCGGATTGAAAATAATGCTTACTCCAGTTTTCCCCTTGAATATTTCCTTCTCGCATGTGTCTGAAGATCAATAAATATGTAATTCTTTGGTTTCCTCTTTTTTTCTGAATTATAATAGATATCTAAGTTCCAGATGCACAATTAATTCTTTTCTCTTCTTGTGTGTTAAAGTACAATATAAAGAGTAAATGAGGGGAAATTAGTCCAATAAATATAGTAATAAAAACTGTCATTATATCCGAATGATTTCACCAATGCCGTGAAAACTACTTGTGCTCTAAAGGAAACTTGACAGGCAAGAATAAACATGGCCCTTTCATCTTTTTGACTGCTACTCCACTCTCATTCACAAGTCCCATGGGGCCTGTGGGAACCCTACTGTTTACTGCTCCATTAGTCTTCTTGCTGTATAACTTACCTCCCCCTACCTTTTTGCCCTTCTCTTCTTATAATGACATTCTGTTCTTGGTCTCAATCAAATGCAGACAATACAAATGTTGCTTTTGACCCCCAAGACTGAACACTTTTCAGAGCACCATCTGGTGATATTTAATGACTGGTAGATATTACATAAATATCCCAATGCCTACATTCCCTTGAAAGCTAAGACTTGCCTACAGACCATCAATGAGGAGCTGAACCTTAAGATAAGCAGCAGCAAACAAGTGCCATCCCACTCACCACAGCCCCCAACTCCTATTGATTGACCCTCAGGCCAAGGGCCTACCAGTTGCTATTTATTCTCATGCTCATACTACTGATCTTCCTATTGTTGGAAGATATTTCTTGTAACCATATCTTTCAGGAAAGTTTAAAAAATAAAAGATTAATCAAATTAACCTGTTACTTTTTTATTTAATGCCAGGGGTTAGCAAACTTCTCCTGCAAAGGGCTGAATAGAAAAACATTTCAGGCTTTAAGTCATACTGGCTCTGCTACAACTGGTCAACGGTAATTACAGTGCAGCATGAACGCCGTCACAGACACTATGAGAAAGAGTGCGCTGCCTGTGTTCCAATAAAACTTTATTCACAAAATTAGGCAGAGGGCTAAATTGGGGTCATGGTTTGCTGACCCCTGTTTTATGCTTCCTGTCGGGCTACTCTGGGCTTGGGATCTCTGCCCTGTTCCTTTTCAGTTTTATTGTCCCGCAAACATAGTGTTTCTCAGAGTCCCTCTTACTTTGGATTCCATTAATGTTCATATGTATTTCAAAAGAGCCATTATAAGATACTGTCGAAATTGTTTATTAATTTTCCATGACAGAGAAAGTTAATCTTGGGGAGAAGATGATTGTACGCCTCAAGAAGAATGGAAGGGCAGGTACATAGCTATGAATTTGCTGCTCCCTTCCTCAACATCTTTGATGCTTCCCTATAGCCTCCTGAAATAATGCAATCCAACACCAATTTGCTTTCTCATCTCTACTTGTCCTCCTGTTGTCGTTCCAGTCATTCTAGACTACTTGGTATTTTCTGAGTACAACTCCTACTTTCTGCTCTCTGTTGCTTAAATAAGCTTCCTACTATCTAGGACAAAAGCAGATTAGTTTAAGACAGCAACTTTCAACCTTTTCATCTCATAGCACACATAAACTAATTACTAAAATTCTGTGGCACTCCAAAATAATACTGTATTTTTTGCCAATTTGACCAAAAAAAGTAGATATAATGTTGACCCATTCACACCACACTGCTATTATTGTGTTTGCTACTGTCATTTTTTTTTTTTTTATTTGACAGTCTAAGGGAAAAGAGGTTGGTGCCCCTGACTAAACAGTCAGGTATTGCATGTTTTAAAAATTCACTGGTTTCAGAGGAATCCAATTCCACTCAAAATTTCAAGGCATTACTAAAATCATTTCTGCCCCATAAAACCTTCCCAGATTCCACCAGTTACAGTTAAGGTCTTCAGCCTTGGTGTTCCTTAAGCATGACTAAAGCCCTTATTATTAGGCTGTATCATATGAAATCGCCAGTTTTTAGGTCAAAATGGTCAAATGTTAGAAATCTAATATATTCTGATCAATGCTATATAAATAATACGTCTCCTCCGCTCCTTGAAGGCAAGGGGTGCATCTCATTCACCTTGCTCCTCTCCCCAGCGTCTAGCACACTGCCTTGGCTCAAAGAAGAGGATCAGCCAACACCGTTGAATCGACATGTTGAATTTGCAAAACCTCCACAGGCACAAAGTAATGAAGACGGTGCACTTGTCTCTAGAGTCCTTTCAACTACTACTACAAGGATGGCCTTAATTCCTGACCTAGATGACTGAAGTTTCTAAAAATAGTACCTGGGGGAGAAAAGAGGGCAGATTTGTGGTTTAGAGATGCCATGGCACTTCCCTGGTTGCCGACTCTATTACACTCACTGGGTAACAGGGACCCAGATGTTATGTGATTGAGTCATTTTCAACCAGAAATATTGTGAAAATCCTGGGGCCTGAGGAAGGCCTGGGTATTCAGAGTATAAAATTCTAATGGGAAGCCTAGGTAAAACGTGCAGTGTTTTATTGGCTGTCTTATATCCTTAAGTCTTTTTAATAAGAGCAAAAAAGAAATCAGTTGGCAATACAGTGCTCATCACTTTCCTGTTGCTAAGTGAGGAAGACAGAAAGAAAGCTGAAGGGCTAAATCAGGGGTAGTGAAATTCTAATCACTTCCCCCGGGCTATGCTTCACTGAGTTGTTGAGGGAGGAATGGCAGCCATCTGAATTGGTATGACCAAAGGCTTGAGAATGTAGGCTCAGAATTCACAAAGGAAACCGCTTCCACTGTGAAGTTCACAGTTAAAAAGATAGGATCTCAGTTGTGGGAAAGAAATGATAAGGTAACCTCAAGCAGCCTCAATCAGCTCTCGGACATTTTTTTTTTCAATAAGCGGTTATAAAAGAGCTACATAATTGAAAAATTATGACTGTCCAAATATCAGTCTCTTTTGAAATGATGGAAACATCATCTTTTATGTTAAAAAGGTTTTCATTTCAAATAGGCCAAAATGTGAAGTCACTGTTTTCAGTAATTGGGAAATATATATGTTTAAAACTTATGAAAGAGAACAGCAACCTCACAGTGTTTCAGCCCCAGAAGGGTCTTTTAGGATATTATGAGTTAAAGAGAAATTAAAAGAGGCCCTTTGGGTTCTTTGAAACAGAGAGCCTACAAGAAGAGGGGTAAACAGAGGGACAGACAGAATGAGAGAAAGAACCTCTCTGAGTAATCTATAAATAAATATGATCAATTTTGCATATCCCCCTAGACAGGAGAGTGAACTCAGGAATGATATTAAAATTTCAGTCTACCTGCAACAAACTATTATCTTGGATTCACCTTCGCAATATAAATGATGGGAAAAGAAGAGAGAAAATATTCCTAGATCAAATCCAAATGCTTAGCTTTCTTCATTTTAGTTTGACACATAAATCTTTGAAAGTCTCACTAAATTACTAACAAGTCTTGATTAATACCATAGGTATTATCTGTTGTGTAAAGTACCTACTATACATTTTGAGAGTATTTACGTTGCTCTTCCCTGAGAAATTTTTATCAACCACACCTTAGCATGTCCTCAAACAAGAAAACCTCATTTGAAGACTGACCCAAGAAGATGCTATGGCTTCAAAATAAATACCCTCAAAATTATATTTGTTTGGGAAGAACTATGTCATACTTTCTTCTCAGGATAATTTATTTGTCAAAGAAACAGAAAATCTTTAGAAATTTACCAGGAAGATGGGACAGGGCAATATAAGAATTCAGACAGTAGTCTCCTCCTAGTACAACTGCTCTATTCCCATCTTTCCTAGGGGCACATCTATTGATACATACCAGTTAATTAGCATTTCCAAGTCTATCCAAGTCCTTTCTAGTATCAGTATCAGGCCCACATTTCTCACTGTTCACAGGCGTATCAGAAAACACCTTGCCCAAAGTTCACAAGCACGATGAGAAGTGCCCATGCCACAATTATAGTACATCAGGAAAGAGCTGTCCAACTAAGGTCTTTACAAGCAACAAACCAAAGACAGGACAGTAGCTGATGTGCAGAGGTGCAAACGACTGCCTGCACAGATGCTGAGTGTACAATGAGGAGAGGCATGGAGGGGTGTCTGCAGGAACAGCAGAGCAGGGCCAAGCAAGATCATCAGTGCAATGCTGAGAAACTGTCATCCGAAGCCCTGACCAGGGCAGGAGCCTTCTCCTTGCTTCTCTGGCTTCGTTATGGGTTCCAGGGACTTATCTTTCCCCTCAGCCTGTCCGGCCATTGCTGAGACTTTGCACTATCCCATATCAGTTCCCTTAAATCATGCCCACATGTAAATAAACCACTTTATTAAACTCTCCTCAGATTTTCCTGTTTGAGTTTGTTGTCTGTGTCCTGTGGAGTCCCCTACTCATGCCTCGTACCTTGTCCAAGTCATGAATGAAAGTTTTAGCACAGCCACATGAAGGTAAAGGACCCAGCAACCCACAGGAGAAGCCTCCCTTCTAACTGATGTCTACCAATTAGTTGGCAGTTTCAAGTCCATTTCTGTGTACTAGCAACCACGTGCATATTTCTTGTTCAACAATTATGTCATTGAAGACCTGGTCAAATACTCTCAAAAAACCAGTACATGAGAAGGGTCTATGGTATGTACGTCTCCACTTTCATTCAAGCCTCCCAATCAAATTTACTTTTTCTGAAAAGGAAATGAAATCACTTTAGTCTAATCTTTCTCAGTAAATCCATGATGATTCTTAGTAATCACCTCCAATTTGCATTATGCTCACCATCTTTTATTCATTAATTGATTCCAGATTTTTGCTGATGATTGTTATGAGACCACCAATGTAATTTATAAACCAGAGAATTGAGTTTCTTTTTAAAATTTACATCAACCTTGGCCAATTATGTCCCCTTGCTCCTCTCCCATTCTTCAGAGCTCTACAAAGTAACAGAATTCAATGTACTATTGCATTTATCATACTGTTACATAATTAACTTTTCTTGTGGTTGTTTTATCCCCTAGACTGTGAGCCCTTGAAGGCAGCAATTGTACCTTATTCATCTTGACATTGCTGGCATCCAGCAAAATGTCAGGGTATTATAGATTCACAATAAATGTTTACTGAATTGAATTTAAAGCACCAGTGTGATGTTTTTGAATTTCCTCATATCCTCGAGCTGGGCTTCAGTTTCCTCTCACTAGTATTAGACCCTAACCAATCTAGTATGTACATCCCTTGATAGACAAACTGCCACATGTTGGGAGAAGACAAGTAAAGTGTGACTCCTTCTTGGAAAGGGGTTTATGGTAGAATCATCTCTCCACCTTCTATCTTCTTATTCTGAACACAGACATAAGCTTTTCTTCTCTTTGGCATTTTCAGCCTCTGACACTTGCACTTGGTTATCTGGCTCTCCTCCCAACACTGTGTCCTTTTTCCTCTTCATGCTCATTAGAGAACTTCTCAACCAGTCCTTTATACCCAGGGCAACTTCCCCTTTCTTTCTGCATTGAAATCCGTAGCTATTATTCTATTTGAATTTCAGTTCTCAGAGCATCCCAACTCATTCAAGCAGTCTTTTCTTTTCTGGCCAAACTGTTATCCATTCCACAATTTTTGTCTTTTCTTTTCTTTCTTTTTTTGGCAGAGAGGGCAAAAACTATTTTCCACTGGCATTGATGTGCGTCTTTGGGATCCAGGGTTTTGAATACAGCTCATGCAAATAATGCTGTTTAGAAAATTGTTTTAGACTATTGAATAGTTGGTTTTTAAGAGCATTTCACTAGCTCAGGCATAACCCCCTCAAGTTTGCAGAGTGCATGGGGCAGGAAGAATGAAAAAATATTTTCTCTGCATCTGAAGTTTCTACAGGTTGTCAGACTGGGCTCTGATGTCTAAACAGAGAGGATCTGGCAGAAAGAGTAGGTGACAGTAATTGTGACCTAAACCAACATCTGTTATGTGAATTATGACATTGGCTGTCACTTCACAGGTTTGGATTTGCAAGGTTAATCTGTAAAGCTGTTTATTCCTACCTTATGAGAAACAGCATGGGGCTAATGTAAGAGGGAACTTCCGGTTCCAATTTTGCCTCTAACTGGTTCAGCTAATCCTGGAAGCTTTCTCTCTCCATGGTTCACCCTCCTCTCATAAAATTATGTGAGCTGTAGTAAATGTTTGCTAACATCTTTTCCACCTCTGCTATTCAATGATTCCCTGAAAGAAGCAACTAGCTAAGGGAGGTGTTTTGTGATTAAATGAGCTACCTGCACAGGTTGCTTGTGTGATCATGGTCAAGGCCCTGGGGGAAATTTGGGTTTCTGACTGTGCCACTTCCACTATGTGAACTAGGGCTAAACATGCCTGAATCTCCGGATCTTCATCTATAAAACTGGGGTCCAAATAACATGTACTTCATTAGGTTGTTGTGAAGGTTAAAAGACAAAACACCCAGTTCAGTGAGTGGCATGTAGTAATATCTCAATAGATGTAGCAAGTTAATATAACTATAAAATAAGAAAGGCTACAAATGGAATTACTGTAGAAGAATTACTAAGAATCATTTCTTATAGTTCATAGATGGAAAAATATATTCTCATTTTATTATTTTAATTGTTTTTAATTTCAGTTCAATTTATTTGTTTTATTTTTTATTAAACTTATTGGGGTGACATTGGTTAATAAAATTATATAGGTATAAAGTGTACAATTCTATGATACATCATCTATATGTTGCATTGTGTGTTCACCACCCAAGTTTAAATCTTCTTTCACCATATATTTGACTCCCCCCTTTACTCATTACTACCCTATCCCTCTTCCCCCGGTAACCACCATACTATGTCTCTGTCTACAAGTTTTTATTTGTTTGTCTTATTTATTCGTTTATTGATTTCAGTTTTATATCCCACATATGAGTGAAATTATATGGTTCTTGAGATTTAATGCAATCCCCATCAAAACCTCAATGGCATTAAAAATGCCTATAGCATTAAAAAATAGAACAAAAATCATTAGGTTTGTATATAACCACAAAGACCCCAAATAGCCAAAGCAATCCTGGGAAAAAAGAACAAAGCCGGAGGTATCATACTCCTTGCCTTCAAAATATACTACAAAGTGACAATAATCAAAACAGCATGATATTACCCCTCCCCCCCCCAAAAAAAAAAAAACAGATACACAGATGAATGGAACAAATGAAAACTTTTCAATAAATGGTGCTGGGAAAATTAGAAAACCACATGCAAAAGAATGAAACTAGACTACAGTGTGTCCCCATATACAAAAATTAATTTGAAGTGGATCAAAGACCTAAATATAAGACTTGAAACAATAAATTACACATAAGAAAAACATAGGTACTAAACTTATAGACCTTGGTCTTAGAGAGGATAATATAAATTTGAGCTCAAATGCAAGAGAAGTCAAAGTAAAAATAAGTGAATGGGACTATATCAAGCTAAAAACCTTCTGTACAGCAAAAGAAACCATCATCAAAACAAAAAGGCAACCAACAGAACAGAAGAACATAGTTGTAAACAATAGTGCTGGCAAGGCATTATATTGAAAATATATAAAGAACTCATACAACTCAACAACAAAAAACCCAAACAATCCAATTAAAAAACAGGCAGAGGAGCTGAACAGAAACTTCTTCCAAGAAGATGTACAAATGGCCAACAGACATATGAAAAGATGTTCAAGTTCACTAGCTATTAAGAAAATGAAAATCAAAACTATAATGATACAGCACCTCATTCCCATCAGAATGGTAATTACCAACAAGGCAAGTAATAACAAGAGGCTGTAGAGAATAAGGAATCTTCATTCACTGCTGGTGGGAATGTAAACTAGCAGAGCCACTATGGAAAACGGTGTGAAGCTTCCTCAGAAATTAAGAATAGAGTTACCATATGACCCAGCAACCCTTGTTCTGGGTATTTACCTAAAAAAATTAAAAACATTTACTCGAAAAGACATGTGAAGCTAGGTATTCATTGTAGCATTATTCATGGTGGCCAAGACATGAAAACAACAAAAACATCCCTCAGGAGATGACTGGACAAAGATGCGGTACACATGTATGATAGGATACTACTGAGCCAGAAGAAAAGATGAAATACTGCCATTTGCAACAGCAGGAATGGATCTTGAGAATAGCATGCTAAGTGAAATGTCAAACAGAAAAAAATCAAGAACCATATGATTGTTTTATAATTTTTTGGAAGAGTCCACTTAAAGCTAACCTAATTCTGGTCCAGAATCTTCTTCTTAGATCAGATTTTTCACCAGGTGCACGGCAAGAATTTCTACAACATGTCATACCTGATTATTTAGTCAGGGGAACTAACCTCTTTTCCTTTAGATTATTAAATAAAAAATGGTAACAGTCAACACCATTACAGCCATCTAGCGTAAATGAATAAAATTGTACCTATTTTTTTCTTGGATTGGCAAAAAAATATATTTTTGTGCATGCCACAGAATTTTAGTAATTACTTTATGTGTGCCATGAGATGAAAAAGGCTGCAAATCACTGCCTTAGATCATTAAGAGGTTGGTACTTATGTTGTCCCCACCTTTTAGTCCTTCAAGTGGGGGGACTTTCCTACAAAGCGGGGAGTTACCAGGACCATTCTGGCATTTCCGTCAGGGCACACACATAGGAGGTTTCCCCTTGTGTTTATGCTGATATTTCTTTTGATATTTTTCTAGATCCCTTGTCATTTTGTGTGATGTAGAGGCACTGCTCCAATTAAATATTTACTGAACAATTTCTTAGACACTGGAGAAGGCACAATGATTTATTTGAAAGAGAGGTTCTGGCCTTAGGAGCTACATGGTTTGTTAAGGGTGAGTAAGATAAGACACACTTAAAGCACATAATGCAATGAGGCTACAGCACCTACAGTGTATGCAGGAGCATTTGAGATGAATCTTGAAGAATTAGTAATGTTTTATTAAGCAAAATTGATAAGGAGAGCTGCTTGAGAAGAAGGAATCTTAAAAATAAATATGCAGGTAAAAGATGCATTGTCATTCTTAACAAGACAGTACTGATTCAATTTGGGAGAGTAAGTCTTAACAGAGTAGTGAAAAGCTAATGAGTGTTTTAAAGCTTTGGAGGATATGACTTTAGATGGGTAAAAGCAGTGTTTAGGGGGGTTTTGTATGAGTTTTTTAAAATTTTTCAATTATAATTGGCATTCAGCATTGCATTAGTTTCAGGTGTACAACATACTGGTTAGTCATTTATACAGCTTATGAAATGACCCCCCCAGTAAGTCTAGGGCTCACCTGGCACCACACATAGTTATTATAATATTATTGACTACATTTCCTGTTCTGTACTTTACATCCCTGTGACTATTTTGTAACTATTAAATTTGTATTTAATCCCTTCACCCTTTTCACCTAGCTCCCCAACCCCCTTCCCATCTGGTAACTATTAGTTTGTTCTCTGTATCTGAGTCTCTTTCTGTTTTGTTTGTGTTTGTTTGTTTTGTTTTGTTTTGTTTTTTTGGATTCCACATATAAATGAGATCATATGGCATTTGTCTTTCTGTCAGACTTTTTCTACTTAGTATAATACCCAGCGTTTAGCTTTTATTTAGCAATGAAACCACAGCTTATTCATTCAACAGAATATGTTGATGTATCAGGCAAGCGAGGGTCTTTAATTCATATAAACAGAAATGTTTGTGGCAGAATCTAAAATAAAACAGGCTCAGATATGAGGGACTGGAGGCCACATGAGTGGTGGGTCTGAGCATTCTGTAGGTTATTTAAGTCTTCAGTTACTAATAAATATTTATTGGAAGTTTCTACATGCCAGACATTGTGCTGCTTGCTTTTCAAGACTAATTGGAACATACCATACTAACCTTATAAAGAAGGCACTAGCATCCCATTCACAGATGGGGAACTGAGGCTCCTAGGTAGTAAATCACCCACTCAAGAATATAGCTTCAGAAAAATCACCAAGCCAGAATTCAAGCCCAGTGCATTCTTGTTCTAGAATTGGATTTTTGAACTGCTATGTTATACCACCTTTTTAAATCACTTTCCTATCCCATGCAAACACCCAAAACCCTCAATTACAAAGACATACAAATAAGGGGAAAGAGCCTGGTCCCCAGCACCCTGTTTCTCTACAGGTGACCTGCCCAGCATCCGTGCACAGGCGTAAGGCATCACCCTCACTCTCACTTTCAGCACAGAAGGTGTCGAATCTTTTTAAAGCAGGAACTATTTTCACACATTATCCAAATGTGCAAAAAAAAAACCTTAATACCTCTATTTAGCTGTTTGGCGAAGTGTGCTTTTCATAACCTCCTTACACTGCCTGTTCTAAAGAAAAAGAACATTCTCTGGGAAGCACCAATTTGCACTTTTATACATACTTGTTAGTGTGCTACTTAGGGTCAGAAGTGCTAAAATCAGTCCCCTGCTGCTCATTCTTGTATTAGGTTTGTGTTTTCTTTAAAAAAAAAAATCTCACGAAACCTTACTGTATTGTTTTTATATGTTCCAATATTTCTCTCATTTACTTCTGGTTTCTGGGTTGCAGATGCTATTTAAGAAAGTTTCTTTTTGCAAGGTTAGAGAGAGTGCGAGTTGATATTTTAGCTAAGAAAAGAAATTCTATTTTAATTTATTTCTACAGAGCAGCTAGCCAAACTCCAGTTTTCTAACATTTTATCATGTTTTCTAAAACTAGTTATTTTCCACAAAAATATTTTTCAGCTATTACAACTGCAAGTCCTCTTTGTTAAACTTTTTTTTTTCATTGATTATCTCAAGCTCGCTATATTCCTATTGATTTTACTACTTAGCTTTGGGTCTATACATACCAAATGAGAAAAATATTTTAAAAATTATTTTTCAATGAAAAATAATTTGTCCAATTGTAAATGTATTTAAACTTGAGGGCCATATTCCAGAATTTTCACAACAGCTCTTTGTATTTTAAATGCGAAAGCCCTACGCTGAGGCAATGTGTGAACACATTTTTAAATAGCAACAAAATTGTCTACAGTGATTCAGCAGACCACAGTATTGAAAACTGGATGCTCTCTAACATTTTGTAATTCTGTTATTCTGCTACTACCTGTAGGTAAATCAGTGTTTTCCAGGCTGTAGGGAAAATCATGCCTCCAACTAAAGCAGCATGAGTTACAAACTGTTACAATGACTATTACATTTGAGTGTCAGAAGTACACTCATAATTCAAAAATAATAATTATCTACCTTATGGTTTAACAATGAGCAATTCCAGTAAGTCCTTACTTTCTCCACATGGAAAATACTTACGGATGTGTCCAGATAATACTATAGATATCAGTAAGTGAGACGAACCTGGAATTCATTCATTTGTAGCAATAACACTGTCTAAAGCTGCATCTTATCAATGACTTGAAAGTCCCAGGGACTTAAGCTTGTTAAGGTGACACACACTGAAGTTCTGAAGCCAACAGCAGGATATCTTTGGGTGGGGGGAGGTTACAATGAGAAAAACAACTATCACGTGTCAGAAGTACTTGTGACTTCATAATCACAGCTCACCTTCTCTGTAGATATGTAGAGAGGCACTGTGGCAAGCATTTTATTTTTGTCAAAACATTTTCCTTTAGGTAGTTAGGGAATTATTCTCGAAAATCTAAAAACTTCACTTTGCATGTGTCCTGTCTCTTCAGGGGAAGCCCCTGAAGCCTGGGAGCAGGGCCTGTGCGGTGAGTGCAGCGTCTCTCACCACCTGGGTCGCTCTCTCCCAAACCTCCAGCTTTAGTCTACGGGTTTCCGAATCCAGGAACCGCCGAACAGGCGGGTCTTGCTGACTCACAGGCCCCGTGAGATATGTAAATGGGCCCTGGGACCCATGGAAAGGGACCGCTATGACATCCCCACCAAACCTGTGTGTTTCCCAAGTTCAGCGCCCTTGGAGTCTGTACTTTCATGCAGCATACATTTTTTGATGAACTCTTTCATGCAAATAGCCACCTGGGCCCTGAGGATACTAAAATATGGTGCTTCCAATGGTATCAATTAACTTGGTTGTCAATATTTAGCATCTATCATGTGATACTCTTTCTAACTCCCCATATATTTGAAACTGAGGGAAATAGTTTGCATTCTGAACACAAATTGGGGTCATAGTATAGATGTTAATCCACCTAAAGAATGAGGTTCTTTTTAGTTTTATAAGATTCTCCTATAACCCATTTAAATTAATTAACCCACATCAAAATGCAATATGACCATCAGAAGGGAGTTGGACAGTCTTCATCTTAAATTCTGGTCACAAAGCTGTTCCCAATGTGAAGATGAACTTGGAACATTTTAGATAGGGTGACCATGCCTCCTGGTTTGCCTGGTTTGGTTGTTCTGGTTTGTGTTTGTTGTTTCAGCACTACTATTAATAATGTCCTCTTCCCTTTCAAGAGTGCCCTGTTTAGATAATACATTTTTTTTTTTTTAAGAGATGGTGCTTTTTATTTTTATTTATTTATTTATTTATTTATTTTTAGAGGAGAAGGGTAGGAAAGAGAGAGGGAGAGAAATATCAATGTATGGTTGCCTCTCATGTGTCCCCTGCTGGGAACTGGCCTGCAACCCAGGCATGTGCCCTGGCTGGGAATCGAACCTGGATCGTTTGGTTCGCAGGCCCGCGCTCAATCCACTGAGCTACACCAGCCAGGGCAGATAATACATTTTATATTATCTTCTGTCTTCAGTGCCACTGGCGGGGAGAGACTAATAACCCCAAAGTAGAAAGGAGATGCATCAATTCAAGGTGGGAATCTTCAAACCACAAATTGTTTCTGAAGAAAGATTGGTGGGTATTAGAATAGGGATGTAGACTCTATTATCATGCAAAACCTGAGAAGCAGGAGGGTCTTCAATGACCATTGATGAATTCAGACAGGCTGACCTAAGCCAATGATCTTGAGAAGTTAAGTAGCTTGTCCAAAGTCACAGAGCAAAGCAAAATTACTCCGTGGACAGCTTCAGCACTAAATAGACTCCTGACTTGAAATGATCCATATGGATTTAGAAAATATGCATCTCAGTTCTGACTTTGATGAACCTATAAGAGACCTTTCCCAAATTTTCAGGACACTGTCAATCGTCCACCCTCTTGGGAAGAGGACGAACCAGACTTACCCAATTCGTAAGTAGAAAGAAACAAGACATCTGAGTGCCATGGAGCAAATTCATACCTGCTCTTCATGGCAAACATTAGAAGAAACGATACAACTTACAGAATCTGATACTAACATCAAGGTGGTGTTTTGTTGGGGGGCAAAATTATTCTCACTAGTGTTCCCTTAAAAGTGCAATACTATTTCTCAAACTTTCCGAATTTATCTTTATCCTGAGTCCTTCATTTATACTCTAAGCCTAAACCTTACACTGAATTAACGAATTCCATTTATCCCCTTCCTGTTTGGTAAAGTAGTATTGCTCAATTGAATGAAAATAATCTTTTTCAAGTCTTAAAGAATGCCATCTGGTTCTGATATTCAAGAATTTGGTGAACATGTTCATGTTTACTCTAGACTTATAAGTTTTAATAACATTCCATCTGGAATACATTTCCCATACTGGAACACTATTTTTATTACACCCTTATACCGAATCCCTTTTAGTGTTTTGATTATCTTAGAGGCTTTTCCTAGAATGATCTTATATTGCATATCTGAGTATAAAAATAAATTCCAAATCATAGTCATAGACACAAAATCATGTTGTAAAATGGAATGTTCTCATCAAGACTCCATGGGTTGCAGAAAACAGAAACTCATTCCAGGTAGCTTAGGTAAACGGGACTTTATAATGTGGATAGAGCATCAAGAATGGTCTTGGAGAAACTAGGAGAATGTCAGATCCAGAAGGGGCTCCTTCTAGCTCCGTCTTTGAATTCTGCTTTGATATCCCCCACCACATTCTCTTTGCCTGCACATCCCATCCCATTTTTACCCCTTCACCTTCTAGGGCACATGAACCTTGTTCAAGGCCAGCACAGTCACCTACACAGACCATTCTGTACATCACATTTCAATTCTAGAATTCATCGCTGACTGGCTAAAGGCTTTGTGCCACTTAGTTCAAATATTTGCGAGAAATCATCTGACTGACCTCTGTCCGATGAGTAAATTAGCTCACTTTTGATTAGGACCTCATCTCTAATAAATTAATGAGGGAGAGGAATGGGAATGGGTCACCTGATAAGTGTGGCTTCCACTTCTAGAAGCCAAGGGAGAGGCATGGCTGTGAATTCTAGGAGGCAAAGAAAGATGTCTGGTACAGGGCAGGAAAAGAGTTTTACACTTGGTGTTCATCTTTTTTGGATGATGCCCTATATTCCAGAAACAGCTTCCACTTCTGTTTGATCATTTGTCAAGAACTGTATTATCTCATTGTGCTGAGACACCTTCACAGGTGTTTCCTCTAAAAGGGCAATGAAGTAATAAATATTGTCACTATTGATTTTGTAGGTTTTTAAATGACAATGTGGAATAACAATCGCCTGGGTATGAAATGCTTACAGTGATATCACGGAGACTAAAAAATTTAAGCATAAAACA
This sequence comes from Glossophaga mutica, assembly GCA_039655065.1. Lineage (NCBI taxonomy): Eukaryota > Metazoa > Chordata > Mammalia > Chiroptera > Phyllostomidae > Glossophaga > Glossophaga mutica. The sequence continues at coordinate 144,115,928 of CM077307.1, forward strand.
TATGCACAAATACAACACACGCATATATATATTTTTCCAAGTGCATACCATTTAGCATCCCTTTTTTGCAAGAAAGTGTTTGTATTTCAGAAAGGAGCATACCATACTTGGTAAACAGGTGCTTCTTGAGACCAACCCAAATTCCTTACTAGAATAAAAAAACAGCACAAGTAATGATTCTGCTGTATTACTCATATCTTCAGTTAATGTGTCTCTCATTAAAAGGTCATACGTTAGGTTTTGCGAACAAACAAGTACAGAGGTTCAGCCGAAGTACATTGTCACAAATAAATCAGTCTGTTCTACGTTTAGAATCCTGAATACTGGCTCTGCTGGAGATCTCGATGTGGTTTGTATGCACACATGCCCCCAGAAATTGCTCCTCTATATGCATAGTCTCCACTGTGAACCTCTTTTTATTACCTTTGGTTTGTCAAGTGAAAAGCAGTCAATCAAAACCATTTGACAATGTGTCAGTTGCAGAATCTTATAGAAGTATAATAAAAGTATGAGCGTTTACTGTTTTCAAGAATATAGGCAGTAAAAATGAGGCTGGTGTACAGTGATCCTGGCAATAAGCCATAAAACCCCAGATTGCTAACCAAGATAAAATGCTGTTTTTATCTGGAGTTTTGCGATTCTCTAACAAATGCCATTACATGACAAGGAACAATATTTTTATATTGTGATGGAAAGCTCAGCCTGAGGGTCATTGATGACTGCCAGATCAGGTGCCAGTTCCCCAGAAAACATCAAACCCACAAAACAAACAAAAAACATGAGAAATAAACATCTCAGACCTTGCGGAATAGCTCCTGAATGATCTGAGCTCATCAGAACATCCAGTTCAGATGGGCCTTTTCCATGTGTCTGTGCCTACGTGGTCAGCTCAAGTTCAGTGGCAGAGCTCAACAAAAAGGATGGTTCCAATGAAAGAAAGTTTTCATATACCCCTGAGGATGAGAAAAAGAAACTCAGGTTCAAGAAGCAAGGAAGTGACCACACATTCTGTGGTGAGGAAGAAATACACTTTGGCGAGAGGAGAAGTTAGGGCTCCTCGCAGACAGGTAGGAAACATAAGCAGTGAGTTCAGCCACTCACTCCGACAGGGCAATGGAGACTGGGCACTTCGGGAGCCCCAACGATGGATGCTTCTTTGGCCTGCTCTATTCAGTGCCCTAACTACCCGATCCAGGCACTCACGTGACCTTCCCTGCATGCCACTAATTTTTCTGTGTTTTTAATATTTTAATTATGAAATTATACAACTTTAATAAGAAAGCAACCAGGGATTAACTCTACAACATTTAACATAAGATATGTCTGTGGTAATCACACTTCACAGAGTCTCAGCCTAAAGACTTTCTACGTCCCAGAATGAATGAGGGACCCTCGCTCCCTTGTCATTCCAGGGAGAAAGGCTAGGGCAGACGTTAACAGTTGACTAGGACCTGCTTAAGTAAATTCCAGACTCCAGGCCGTGGCTACTGGAGACCTAGCTGCCAGGGGCAGCTGAAACACTGGTGCTCCTCTTCCAAACTGGGGAGCCCTCAGCAAGGGCACTCAGGACTGCTTCCCTCTTTCAAAGCGACTATTTGTGGTTTGTGTCAGACAACTTTCTCACATGGTTTTATTCTCACAGCAACCTGACACGGCACTACTATATCTTATCAAATTTTTTAAAATTACATAAGTAATACATGTTTTTGCCAAAAATGAAAAAAAAAAGGATAAAATTTAAAAAGTAAATACTACCCCTGCTTGCACACAAGCTATACCACACATCAAACTTCCCAGAGGGTAACGACACAACCAGTGCCTTGAGTACCTTCCAAAAACCTTCTATACATGTGTCTTCCCATTTTTTGTCGTGGTCTTCTGAAACATTTCATTTCACACTGTGTCTTGAACATTTATCCAAAGCTAATTTATTTGCATCTCCCATATCAAATCAAGTTTCCCACTGTTAATTTTCCACATCTAAGCTATTTGCATTCTTTTATTATTTAGTGGCTGCATGGTTTTCTACTGAATAAACATTGTATTCTTTATTTAATGAGTTTTCTCAACATCTGGTTTCTAGTTTTTTACTATTACTAATAATGACGCAAAGAGCATTCTTGTACTTCTTTGAATATAATACTTGCAAGTGATATTGCTTGGTTAAAAATGTAACATCTTAAACTGTGATAGATATTACTATATTTACGGCGTGAGGATTTTAGTGCTACTTTAGTGGGTGGGGACAGTGGGCTCACAGAGGTTAAGACACATGGCAGGGGTCACAAAGCTGCTGAGCAAAGTTGCAGAGCAAGAATTTGAAATTGGGTTTATCTGGTTCCCAGCTTCACCATTTCTACCTTTATCACCTGATTTTAAAGGTTTAATAAGTAAGCTAATAAGTCATTCTTAAATTTCTGAAAGGAATAGAGTCACTTTGGTGCTAGCGTGGACAACAAAAATTTTATTAATGATAAGACAAACTACTGATCCACTCCTTTTTACAAGGGATATGAAATTCCAAGAATGCTTAAATGTGATTTTATTTATTGATTGTTAGAGAGAGGGAAAAGGAGGGAGAAAAAGAGAGAGAAACATCAATGTGTACTTGCCTCTTGCATGCCCCATACTGGGGACCAAGGCCGAAACCCAGGTGTGTGCTCTGACTGGAACCAACCCTTTGGTTCAATCCACTGAGCTACACCAGCCAGAGCTCATTTATGTATTTATTAAAAAATAATTGAGCACCTATGTGGCAGACCCTTCTGCGTGACGTGGGCCCAGCTCCCACTCGGAGATGCACAGGACCCATGCCCACAGACAGGTTCTCTCGTGGGTAATCAGATTTACAATATACCTAGGCTGCTTTTTGCTAAAAACTCCCTCACCCTGTAACTTCCTAAAATCCATGCTAAACCTTGCAGGGACTAGTGTAACTGGCTCAACTACTCTTGCCTTTTCATTTGCTAATATCCTTCTTCTGTGATGTGATTAGGGGCATTGGCTCCTTTGTTGTAACTGGGGGATAGTGAGTGAGGACCATCTTCTAATGTGAGGAGATATAGAATAAAGGCCTGTTGTGGTGGAGGCCGGGGCTTTTGCTCCCCTTGAGAGAAAATCCACACTGTCCTTTTTCTTCCACCGGACTCAGTAGTCCGTGTGTATGTTTTATTTCATCCATAATGACGCGGACACTGCTAGCCGGTATCTGCATCACACCTATTCTCTGCTAATCATGGTGCTATGCCACTGAGACCCATGGTTAACAGGATTGACAGGATTTCTACATTTTAGTTGAGAGCACTGAATCCTAACCTCTAGACCACCAGGGAGCTGCAGTACATTTTAGTTGAAAATTAAGACATTAACCAAATCATCATAAAAATTAACATGAAGGTACACGTTGCTTAACAATAGGGATGTGGACTGAGAAACTGTTGTTGGGCAATTTCATCACTGTATGAACATCACAGAGTGCACTTACACAAACCCAGACAGTCCAGCCTATTGCTCCCAGGCTACGAGCCTGTATGGAATGCTACTGTACTGAATTCAGTAGGTAATTTTAAAAGGTGGCAAATATTTGTGCATCTAAACATGAAGTAGCTACAGTATAAACTATAAAAAACGGTGTGCCTCTCTAGGACTCTCACCAAGAATGGAGCTGGCAGGACTGGAAGCTGCTCTGGGCGGGTGAGTTAGTGGTGAGTAAGCATGAAGGCCTCGGGCTTTACTGAGCGACTTTATAAGCGCTGTACACTGAGCTGCACTAAATTTATAAAACAACACAAGATTCAATCAAGTGCAAGACAAAATGCAATCAAGGGACTTGATAAACACAAGATATATGAGGGTGCTGCCGGAGTAACCTGACACACCGTTTTGTAGCAAACTATTGTTTATAAGTAGAAAGAATACTCTGTCAGATCATGATAAATAGTCTAGAAGATATTTAAACTAGTAGAATTCACTTATTATTACTATCAAGTGTTACATACTATACATAATTGGATGTGCCGTGCTTTTCCATAACTGGCCGTGTAGCAGGTGAGTTTAAAACAGCACCACCACAAACCTGGGAGTGATGTGTTGTGCTATGACATTATGATGGCAATAACATCACTAGGCAAAGGGAATTGTTCAACTCTGTTAAAATCTTATGGGGCCACCACTGTATATGCGGTCTGTCATTGGCTGAAACATCACTATGCAGTGCCTAATACTAATTGACAAGAAAAATCGTATCAGTGATCTATGGGCTCATAATAGAATTTGACATAGGCAAGGGCTCAGAACAGGATTCCTCCAGTTAATGCTGACTGTGTTGAAATCCGGAGGACAGGCAGAGTGACTAGGGGAGGGAGGAAGGAAATCACATTCTGTTCTAGGCAGAGAAAAGTGTGTGTAAAGGCCACAGTGAAAGGAAACAGTGCAAGTTACAAGGACTGAACGAAGGCCCGTGCAGTTCTAACACAGAGTCCGAGAAAGTGCTAGTAGGACCAGAGCCTGGAGAGCCTTGTGAGTCTAGGGAAGGAACATTACCTTTAGTAAAATGGGAGCCCTCAAAAGGTTTTTAGGAAGGTGTAAATCAAATGGCAGCAGGTGAGGCAGTGATTGCTTAGCTCCCAGCAGCAATGCTCATCAGTACATGAAACATAAATACAACTGAACCGCACCCAGTGCGCGCACTCACTCTTTTTCTTTCACTCTCCCTCAAAAAGCAGTTTACTTAAATGCTATTGTTAAATCTGAAGCTACAGTGAAAAGTATCACCATCACCATCAGGGGACAGCAATACACACGAAGAGTTAAATTAGAGAGACTTCCAAATCAAGTCAGCAGCAAATGCTGACATCAATTTAAAATTAACCGACTACAACTACATAAGCAGTACAAGTAGCCACTTGGGGAAGCACACATTTTGGGAAGAATTTGCTTAGGCCAAAAGAGTGTGGCAGCTGCTTCAGAAAAGAGACTGTAACTAACCCCATAACCTCAGCCTCTCTGAGCCTTCTAAGCATTAAGATTCCACTGCGAAGTCAAGTTTCCAGAGGGCAGATACCATAACATAACTTCTTAGCTGACCTTGGTCATCTCAGACCTCTGAATATCTGAAAGAATATCCCAGACATACATCTGGGACACTAGCTCCGTGCCCGAGAATACAACTGTGACCTCAACATGCGGTGCTGCGGGGCCTCCAGCCCAAACACCCAGAGTTTAGGTCACTTTGAATACCACTCAAATGCTTCCCTCCTGCAGTCTCTGAAGACTGTTATCCAATGATAGAAAAATGTTCACAAGGATTTAGAGTTGTCCTAAAGTCGAATGGCTGTGAGAGGTAGCCATAAGATAAATTCAATTTCCAGGGTCTTCAGGCCCCAGATTACATTCTTCAGCACAACTCTCAAGGTCATTACTAGATAGTCTCAGCTGTGATTACCAGCACCTTTGTGCCACTTTTTCTCCTCCCTCTTGCCCACCACAGCTTGTGCCCCAGTTACACGGGCGTTCCACCTGATCACAGCGACGTGCCACATCCTCCGGCTCCTGCTGCATCCGCCGGGTGGCATGCCGTTCCTCATTGCACAGCTCCAGCTCATCTTTTAAAACCAAATCTGAACGGACAGTCAGGGAGCAATCCAACATTTTTTGAACACTAGGTATTTGGAATATGAAGATGAATGAATCACAGTTTTTGTCCCTAAGAAAGCCACCTATGTGCCTCTCCTTTCACAGTGATTACCAGGTTACCTCTAATAAATAATGTTAAACAAGGTAATTTGATTATATCCAGACGAAAATAATAAATCTGATGTGCAACCATCCAAAAAGGGAACAAGAACACCTGAAGTCCTAATATGTACAATCCTGTAATTTGAGGGGGGGCATCCCCAAATCCCAAATTTATTTATAAAAAATTTGTGTATTTATTCTTACATGTTTAAACTGCAGTCATCTGCAAAGCACTGTACAGCTACTGCAATACACCTATTGAGACATTTTTTTTCTACTGCTCAAAAAAGTTTTGAACTCATCAATTTTGAGGGCTTTTAGTGCTTCTGCTGTTTTTTGTTTTACCTCTTCCACATGGGCGGGAATGTTTCCCTTTGAGGACTTTTTCCATTCAGGGAAACAACAAAAAATAGTTACTCAGGGCAAGATCTGGTGAATAGGGAGGGTGGGGCACGGGGGTCATGCTGTTTTGGGTTCAAAAACTTCTGAACACTCAGCACACCAGTGAGCTGATGCCCTTGTAAATCCCCATCATGAAATGGGCAAACACATTGAAAGTCTTCAAAAAAATTCACTGAAGTTGAACACAGCCTCTCACAACAACACCAGCTGGTACACTGATACAGATGGGTTCCTAGAATGGTACTCACCTAGTAGGGGGCATCTGTACTATAAGGTACTGCCCTCTGAAAGATAATACAGGGTACACACAATATCCTCAAGGCCTTAGAATTTCCTGACTCCAATGGAAGAAAATATATTATAAAATTTATTCATTTATTTACTTACTCATTATTTCAATTTGTGATGTATAAGATATTATGCTAAGTACTAAAAGTCATTTGGATGATTGACAAGTCTATATCTCAAAGAACTTAAAGTAGGTAAGACATAGATACAAATAAATATATCGCACAGGAATAAATGTCAAAAGAGTTAAAAATAAAGCCCTGTTAGATTTCCAAGGGCAGAGAGTTAGTTCCCTTATTATCATTAAGAAATCTTAACGATGCTAAATGCCTAGTGGAGAAGACATACCAGGGCTTGCCCGGTGGTCCCTGAGCTTCCCCACTTGTTACTGGAACACCTTGTTGGGTACCGCCTGAGACAATCCATTTCAATCTCAGACAGTTATAAATGCCAGTCATTTCTTTTTTCCACTGACTCAGAATATAGTTTCCTGAAACTTCTATCTATTAGTCCTATGTCTACTTGTGGTAACTTTCAGAGTTTATTTATTTCCTCTTCCACATTTACTAGTCAAAAATATTAAGTAAGTATACATTCTTCTTAAGCTTTATCTTTTATCATTTACCTTTGTTGAGCTCTTTTTGGAACTCTATTCTTATTCAAGTTATGAATTAATCATCCCAGCTTCTAATATCCTCAAATTTTATTAGTATTAATTAAACTTCTCTTTGAATTTATTAATAAGTACAGGCTGGGGCAAAAGTAGGTTTACAGTTGTTCATATGGACAATAATACAATAATTAGTAAATAATAATACAAGAAAAAACTCTTTTTTGCAAACACTCGACCGTAAACCTCCTTTTGCCCCACCCTGTGTATCCAGCTGGAAACACGTTTCCATGGAGTTGTCATTAACATTGCTAAGGAAAAGCCTCAGGTAGCCAAATGCATACCTAAGAGGATTATCACTCAGTTCGCAACCCTCCCCCCACTGATAAGGATGCAAAGGTCACTCTGATGCATGTCTCCCTTAAATCCAGATTTGCAATTTCAACAACATTCCGGTAACCTATCAGTTGAGTAACTAATTCATAAAAAGTAAAGTTTAACTGCACGATGTGATTATAATGAATCTACTCTGAGTCTTACTGATCAACTTTTCATTTTCTAAAAATCTGCCCCTATGCCAGAATCAATTTCAGTTAGTTATTTAGAGATGAGGAAATCTATATGCTTCTCTGACTCTTTTCGTTCAAAATTAAAAACTTACCAGTTTCTCTTTTCTAGCAATGCTCCTGTATTCTGTGAATTCTACACAATAAACCTAAAACTTTTCTAAAACTAGCTAGTTTTTTAAATAATGAGATTTAAGAAAGCCTCAGCTTGTAGGAGCATTCACTTTAAAAACAACCCCAAACCTACGGAGAACATACATGCACATTGTTTTTGTAATATTAATATACATGTATCATAAATGAATAAAAGATGAAAAAAACACAATTCTCTACTTTAGAAATGGCAAAGATCTCAAAAGATTTTAAAAGCAAAGTATGTTAAAATAGATTTACCTTTCCTATGAAGAAATTAAACAAGCAAATCACTAAATAAATATTACCTAGTACCTTTTTATGATAAAACTATATTTATTACAATTAAAAATTTAATGTACTTATTTTATATGCATTGCAAATCAAAGTTCTCTTTTCCTATTCTAATTTCCAACACTGATTTTATGGCTTCTCATGGGGCGGATGGTGGGGAGGATGTTTTCATAGATTGTTTCCAGTTGGATGATTGCACTGCACCAGTTTCTGCCCACCTCAACCCTCTCTATCATTTCACAAGTACATGGGCTTCTTCTGTCCTATTCTCTGAATGAACATAGCAGTGAGATAGGCCTTGGGTTTTACGTAGGAGGTTGCACCCTTCTAAATACCTGTAATGCAGTCTATGATGTGTAGGAAGCCCTGTAGGTGGAAAATTAAATGAAGGCAAATTTGTTCTTACACATATACAATAACCTCAGTCACACCAACATACAAAATATTGTACCATCTAGGGAACATTTCTCAGGCACAAATGCAAATAGTTTGACATTGAAAATACTATCTGCCAATTCTCCAAGCTATACCTATCCATTGCTAGACAACAATAACTTTTTTGTCAAAGAGAAGTAAATGTGGACAAGGCTGAAGGGATCCTGAGGGTAGAACCCACTTCCCTGAAAGACTCTGCCTGACACTCAGGCTCTGGAATTAAGGGTCACACCTTTTCCTGACTCTTCAGTGATCATATGATGAGGCTGATGACACCTGAATTAAGAGATACAAGAACCTGAAATCCACAACATCTCACTGAAAATGCTAACTCCTCCCATAAGGGTCTAAATCTGACACACTTAGAAATAGGTCTAGACAGGTAGGGCAGAGGGTGGAGGGGGGAAATGGAGACAACTGTACTTGAACAACAATAAAAAAAAAAATAGGTCTAGATGAAGGCAACAGCAGACCTTTGCAAAACCACAAGACACAGTTTATCTTCTGTCTTCCTCAACAGTGCCTTTTTTGCAATTTTCCCTGATTCCCCTCTCCAGCATATGTGTCTTTAATGCTTCCTTCTTTTTATCCAAAGATAAACTTTTGCTGGATGAGCTGGTAGGGGCAATTATCAACACCTACTCCTAATCAAGACACTGTTTCCCTCAGGTCCCCCTACCGCACCAGTGTACACAGAGGAAAACAATTAACTATATTAAATCTATAGTGAGCGCCAGCAACTGCTGCAATTTCTTCTCAGTAGAATATTTGCACTATATTTGTGAACTGGAGTACTTTTATTCATCAATTCTGCTTCTAAGGATTTGTCATTAGAAAATAATTGTGTAATACAAAACTATGATGCCTTTCTTGAAGCATGGTTTTTATTATACTAACAAGGTAAAGAATGGAAATAGCCCCCCCAAATAATATGGCCATTTAAACTATAGTTATAGAAATATATGTAACATGATATATATTTATAATATTTTGAGTAAAAAGACAACTTTTATTATGCATGGTAACATCCCATATAAAAATGTTTACATTTATATAAAGATACTTGGGAATGACTGTCAATATGCCCCAGGCATAGTGCTAACCATTTGGTAAACCAGAACACATAAGGCTTTTACCCACATGGAACACTGGGGTATCAAAGATAGACATTAACCAATGTTAACAGACAAAGATTTCGGGCCCCATGGAACTTATATTTTATTTTTTTTTAATATCAAAAGTAGCATAACTTTACTGCTGCCTTTTCCTATTGGTCACATGGACCTGGTATGTAGGGGGAAGGGACTACACAGGGCTGTGAATGCAGGAGGGAAGAATTACTGGGACCCTACTGAAAGATGGCTATACCATAGCCAGCCCGCTGGCCCCCGCGATGCACATCTCTCCCAGTGCAAAATGCACCCATCCCCTCCCAAAGCCACTCAAGTCTTATTCCATTACACAGCCTCATCAGCCCAAAGTCCAGAACCTCACCTACATCAAATCCAGGTGTGGATGATGCTTCTTAAGTACAGTTCCTCAAGTACAATTCTCTTGACCTAAAGACCTATGAAGTAAAAGACAAAGATTCTGTTCCCCCACAACACGCATGGTGGGAAGGCATGCGAAAACTACTACAAACATTCCTGCTCAAAAGAGGCGGGGACAATAAGAAGTATACAGAGATCACTGGTCCATAGTAATTATGAAATCCAACGAGGAAAATGTGGCAAGTTCTTTAATTTTTACTTCCACCTGGAATAAATTCTCATTGGATCTCAGTTCTATCCCCTGACTTACCCTTCCCTTTCCATGAAAAATAGCCTGTGTTTTTAGTTTATTCAACCTGCTTTCCATTTTACACGGTCACTATCCTAATCCCTATCAGGATTCAATCAGCTAATCACAACCAACCACTGGGCTCCAGAGAAGGATCTGTGGCTCAGAGACACACAGAGAGAAACTGAATTGTGTGGCTTTAAGGTGACAGCTGGAGGGACAGCCACCATCGTCCCTGCGTTGGGCCTTCCTCCCACTTATATTTTCTTCTTAACTGTATCTTTATGCCTGGCACATATTCTTCATGATATAAAAAATCTGTTTCAACTGCTTTATAAATTTTTAAAAATGTTCTATATTTTCCCAGATTGCTTGAAATGCAATCAGTTAAATGGCAGAATTTAGGAAATTTAGCAGTATTTCCTAATTTTAGGGCTATGTGGGGAGAAATACCTTAAATCCTACTGTCTGCCCTCTTCTTGTGAAATTTTCATACTTATGGTAACCAGATAACATTAGATGTATAAACTACTCCTGGATTATAATTTTTATTTCTACTACATAAAGTCATGTGACTTCCTTTTGTGAATTTCTCAGTGTTATTTCTAAATCCAGTCTATAAACTGAGGGCAAACATCATTTATCGAACACAAAGACTAAGCAAGATTTCTCAACCTTATTAAAGAAATAAACCAAGAAAGTTTTCTACAAAAAGGTCAGAACATCTATGGAAAGGTCAGAGTGGAAATCAATTAAACATTTCTGACCACAGGCATAGTTAGAAAATCCTCAGAGAGTTAATGCCAGAGTGTTTGAACCAATTAAACCACCAAGATAAAGGGAAACAACATTAATTAATGCTCAACTTGGAAATCAAGTTTTATTATCATTCTGAAAAAGAAAAGCAGACCTACAACTTTGCTCAAAAACGCCTTTGTTTTGAATTAATGTTGGTCTTCAGAAAGAGAAGTGAAGGTAGGAGTGAATTGTTCCTCTATTTCCCCCATACAATCCAATTTTCCATAGGAAAATTTGGAGGTAAGATGGGAAGTGGAAGAAAAGTACATTTGAATTCACTTCTCTTCTATAATGTTCTGCCTCTGCTGCTTGCCTTCGTTTAGACATTGCTTGGCAAAAGAGATAGTCTTCCTTTTACTGTTGTTAGCTCATCAAAAAGAATCTGTTTGCTGCTTATGATTTGCCTGGGTGAAAAGATGGACTCAACTTTCAAGTTAAATACTGCAGAAAACATGGGGTAAAAAATGGTTTATTTCCACCCATCTACTTTTCTTTTCTAGAATACTATATTGACTCGCTGGAATTATCATGGAGGCAGAAGCTGTAAACCAAGCAACCATGTAGAAACACTGGTTTCTAAGCCACATTTACACACATCACATAACATTTACTATTAACCAAGTGAGTTAATAGTAACCAAGAGTTGTTCTGTTTTATAATCTTCAGAATTTATACACAGAGAGTTGAGCGATTCATCATTTTAATTAAATTGTCCACATTTTAAATAAATATATCTTGATGTCATAGACCTAGATGGCTGACTGACACAATAACATAGCAATAATTTAAATCCCATTTAGTCACTTGAGAATTTTAAAGCATTTACTCTTGGTGCAATACGAGAGACTGTTTTATAAAGATATACATCAGGGCAGAGCAGTCCTTCCCTTTTCAAAACATCATTTAGTAAAGAACTAGACGGTGAGTTATACTAAATATGTATGACATTTTAAAAAAGATATGAAAACTGAAAAGTAAATTATATGTGGCAAAATTATATTGATTTGAGTTTACCCTAACAAAGCTAGTGTATCCTCTATCTCAGAAAAAATCTATTTTTATTAAAATGCATTTTCTGCCTTGGCTGGTGTGGCTTACTTGGTTAGAGCATCATCCTGTAAGTGAAAGGTTGCAGGTTCGATCCCCATCTAAGCACATAGGATCCCCAGTCTGGGCATGTACAGGAGGCAACCAACTGATGCTTCTCTCTTGAACTGATGTTTCCCTCTCTCCCTTCTTCTTTCCCTCCCAATCTCTCTAAAAGCAATGAAAAAATGTCCCCTGGTGAGGAAATAAATAAATAAATAAATAAATAAATAAATAAACAAACAAAATGCCTTTTCCCGCATCATTTGAGAAAGGTACTAAATTTAATAAACAAGTGCATAGTAAAACATACTGAAACTAAGCATCTGATCTACAAATATTATGCCTAAATTTCCACTCAAGTCTTAACTACAAAAAAATACTCCCTTCCAATATGCCTTCATCTTCTTTCTGCAATTTTATAATAAATTTTAGTAAAATTATTTCCTCTTCCCAAGCTTGAAATTACTCTCATATATTTAATCAGAACCAACTTTTACTAATCTTTTATTCAATATACATTATTCTCACCTCTCTGAAACTAACCTTCTCAACCAACACAAGTGCAGGACCTTAGAATAGATGTGACTGAATAAGAACTGTTACCTTCTGAAGAATGTTAGCCATTTTATTATTCAACCAATCCAGACTGTGAGTAACTGCTGTTCGTCTATATACCATACGTGGATCTGTAGTTCCACAGCTCTGGGTATATGACTGTCCCTAAGGCTGGTGTAATATGCCAGGATTTTCAGCACTTGTTTTGCCTTTTTGACTTCTGTTATATTTTTCCACCAGCTTTTAACTGGCCTCCCTGTTTTTGTCCTCACCTGGCTACCTCTTTAAAACACTTCATCCAAAAGTATATCAGCTTTCTATTGCTGTATAACAAATGGACACAACTTAACAGCTGAAAACCCCAACCACGTGTTGGGGTGGCCAAAACATCTGTTTAGATTTTTCCATAAAATGAAAGACACATTTTTTTTCATTTTCACCAATAACTTTATTGACTGGGCTACTTTGAGTATGTCAGCTATCTCCTGTGTGATGTAAAGTTGATTGTTCTCAATTAATGTCTCGATTTGATTGCTATCAACTTCAACTGGTCTGCCCGACTATGGAGCATCATCCAAGGAGAAATCTCCAGCATGAAACTTCACAAATCACTTTTGACATGTTTGATCAGTCACAGTACTTTCTCCACACACTGCACAAATCTTTTGTTGCATTTCAGGTACATTTTTACTTTTCTTGAAATGATAAAGCATAATATGCTGAAAATGTAGCATGTCTTCTTCCATCTTCAATATTAAAATGGCTACACAAAAATTCATCCATTTTGATTTTTTTAAATGCACACTGATGACAGCTGTCACACAATATGATCTAACAAAATTGTTTCAAATAAAGTTAAAGACAATTGAGCACTACTAGAGCCATCTTATGGAGAAAACCAAACAAACTTTTTGGCAGCCCTTTTGTATCTCACAATTTCTGTAGGTCAGACACCCTTGTGGGTTTCACTAGGCTCTTTGCTCCAGCTCTCACAGGACCAACATCAAGGTGGCCAGGCCGGGGTCCTGCCTGAGGAACTCTGAGAAAGAGTCTATCCCCTGCCTCATTCAGGTTCTGGGCAGAATTCAGTTCCTTGTATCTGTAGGACTGAGATTCCCATCTCAGCCAGACACCTCACTCAGCTCCTGCAGGCACCTGCATTCCTTTGTTTTGCTTTGTTTTGTTTTGTTTTTATTTTAATTGTTCTTGTACAGTTTTCTGTCTTTTACTCCCATCCCAGACCACTGTCCCAGCCCTCCCCACCTCCCTCCCATTTCCACCCCCCCTAGTTTTTGTCCATGTGTCCTTTATACTCGTTGCTCGAAACATTTCCTTTTTTTTTAAAAAAATATTTATTTATTTATTTATCTTTAGAGGGGAAGGGTAGGAGAGAGGGAGAAGGAGAGAAATATCAATGTATGGTTGCCTCTCATGTGTCCCATGCTGGGAACTGGCCTGCAACCCAGGCATGTGCCCCGACCGGGAATCGAACCTCGATCCCCTGGTTCACAGGCCCGCGCTCAATCCACTGAGCTACACCAGCCAGGGCTGAAACATTTCCTTTTTTTATATTGCCCCCTCCATCTTCAAACCAACAATTGTGCATTTCAATTCTTTCTACACTCCTCTTCAGCTTCCCTCTTCTGCCTGGAGCTGGTGAAAGTTCTTCACTCTTAAGAGCTTAATTTGGTTAGATCAGGTATGGAATCTTGGAGATAATTCACAGAAATTCTGCCTACCATAAAAATCCAACTCAAATTTCATTATCTACAAAAAACCTCAGGTGTCCACTCATTCATTTCTTCCTTCAATTCTTTCCTCCATCCCTGTTTGCATAGATACCCCTTCCACAGTATCTCATTCAAAATGAAAAGCATCATCACCCTGTAGCACACTCTCTGTTTGCTGGCTTGTCATTCTAGAATACTTAACGATGCAACCCCAGTTTTGAGGCCAGTGTCAAGCAACAAAAATGATGCTCATCTGATAAACACATGTTGGAAAATTGGTATGTACCCTTTTGCAAAATTATTTTTTTGTTGTTCAAGTACAGTTGTCTGCATTTACCCCCCACTATTACCCTACCACCCCAGCCATCCCCACCTCCTTCCTCTGTTTCCACCCTCCTTGGTTTTGTCCATGTATCCTTCATAGTTGTTCCTGAAAACCCTTCCCCCCGAGCCCCCACCCTTATCCCCTCCCACCTCCCTCTGGTTATTGTCAGATTGTCCTTAATTTCAATGCCTCTGGTTATATTTTCCTTGCTTGTTTGTTTTGTTGATTAGATTCCACTTACAGGTGAGATTATATGGTATTTGTCCCTTACCACCTGGCAGAAAGAAAAAAGGAGCTCCTACCCTTTGGGACAGCATGGATGGAACTAGAGAGCATTATGCTAAGTGAAATAAGCCAGGCAGTATGTGCCTTTAAATTCAAAGAAAAAATAATTTATGTTCAATGTGAACTATAGTATTGAAGTGTATACATTACCGGTCTTTAAAAATCAATAGTCTGCATTCATAGATAAAATTCTTTACTAACCATACTACTTATTTAATAAGAATTTTACATGCACTAAAATAATTTGAAAAATATCTGGAAAATTATCAAGCATATAATGCTAATGTGATAACTACTTTATCACATTTAATCAAAACAATTCCATTTTACAGACAGGAAACTGAGACCCTAGAGACCTTAGAGTTGCCTGAGAAGCATCTACAAAGGAGTGAAGCCACCATAGACAGTCTCTGAACATTCTAGCTGCTGAGCCCTTTGCTCTTTTCCTTCTTTCTTGCCTCCCTTCTGTCCTTGGATATTTATTGAACACATTATGTGCCAGGAATTGTTGTAATATTTTCATTAATTAGACTGGAGTCCCTAAATACTGTTAGAAATAATATATTTATCATAAGAATGTATGATACCACATGCACACAAAAAAATCAAGCCATTACTTCATAAAACGAAATGATATACACTGATGTTTAAGTTTCATAAACAGTTACAAACATCATCACTAATCCTGGTTTTCAGTGAGTCCTATATATTTGCAAATACATGAACTATAATGAAAATATACTTCATAATATGCTAGTCATTGTAAATTTTGTGTGGGAAAAACTGATGAGAACATTTAAACAAGGAAATTCCATCCTGCCCAACTATGATCTCATCATAGCTAAAGACACTGTATGAGCTACAGATGGTGAGAATGAAGAAGTCATTCATGCTCCTTAAAGACTTCAATGTCGCCATAGCAAGGATCTGTGCTTAAGATCAATTTTTTGTTATGAAAATGTCATACTCAAATATTCCGTACCTTACTTCGCAGGGCCTCTAATGTAACATCCAAAACCAGCCCATCACGGGTGCAGAGGATAGTGCATTAACCTGGCCAGGAAATATATGACTTCCTAAACTCACACCTTTAACAATATAAATCAGTATCACAGTTCACTTACAATATAAAATATATAAACAGGAATCATGGCCATTCCTAAAATGACTCTTGAAAGGCACAAGTGAATTATGAGATTTTAATCACTTATAAGACCTGAGGTTTGGAAAAAGGAGGGATCTGAAAGAAATAAGAAATTTATTATCCTTAAAAAAAACACCACCTCCCAAGCAATCCTTAGAAATCACTTTATTTAAAAAATGCAAATGTTAAAAGACTTAAACCTCCCATTTTACTTGCTGTGCCTTTGCCATTCATAATCAGGTCTGAATTCACACAACTGCAAGGAGTGAAGAGAGAATCAATATATGTAAATAATAAATCAAGCTTCTAACAGCCCTCTGTGTGAGACCAGAGTGAAGGCCAGAAACAGAAGTGCCAATTTATACCACAGAAAAATTATTCCTAACCCATAAAAAGACTGTGGGTATAGGCATTTTATTTATGTAATTATAAATGGAAACAATGTGTTACATTCTCAAAATAGATACTGAATTCTAGTCTATAAAAATGCCGGTGATCCGACATCCTCACAGTGTTTGTTCCGGTCTCCTCCGGCTCTCCCATTTTATAACCATCTACTTGCATGTGTATTATTAAGAGAGAAGGAGTGATAGATTTTGTTGTCTTACTTCATCAGGCATTTTTTCTATACCAAATTTTATGTGAACAAGCATGCCATTTTAAATTTTAGGTCCTTAGCATGCAGGTAAATATTCCCCTGGTTGCCACCTCAGATTTGAGCTTTCTGTTGCCGTCATCATGTCATTTTCACTTTTATTACTGCATGAAATTTCAGACACAATTCATGAGCCTATTGATCGTGCCAACAATGCAGAGCAAGTTTGTACTGCCCCGGGAGTTCACTTGGAAGGTAAGTCTCAGCTTCATTAGGTAATGGGCTCTTAACGTATCTCAGGTACCTCCAAAGAGAAGAATTCATTAAGATTCTGAGAAGATATGTAAAAATTTCATATGTGTGAAAAGCGTGCCATTTCCTTCTCTGGTAAAAATCCAGGAAATATTCCAGGTCTAATGCTTATGCCTAATAAAGCAGTTATTACCACTGTGATTCAGTAACAGATGACATAAAAGAAAAACTAGCACAAATGTACACGTACATCCACGCACAACTCTACACAGTTGAATCAAATGCCTTCAGTGAATATTAAATCTTAACTATCACCACTGCCCATTTGATTTTACTATCTGCACATGACATCATTTTCTTTTTTGAATGAAAGTAAAAGCTGAAATGTCCTCAGTTTATTTTTTTTATCTCATAAGAAAGAAAATGACAATGATTTATTTCTCATATCTACAAGTTGTGAGCCTAGAAGCATTTTGGGGAACAAGAAGGATGATATATTACAATAATCTTACACTCAGCAAAAAGACATTTTACTACCAAATGTATGTTTCTTAAAACTTCCTGACTCAGACTCATAGAGGGAGAGCAGATGACAGCTAGTTGGGGGCAGGGGCTTAGAGTGATTGAGCAAAAACGAAAAAGGACTCATGGGCATGGAAAACCGTGTGGTGATTGCTGGGGGAGGGGGTATAAGGGGACTAAATAGTAATAGAACAACGCACAACAAAGAAGAAAAAACTACTTCCTAAAAATAATTATGACACACACACACACACACACACTTTGAAAAAGTCCTTTTCCCCACTTAGAATCCCCATGTTTCCATGCATTTCCCAGCTCAAACATCATATCTGTGAAGCTTTCTATGACATTCTCAAGTAGTTAGTTCCTACAGAGATTTGAAAATGATGAGGATTACAACAAGACTAAGAACTCTACAGTACCAGGTACTGCTCTAAGCATTCTACATACGTTGATCCACGCAGTCTTCACACTAACCTTCTGGAAGTCTTATACCCATTGAATATTTACAGATCAGGGAACCCAAGAACAAGGACATTAAGCAACTTCTTTAATGTCACAGGACTGACAAGTGGAAGAACTATTCTTCCAATCCAGGCAACCTGGCACCAGAGTCCAAATATATAACAATTATACCAGCATATCTGTCTTGATTTTCTGTTCATATAATGGGAACGATTGTACAGTGTATGTCCACGGTGCTGCTCTCTAAACTGAGTCAGATCACTTGCGTAAAAACCCTAGCCCTGTGCCTGGTGTATAGCAGTACTAAATGTAACAGCACTGAATGTGACAACATTGTTGCCAAGTGCAGTTATTTTTAGTGAGGCCTCTATTCCCTACAGGATTGCGAATTCCTTGATGATGGGGTCTGTATTCACTCATTTGTTCACTCATTCATTCCCCAAAGGTGCACTGAATGAGTACTGTGGGCTGGTTCTTCACCAAGCACTACAAACATGCCCCTCTGAAAGTCCAGTATGGGATAGCACACTGACAGAGTTCTAGCTCAGGCTTTGGCACTTACTGTTTCCTTTGTCTGAAAGCTCCTCTTCGTGTAATTTCAAGGCTCGTTTCCTCACAATGTTGTCTCTCCTTAAATGTTATGCCTCTAGAGAAATCTTCACTAAATGCCTTATATAAAGTGGTGCTTGGCAGGACTATGTATTTTCTTGCTCTGCTTTATGTTTTCCACATACACTTATCACCAGCATACATATTAGACTGTAAGCCGCATATAGATAGGATTGCCAACCCTATATTCTAAATCTACAATAGTAGGCTGGTAAATATTGGTTATATTGATGAGAGAAGGAGAGGGAAGAAGGGAGGGAAGGAAAGAGAACGGGAGTAAGAAAAAAGAGAGGGGGTATAATTCTAATCAATGAATGCTTTATAAACAATAATATGATTTCTATCCCTTCTTGACCAACAACCTCTTACCTCTTCCCATCAATAAGAGAATGCCAGTATTCTTCCTCTCCCCCTCTCCCTCCCTCATCCCTTCTTACTGCAAAAGCCCCTGAGAGCACCTCAAAATCACTCCTCTTCTCCCTACAAACCTAAGTCTCTTGTCATTTAATTTCAACACCAGGTTTTGCTCCTACAAAACAAAACAAAACAAAACAAAACAAAACAGCTGTGTCTGACCTTCACAAGATGACCAGCTTGCTTTTGTTTCCAACAATGCTGAAGGGTTATAATTTAACAGCTTCATAAGTGGTAGTTGTAATCACTTGAAATTTATCATCAAACTAGCAAAGGCTAATTCATGATTAAAGAAAAGGTCTCATTTTTCAATTATTCAAAATATGCTTAGTGGATTCCTTCTTCAAACATGACTTCATTAATTAGCAGGACATGTAATTTGAGGGTAGCTCTCAATTTGACTAGTCACAATGATTTTGGTTTTCCTCTGCGTTGGAAGAAGGTAGGGTTAACCTCCATCCTTTGATGTTGGATGTGGATTTGTGATTTTCTTTGGCCAATGAGATGAGTGTACAATTGACATTTGTCACTTAAAGGCAGAAGATTTCAAAGAGCAAATCGTGACCCTTCAGTTCCCCTCTAGTGGTGATTTGGAGACATATGCCAAGATGGAGCCCCATAAGTGCGGGTTCCCATGGGCTGATCTTGGGCAGAGGCCGCCTGCCAGTCCATGCTAGACACGTAGTGCAATCAAGAAATAAACCTTCGCCCAGTTAATTCACTGACATTTTAAAAGTCTTTCTCTTTTTCTTTCTTCCTTTCTTTCTGTCTTCCTTCTTTCCTTTTTTTCCCCTTTTTCTTTCTCTTCCTTCATTCCTTCCTTCCTATTTTCTGCCTTCCTTCTTTCCTTCTGTCTTTTCTTCCTTCCTTTTCTGCATCAATACCTGATCCATTCTGACCAGTACAGAAAAACAGTGGGACCAATTAAAAGCTAATTCATACTGCTAAACTCATTCTATGAGGACCATAAACTAGGTATATTTCCATCATGATACTGGAATATTACGGAATCAACATCATAGAAGGAATAAATTTGCATGGGTTATGAAACCATCGTAGAATAATTATTTTCAGATGCTCCTTTGCCTATCTTGAAGCTTTTTTATGAGGCTATTAAATAATTTATATCACCTATTTTTTATGTTTTAAAGGGCTGTTGGGGGTAATAATACTAATGCCCCATTTTTCAACATCAGAAATAATTCTACATGCTTTTGTTTCTCTAAAAAATTATTTGAACTTAGTTGTAAAAAATGTTAACTATGGTATCTCACTATGAAAAAAGACATATTATGTTTTATTCTTTTGGTTTATAAAACAATAAAAAATCCTATCCTGGATGAGAACCATGGACCCTTCAGGCCACCCTTTTCTCTGTACATGTTAGGGATATACCTTCAACATACTGGAAGTATTCCCTCAAATAATGGATGAAAAAAACAACTCTTTATTCTGGCACTTATTCTTGCAGTTTCTTAAAATGTTTTCCTCTCACCACTATCTTCCTCTCTCTCTCTCTCTCTCTCTCTCTCTCTCTCTCTCTCTCTCCCCTTCTCTCTCACACACACACACACACACACACACACACACACTTCACAAAAATCAATAATCCAAACAATGGCAGGCTCAGTTTAAGTCCTTTTAAAAATCAGCTGTCATCTTCATGGAAATGCTATTTTAAAGGATTGTGCATTAGTTTCAACCTAATTACAACAATGACTTCACCAGGCATGGCTGTTTAATATATTACAACTTCTTCTGACATCTGCTCAACAGTGAGTAATTCCAAACGAGTGGTTATTGCATATGAAATACTTCCGTTGTCTTTTGCAAAATCTCACTACTAGAAAGACATATATAACTATTTATTTTTGAAAGAAAAATTTGCATGATGTATTAAAAAGGGCTGAGGAAGAGGTTTTCAAACACTATACCACAAAGGAACCAGAATTTGAAAGAGTCAGGGCCTGCTTCTATTGTTCCTAAGCAATGAAGTCCAAGAAAAGTAATACATATGACTAATCACTTCAACTGTCTCAAGTTCAATGAAAATTGCACCTTAATATGTCCAGGGAGAATCTGAGGGAAGTGAGAATTGTTCTCAGAGAACACTTCAGTCCCTTTTGAAAAGACTTATAAAGAATGAAATAGCACTAGTCCAAAATTTTGGATACTATTTCTCTTTTTTTGCTGTCTTGCTTCATTAATGTTGAGCTGTTCTTTGTGGTGATTAACTAGGCCTACTAAGTTAAAATTCAGGGTGAATAATATTCCAAGAAAATAAGACATAAATAAAAAATTAAACCCATGCTACTTTTTCAACTACTGAGAATAGTTCTGATTTGCAATCAGTTGTGTTAATAACCATTGCAACAACAACATAAATTAGGCAATAAACATGGTCTTTTCATGGGCAAAAAGTTCATGCACTTGCATAGTCCTTTTTAAAAAACAGGTGAAAACTACAAGGCTTCAGCAGAAATCATGTTTATTTCAAATACTCATCTATTCACTGGATTTAAGACTAGGCAGTTCCATAAATGCCTGGGGACACAGATTACAATGTAAGTGAGATGAGGCTGGCAATTCAGCTATAAGTACAAGATCAAGGCATATCCTCACATTTTTAAACTGGTAGGGGAATGCACTTCTGCACCCTTCACAGCAGCAAAGAAAAGCATTTCAGTCAGAAAATAGCTTTCGTCAGTTTGCCAACACTAGTCAAAACAATATCTTTCTGTTTCTCTCTTCCACATAAACACAGAAACCTGAAGTGAATATATCATGGATGTTTTAAGAAAAACCAAAATTTTCCATTCCTTTCTTAATTTTCTACATGATAATCCTATTCCCTTTGAGGCAAGTAGTGAGAAGGACATAAAATTCTAGAAGTATTTCCCAAAATGTCAAAATACCAACACACGTCAAAGACATCACCGGTGGAACATGTGCAAAGCTGAGGCAGCAAACATCCCGTTGGCCCAGCCCCAGGCGAGGCCCTGATCTTCCTCCATCCCTTCCTCTGTTCTTTAAATCTGACCTATTCCCTTCTGGTATCTCCCTAAAGCAAAACTCCACTAAGCCCTTAGCTTTCTGAAGTCCCCTTTTTCACTATTCAAGGAAACAAGTGGCTTCTCTTATTTCCAAACCTTTAGACCCTTTCCTCACACTTAAGATTGCAGATAAGAGTCTGCACATTTTTCTAAGAAATCCATTCCTACATGCCAGTTGGTAACAAAGGGTCTGTGTTTGCTGGGTCCTCAGTTCAGGTTGACTTAGGAAGAGTTATAATTGAATGTAGCATAAAGCCCCAGAACCTTGTACTTTAGTAGTAATCACACTGATCCCTTCCAAACTTTCCTACAACATAACTATTTGACTATCTCTGAAATACCATAGTGCCTGTAACTAGTATCACATGTCTTGTACTAATTAAACAATGTCCCATATTATTCTTTCATCATCTACATATATAGGAACACCATATGCACAAACTCTAGTCAGCTTATTTTTCTCCCAGTTAAGTCCTGATGTGAAAAATTATGTCATGCACTTCTTCGGTAGAGAAAACAATAAAACATGGTAGTTTTCCCTTATCCACAAAGGACAGATTCCAAGACCCCCAGTAGATGCCCGAAGTTGCAGACAGTACCAAATACCATGTTTTTTTCTATATACGTATGATAAAGTTTAATTTACAAATAAGGTACAGGAAAAGATAAATGACAATAACTAATAATGACATAGGACAATTGTAATAATATACTGGAATCAAAGATGTACAAATGAGGTCACTCGTTTCAGGGAATCCCTTGTTGTAGCCTTTGCATAGGCTCCATGCTTTCTGTTGTACCACGTTGCCCTCAACTAGAACACATTTTCCATTCATTCTCTTCTGCCCATAGATGTGATGCTTTTTCCATCTCAACTAAGTGCGTGTCACACACTGTGGTTGTAACTTTTGCAGCTTGAGGTGTGACAGTAAAACTAGCAGAGATTTCTTTACTTTTCTTCACAATTTCATGGATAGAAGATTTGTTTTGATCTTCTAGGTTATAGCAACCTCAGCATACGACTTCTTTTCTTTCCTCATTGAGAACTTTCACCTTTTCACTTAAAAAAAAAAAAGAACATACTTTACGGTTTCTCTTTGGCATATTCGAATGCCAGCATTGCAGCTCTTGCTGTTTGGGTCAGCTGAACACAAGCACTGAGATACTGCAACGCTCCATCCGGCACTGAGATGGCCACAGAGGGACAAAGGCCTGGAGAGGCTGGACAACGGGGTGATTCGTGTCCCACTGGAGCAGGACAGTGCGAGATTTTGTCATGCTACTCTGAATGACACACAATTTAAAACTTGTAAATTGTTTATTTCTGGAATTTTCTATTTAATATTACTGGATCAAGTCTCACCACAGGTAACTGAAACTGTGGAAAGCAAAACTGTGGATAAAGGGGAAGGGTATATTTAATTTCTTATTTACCAAGATAATAAAAACTTTGGGAAGTGGGAAAGACAATGAAAATTGAATTTTGTTCTAATGGACTTTGGAATTCCTTCAATGAGCCTTGAGTTCCTACTACATGAAAGACAATGAGTTGATTAGACCACATGAGCAAGATCCAGTTGCTTTAGAAGCTTACAACTGTTGGGAGGCTTGTGGGGGTGAGTCACAGAAGAATGCAACTGGTATTTGGGAGAAAACAAAGTTGCATACCTTTCAGAGCAGTCCTGGTGACTGCTGGCAACTGGGTACCTTCCAGCAGATAGCTGGGATGACTATGTGAAAGCCAAGTCCATGCCTTTGGGAAGAAAAGCCTGGTAAAGATAAATGTTATCTGCTGAGAGATGCCCCGAGGGACACCCAGAGCCAAAGCAGGAAGTGATACTGGGAATGAGCCCACGTCCTTTCTTTTCATTCCACTCACCCGGGTGAGTAATTAGAGATTTGGTGAATAAGAGCTGCCCAGGGCACCTTTGCATTCTTCTTTCAAGGCAAAAGGAAACTGAAACACTAACATCGGGGAGAAGGGAAATAGCTGAGAACTAATCAAGATAATACCTTCCCTTTTGAGAAAACTGGCAGCCTCAAGAATATTATGAAGCCCAGAATAGATATTAATGACCTGGAACATAATCACTTCTACTCAGTCACTGTGTCTTTGCCAATTCACACTCTGATTTGCAGGGTTCAGACGCTAGCAACTACAATCAGAATGGTTTAACTTACAAAACAGAGAATATATAACAGCAACTCCTTCATATGATCACTCAGAAATATTCAATAGTAAACACAACTCAAAACTTCTAAACCATAACTATTTTAAGAAAATAACTAATTTGATTCATATTTTCTAGTGAGAAAAGTGAAATTTCTCATATCCAGGGCAAAATGCATATATATATAGGCTCTCTCCATCATGTGAACAGACGTGCTAGCACTTGGTTTCCAATTTCATTTATTTTGTAAAAGAAGGATCATTTCCCTGTCTCAATTAGTGAAATCCTGCCAAAAAGACACAATTGAATTTGAGTTTCAGCTTAGAAAAAGCTGCTGTCAATTTAAAAGACAATTTTCAGAGTCAAAAAATAAAAGTGCCACAAAAATCAAGGCAAAGGTCAGTCCATTTCTTTTAATCCTCACCCAAGGGTATGTTTATTGGTGTTAGAGAGAGAGAAGGGAGAGAGAAGGGAGAGAGAAAGAAAACATCAGTGTGAAAGAGAAACACAGATGGGTTGCCTCCTTTATGCACCCTGACAAGGGGTCTAATCCACAACCTTCTGGTGTATGGGATGCCGCTCCGACCAAAGAAGCCATCCAGCCAGGGCAAAGGGCTGTCCATATTTCTGGCTGTGTCTAAAGAAAAACTGGACACAGACTCAAGCTTTTATGCTTGTCTCTACTTTTGACTGTAGGGTGGCTGACAGTCCTTTGCAGCTCAATGAGCTAAACTTTGGGAGTATATTTTTGGCATTAAGACTGGTCTTTTGTTTTAATCCTGACTTGAGAAAACTTAAAACACTTTTGTGGCTCCATCTTTGGTAATGGACACATTCCTGACAGGCTAGTTACTTATCATAATAATGGTATGTTTAAAAACAGAATCACAAAGTATGCATGTGAGCAAGTATAATTAAAATCAGAAGATAGACCATTGAAAAACTAAAATAAGACTATTTTCCCAGCTGCATGTTTAAGTTGAAGACACTTTAAATGAAAACTATTGATTTAATTCCATTCCTGGCAGACATCTTATCCTTATGTCAACAAATATTTGTCAGTCCCCTACTTGGGGTTTATAGAAAATATTGGTTGTTAGAGTAGGGAAAGAATTAAGAAAGGAGGTAACATGTGAGTTAGGCCCAAGGTAGGATTTGAGGGTAGGTAAGAGGATATGTTATGTAAGATAGGCAAACCCATCAGCAAGGAAGAGTATAGACCATGCTCAGAAATGGCAAATCCACCAGCATGGAAAAGTAAGGATGATGCTTAGAACTGGTAAGTAGGCTCTTGGTTGGAACCTTGGGTCAGACAGTGCAACTCAATGTTTGCATGGGCTCATGGACCCAACTGAAGAAGAGTCAGGCTCACTCACATCTCAGCATGGCTCAAGGACAATGGACAGTCTCTTAGGAGTGTTAGCACATAAATATAATATTTTAAATCCCTTGGGGTCCTGTGAAAATGCCCTACATGACATCAGAAAAGTGACTTCCGGTCTTGACCCATTTGCCAACTTATTCCTCTGTCTACAGACTTTTCATCTATAAAGTGAGAGTAATTATAATGCTCATCTAGTCTACCTAGAGTAGGTAGCTAGGAGACTAAAGAGACTCTCTAAGTATAAAATGATTCTGTTGAAAATGGCCTGACTGAAAGTAGAAGACAAGTATGCTATTGAACTCAGAAAACTATTATCAAGCATCAAAATCCTTTTCTAAAGAACAGGAAAAAAATTGAACACAAGAATGTACACACACACACACACACACACACACACACACACACACTTGAAACTGCTCAAGGAATCTGAACATGCTGTTCCAACAGGAAAAAAAAAATACCAAAGAGCTGGTCACTTTTCATCTTCCTATCATTTTCAGGAAATTCCAAGAAAGTAAAAATAAAAGATGCAACAACAGTTTTTCCATGGGCTAAGCCAGCTGCTACTACCTCAACAGGACACTGTTGTTTAAATACCAGTAATAGAATCCAGAGGCCCATCAGAAATAATATAACACCTTATGAAGAGGATTCCAAATTAATCATCCATCCTAAATGAAATAAATAAATCTCCAGGCAAAGCCAAAACAGATGCAGAACAAAATAGTTTATAATAACAGAAAAGTTCACGATATACCTCTTCTTTCTGTTTCTTATTGCAGAAAGCAAAGGAGAGCAAAGAATATCACTTATATCACCCGCGGCAAAACTTCATCCATTCATCCATGTGACAGCTTTCACAAACAGTTACTATGTGCCAGGAAAGATGCTCGGGAAATGAAATAAAAAATAAAAAATAAAAAAAAAACAGTTTTTGCTCTTGAGGAGGTAAGGCCAGTAAGAATCAAATCTGCCAACATTCATTTTGTAAGTCTAAGGAAAAACTATTCCTGTTATTGCAATTGTCTCTTAGAACAACCCTTTGGAGGAAGTATGTCTTACAGATTTGAAAACTGATACCCACAGAGTTTGAGCAATTTGTCTAAGGAGGCAAAACAAGCTGTTGATGGAGCCAGGATTCAAACACAGGTCTTCTGTGATCAAACCTTTGCCCAAGGACAAAAAGGTAAGGTCTTTCTTTAGCATCTACATAAACTGCTGAGCTGTTCCTATTTCACAGAGAATTCCATTTGTCCATCTCATTTCCTCTTGGCTTATAGTCACAAAACAGTCTGAATGGAATCCTGCCATAAATTATCACAGGCCTAGTAACATAGCATTAAATTACATGCAGCAAGAACTACTCCAAATTCAAGGAAAGATGCAAATACCATCATACAAGAAGTGTTCGCTTACCTTTCTCAGCCCGTGACAGGCACAGCTGACAAAACCTAGACAGTGTTTTCAATTTCATTTATAATTTTTAGAATAAAAATAACATTGAGATGTCATTCCTCCTACCGATAAATGGGCACAGGTTTTTAAAAAGGAATAAAACTCAGTGTTAGTATTTATAACAGATTTTTTTTTAATGTGCATAATTTTGAAGGCAACAATTTCACTTCTGGGAAGGTATTAAGAGGTCACCATTTAGACAGGCCTATAAGCTTTGAGTCACTGTTATTTCTCTCTCTCTTCTTCTTCTATATATTCAATTACTTGCTAAGTCCTGTCACTTCTACTTCCAAAGTTTCTCTCCATTCTATTTCTCACCCCGCTGTCACTGTGGAACATCATTTTTTTTCATATTTGACTATTAGCCTTATCACTGGTCTCTTCAATTCCTATTTTCCACCACTTAAATCTATTCCACATAGTCATCCAAATATATGTTAACAACTATAGTTCTAACACATTCACTGTGATGTTCAAAAATACTCGATAATTTTTTAACTGGCATTCAAAGTAAGAATGAACACCTTTCCCTAACTTCCTAGGTATATAAGAACATGACCTTATCATTACTTTCCACTTGTTCCCCAGACAAATGGAAAAATGCAATTCCTAAACAAACCTTAAGTTTTCTTCCTTCAAGGGTTTTACATTGCCAACATAACCTATCTAAAGGATGTCTTCCAATTCCCACAGCACTATTCTTGTAGCTCATTTAAGTCATATTATGCTGCAGCATAAATTATTTGCAAATTCAATCTACTCTTACACTAAATTATGTGTTCCCTGAAAATAGCCTCTGACTTGTTTTTCTCTGTATCTGTCTTCAGTGGGGTTTCTTTGAGGCAGAGACTGAGACAGGGATTCTTGTAAGAAATATGAGGTCTGTCCAGAAAAAGTCTGGCCATTGTTAATATAATGAGAAGGGTTTGCATGACATCAATATAACCTGGCAGCCAAGGAGAGTGGACTGGAATGTACATACATGAACAATGATGACTTCACTGTACTAGTCAGTGGGGGCGGTAGATGCCATTGAGTGAGCATGGGGACTGTGTGGCCATCACATTCAAAATGACTGGGTAAGTAGAGCAACAAATCTGCATCAAATTTTGTGTTAAGCTTGAACATTCCCCCATGGAAACTATTCAAATGATTCAGAAAGCCACAGCTACGGGCAAGTGGTGATTGGCAGCTTCATCACGACAATTGCCCACTCTTGTATCACATCTCATACAGAGATTTTTTTGGCAAAATATCAAATCACCCAGGTGATTCAGTCCCCCTGCAGCCCAGATTTGGCACCCTGTGACTCCTGGCCTCTCCTAAAACTAAAATCACCTTTGAAAAGGAGGAGATTTCTGACCATTGATGAGATTCAGGAAAATGCAACAGGGCAGCTGATGGTGATTGGGAGAATGGTGTGAGGTCCCAAGGTGCCTAATTTGAAGGGGACTAAGGCATCATTGTCCTATGTACAATGTCTCTTTTATTTTGTATCTTCTTCAATAAACATCTTTATTTTTCATAGTACACGGCTGGATACCTTCTGGACAGCCCTGAAGCAGTGCCCTCAGGGGAATGCGGGGCTGTGAGGAAAGCAAGGTAAATATCAGAGGGGCTAGGCAAAGATGCTGTTTCAAGGCAAGTGTACCTTCAGCCTCATCCCATGGGAGCTCTGAAACAGAGAATGGGCCACAGGCTTGCTGCATCGGTGCTGAGAAAGCTGGGCTGTTATACACTGCATCCACTATCATTGGCCTCCGGCCACCTTCGGAGGCGTTTGTAACTTCCTAGGCCTCTCTGGACTAGGGACCTCCTATAAGCCACAGGTAATACTTTGAAGAAGAACAAAAGTGTAGAACATTAACAACTAACATGCACAGCAGCTGGGAGATAGGTGTACCCATCCCGTAAAAGTATGGAGAGTACACGGACATCACCCGCTACAGAGTCCCCAGTTACACCTCTAGTAGCTCAGAGCCAATAGTAGATGCTTATTAAGTAACTGTTGAAAAGAAGTTATACTTTATTCTTCTGTCTGAAGTACATTAGTATAGTCTTAAAAAGAGCCACCTGGTCATTTACTATCTTAGGGCTGCTATCTCAAAGTACCATATACTGGGTGGATTGTAAACAATAGAACTTTATTTCAAACAGGTCTGGATGCTGGAAGTCAGAGTAAGATGCTAAGCATGACTGATTTCTGGGAGGGCTTTTTGGAGGGGTTGCCAATATCTTATTTCTTGTTATATTATCTCATGGTGAAAAGTGGGAAGCCAGCTCTCTGGCTTCTACTTAGAAGGGCACTAACCTCATTTATGAGAGCTCCAGCCTCATCGCATAATCACCCCCCAAACGCTCCACCCACAACCACCATCACGATGGGAACTAGATTTCAGTGTAAGTACTGGGATGCATAGTTAGTCCACAGCACTTACCCTTCCCCAGGTAAATGAACAAGCAAGCAAATGGAAAGAAAAGTACACGGGATTATTATATTGCAGTTACCTGATTTAAAATAAGTTTTTGATCATAGAGTCATGGAATAGACTGCTAGCAGTAAACGGGAAGGAGGAAGGTGGGGACTGACTGAGAGACAGTGAAGGGATTAGTCAAAGAATATCCATGAAGGACCCATGGACTTGGACAATGGTGTGAGGATTGACTATGGAAGTGGGCAGCAGGCTGAGTAGAGGGGGCAAAGGAGGGAAATTGGGACAACTGTAATCGCATTAAAAATAGAACACTGATAAAAATAAAATAAATAAAATAAATTTTTGTAGTCACTAGTAAGTTTAAGCTAGTACATTTAATTTAAAATTGATTCATACCCATGAAAAATTGAACAGTTTGTCACTCTCAGAGATTTAAGATGAACATTAGTGAAAACATTGAGGGCAGTTTTTGATGAAAGTAATTATTTTCACTCTTAAGAACAGAATGTCTACTAGTGACCCCATTAAGCTGCTGATTATAGCAATAAATATTTACAGAAGGAGCCAAATCTTTCTCTGTAAGCCCCAAGAGAGTCTCTTGGCTGTAGTCAATCATCTTCCAAGCTGAGATCTTCTTTGGATCAGTGAGTAATAAATGAAAAATGATACATCAGTAGGCAGCATAGTTCCACCCTCACAATGACCCCAACTATCCTGCTCAAAATCATGTCTGCCCACTTGCAAACATTTCTTTTTTAGTGGCCAGGGAATCATGTGTTTTATACACAAAATAATCTAAATGTGAAGTGAGGGCAAGGGCACTCAAAGCTCTTGTCTTCTCCTTCACAACAGCTTTGAGAATACTCCATGAAACACGTTGAAACCCGATATTTATCCAAGAAATGCTGTAGCACTCTGCCTCCCAAACCTACTTCTTGAGCTTCTCCTTCTTACTCATTACTTCTGTCAAAGAGTCCTGTATTTCATTTCAACCTGGCTATCCTAGAAAAAGTATATGAAGGGTAAATGGCCTTTAAATAATTTGCTCTGAGTATATACACTGAATATATTTCTACATATCTGTACCTCAGTCCTATGGGTTCTATTACAACCCCAGTGCAAACACAATTTCCCAAAACAGACCATCATATATTTTATCTCCTTTTTGAAATGTTCCTTTCTTGCTTCCTTGAAATCTATTCATCTATACCTCAATCTCCGACACAGTTAATACTATTCAATCCACAGGTGTTTGTAATAATTTTTATGAGTAAATAACCTTGCTAGGTGCTGTAGAATTCAAAGCTGTTATCAGAGATGACCTATGCCCTCAAAGAGTTTACCATCTAATTGAGAAAATACGTATAAATAATCACAACATATGTACCAAAATCAAAATATAGCTTGAATACTTTGAGAGAGAAGAGTTATTACCTTGTACTACTACCTTAGTATGTATCATGCTTGTTATAAAATGCAAATCTATTTCATTGTAATTCATATGTTAGGGAACAATTTAAGCATGAAGCAAATTTCACATTTCCTTCTGTACAACACTGCAGAAAACTGCACCCAGTTGGAAGAATGCAACACACACACACACACACACACACACACACACACACACACACCCCTACCTTAAAATTTACCAGTCACCTTAGTGTGTTATGAATGACACCTATCCACATCTAGAGTTAAAATTTTCTGTTCAATTCCACAATAATTCATAAGTTGAAATATTCCTGACACTCACTTCCACTAGCAAACTTCAGGTCTTTATCAAGATAAAGTACCAAATAATCATAGCATTTCTGTATTTATTGACCAATTAACATGCAAAAAAAAGGTATTCTACCATTTTTACTCAGTTTCTATCTAACTGAACGTTTTGAATGTTGTGTTCCTAACTCCATTTGTCCCATAGCTCTGTCATTGTTTTTGTGAAATTTATATAATATAGTGATTTTTAGAAATGCATATGTAGAGTTAACAGAATTCACTACATGTATTCACATTATTTCAAAAGTATGTAAAACATAAATAAATGTAAATTATATAGCCTCCATGCATATATATATCTTCTTCCCCCTACCTCTCCCCATTAGTTTTCAACATGGTTTATACAACTAACCCTTTGGGGGGACAAAGAATGGTTCTAACCTCCTGAAGAGACAACTGTGCTAAATACTGACCTTGTCATACCACAGGCCAATTTACGGTCTCCCCTTCACAATAATAAGTGGCAAGGATTGTTCTCTTCTCTTTCCTTGACCTTACTTTTTAGATACACAGTAGAGAATTTAGCGTTTGCAAAACTGCAGCATGGTTTGAGTTGTAATTCCACTACAGTGCAAGTGGAAATGTGTTCCCTAGTCTAACCCAGACCTAGAAAGTAAAGTCATCACAGAATTATATTTTCTATAACACTTTTATCTCCAGCTCCTATCACAGTGCCTGGCACACCTTACATACTTAATAAACATTAGCCGAAAGTCGATTTACTAGAATAGCAATTTCTTACTGTTCTGTTGCTGTCAGCACATGTATCTCCTTCAAGGGAAATGCCTAAGACCTGCCCTACTTTCCTAAAAGATACAAAAGAAATTATACATCCAAACTAATTGTTGTATTTAAAGAAATGGAAAACTAAGATATCATCTGATTTCCTAAAGTTAACATTGATGTCAACCTTAAAATGATCTTATTTGAGCCCTAATTTATCCTTCAGAACACTATGGTTTGTCTCTTATTTAGGAATTATTGACTAATAAAAAGAAAAAGAAATACATTGCCCATCCTTGCCTTTAAAAAGTGTAAACAAAGAAAGCCCAAAATAGCCAACCTTGTTTCTGAAGTTGTCAGAATGTGGCACTTGTAACTATAGGAACAAAGCCAGTAATTATTCATTTTTAATTCATTTGACTAAACAGCCAAAGAAGTGGAAAACTGAAAACTAATGTTTGAAGTGAAGTAAGGAGACAGTTTAAATGCTAGTAACGCTAACCTGCCTCAGGGATGAATGCATGCAATTCAAAGACACTTAGCGGTAGTACAGAGATAACTCACACAAGCATCAACCGATGAAGAAGATGTCCTCACCAGTGGCTCAGAAGCCCAAGAAAAAAATTTAGATCTGTCTGAATTAAGGTTGTTTTTTTTTTTTTAAATACAGTACCTTGTTTCCCCAATGTTTCTATCAATTTCTGAAGCCCAAGGTGAAGAATGTGGGTTCCTGAATGGGCAAACATCTACAGAGCTGGTTTGGACACACATACATGAAACTACTAAAATATGACACTTATTCTGAGTAAAGACACATTTTCACATTCCACATAACCCAGAGAGAGGCAGACAAACTCAGGACTCCTGAAATCGCTTCTACCAAAAAAAAAAAAAAATATCATGGCTACAATGAATGATTAGGAGTTTTATTATTCAAGAGAAGACCAAAACTCCCTAAAAATCTAGACACAGAAACTTGATTATACTTTTTTAAATTTTAAACCCTGATATTAAATATTAACCTTTTATTGTATACCCAAATGCACTACAATTTATAGAGTATTAGATATGATTTCTTAAATACAATCTCACATATGTTATTACCAAAGGATAAAAAGAGTATTCTTGTTATGATGTGAATATGTCATAACAATATACT
Organism: Glossophaga mutica; assembly: GCA_039655065.1. NCBI lineage: Eukaryota > Metazoa > Chordata > Mammalia > Chiroptera > Phyllostomidae > Glossophaga > Glossophaga mutica. The sequence continues at coordinate 144,149,112 of CM077307.1, forward strand.
TACATATAGAAAAATAATTTATTATTTTAAATTAACTTAATTTGATTTTTATCTGAGTAAAAAATGCAAAGATATTTTATTTTTTGCTTTCATTTATTTATCTATTTATTTATTTATATTTTCAAATACTTTATTGTTATTCTTCCATTACCAACTAGTTCCCTTATACCTTCCATCCCCCTGCAATCTCCACTCTTGTTGTCTATGTCCACAGAAAGGGGAACCGTTCTGCACTGTTGGAGGGAATGCAGACTGGTGTAGCCACTGTGGAAAGCAGTATGAAGATACCTCAAAAAATTAAAAATGGATCTGCCTTTTGACCCAGCTATCCTACTTCTGGGAATATATCTGAAGGAACCCAAAACACGAATTCCAAAGAACATAAGCACCCCTATGTTCATTGCAGTGTTATTTACAATCTCCAAGATATGGAAGCAGCCCAAGTGTCCATCATTAGATGAGTGGATAGAACAATTATGGAATATTTACACAATGGAATACTACTTGGCCACAAAAAAGAAAAGTCTATACTTTACAAAAGCATGGATGGAACTGGAGGATATTATGCTGAGTGAAATAAGCCAGCCAGAGAAAGACAAATACCAAATGGTTTCACTCATATGTGGAATCTAATGAATAAACTGATCTAAAAAGCAAAATGAGACAGACCCATAGATAGAGAGCAGACTGACCCTTCTGGTGGTGGAGAGGGCAGGGGTTAGGGTGTAGCAGGACTGAGGAAAAAATAGAAAGATAATATAAAAGTAATGAATTTGAATTGCACATAAAGGTTCTATTTTAATACTAATAAGGATAAGTAGAAAGCACTCCATTTTTATTCTGAATGATTCATAAGGACAGTATACCTGACCAGCCCTGGCAAGAGTCTCTGAGAGAAGCTTTTGGATCTGACTTCCGTTTGGAATACTTGTCAATTTATGTCCTCCCTCCCTCCAGGTCTGTCTCATGACTAGATACACAACTATGCAGACTGGCTGACTGGAATTAGGGGTTGAGCAGCGGTGTGGGTGGATGGATAAAACAGAGTGAGATTAATGCAAACTGTGAGAATCACAGCTTCTTTCCCCTTGCGATGTGATTGATCTCTGGTGAACAGCCACAGAGAAGATGGGTTTGGAACTAAGAATAGAATAGTTAGAGGTTTGACTTTGGAAGTTAGTCTTTTACCCCAAAGTACAGTCCCCTTAACTTATGAGCATCTAACTTAAAAACCAGCATTTCCTATAGAAGACTCAGAACTTCTGCCAAGGCCATATCTGAAAAGCACGGAAGTTTACCGTGTAGAAAACTGATGGTTTCAAAGCAGAGGACGAGAAAATGCAAATAAAGTGACACTTCATTTAATATCATGATGGAGTCCCTAGCGAGTAATTTAATGCTTGTCATGATCTGACCCTGTCCCAGTTTTTCTCCACCTTCAATCACTCTCTAATATAAATTTTGTGTTAGTGGCTCTTAAATTGTATCATATATATCACCTGAGACTCAATGCTTATTAAAAAGGCCAAGATCCCTGGACCCTACCCTATCCTGGCTCAGTGGGTGTAGGGTGAGACCCTGATACTTACATATTTAACACTGCCTCTAGGTGACTCTGATGCGTGTGGCTTCTGAGCCACACTAAAAAAAAGTACCTGATGCTTAAGGTACATTCCCAAAGTTGTCATGGTCTTTTTTTTTTTTTTTTTTTTTTTTTGCCTCCTGACTTCCTTCTTTACCATTTCTGTCACTCAACTAATAATCACTGGGCACGAGTCTAGGTTAACTCCTACATGTCTTTGAAACCTAATTTAAGCATGAAGTTCTCTGGTAAGGATTTAATTAATGATCCTTACAGGGTAAACAGCAGCTAAGTTAAATGTCCTTTTGCCGACCAAGCCAGCATTAAATAGCTATATAACAATGGCTGGTACACTTAATTTCTTCCACTAAACTACAGGCCTATTACAAAACAGATGTTTCCAACAAATACTTGATAAATAAACAAGACGGAGTAAAATAATGAACTGACTTCAAAAGCAGACTTTCAGATATGAATAGCTTGTCTAAGTGATGCTATTAGCTTCATCTTCCCAAACCCTCCTGCTCCCAAGAAATCCCCTTCCACAGGATATTGAAATTTTTACTGCATCATATTGACTGATAATCCATTAAATTAGAAGTAATTTCAGTTAATAAACATTTTCCTTTTAAGATGAAAATCTCTCTACAAGGTAAAATATTTAACAGGCTTTTTACTGCAATGTAGAATGTTCTAATCAGATTGCGTTCCCCCAGGCTCACTTTCCTAACTCCCCTGCAACATTTCTAATTTAGGGGAGCAGGTTATTAAGTCTTGAGATATTTTAAAGTAAATTTTTAAGTAAATGTCCTGACTACATTATTTTTATTGAGATTTATTATTCCAAAGTAGTCACATGTATGGATCAAAACATCTTGGGACGAGGCCTAGAAGTTCAAAGTTGCAAAGAAACTCATCTCAACCCATTCTTGTTTACAGAAAAGTCAAGTGCAGAAAGATTAAGGATGTTAACAAAGGTCATGCAGTCCTTCCTCTTTCATTAAGTATTTTGGACTCTATCTCAAAACAGCAAATAAGATTGATGACTTTTAAATGCATACTTTATTTTTGGAAGAAAAAAATTCTATCCTTTATTTCCCATATAGAAATACTGGACATACACATACTGAATGATTTTTAAAATAAAGCAAAATGGCTTAATAGCACATTAGAAGGAATTAGAAGGAAATGGGAAGATTTTCAGGGTATGTGTATGGCTGTAGGGTACAGGATTAACCACCAGTCAGGTGAAGAAATTCTGGAAATTAACATCTGACACTACAGATTCCATAGAGTACGAGGCACAGATTAATACTTCACTCACAGTTCACTTAAGGTACTACAGTGGATCCCAGATTTTAGTAAGAAGGCTAGAATAACTCATTGTGTCTGTGGGATATAACACACTTTACCTACTAACTCACCAAATAAATTAGTTCCTTCCTAAATTGAGGCACTGTTTTCTCACTCATTGGGTTCTAGCAGTGGCTCTGCTACTTGCATGACTTGGTCAAATTACCTTCTCTCTTTAAATCTCAGTTTTATTGACTACCAAATGGGGATAATAATAGTACTCAGAATGCAGAAGTGCTATGAGGATTAAGTAAGATAATAGATTTAAAAGCATTTAGCATAGCACACAGCCATTAGTAAATCTCAAGAAATTATCATTATCTTCATCATCATCATCATCATCATCATCACTATTGTCAGTCTCACAGTTAAAAACAATGTGAATTCAAAAAAGGAATACAATTAAATCTAACTTCACCTACATATGATTCAGGGGTGTCCAACCCACAGCTCATGGGTCATGATGCTGAAACCCTCATCAATGGGAATAGCCCCTTATTAAGGAGACCCCACAGAGATCCCCAGTTTCTTCCACCAGAAGAGGACACAAAAAGGGCACTGGCTCAGAATCAGGAAGAAGGACCTTGCCAGAGAATGCAATCCTGCTGGGGCCTTGATCTTGGACTTCCCAGCCAAAGCACTGCAGCAAGGAGACTAGATGAGTACTGAAAAGGGCAGGAGGTTAGCTTAGCAACTTGAGTATCATAAGTATAACAAATACTTATCACTGTCTATCCATAACATGCCTGGCATCACGATTGCTACATTACATCTTTCATTTCATTTCTTCCTCTCACATTCACACAGCAACAACATGGAAAAGACTTGTTTGGGGTAGGATGCTGGGCAAAGACCCAAAAAATCTGGATTGAAATCCTAATCTTGCCTATTATTACTTGTGTAACCTTAGGTAAGTCATTACAGAACTTTGACCTTCAGTTTTCTCATCATTAATGGGCCCAATAAGCCACCCTCACAGAGCTGTGTGGATGAAGTGAGCTAACAAATAAATATGGAGCATATAACACAGGGTCCAACACATGCTCTCAATATGTATTCACTTGTTAATATGTTAGTCTGATTCTCCTTTTAATTCCAATTCTACACTCACATTTTAATTTAATTTCATCTGTGTTGGTGACTATGCAGAAAAGCTACCTGGCTCAGGCTAATATCCTCAAATGGACCTTATACATAATAGGCATTCAATACATGTTTGTTGAATGAATAAACAAACTGTGGCCCAAGAGTTTTTTATGAAACCTCTGCTTTTACTGTTTATAGATACAGGTTTAAGAGTCTTAATATTAAAACTAAGTAGAACGAACTCCATGGGCAACATGGAACAAGTTACATTCTTCACCACCCCACTCACTGGTAGGAAGTAGCTAGTACCTTAAGAAAAATGGCTAAAGTTATGCCTACAAATCTCATTGTTTCTTTAATTTAGTTTCCTACATTATTCTTGTCCTTAAAAAGAACACATATTTTTCTTTGATCTATAAAAGTCAGAAGACTTGGAATCTTCAAATTCTTGACTGTAAAAAGACAGAAGAAAACTAGTCTCACCATATACACACAAAATCATTGAAACTGTGTGGTGATGGGTATAAACTAAACCTGTAATCATTTCACAATATACATATATCAAATCACAAAGTTGTACCCCTAAAACTAATACAATGTTATATGTCAATTATATCTCAAGTTTAAAAAAAAGCATCCCAAGCAATTCTAATGTGTACCCAAGAACAGAAATCAAAAATGTTTCTTACTAAAACATTGTCTAGAATTCAGGGCCATGAGTAAATACTATTCATATCATTATGGTATCAATAACAGTTTGGCAGTGTCTCACATAATGGCCACGGTAGTAATGCAAAATATCCTGTCCTCTGACTCACTGTTTCTAAAACATGTACTATAAGGGTATTTTTAATGTACCTTTAAATGCTAGGAGTGTGCAGTGGTCTTTGCTTTTTTACACAGGGCAATGGCATATTATAATCCTTCCATATTTTAATTGGCATTTCCTTTAAGAACATCTAAAAGTTGGTCAGAATTGCAACTATTAGAAACCTGTTTATCCTAATAGCAACCAGCAGGAAAAAGAATAATATTTACAGAATTCCTATTTTGCATCAAACATTGTATCAGGATCCATGAAGGTGCAAAAAGGAATATGGGACTAAATCCCTACTCTGAAATGACTTATCTGGGACAAAAAAAAAAAAAAAAAAAAAACCCTGACAAACTAACATTCTAAGTAAAATACCTAGAAAATAAGTGAGATGTGGGTGGTATTCATGAAAAATATAAAATGGGGAAGAAAGTGTGATTAACAAGAGTAATAGTAATGACAACTTATCCTTACTGAGCACATACTGCAGCCTGGCATTGTTCTTTGTACCTCAGGAACATTGGCTGATTTGAGGTTCTTACCCTAGGAGCAGTTACTTTCCCTATGTCACCATTAGAACACTGAGATGATGGAGACCAAGGACTTGCTCATGGTCATAGAGAAAGTGGACAGTTCAGCCTGGACTCAAACCAGTGACCTGGCTACATAGTAAGAAATTTCTCTTTTTGAAAAGGGACACGGGAACTGAGTCTTGAGTAAAAAGCTGAGATTTCCCAATTGTTTTTGTTTACATGAAAAGCAAGGTATCACCAAGAAGGAGACTGTCCCCTCACTCTGCCACACACTGCTGTATGACCTTGACCAGGGAGCCCCCTCTCAAGTTTCAGTTCGGATATCTATAAAATGATGATCCACGATCACTAAGATGCTTTTCAGTTCCACAGCAACCCGAGTACAGTTTAAATGAACAGAAGAAATACGGAAGCAAGTGGTACAAAGTCAGACGTAATGAACAGAGGTGTGCATCTGAAATGAGAACGAGGAGAATGACGGCAGTCAGAATCAGCTCCCAGCATTCCATGAAATGCAATTCACTGCACTGCCACAGGAATCTTCTCAATAGCTTTTGTGTCGTGAAAGATATATGTCATCTAGAAGTTCAGTTTACTCTGAGTATCTTTTTTTGGAACCCTGACCCCAAAATATGTCTTTTTAAATTGATTTTAGAGAGAAAGGATGGGGGTGTGGAGAGTGAGACACACATTGATGTAAGAGATAAACATCAGTTGGTTGCCTTCTTGTACACGGCCAGAGCAGGGATCAAATCCACAACCTAGGTTTGTCTGTGCCCTGACTGGGGATGGAACCCCGGATGATTCTCCAACCAACTGAGCCACATGACCAAGGTTGTTCTGGGTATCTTAAAAGTGTGACTCTGGAAAAGAAAAAAGATAGATTTCTGAAGTCCCCTCTCCTAGGGAGAGAGTTTTCTCTGAATCTCTACAAATCAAGTTCACAGCATACTCCTCAGAGAAAGGCTTGAGGTGCCAAATTCCCCTTTTCTGAAGGGTCTCTTCCTTCATGACAACACTTTCCAGGTTTCGAGAACAGACTTCACCTTTGTTTTTTCTGGATTATGACAAGACCTTCAAGCAGCCATGACCCTTCAACAAAAGGGTACAGAGAGTAACACTGTGCCCAGTGATATCTTAACACAGCCCAGCCTTATCACACAAAAGGTGGCTAAGGGTAATAAAGCTAAACAGCAAGTGCTTCTGCTTCATTAATAAATGATTCAGAATCCTACTCCATTTTCTCTTGTTCTTTCCACCTCAGATCTATTGGAAATTCTGAACCTTTAATCAGCCTGATACTGGCCTGGGTCTTGCCCTTGGGATGCGGTGACTATATTTCATCGCCTTGGGTTGTTTATGGGATTTGACAAAGACTTATCCTTTCTGTTTCTGCATATGTGGGTTAGGACACCAACCACAGCTCACCTTCTAGGATGTCAGTCCTGGCCAGACAAGGGACATCGAGTCACCCAGCAGTTCCAGGTATTATGTAATCTGTCATCCAAAAATGTGACTGTGTTTCAAGTTATCGTCTGAAGAATCATTTTGTCGTGATTTTATTCCTAAATTTGTTTCCATTGTGTCTTGAGAAAATAAAAGAGAAACATGCAAGAAAATATATATAAAAGAGATATTGGGCCTGATCATATAAGACAGATATTGAAAGAGTTATTTTGCCTGCTTTTATGAATGTAAAATAAACGATGGAACATTCTATAATGGTGTAGAGTTGTTTGTCAAGATGTACAAGTACATGAAAAGTTTTATGATCTTCTGAAGTTTCTCATGTGTGTTTTCCTTTTTAGAATCCATGTCATCAAGAAAAATAGCCCATGGGTAGAGGGGGTCAGTTATAACTAAAAGACCTTACACAAAGACAAGACCAAGGGCAGCCAGTAGTGAATAAACACAGCTGGCTCCGTTAGCCCTGCATTTCCTCTTTAGTATTTATCATGAAGTGGAAGAAAATGGCATTAAGTATTTAGAGCCTCAGACTAAATCAACAAGGAAAATTCTATACTCCTAATTTTCCATTCACATTGTACGAAACTTGGGAGCAACAGAAGACAGAAACATGAAGAGCACTGCATTGATAAAAAATCATGAAACAAATAAAAGCTTACTTACATAATTTCCTTTCTACCAGCAGAATAACTTTCATTTCATAGGTCAAATGCTTTCAAGAAACCAAAGCAAGATCTAACAAACTTTATGTACTTTTCACCATCCTAGTGACACATTAAAAAATGATATTTTCAAAGAAGAGAGAAAATTCCCATTGTTCAACCTAAATGTTATATACAATTATGATACTTAGACACTGTAAACTTATTTTCTAAAAAATAATACAAGTCTGTAGAACTGGAATTAAAAAACCTCACAAGATAAATCATTTATTTGGACAAAGCTTTGGCTCCAAAGCTGGGCCAAATTTTAAACCCTTCTTTGACATATAAAATGAATTATTCTAATTTCTACCTGAATTATTTAAATTTGCCCAAGCTATGCACTCAGCAGCCAAATACACTGAAACATACTCAGGTTTGGGATGGTATGACAAACCTCAGACTACACTAACGTTCTTGAGTAAATTCACTGTGAAATTTCAAAGTCTGAGGGAAACCAATATAAGAAAGAAACATCAACCTTTAAATAGTTCTAGCCTATGTTTATGAATTCTTAAAATTTTAGCACTGTCATCTGGTACCAAAATTATATTTTCTTCAAGTAACCCGATTCTCAAAGAAATCATAGCCAAGATTTTAAAATTAAATGGGACTTACTCCATTGTTCTCAGTCAGATGTGAATTCTATTAGGGAAGTTCCTTTTGCACATTGCCAGGGAAGGGAGCAAGGGGTATAGGCTTCCCCTGCTCGAACTTTTGCAATTAGAGTAACTCCAAATATGTTGACTTTTCATATGAGCTTATGCTTTATATTGAATGCATCAAGATTAATAACAATATTTTTCATGGCAATGCTGATTAAATAATTAGGAAAATATCAATGTGGACTTCTAGCATAAATGTGACTGTGTAAATCAGAATCTTCCCTTGATCCTCCCAGAAAGCATCTAAAAGCAATAAAGACAATAAAAAATAAGTCTCTGCAAGATTCATTTTTTGCAAAAGTTGAACACAGGTGTCATCTGCAGACATGAAAGTGTGTGTACAGACTGAGATCAGGAAAGGGTGGCAGGGAGGACATGAACAGAAGCCCGGAGACCACAATGGCAGGGGTCCTAGCATCAGAAGGTCTCAGAAGGGGATAGTGCTTTCGGAGGTGAGGAATACACCCTGAGAAGCAAAAGGAAAGCTGATTCATGGAAATATAATAATTATTCAGAGAAGTGGAAGAGGTGAGGAGACATACACATACAAAATCAGACAGAGGAGCCACATATATAGAAAATGCTCTCTGTGCCAGCAGAGTATAAGAGTAGCTCTATGTTAGAAAATTAAGGATATTGGGAAAATATCCTGGTCTGTTACCCCACTCCACTCTCACAAATACCCCCTGCCAACTCCCACCCCACCCTGACACACTTCTTGCCCACAGCAGAAATGCACGATCTCAGAAAGGAAGTGGTAAAACAAAAAGAGATGATGAAATGTGATATGCAAAATTAAAAAGAATTATAAGAATAAAGCAAAGTCAGTGAAGAAATGAAGAAAATACTAGAAGAAGCCAAAAAGAAAAAAATTACAGAAAACACATTAAGGGAAATAGAGGGTTAAATGAAAGGTTAAAAAAATAAAGAAAATGAAACAAAAAAATGATTGGAAAGGATAAGAGAGAAAATAATAGACATAAAACACAGGCAAAGAAGATCTTAGATATGTATAATTTCTCTGTTCCCTGCAAGAAAAACAGAAATAAGTAAAAACACATTTCAATGGAAAAAAAGGTGTATAAAAAAAGTTTTATTGGTGACGGAAGAAGACCTGACTTTGGGTGGTGGGCACATGATGCAATATATAGATGACATATTATAGAATTGTACACTTGAAACCTATATAATCTTATTTATCAATGTCACCCCAATAAATTTAATAAGAAACAAAAACCTTAAAAATAGAAAAGTTTTGTATTGCATACAAAAATAGTTATCACTAAGATAAATTCTTATAATGTTATTCAAAACTAAAGATACTAAGAGAATTTTTCAGGCAATCAAGCAGAACTACTTACGTAATTTAGCAACTGTAACTATAAAAATAGTAAATGAAAACAGATCACGTTCCAAATAGTACATAGGAAAAGTTACGTAGAGCTACCACCAAAAGCAAAAAACATTAGGCCAAAATGTTTTAACCAATTTCTAATGAATCTTTAAAGAATAAACAATGAAGGCTACTCATCGTTTCAAAGCAGAGAGAGGAGGGAGTCTCCCCACCCTTTTTGTGAAGTGTGCATGACTCAGTCTCTAAAGCAGAGGGAATGCTCGCCCCCCACACACAGAACTAGGGGGCAATCTCACTTAAGACAATCTGTACAGAAAATCTTTAAAATATATATCAGGAAACAGAATTCAGCAACATTAAAATAAAAATGTCAAGAATTATTCAATTTTACGAAATCTAATAATATAAGTCATCATAGGAGGCAAATATTGGAATTGGCTTATAAGCTCCTGAAGGCATCCGAAAAAATTCAAGTCTTCCTTAATAAAACAAACAAACATACACAAAACACTCAATAAAATAGAAATAGATGGATATTTCCCTAATAACATGTTTTTCTTTATGCTTAATGAAAAAATTCTCAGTAAAATCAAGCATGACACCTGGGGAACAAGATATTTATACAAAAGAATACAATTTCAATCATCAATATTAGAAAGAAGGAGGCTAAAACTGCTCCTATTTGTGAAGGGTTTGATTGGCACCCAGAAAAACCAAGAGAATCTAACTGAAAAATTACTGTAAACAATGACCAAATTCACTAACATAACATATAAAATTAATATCAAAATCAGTAATTTTCATATATACTTTAAAATCTTAGAACATTAGAATATATCATAAGAATGGAAACATTTGCAGAAAGCAAAAGAAAGTATGTAAAAAGAGTGATAAACTTAAGAACAATGTTCAAGATATTTTAAAGAAAACACTCCAACACAGCTGAATGACACCGAAGGCAGCTGACCCTACTCTATGAACGTGTGGCTTCTCCTCACAGTAATTTGTAAATGTAAGGTGAGTCCAGTGAAAAAGTCTAATGGGATTTTTTTAAAAACAAACAAGTTTTGGAACTAGACAGGCTAGTTCTAACATTTATACGAACAAAAACCAAAGGCACTATCCAGAAAAAATCTAAAATAGAAAAGAAATGAGCAGGGACTTGTCCCACCAGATATTAAAATTTATTAAATCTTTAATAATAAACTCAATGTGGCACTGACACAAAGACAAATGGAGGAGGAAAGAAAGATCCAGAAATAGAGCCAAACAAGTACAATGGAATGCAGTACATTATGCTTAAGGTAGAGTCTCAGAACAAGAGAGAAAATGGTGTTGGCACAGCTAGGAAATTTAAAAAGAAAATAAAGGTGGACCCACCTCTCCCACCTTACGTAAGGATAATGCAAACAGACTCAAAGGTGTAAATGCAAGAAGGAAGAAGAGGAGGAGCCACTATTATCATAAGGATCCCAGGGTCAGAGGGAACATGAAAAATTAGTTTATAATCTCAGTAATAATATCCGAAATGTTCAAAACATATATGTGAAAAGACTGATAAGTTCAACTACAAAAATATCTAAGGTATGTCTTAGTCTTCATGGCAAAAACACTTTAAACTAAGTGAAAAGACAAATGCAAACGGCTTCTATGAATAAAGTTCTCAATCTCACTTGTGCGAAGAGAAATACAAATTACACCTACTTTGAGACATCATTTTTTACCCACTACACAAAAATCCGCCCTGTCTGGTGTGGCTCAGTGGATTGAATGCTGGCCTGGGAACAGAAAGGTTACTGGTTTGATTCCCGGTCAGAGCACATGCCTAGGTCGCTGACCAGATCTCTGGTTGAGGGCATGCAAGAGGCAAATGATGGATGATTCTCTCATACATCTATGTTTCTCTCCCTCTCTTTCTCCCTCCCTTTCTCTCTCTCTAAAAATAAATAAATATTTTTTTTAAAAAAATGTGACAACATCCTTTTGGCAGTGCTGGAGGGAGAAGGGACACCTGCTCACCTGGCAGTGAAACTGGGTGAAATCCCTAAAGCAAGCAATTTGCAATATTTAACAAAATTATAAATTCATATAGTCCTTGATCAGCAATTTCACTTCTAGGAATTTATTCAGCAGACTCAAAATGTGTAAATAATGCATATAAGTGGTTATTATAGCACTGCTTGTCACAGTTAACAAATTATAACTAACCTGCACATCTACCAGTGGAATTGTATGCAAGCATAATAATGAGATCTACTTTTGAGACAACAAAGTAATGCATGCATCTTATGTGCTTCCACTGTGTGAAAGAGTCTGCGAGAAAGTATAGGTTTATATTTGCTTGTATATATGGCAAAAAAATCTCCAGAAGGTTAGAAAATTATTAGAGAGGAGTAGGTAGAGAATTAGGTGTATGGATTGGAAATGAGTGGATGAACAGCTGTGGTGAGAGGAAGTATTTTACCATTTCGTAATATTTAATATTGGTATTTTGTGAATCCATTACCTATTTTTAAATTACTCTGAATTAAGACATTAAAATGTACCTACCCTTTGATTAAATCATTCTATATTCAGGAATTTATCCTAAGGATATGATTTAAAATGTGCACAATGATATAAGTACAAGAAGTACTCATTGCAGATTAGTTTGAAATAGTGAGTGTAAAAGAAAAGAGTTAAAAAGAAAATCATTCAAATTCCAAATGACCAACAAGTATAGGATTACTTAAATAAACATCATTATATTTACACTATACAATACTATGAAATCATTAAAGATTAGATTGCAAAATAATATAGTAAGATGTCCACAATATCTTTATATTTCTGTGAAAATAACTGAACATTTTAGTTTGTCTACATAAGCAAACCAAAACCTAAGCCAGATCGATGTACTCCAATCTGAGAACATAAGCCTAAAAACAAGCAGTCACAGCCAATGGGTCTTTCCCACAGAAGGCGATCACTTATGCTAAGGTCCATCAGACTATTTCCTTGCTTCGCATCTGTGTCTCCTCACTCAAAACCTTGCCCCCCTAGCTCCTCTTGATGGAATGCTCCCCACCACGTTCAGTTTGATGCTGCCCAGTTCAAACTGATACTCGTTCAAATAAACTTTTGTAAATTTTAATGAGCTTCAGTTTACTTTTTAATAGATCCAAAACATAAACAGTATAATTCTGTTTTAAAAAGTGTATGTGTCTGTACTTACACATACACTGGGTGGGACTCAAGGTTACAGACCAAAATAGCAACGGTGGCTTTCTTTGGATCATGGAATTAAGAAAGATTTTAATTTTTGCCTTTTGGCTGATATATATTATAAAATGAACCTTTGTTTCTTTTGTGAGTAAAAAAGCTTTATAATCAAAGAATCACATATCAAAGTAAAGTAAACCTTAATTCATGTCTGTTTCAATATAGTCATGTGGAATCTATTTTGTCTTGGTGGTATTTTATGAATAGAATAGCATAATATAAGTTAGGGTACACAATAAAAATATCTGAATTTGATAATTATAACTTATTGCAGAGCAATATTCATCAGACGCTTTTACAAATGCTTCCTTTATATTACCTTATTTAATCTTCAAGATACTCCACTGAGCTTGATATTGTTACTGTCCCATTTTAAGAAGATACAAGTGAGTCCTAGCAAGGTTAAATAACTTCAAGATCACATTGTTTGTAAAGTGGCAGGGCGAGGACCTAATTCCATGAAATGTGTGCAGGTTGAGCTCTTCCGTATGCTGCCCATACTGATAAAACAAACTGAGTATTTGTCAAGTCTCTACTTGAGAGTGTGAGGTTCCGTCATGATCAGAAGCAGTTCAGGAGGCTGTACAGAAGCCCCTCGGAGTTGGAAATCTGAGTGCTGACAGGGACTGGCAGTCTCTGGACACAGAGAGATCAATTGGCCTGTCTCCTGCACCTCGAGGCAGTGGGTTTTCCCCAGGGATGTAACTGCCAGAGCTGCAGTTCTGTATCTGAAACGTGGCAAAACTAACAACATTAGTCTCTTGACCTGGGTAAGGTGAGCAGCAAACAACACTCTTGTACTGAGAACTTTCACAAAAGACAGGCCAAAGAGTTGCACAAATTAAAATTAAGAACTCCACTGCATTAGCTAAGTGATATTATCTAATACGAGTAGATTTAAAAAATAAAAACAAAAACACAACCTGCTTTTGCAATTATTTTTTAAAATCTAGCTAAACATCTTAAAATAAAAACAAGACATTCCTCATTAGTTTTACCCAGCATTACTAAATGGCATATAATGCAACTACAGGTTGGAGAGGTTAACTTTCCACTTGCTCATTATTCTAAATTATCATGGCCACATGGGATAAGGATACATGCAAGGTCTGTCCAGAAAGTATCCAGCCATACAAGATGACTAAGGAGAGACATTTATTAAAGAAGATACAAGAAACATTGTACATAGGACAATGGCACCTCAGTCCCCTTCAAACAGGTCTCCCAATTGCCATCAGCTGTCCTGTCATATTTTCCTGAACCTCATTGTTAGCCTGAAATCACTTCCCTTTCAAAAGTGATTTTAGTTTTGGGAATAGCCAGAAGTTGCATGGTGCCAAATCTAGTCTACAGGGGGCCTGAGTCACCTGTGAGATCTGATGTTTTGCCAAAAAAAAAAAAAAAAAAAAAAAAAACCCAGCTCTGCATGAGCTGTGATGCTGCAAATCACCAGTTGCCCATAGCCTCAGCCTTCTGAACATTTGAATACTTTCAATGGAAGAATGTTCAAGCTTAGTGCAAAATTTGATTCAGATTCGTTGCTCTACTCCATCAGTCATTTTGAATGCCACAGCTGCACACCACACATGTTCATTCAATGGCACCTACCACCCCCACTGACTAGTACAGTGAAGTTGTCATTGTTCATGCATGCACATTCCAGTCCACTCTCCTTGGCGGCCAAGTTACATGATGTTGCGCAAACTGTTCTCGTTATATTAACAATGGCTGGACTTTTTCCAAACAGACCTCATAAACTTTAGCAGTGTTTGAAAAGAAGATATAGTGATTTTTACGGGTGTATGAATTTACTAAGTATTGTACTGAAATGAAACAAAAAGCCACAACATTAAAAGTTCTCAAATCTGGTGAGACCAAATTTTCCAATAATAGTAAAGATGTAACATCATTGTCTGTGAGCAATGACCTATCAAAAAACAGTCTGAGAGAAGGCTACAGATAAGTCACTTGTACCTTAAAAATGTTAAGTAAAAAGTGGAATTTAGATGGAATGACTTCAAAACATCATAAAAATGCTTGTTCACAAATACTGTTCATCTTCGGAGGTAAAGATGTCCAAGAGATAAACATCTGAGAAAAGAGTCAGGTAAATGCTATGTATACTTGTGTTAGAGGGCATGGCTGACAAAAATATATGAATAGTGGTACAGGAATAGCAAAGAGATTTAACTTGGGAACCAATGTCAACCCATAGACTGTGCTTCCCAAGTGATGGGCTGAAGAGATAGAGGCCAAACCTGGCTCAGTGACGACTGTTATGATTGGTTGGCTACATCTGCCAAGGGCAAGGGATAAACACAAGGGACTTCCATGCTACTAATTTGCCTAGACTAGTAAACAGGGAAGACAAGGAAATGGCAGCAAGAATTAATATCAGAACAATAAAGGCAGCCAAAACATATTAACAGTATGTGTGTATTGCACAAAAAGCCATTTCCTCAGATTAATACACAGATATGGACAAATGGGAAGAAAAGACAATGAAATGAATGCTGGTGTCTCTGGCTTATCGTGATATGTCCAAGCTTCATGGTTTTACATGACCTCTCCTGACTGACGTTTACTCATTTATAAATCACAAATAATAACACTGTATTTCACAGGGTTCTCACAGGATCAAATGAGATCATGCACAACAAATGGTCATTATCTTATGCAAAATGGTGATAGTTGTTCAGAACACTTAACAGCAAGAAGAATGCTTAAGGTGAGCTCCATGAAAACTTAAGGGGTGACATCCAGAGTACACATGAGTAAGCCTTGGAACTACAAAGTTTAATATAGAATAGCACATGACAGGGAGAAGCAAAATGATTGCCTCCATAATAAATCCCTTACGCACAGTCTGTGCTTTCTCACGACCCAGCATCAGCTGCACTCTACACTAGAGCTTGCAGGTTTGTGTGGCATCGTCATTATGTTGGAAGCAGGGTAATTATTGTTGTATTATTATTTTGATTTGATAGTAGTTTTAGTATTTCTAGCAAAAAGTTCACTACCCATCGAGCAACAATTTAAGGGAGAAAAAAGACCAGAGACAATGTTATTAATCTTTTCTCCTTACCAGAATATAGCTTGTAAAATAGTTTACAGAAGTCACTCTTCTTGATCAATACAAAATGCATCCTCAATCAGTAAGATTGTTGCAATTCTACTTTTCCACAGTTCTACTGGAATTTGGCCTATGTTCCACCATCTCATCCCTGGGCTGCCCATCCCCAGGAGTAAGGACAAAGGAAAGCCAAGAGTAAAGGGCTTCTGGCTAAGTAAGAATTTAGGGTCCAATGGGGGCGGCTGGAATTTCAGGAAACTGATGTCCCCTGGACCTCACAGTTGCTGCACATGCTAACATCAAACTTCACAGATCTGGTGGTCTTGCTGGATATTGCATGCATATCTGCTCCTTGACGTTTTTGTTGAATTCCCGATTAAGACTCATTGTCTGTCTAGTTCAATGTTATCTGCTAGAACATAATGGGTAACTGAAGACACACCTCTAGCCAAATTGGGTCCCATTACTCACTCTGACCCTTTTACACGCTATCAGTCAAAAATATTGGCAACAAAGAGACCAGACTGTGGTTTGCACCCATCTCTCTGGCCACAAACAGACCTGGCCCAAATGTGCTGTGAAGACCCGTTACTAAAGAATGTGGATGGAGACACAGTATAGCTGTTCTAGAAAAAAAAACTTGTGGGTCTTTTGAGATGAAATCTTTATAAACCACTAAATCTATTCTTAGGCATATTTTACATACCTTAACAGAACTGAAACAAGTATAAAACATCAAGAAAGAACTTTGATTTCAGAAAGAAACAATAACATATCAGAATTCTCATTCCTTACCCCAGTGTCTTCAACACTAAAAATGCATGACCTGAAACTTCATTAGTTTGAAAGAGGAGCACTTTTTTTTTTGTACTCAGCTCAAAGGATTTGTGTTCAATATATGAGATATATTATGTTCTGTTGGTGTTCATGCAATAAAAGTGCTTCTAAAAAAAGATGACCATGCCTATAGTCATAAAGAACCTCAACAGGACTTGACTGACATTACAATATAGCACTTCACAAAAAGTGTTGTGTCAACTACGCATTCTGCCACATCAAAAGTTTTTCAGTGATCGCCCTGGCTGGTGTAGCTCAGTGGATTGAGCGCGGGCCTGCGAACCAGAGGATCGCAGTTCGATTCCCAGTCAGGGCACATGCCTGGGTTGCAGGCCAGTTCCCAGCAGGGGACACACAAGAGACAACCCTACATTGATATTTCTCTCCCTCTCCCTTTCTCCTACCCTTCCCCTCTAAAGATAAATAAATAAAAATCTTAAAAAAAAAAAAAGTTTTTCAGTGAAAATTTGAATTTGATTATTTAGTACAACACCAAAACTGTTGCAATCCAACCTTTACATATGTGCATGACCTCTCCAAAAGGCAATATCACATGGAGGTTAAGTGTACAGACTCCATGGTCATGTGTTCATGTGTTGAATTCCCCTTTCTGCCCCTTTAGCAAGTATGCCATGCAGACAGGTTAACCTATGAGGTCTGTTCACAAAAAGTCCAGCCATTGTTAATATAACAAGAATGGTTTGTGTGGCGTTGATGTAACCTGGAAGCCAAGGAAGGTGGACTGGAATGCAGTAGATGAGTGAATGTGTCTACAGTGTGGCCATCGCATTCAAAATGACTGAGTAGAGCAACAAATCTGCATCTAATTTTGCATTAAGCTTGAACATTCCTCCATGGCAACTATTTAGATGATTCAGAAGGCCCCAGCCATGGGCAACTGGTAATTGGCATATTGATCACGACAAAGCACCTGCTCATGCATCACATCTTGTGCAGTTTTTTGGCAAAACATCAAATCACCCAGGTGACTCAGCCCCTCTACAACCCCTATTTGACACATTGCAACTTTGTCTCATCCTAAAACTAAAATCACCTTTAAAAGGGAACTGATTTCAGATCATCACTGAGATTCAGGGAAATATGACAGAGTAGCTGATAACATTGGGAGGCCTGTGTGAGGTCCTAAGGTGCCTACTTTGAAGGGAGCTGAGGCATCATTGTCTTATATACAATGTTTCTTGCATCTTGTACCTTCTTCAATAAATGTCTCTATTTTTCCACATTATATGGCTGGATACCTTCTGGACAGACCTTGTAAGCCTCGATTTTCTTACTTGTGAAATGGGTATAATATAACCTACCTCCTTTAGTGCTTCTGTGAGGGTTAACTGAGACACCGCATACGTTGTGCTGTGAACAGAAGGGCTGGCACAAGGTAATAAGCATTAATAAGTGCAGCCCTCACTATTTTTATGTTCATCTAAAATAAAATAAAATTTCCTGATAACTATTACTACAGAATTTTCTTTAACCATATTCTGAAGAGTCACAGTTTTATCTGCAAACTGTTCTCAAGAAATAGAACACTAAGGCTTTGCTGCTGTCGTTTCTGCATTGAGCAGTGATGAGATCTGATTTCTCTCAGCATCCCTGGCTCTCCTCACTGTAGTCCATGTGGGGCTCCCGATCCAAAGGGTAGCACTAACAAATGCCATCGTTGATAAGAATTATATTTTAAACAAGATCAAAATGTTATAAACATTTAAATGATACTTTATATACAAAATCGTAAACATCAAAAAGAGGAGGGCCACAGAGAGTTCATTTTTACCTCTTTTGGAGTACTTTCATAAAACAACCTGCCGTAAATTGTAAGAAATAAACAAATTAAAAATCACTCCCTCATTTCTGTTTAAATATGGAAAAGAGCTATAGACTAGAAGTAAAGTTTGTCCAGGGGCACTGATGTTGCTGCTAGAGAAAGAACCCTAATGAAAAATGCCACATTTTGCCATGTTGCTGTGTCTACATGCAGACCTACTGATTCTGGAATCATGCAAACTCATCTTAATGGGAGTCTAAGCATTATGAGCAGATAGGGAGAAATTCGTATATTTTACTTAGCTCACTGTTTACTAAAGAAGCACGCCCAATCATTAGGTTTAATTAGATTGAATTTATACAGTAGAAATTCACACTTAACCCTTGATATATGTTAATTGAGTTTCATTTTTTACTAAATATGATTTATATCTTCTCTATCAGCTGCCTTTAGTTCAAAGACAGGGATCTTTGGGACAACTGGTATGTGGGAAAAGTATGTTAAAAGGGAGGAAGGCAGATGGCAAAGTCAGACCAGGTACACTTAACTATTTTGCCTTTAGGCCTGCCCTGAGGTTAGAAGTAAAAAGGAAGCCGACAATAGGCACAGGTGACACAATCAACCCAGCTGCCCTTACTTGTACAGAGAATAAGCCTCCACAGGGCAATGGAAATAGTTCTGACAGCTTCCACCCCATTCATAAATGTCCCCTCAGACAGAGGCCTCAAGCAGCACTGAAAATTCTCTGTGTTTGTTCCTGTGTGTTAATTCTTTGAAGGTTCCCCACTCAAATGCCATGGGGCAAAGGGGAGGTTATGACACATTAAGACTGTGTCAATTACTATAAACTTCTTTTGAATTAGATAAAAAATAGGTGTGCGGCCAGCTCACAGAGTTCAGAGAGATGAGGAAAAATAATAAAAGGAGAACAACATTTATAGAAGGCTGTCTATGTGCCGGGCCATGTGCTTAAAAATTTAAAAAACTTAAAGTAATTTCAGAGTAGGGACTGTTAATATGAAGTAGGAACTATTATTATCTTCATTTTACAGAAAGGAACACAGATACTCAAAGAAGTTCAGTAATCTCCTCAATATTATGTAGCTAGTAAGGGTCAGAACCAGGATTTGGACTTCGGGATGTCTGACTCAACAGAATGAGCTTTTACCACTATCGTAGCACTTGGATAAGGCCATTGCGATTTGAGAATGGGATCCAAGAAAAGTTTAGTGCAGCATATGTGCAAAGAGTAAAGAACAGGAGCGAAGTCCAGACCAGTATTCGACACCAGACACCACGAGTCTGAGGAATTAGTGCACTGAGACTCAAGGAAGTCAGTTTGCTGTAATTTGTAATTGAATGAAACCTCCTAATGAAGAAAAAGGATTCAAGTAGAAAGGCTAATCTGTTATCTCATAATCAGCATGACTAGTAAAATCAAAAGTAAATCTTTCAGCCTTCCACTGGTCCTGCAAGTCTTCAGACGATTAATGCTCCCAGCAGTTATTCTCCCAGCTGAGAATTAACTGTCATGTGTTTGCCATATGGTTTGATAACCATATCTGAGTCATAAATTCTATCCTCATTTAATTTCTGTTTGTGGATATTATTATACATTATCCATTCAAATACAGAGAGTGTCTTTTTAACTGGTCTTGAAATAGATGCTGAATAAAACAATTATATAATCTGTAAAGTCCAAATAATGTACTTTTTAAGGTATTTTTTGATAATAGTAACCTCTCAGAATTTACAACAGAGTTCTGAGCAACAATTTACAAATTCATAACCCCCGCTTGACTATAATCTGATAACAGTAATTCTAAGTCATTGGTAGCCCATGAAGCCCCCTCTGGGTGTTTTATTTTAAAATTTTGCTCATATATAAAAAATATATTTCGACAGTATAATATAAAAATGTAGCCTGCCAATGTCTTTTATTTGACTGCACCAAGCTCCCTTTGTCTAATGTGCTAACACCACATACTGAAATGTTCTGTGTTTCAGTGTTTTGCAGGGTGTGTGAGGTATTTTTTCTATGATCAGATTACAAACAATTACATTAAAAACTGTTTATCTGAGTGCATCATATCTATTTTATCCTCTCATTGGTTCCTAAAGTAATTCTCTCAACCTACAAATTTGTATTTTACAAAGGATTGCGATGCACAGATGTGTGTGAACACACAAGTTGCTCCACAGCATAATCTGTCTGAGAACATAAGGAGTAAGGATTAGGGATATTTACATTTAATACCAAGTGTGTATTCTTTTTAATGTGTGCATTAGATGAGAAATAGTACAGATTTGTAATTTGTCAAGTGTATTTTTCCTCATTTAATTATGACTATTTCTTAGAGATTACTCCTAAGATTTATATTACATATATACTGAAATTTGTGATTACAGGTTAAAGGTTAACATGCAATTTTAAATACGTAAGCCAATTTTCTAAAAGCCACCCAAAATTATATCTATACAGAAACATTTCTCTCATCTGCAAACTATGAACATATGGTAGACAAAGACATTTGAAGGTTGTTTTATCACAATAACTATCTTCATTGGCCATTTCATTTTATGTGAATCTAAACTATACCACATCTCGGGATGCTATAAACAGAAATGATTTTGAACTGCTGTTTTAAAGCAATGTAGCAATATTAGCTTATTAAATTTTTTATACATTATACTTTTGATAGTTATGGGCAATATATCTATGGAATATATAATGTATGAATCATCAATTAACATCAATCTTAAGATTTCTACAATACATTTTTTAAAAGATTATTTTTTATTTAGTTATTTTGAGACAGAGAGGAAAGGAGGGAGAAAGAGAGGGAGAGAAACATCAATGTGTGGTTACCTCTTGTGCATTCCCTACCAAGGACCTGGCCTGCAACCCAGGCATGTGCCCTGGCTGGGAATCGAACCGGCAACCCTTTCATTTGCCCAGTGCTCAATCCACTGAGCCACACCAGCCAGGTCAATAAACTTGAAGTTTTGATTCTACTAGTAATTTTACATGATATTTGATTTTTACTCATAATTATTTGGATGGATATATTACTCTGTTCAATCATTCATTTGACAAACAATCATTGGTGCTGATTATTTTCAGGTTTTGTGCTAATTCCAGGAAATACAAATGAGGGCATGGTTTGGTCATCGAGAGGCTCATAATCTTTATAGTATAGCAACTAGCAGACTTCATTTAATAGTCTTATAGTTAGATAAGGAACAAGTCTATTAACAGGAAAAAACAATTAAATTGAAATATTTACAGTTTTACTTTGTACTATCTTCCAAAGAGCTACTTAGAAATAACATAAGATTTTTATCACAATTTAATTTCACTTTACACTCGTCCATTTTACCTTGTGATTCAACCACACTATTTCCATTCTACTAGAATTGCAACTATATATCAAATGGTAAGTATGGTTAGAAAGGAATCTAACCCAAGGTTTTCTAGAAGAAATGCCACTGTAATCCAGGTAGGGAGGAGTTCAAAACACTAATTATGAACAAAAGTGCCCCCAAATCAACCGGCATCTTCATTTATTCTTAGAGAGTGTTAGGAGAACAGTTAGAGGACATGACACTGAATTCAAGCGTGCTCACAATGCTGACTCATCCTACCCTGGCCAGGTGGCTCGGATGGCTACAGCACTGTCTGGTACATCAAAAGGTTCTCAGTTTGATCCCCTGTCAGGGCACATACCTAGACTGCAGGTTCAGTCCCTGTAGGAGGCAACCCGTTTCTCATATCGATGTTTTTCTCTCTCTCTTCCCTCCTTTCTCTCTTAAATCAATAAATATTCCTCAGGTGAGGATTTTTTTTTTTTTTAATGCTGATCATCCCAACTCTAAATTCTTCAGATTTCTGTATTTCCTAGTTTTCACTTTTGAAAAAATACACATTTGATGTCATACTTACTACAAACTTCTGCTCCTATTTGGAGATTTACATATTTTTTGCTTTGTTCCATCAATGACACTTACAGATTTATGTAGGAAACACAAATACTTAGGGTTGGATGAGAACTGATGGTACCTGTGGTATAGCACTGCTCTACTACTGATGCTCACCTCCACCAAACTCCAAACATTATATCTTCAGGATGACACACTTGGAGACTTCAGTGTCAGGAAGACGTCACAACAGGAGCAAGCCCCTTATACCTTAGGGTGAAGGTGACAAACACAGGCCTGAGGGCCGAATCCGGCCCTCCACCTTGTTTCATCTGGCCCAGCACCTTGTTTCTACCCAGCAGCAGCACCGAGCTCTTCCTTAACTATTAAGAAGTAGTTACATTTATACAGTCCTAAAATTACATTCGGCCCTTTGAAGACAGCCGTGAGGCTGATGTGGCCCCCAGTGAAGATGCGTTTGACACCCCTGCCTTAGGGCTTTGTGCATGCAGGTCCTATGCCTGGAATGCTCTTACCCCTAGTTTGCCACTTAGCCAAATGACACTTGTCATTCAGGATCAACATCAATGTCACTGCTACAGAGAAATTTCTCCTGACACTCAATCTGGTATCTCTGTTATAATTCTCATCATGTCTTTCTTTCCATCTTTGCACTTTTCACAATTTGTGGTTGTCTTGCTTAATTAAGATGGTGGACCCAAAAAATGGAATTTATTTATAAACAATTTTGTATTTATTCTTACATGTTTAAACTTCAGTCACCTTCAAAAGTACTCTCCGTTTGTATTGCAATACACCTATTGAGACTTTTTTCCACTGCTCAAAACAGTTTTGAACTCTCTGATTCTGGTGTCTTTTACTGCTTCTGCCTTTTTCTGTTTGTTTCACCTCTTTCACCTCAGCAAAATGTTTCCCTTTGAGGACTTTTTTCACCAAGGAAAACAAAAAAACTTTATTGGGGTGAGATCAGGTGAATAGGGAGGGTGGGGCATGAGGGTCATGCTGTTTTTGCTCAAAAACTGCTGAACGCTTAGCATTGTGTGGGCAGCTGCGCTTGCAAATCACTCATCATGAAATGGGCAAATGCACTGAAAGAGTCTTCAAAAAAAATTCACTGCAGCCAAACACAGACTCTCACAACAATGCCAGCTGGTACGCTGATTCATAGAACACTCACCTAGTGGGGAAGCCTGTTCTACAAGGGGACCACCCTCCAGAAGATAATTCCACTTTTTTGTGGGGGACCTTCTTCATGTTACTCTGATGTCCGTCATATTTAATCATCACAACAGCCCTAAGAAGTTTTAGGTACTTTTATTACCCACATTTTACAGATGAGGGCGCTAGCTGCTAACCTAGCATGGTGCCTCACTCCTATTTATTTATAATAAATGTTGACCCCACTGATTGAACCAACCATCTCCTAAAATTGAAATTTGACTCTCTGGACATGATGGACAAAGTGAGTAATAGAGAACTGCATTTGAAACCTGCCTGACACTCAGGCCCTAATATACGTAGAACAATGTATATGCCCTTTATGTCTCATATTTTCATAGTGAAATAACACTTAGTGCACAGAATTCTTGTTAGGGTTTTGTAAACTATTATAATCAAAATAAACTAACCCCTATAAGCACTCATAATTTACATTACAGCCCATGGATGTTTAAACATCTCATTTCTCTTCCAAATAATAGCCTTTCAAATACAATACCTTACCCTTAATTCTTCCAGTTCCTTGGCCAGGGTTTCTTAAATTGTTCCTCTATACATTGAATTATTAGACAATTTAACAACTATCTATTGGGTACCAACTATTTGAAAGATATAATTACTCATAAATCCTGGTCTACCTGCAGCACACAACTAAATAGAAAGTCAAATTATACAATCAATCTCTCAGAATCAGGGTCACTCAGAGGACTTGTTAAATCATAGACTGTACTAGGCATTACCCCTAGACATTTGGATTCAGTATGTTGGGGGTGGGCCCTGAGAATTTTCATTTCTAATAAGTTCTCGGCTGATGCTGATGCTGATGATCTGAGGATTACATTTAGTGAACTAATGAACTAGAGTACAGTGATATTTTCCCAAAGAGAGGGATAGAATTTCAGGGAAAAGAAACAATAGTTTGATGAAGGTAATGGCATTAGCTTTGGCATTAAAGGATGAGGAAAGACAGTCTTGGCTGGAGAGTCTCTCGGCTTTCTGCAGCAACAAGTGCTGGGACAGAACGTGGTGCTCAAGCCCCATCCCAGCCAGCCTCTCAGATCCAGCCTTCCGCCACCTCTTCATAGCACCTTCGAAACACCCTAAGGCCCTTGCCATGGCTCTACCACATTGACCTCTCCTCAGCCACCCGTTCTCATGACCAAGTCCACTTGCAGGTGCACCAGAACTACACCAGGGCTCAGGCTACCATCAACAGCCAGATCAACCTGGAGCTCTGTGCTTCCTACATCTACCTGTCCATGTCTTACTGCTATGACCTTGATGATGTCGCTTTGAAGAACTTTGCCAAATATTCTCTTCACCAGTCTCTGGAGGACAGGGAACATGCTGAGAAAATGAAGCTGCGGACCCAGAAAGGTGGCTGAATCTTCCTTCAGGATGTCAAGAAACCAGACCATGATGACTGGGAGAATGGGCTGAACGCCATGGAGTGTGCATCACACTCGCTACTGGAATGCACAAACTGACCACTGACAAAAATAACCCTCATCTGTGTGACTTCATTGAGACTCACTACCTGAATGAGGAGGTGACATCAAAGAATTGGGAGACCACGTAACCAACTTGTGCTTTTGGGGGGCCCTGAAACTGGCATGGCAGAATATCTCTTTGACAGGCAAACCCTGGGAGACAGTGGTGAGAGCTAAGCCTTAGGCTGGCTTTATAGCCATGGGGAGGGGCATGTGAGGTGGAAAGTGACTTCCCTGGTCACCAAAGCAGTGCCTGCGTGGTGGACTTACTTTTACCTTTTCTATAAGTTGTACCAAATCATCCACTTAGGTTCTTTCATTTGAACCATTCCTTCAAATAAAGTCATTTGATAGCCCCCCAAAAAAGGATGGAAAAGGATTTGAAAGAAGTTTCATGTTTTCTACCTTTAAAGAAATAATCATACATGTTTGAATGAATATAAGAGCAAATACTTTGGTAATCTTACGATTGAAAACAAACTGAAGAAAAAGGATAAAATTCTGTTTGATGGGAGTAAGTGGCAGCCATTATATCAACAGAGCACATGCTATAGGCTGATTGGTAGGAACTAAGATAGACCAATGTGAAGAAACTCAGTTAAGAACATTTTGAATCTATAACTAATATGTGCATGAATTTCCAGAGTTAAATGAGACCATCTACACTATGGCAGCATATTAACTCTGGCCTAAGGAACACAAACTTAGTCTAGTGAACCACCTTAGCTATTGTTACACTGCTGGTGTTTCTCAATTCCAGAAATGGACTACTATAAAATACATTATTTTCTCTACAACTTTGTTGGTAAGTTGATAAAGAACTAGGGAATTCACATTTTCTAGCCCTTCCACATTTTCTTTCACTGTAAAAAATTATAATGTATAAATAAAAACATTCTACATGTATGACATCGCATGC
Organism: Glossophaga mutica; assembly: GCA_039655065.1. Lineage (NCBI taxonomy): Eukaryota > Metazoa > Chordata > Mammalia > Chiroptera > Phyllostomidae > Glossophaga > Glossophaga mutica. The sequence continues at coordinate 144,175,187 of CM077307.1, forward strand.
TACTTTGAGAAATGGCTGAAGCTTAATGCACCCAACTTGCTGCTATTCTCAGGTGGGGCAAATGCAAGTTCTTGGTCAGGTGCAACCTCAAAGGTAAGATTTGAAGGGAAATCTGAAATTTCAGAGCTTAAATGAATTGACATTGGAAGTGTAAAGCAATGAACTGCACTGATGGAAAATACAATCCTTGAATAATTAATAAAAGTATGTGTCAAATTTATGTACCAGTTCTGCAATTGTAGTTATGATTGATTTAGCAGTTCTTTATAAACTGGCCTTACTCAGTAGTGTGCCTGAGCTGACCCAAATGGATTAACGAACGGCTCTGCATTCAGGCGTCATGTTGGTAGTCTGAAACTGGTGTACTGGGAATATTCATACCACAGAAATTTGCAAAGATTACAAACAAGGGAACTTCCCTCTTTTTTTCTCAGAGCTAATTGTGAAACATTTACCATTTTCAATTTTGAGTTTCCTCATCTTGAGACTAATAAAACTTCATTATATGCACATCTTTAGGAGAGATGAAAGTTAAATACTTGGATTTCTTTTGCTAATTTTTTATGCTAAGAAGAATAATTAGTATACATTTAAAAATGTTTATGATGTCTTTAAATGAGTGTCAAGTGTTTCATATTCATGATTATATATGTTCCTCCTCCCAAGCACTCTTTGAGGAAGGCATTATTATTATTGGTATTTTACAGGGAATAAACACAAGTTCAAGGTTAAATAACTTGTCCATGGCTTATTTTTCACAAGTATTCATTACTGTCTCCCTAAACCCAAAACATACCTGAAGTATTCTTCTTTCTTCCTCAATCATGGCAACAAGGATAATGGAACTGACGTTGATACTCCTTTGCCATTTTGAACAATAAAAATGCAATTAGATTTAAAAAGAGAGTTCCAGGTTGCATTAGTTTAAGTAAACATGAGGGAAAACATTCTCAACAGTAACAGATTTTATGGAGTTCAACTCTCTGAAATATTCATCTTGGGCTTACATAATTCATCTAATCAAGTACGGGAAAGATTTGATCATTTTCTAAGGTTTCTTTAAATCTAGCAATTCTATCATATGGCCAGGTGGTTTGGAAAGGCATATATTTGGTGTAATGATTTAAAGAAATACATTTGTCATGCATGATAAAAATTTATTAAACTCAGTTTCATTTTCATTATAGACAAAGCATTATAGGATATAGAAATGTAAACATTTTTATTCACAATTTTTAAAATTTTCTTTGCTCTCCTTAGGGCAAAGTTTAGCTCGACAAGTTCTGTCTTGAGTGTCACCGGGATGTACCTCCACTTTGACAGAAGATTTACATTCAGGTGTTCAGAATCTCTGTTCCCAGAATCTTAAATATGCCAGTGACCATGGCGTGATCACCATATGGTTTACTGCCCTTCCAAATTGCATCTTCTTTTAAGTATATCTTATTGATTATGCTATTACAGTTGTCCCATTTTTTCTCTCCTGTATCCCCCTCCAACCTCCAACCTGCCTTGAGCATTTATATTTGTTTATATATACACACATTGCCCAATTCTAAGGATCTTAATCAAATGACACTATGTCCAAATGGTACTATGTCACATCAAACAAACCACATTTTAAAACTTTGGCTTATTAAATTTCAACAGAGGATGTAGAGCTTAAAAGACTAAACATGGGAAATTTTAAAAATTAAATGAAGTTTAATTTATAGAGAAAATAAGATAATTTTCAGAATTAACTACATGCTTAATAACTATCTTAAAATTTTTCAGAACCTACTATGGATTATTGTTAATTTTTATCATAAGGAGATAATTCTACATTTCAAGGGAATTCACTACAGGTATTTGTGTGTGTGTATACTTCAGATGTTTTTTCCTGTGAATGGGTGTGGATCTGGATTCCCTAAAATAAACTGTGAAGTTTTGGTGCTGGGGAGCACATCTAGCAATCGAGCAAGATTGATTATTAATTATTAAATGAACGAAACACTATATTTTGGCCCTGGGCTAGGCCTGGAGGAAGACCCACAAGGTTTCTGCCCTCATGGAACTTAGAGAATCAAGTAGACTAAAGAGGTTCTTCAATATCCACGTTCACATGTAATTTTTTAAACTAAAATTCTACTAATGAATTTTTAAAACATATTTGATACATACATCCAGGCTTGAAAATTTGCAAATAAACACAAGAATTCGATCACTCCCTTTGGAGGTGTTTGGAAAGTAGTGTGTGTTGTTCCACAAAAAAGGATGACTGGACAAGACGTACAGGCACACACAGACCTTGGGGAGAAGATAGGGCCAATGTTCAAAATGACATATTATAAACAAATGGAAACTATTTTTCCTTCACGTTGATAGTCCGACCTCAGTCTTTTATAATGAGATACAATGTGTCTGTCCTGTGTGCCATCTCTCAGTTGCCCGATTATAAATTACTTTATTGTCTCTCCAATTTTTCTTATTAAACTATATCTTCAGATTAGAGTCTTTATTTCAAAATATATTTTAAATGTTATATAGTTTATGACTCTTTTATTTAAAAAATTAAGCCTAAATACATCTTCTCTAACTTTTAAGCTAAATAGTAGTAGGAAGAAACAGCAACATTTGGTTTAAGTGGAAGGTGAGGTGAGGTTTGGAGTTTGGAGCAGGTGATGCAATTTTATTTTATTTTTTTTTAAGAATTTATTTATTTATCTTTAGAGGGGAAGGGTAGGAGAGAGGGAGAGGGAGAGAAACATCAATGTATGGTTGCCTCTCATGTGTCCCCTGCCGGGAACTGGCCTGCAACCCAGGCATGTGCCCTGACTGGGAATCGAACCGCGATCCTCTGGTTCGCAGGCCCACGCTCAATCCACTGAGCTACACCAGCCAGGGCAGGTGATGCAATTTTATTACATGGAAGTGACTCATTCTGTCACCACCCAGTAAGATATCTGAAACTGGTATCTGGAAGCAACTGTGTGAGGCCAATACTCTTGAAAAACATAAATTGCTCATCATGATTTGTTCATCTCAGAAAATAAACTTAAGACACTAACAAAGGTAACTGAAATGCTATAGTTTTCTTCATTAGTGATAAAGATATATAAATACATACTTTGAGAAAAATGAATTATGAAATTAATTCAAAAGTTCATAGGTAGAAACACAATATCCAATAGAAAATAATGTCTGTCTCATATAATTAATTTAGTGTTAATGAAATCAACATGTAGTGAATATATGTCATGGGCAGGCACTATGATAAGTACTGGGGTTACAGAGAACATAGGTAGTTCCCGTCCTTCAGTTAATTATGAGAGAGAAGCAAATAGGGCATAGTGTCCCCTAAAATTCATTCTCTCCCTTATCTAGTAAGATAAGTTCGTCACCAGTTTTTTAGTGGACAGATGGCTACCTTTGTGGAGGTTGCATATTTTAGCTTTTCTTGAGTGAAGTACTAGACCAGAGGATGAAGGGTACAACTTCACTTCGAGGATAAACATCCTTGCCCTCTCCTTCCTCTTCTTCCCCTCTCCCAGCCCGGAACACCTGGTACCCAGTGTAATGACCCAGCTTCAACTCCGTACAGTGATCATGCCATGACACAGGAGCAACAGATGGAACAAACCTGGGCGCCTGAATAACCACAGGAGGTAGAGCTGCTCCGTCAGCCTCTTCCACTCATCTCAAGGATATCACGTGAAAGACAAATAAATTTATGCCTCATTTTAACCACTATTTTGAAGGCTCTATGCTACTCCAACATAGTGAATCCTGATAAAATAAGTAAGGAAACAACAATGGCACACTAGATTATTTGCTGACAGTCTTGCTCCTCAAATAGTCTTACCAATTTCTGTAAAAGGCAACTCCATTATCCTAGTTGTTCAGGATGAAAACTTGGAATCCTTCATTCCTCTCTGAATCGCACATGCTACTTTCAATGCAATCCATTATTAAATACTATTGGATGAACCTTTAAAATAGCTTCCAAATTTGACCCTTCTTACCATCTTAGTCCAAGTCATCCTTATCTCCCTTCTTGACTATTTCAATCAGGTTCCTAACTGATTACCCTGCTTCCCTTCTCCCGACCAGAGTTCACTTTCCACAGCTGAAAAAAAAAAAAAAAGCCACATTAGAGCATGTTGCTCTTCTACTCAAACCCTCCTAGGGGTTTCTGCCTCAATTAAAAAAAATTAAAAGTCATTAACATGGCCTACAAGGCCACTGGAGTTCTGTTATATCATTGATTTCTCTACCCAACTCCCTGACCTTCACCCATAAATTGCTCACTACCTGTCAGCCACACTGGCTTCCATACTGCTTTTTGAACTTTGTCCCAGGGCTTTGCACATCTTTATTCTCTCTGCCTAGAATGCTCTTCCCTCAGATATTAGCATGGCCCATTGCCACCTCATTCACATCCCTGCTTCTGCTGAACATTCAGTTCCTAGAGGCCTTCCCTGGTTGCCCGCCATAACAGCAATTCTTTCCTCATTGGGCATGTCACTCCCTCTGTCCTCTTACCATGCTTTATCACCACCTGATTTTACAGAAGGCATACACACACACATATATACACACAAACATAAATCACAAATACATTACACACACATTACAAATACTTGTTTGTTGTATGTCTCCTCCATTAGGATAAAAGCAAAATTATGTATTGCTTGGTCTCTACTATAGCCAAAACACTTAGAACAATGCACAGGGTATAGGCAAAATAACTAATTCCTGAAGGCACGTATTGGATTAATGAACAAAACAGAGTCTGACCGATGTGCTTGTAAGCAGAGACACAGGGGACATTACAGGAACTTCCAAGAAGAGAATCCACTCCAGTTGGGAAGTGTCAGAGAGGTTTCTCGGCAGTTTTAACTCCTACATTGACTCTGAAGAGCAGTTATGTCTCAGTGTATGTTCTCCATCAGAGGAAAACACACCCAGAGTCACAGAGACACGAGAGCCTATTTGAGGAAGCTGAACCAGAGCCACGGAATGGTGAGTGCAGAATCTGGAAGGGAAGCCGGCGCAGGTCGATGGGCCCTGGCTATCCCAGGTGCCTGACACAGGATGTGATGCTTGACATATACAGGGGTGGGCAACAGTAAGTTTACAGTTATTCATACAGAAAATAATATACAAATAATAATACGAGAATAAACTGGGTTTCATGCACTCACAACTGTAAACCTACTGCTGCCCACCCCATATTATATTGCTTGCAAATGAGGAAATGATACCTAAAACAGCTTAGAGTGCTTCCCCAATGTTACCTAGCTAGTCAGACAGCAAAATCAAGATCCAAGCTGGTATCTGACAAGCTCCAAAACCCAGCTCTCTTCATTCCACTGTAGAGCCTTCTATCCTATGGAATTTGGATTTTTACCGGAGGAAGGCACTGGAAAATATTAAGCAGGAAGATGACATGAACAGATCTGTCTTTTAGAAAGATCTTGCTCATGGTAATGAAGAGAGAATATGATAGGGGAATAAATCTAAAAATGAGAAGTCCTAAAGGAATTGTTGGAAAAATTCAAAAGAAGTTATGAAGGCCTGAACTAAACAGTAGCAGACAGGGATCCATGACAGTGATAAGCTAATGGATTAACTGGGATCTGCCAATCAACAGATGTGGGGCCTGGAGCTACCCCTAGGTTTCTAGTGTGGGCTGTTTTTAGGGGATAAAGGTGTCTTCCAGGGATCTCAGAAATGGAGTAAGTAAAGAGCAGAGAGGATGACTTCCATCATCCCAACATGGTCATGTGACTGCTTAATGGGTGGACCTAGATTAAACCCTCCAGATTTATGGCTATTTGTTCAGTGCTCATTTTTCTACATGACAACTAAGACCAAATGGCTAAATCTTATAACATAGAGCACATATAGACGAGAGACAGAAACCTAGTTCAGTAGTCAAGCTATGTCAAGAAAAGTCAGGAAACAAAATGTGCTGTTCCAAATAGAAAAAAAGAAATCCAAAACATTGAGCTATGATTTGCACAAAAATAATTCCTAAAATTAATTTTTCATCACAATATAATACCATATGTGTTCACAGTTGGAATAAATCTTCCAATGTTACTTATCTCATAAAAGCCACCTTCGGGAGAAGAAAAAAGAAAGTTATCTTTCCAAGAACAATAAATGAAAGCAGCAAGGTTGTTGTTGTTTTTTTTTTAACTTATCCCAAGGAATGTTTAATAGCATGGTAGTAAGATATCAAAACAAAAAGATGCACTAGTAAATGAAAAAGCCTCTTGCAAAATGCATCATAAGAGAGATTTCTAGACATTTCAAACATCTACTTAGCAATAAGAATTTCAAAAGAGAAATCCAATCAATAGCTAACAATTTAGGTTTACATATGCATGGAGATTCCTACACTGGGACCAAGTAAAAGAATAATGTATTCTTTTATTTAAATTTGAAAGCATTTAAAGTATTAGATGAGTTATTGTACTGAGCATTCAAGATGTAACAAAATGTTACATCTTCTATGATTTTTAAGTGAGAAATTTTACTGCAACTCCTTCAAAAATGACGGGCTTAAATAACATTTCTTTCATCCCTTTAGAACTATAATTAAAGTCTAATTACCAAAAAAATCATTATTGTACTACACTAATTCAATATAATCACTGGGGAACCCAATTCAATTTTCAAATCTTGAACATTAGAAAATGGGCAAATAGAACACACAACAGTGCATCAAGGATAGCTTTCAAATCATGAAACGGAATGTAATTAAGAGAACAATTAGCACTCCAGTGGAACCGACTTGCCTGTGGTCGATCTGTACTGGCTATCTGAACTAGATTTATATGCAGACCTTTACAAAAATGTTTCTCTTTCTAATTTACCAAGACATTTGTTTTGTACATGGTCCTATTTATGGGCTATTTGGGAGAGGAGGAAGGTGATATCTGATATTTTGAACTTTAGTCCCAGCTTCTTCTCAGACTCAAATATCCAGTTGATCATTTTTGTCTTTAGGCCATAGAGCTGAGGCAGGATTTCTCAGACTTTCAGTCTGAGAACTTCTTTACACTGTTAAAAATTATCAAAAACCTCAGAGAGCTTTTGCTTATGTGGGCTGGTTTTTATTTCATTTGACCTGAAAACTGAGAAGTTTTTAAAATATTCACTTGAAAATAATAAACTTATTACATGTTAAATATATATTTTTATAAAATTAACTAAATGCATTTTAAAACACAAAATTTTAAATAATACTGCAATGAACGTACAATGTTTATGCTCTTTTGAATTAGTGTTTTGGGTTTCTTCAAATAAATTCCCATAAATGGAATCACTGGGTCACAAGGCAATTTTATTTTTATTTTTTTGAGGTATCTCCATACTGCTCTCCACAGTGGCTGCACCAGTCTGCATTCCTACCCACAGTGCAAAAGGGTTCCCCTTTCTCCACATCCTCACCAGCATTTGTTTGTTGATTTATTGATGATAGCCATTCTGACAAGTGTGAGATGGTATCTCATTGCAGATTTGATTTGAATGTCTCTGATGATTAGCAACATTGAGCATCTTTTCATGTCTATTGGCCATTTGTATGTCCTCTTTGAAGAAGTGTCTGTTTAGGTCCTTTGCTGAATTTTTTAATTGGATTGTTTGTTTTTTGGTGTTGAGTTTTATAAATTCTTTATAAATTTAGTATAGTAACCCCTTATAAGATGTATTCGCAAATACGTTTTCCCATTCAGTGGGTTATCTTTTGGAAGCAGCCCAAATTTCCATTGGTAGATGAGTGGATATAACAACTATGGGACATTTACATAATGGAATACTACTCGACCATAAAATAAAGAAAATAAAGAAAACTTTTACCCTTTGCAACGGCATGAGTGGACCTGGAGAACATTATGCTAAGTGACATAAGCCAGTCAGAGAAAGACAAATACCATATGATTTCACTCATATGTGGAATCTAATGAATAAACTGAACTCACAAGCAAAATAGAGACAGACTCATAGATAGAGAGAAAGCTGACATCTTGGTAGGGGTGGGGCAGTTAGTGGATGGAGGGATTGAGCAAAAAAGGAAAAAAGGGGAGGAACTCATGGGCATGGGAAACAGTATGGAGACTGTGGGGCGTGGATATAAGGAGAATGAATGGTAATGGAAAAATACAATAAAAAAGAAATTAAAAAAATTAAAATACACAATTGAATAAGAACCATGCCCTTATTTTACACTTTTTGGAAACCTAATTGATTTGTAGCTCAATAGCAGACAGCTGTATTCTCTGTTTCTGCATTTAATCTTCTGCTGTATCATGTGGCTTCTAGAAAGCTCCACTGCATACTCATGAGAGAATGAGACGGAGACAAATAACCTGCTCATGTTATTATGAAAACAGCTCTGACCTCCAGGAGCACTTGAAAGGTCCCCATACTAAACTTTGAGAATTACTGCTTTAAGAATACTTGTATTATTTTGCAGAAAATAGGAAGAAATTTTCAGTTTACTGCAATGATTTTTCATGGAGACTTTAAAAATGCTTATGACTATATCTATTAAATCTGTTAAAGTACACAAATTTTTCCATTTAGTCTGTTGTATATCAAATTCTTGTAATTACAAGAATGCCATTCATTAACTTCCTTCTAGCTAACAGAATACCCCTACCTCCACACTCTGACCTCTTTTTTTTTTTTCTTTTTTTTGGGCAACCAATGTACATTTATTTCAAAAATTGTTTTAAGTGTTTTTTAATCCCACAACTTTTTGTTTTGTTTTGTTTTAAAGATTTTATTTATTCATTTAGGGAGAGTAGAAGGGAGGGAGAAAGAGAGGGTGAGAAACCTCAATGTGTGGTTGCCTCTCACATGGCCCCGCACTGGGGACCTGGCCTGCAACCCAGGCATGTGCCCTGACTGGGAATCAAACTGGCGACCCTTTGGTTCACAGACTGAGCTCAATACACTGAGCTACACCAGCCAGGGCAACTTTTTGGTTTTTATTCTAATATTTGCACCAAAGTTTTAGAGTTATATCCAGTGAACCCTTACAGAAATAGAAATTTCTGGTCACCAGGTATCTTCAATCTTGTACATATTCATGGCACACATAAACTAATTAGTAAAATTCTGCTGTTCACCAAAAAATATACTACAGTGATCCCTCACCTATCATGGGAGTTATGTTCCAGAGACCCTCCCACAATAGGTTAAAATCCATAAAGTAGTGGCATTATATTTATTTTATTATTTATATATATTTTCAGGCTTTATAAACCCTTCCCAGACTCCTATAAACCTTTCCCACACTCTTATAAACACTTCATATGCTCTTAAACACTTTCTACACTCTTAAACCTACGTAGTTTTAACAACATATAAAATTCTATATGGGTACTCACCAATGAAGTATACAGTGGTACCTCGTTACATAGCGGTTCACTTTATTGCACCTCCGCAATAAAGTGAATCATGATCTAGTGAGAGATGACTGTACATTTTTTGCCGATCTGACAAAAAAATACAGGTATAATTTTGTTTTTTGTTTTGTTCTGTATTTTTATTGTTGTTCAAGTACAGTTGTCTCACTATCCCCCACCCCAGCCATCCCCACCTCCCACCCTCAGTCCTACCCCCCTTTGACTTTGTACAGGTGTCCTTCATACATGACTTCTTAACTAAGCTTTTCAGACTTGCTTATTCATTGTCACTGACTTGACTTCTCCAATGGGATGTCTAATAGACATCTAAACTTCTCATTGTCAGAAATGAACTCTTGACTTACATTCTTAAATACAAATTACTCTCACTTTTTTCCTCTCACAATGGCACCACAAACCACCCAACTATTTAAATCAAAAACCTAAAAGTCATTCCCACCTTCTGTTTCTTTGACCCCCATATCACATCTACGAGCTGCCAAAACATACCATCTTTCTCTAGTCTCCCACACTGCCATCCTAGCCCAACCCCAACATTGTATTTTGCTTGAATTACACCCCTAACATGCCAACTGGTATCCCTGTTTCCCGCAAAACTTTACATTTTTTCTAACCTTTGATCATTAGTGTAATTAATTTATCTACTTACAAAACATAAATCAGATTATGTCCCATCTCAACCTAAATTTTTGCAATTTTATCTAAATTTCTTAGAATAAAAAAATAAATTACTTACAGGGTCCTATGTGTAACCTTGGCTCTGCCAACTTCTCCAACCTTAGCTCATGCTACTGCCTTCTTTCTGTCTCTTTAACACACCAAGTTTTCCCCACCTTATAGATTTCTACTTGCTATTGTCCTCATCTGGAATCCACACTTTTGTGTGTCTGGCTCCTTCTTGTCATTTATGTCTCAACTCAAATGTTACCCACTCAGATTAGCCTTCTCTGACCCACCAATCACTGCCATACCCACCTCCATGATTCTCTCTTCCATTTTATCCAACTTATTCATAGATATTTTACTGTGTGAAAGTATTTGACTTATTCATGATCTTTATCCTTTCTCCTATCACCATCCCCAGAATATAAGCTCTAGATAAGAAGGGACTGTATGTGACTTTTCCACTATTGTATCCTCCATCTCCACTGAGACATAATGTCAGCACTGAGGAAGTATTTTAGGAATTGAATTGTAGGAATAAATAAATAATCAAATGAATTAATAAATGAATCATAGTAGAAACAATGTATTTCAAAAATAACTTCATTAAATACTTTCTTTGCTATTCTCAATTACCAAGGGAAATATAAAAAATTCCATATATTCATGGACTACGGTGGTCATATCCATACTCTGCTTCACTGCTAACACCTTTCTACTTTTGTACAAACACACCATAGAGAGGGGGAGAAAAGCAGGCCCGTTCAGTGATGCTCTGCTCTGTATATATGTGACCTGATTAATCCTCAGCAAAAGAAAAATCTGCGGGACGTTTTTCTTATTTCATTTGCCTTTCACCTTTAGAACTGATGTAATAAATAAAAACTTAAATTTGTAGGAATAAATGAAATTTAAAGACGTCCTTAACAAGTCATCTTAATTTTTTTAAGAAAATAGCATGCAACATGGCGCTCAAAAGAAAATCTATAAACCAAGGTTTTTTCTTTGCAGATTAATTTTTAATTCACTTGAGAGTCTTATCATTGATACTTATGATTATTGTTGTTAATCTTGGTTTTTTTGTAACTTTAAATATAGCCACTCATAGAATCCTTTATATGATATTACAATTACCCCATCATCTCCTGAAACATAATCTGAACTCAATGAATAATTTTATGTAAGTTCATATACACACATGGGTACACGGTACAAAAATATGAGTATGTATGTTTCCAACAGTATCAACAGAAAACATTTGCACTGGAAATATTGAAGCAAATTACTATAAATCTTTAAAAAAATGGTTTTAATTTGAGGGTGTGTACCAACATTGAATAAGCCATCAGGGACAGCATAAAACTATATTAAGATTATTGCTGGAGGTATTAAGTACTCTAAAACTTTATAAAAATTCAATGCAATAGTAGTCTAATGATGCTCAGTGAACATGATCCAAATGTAAAATATAACACTTAATTATGGTCTATCCATAAGAATTAAAAAATTATATATTTGATAAATATGTATATGGTTTTCAGTGAAAATTATGATAACAGACTAATTCATTAAACTACTCTGGAAACAAATGTTCACTTCTTTCTTTTTACCAGTGGGAAATAGATGATCTTTTAAAAAAAGCATGCCCAGTTTTTGCAGAAAAATTTAAAATACATTGACTATTAATTATGATTTTATGTAAAGCTTTAGTTTCCTCTGTAAATACATCATTATGTATTTGTGAAATGGAAAACTGCCTATCACAAAAGTTTGACCAACTTCACTAGGTGTTTTCCTAATATATTGCTATTGATAAATGAACAGATTAACTTAATTTGCTTTGATATTAAAAAGTATACAGAGTAACTTAACTGTTCTTAGGTTACACAAAATAGCAAATAGCCAAGAGAAATTAAATGATCTGGTTTTAAAACCAGATCATTTGCTCTCATTATTCTTATGAATAACTATAAAATAAAGTTTTGTGATGTACAAAAAGCAATTCACTTTAGTAATGTTGGGCAAATTAGGCAGGAAAATGGTACTACACAAAGTATTAATGTAAATATACTTAATCCTAGTTCCTTGATATGTTAATATACATGAAATGTAAATTCTGAGGAACTGGTTTTATGACCATTTTAAGTCATCTATCATAATTCAAAAATCTGTGCACTACTTCAGGAGCTTTAGTACAAAAAAATTTTTGTTTTCATCAGAAACTTTATAGAAGGGCCTAAGTATAGCAATCGGACTCAGACTGCAGCCTTCCAAATCTACAGGACTTAAATTCAGATAGAGCATGTGCAATGGCAGGCTGTGTTCTCAACTGCAGAGTCACAGGAGAACTCCAACAAGGACTTCAGACATCTATCTGATGTTCTCCAGGTGGGGGTGGGGTGGGCTGTTGCCATGGGCTGTTGCCATGGTAGACACACCACACAGCTTCACTGTGCTGGGAAGTAGCTCCAATCTGCCCCTGCCCTTTCTGAAAGTGTGCCAAAACAATTACTAACCTTTCAAGGATTTTTCATTAGAGGGATGGATATTAAAAGCATTAGTCTATCCAGCCTTCCACAAAAATCATTGGAAATCTTATTAAAGTCCCTAAGAAATACATCTATGTGTTTTTAAAATGAATCCACAACAATTTTACAATCCTGTTTAATGTTCAGCATGCAAACTGCTCAACAGATCCATGTAATAATGGCTGAAGTAAATTTTACCTCATTAGCAAGAAATAATGTAGTATCACACAATTGCCAAAAAGGTACTAATTCACATTTTCTTTTCATTTGTCAGCTATGCTGTTTATATTTTTTAATTTTTACCAAAAATGTATTTTAAACTTCCAAATTTGGCATTCTTTCAAAACTGAAGAATATAGAAATTAATTTTTAGCAAAATGAATCCTTATATAAATACAATTCATAACAGTTATACAGTAATAGTAAGGAAAAAATATAGGTGTATACTTGTGCATTTTTATAATAACCCACAACCTGCTTTACTAACTTCAAATTGTTTTTTTTTAGAAAATTGATGTCTTTTCAAATACCCTCTCAGAAAAAAAAGCACATCAAGTTGTAATTATTTTAGCTTTCAGGAGTCTTCAATAATACAAAAAGCTACAGTATTCACCTTCTCAATGTAGTACATTCAATCCCACCACTAATAATTTAGAAAGGAAATGAAAAACTATACAATAGAACCACACATAGTAAGGCTGTATTTTACAAAGTTGAACAAGGACTTAAGCAGCCTGATGAGTAAGAATACTACCCTTCAAAATATGTCAGTTATTCAAGAATAACGTTCTTGACCAATGCATCCTGTTAATTTGTCTTGAATTGTACAACAAATGGTATATATACGTATATCTTTACATATTTTAGCCAAAAAGGTATTACTCATCTTAATCACCTACCTCTATTCATCAAATCTACCCTCATTAAATGATGATTATTTCCAAATCTACCCTCCCAGAAAAAAGAAATTGCTATTATCAAGCATATTTAAAAACAAATTTACTGTCCCCCAAGGACAATTTATAAAGAATTCTTAAAATATGTTGGGAAGAAACTATATCGCCTTTCCAGCTTTCTGCTTTGAAAAGAACCACTCTCTTTTAGATTACATCCATTGATTGATAATACCTGACATACCAAACTGATACGTGGACACACACACACACACACACACACACACACAGGCATGCAAAATACTGCCTTCCAGAATTTCTTACCGACACAGGAAGCACAAATTAATAAGAAGACAGATATACTCGACTACATTAAAATTAATAACTTCTGTTCTTCAGAAGATATCACACAGGAGTCAAAATGCAAACTATGGATGGGAGAAGGTATGTGAAATACATGTAATTGTCAAGGATTAAGCTCTACAATGTGTAAAGTCAACGAACCAACCAACAGAAAAATGGGTGGAAGAATACCATGGATACTTCACAGAAGAAACGCAAACCACACACGATCATATAAAAAGGTGCTCAGTGTCATTAGTAATCAGAAGCAAAATAACTGGAAAATAGAGTGTCCAGCAGAAGTAAGACCTGCTTGAGTGTGGTTGGTAGGGGAATAATATGGGTGTAATAATTTATAGTTTTAATTTGAACATTTCACCTACAATGTCACATGGTATGCTTGAGTGTGATATTATGTGACAGAATTACATGCTTATGATTTTTGTAACAAAAAAAATTTATAATAAAAAGGGTATTATTTGTACCAGACCCCATGCAATCAATAGTAGAAAGGACAAATACATTGGGATATATACAGAACATAATATTGAACAGCAAAAATTAGGTAGCAGAAAAATGCATGTAGTCTTAATTTGTTTTATATAACATAAAGCATGAAAACTTTTAAAAGTAAACATGCGCATCCATAGAGGGGCAGGTTTTGAAGAGGAAACCTTTGGAAGGCTGGGTTCTCATAAGCTGATTTGAAGGACATCCATTCACAGACCGACAGGCAGAATCTTGGAGTTTGGAGAAGGGATGGAAGATTCGTTACAAATCAGCCACAGGGAATCCCTCCTCCACCCACCCAAAGTTTCTCCATGAGGATGCTGTGTAGTCACTGCGAGGATGCCTCCTGAGATGGGGTTCTTGCCATCACATTAGACTACACACTTCACTTTTGCAACATATTAATTAGAAAAATATTAATTCAAAAGTCTTCTTCCCTATAACTTGAATTTCTTCTTCTGTCCTCTAAATTCATGAGAAATAATTGCCTTTTCATGTGACAGTCTTTCAGCATTTAAGAACAGCCTTTCCTCCTAAAACTTCCATCTGTACATGAAACAATGTCAATTTAAAAAAAATATTTGTGTTATGCCTCCTAAACTGGCTCAAGTATATTAAAGTGTTTTTGAAGAGTGGTACCCCCCAAAAAACATGACACCCCACCTGTTCTTTAAATATCTCAGTTCCCTGTTTTTGCCATTAACTCTATAACTGAAATATATTTTAATATTCACATTTAATACTTCTAGAGTCTCTTTGCTTATAATAATTTTTCATAAATAGATTTTTTGTTTTTGTATGAACAGTATATAAGCTCATTCTTTAACATTACCATTATAAACTCAGTCCTATAAAGGAACTGAAAAAATAAGTTTAAGTTCATTGATATTTCAGCTGTTCTAAAAATAGCTCTTAGATTAACATGAAAAACTTAAGGTCAAAAGGCAACACCTGACTTCTGTGAATAAAACATGTTAAATTTACTGAGAGAGCTAATTTATATGAAAATCCATTCCATCTCTTCATACTCTCAGGTAGTGTTTTGAATGCCAACTGACATGCTGAGGTTCATTATTAATGTTCAATTTGATATAAAATCCCTGTTTGAATGTCAGTTTTCAGTACATGATCTAATTATATAAAGACAGTAAAAATGTTTCAGGGGGCAGGAGGAATACAAGTTCCATTACGAATTTATACGTGTTTACTGTCAAGGGTGACTAGCATGATTCATGTCCAGGTTGAAGAATAAAAAGTGGCAGACATCAGCATAACAGGCAGACCTGGTACCAACCAGCTTGCTGGAAAAAGCAGCAGATGATCAGCCTTCAGAAAACAAAAGTGAAATCTCAGTGCAGTAACAACAGGAACAGGAGGCTGGTCCCAGAGTTGATGTAAATAATCGAAGATCACTTAGCGTACAAAAATCCTATCAAAATAATCATTGTGTGATGAGCTGAAAGAATTGTTCCTTCTGTAAGAATATTTTATTTTAAACCTGTGAGAAAAACCCAATCAATGCTATTGATTGTAGACAGAAGAAATAGGGCCTTCAAGGTGCACAACAGAGTTTCATCCAGAGGTGAACCAAGATTCAACCTAATCACAACTATTTTTCAATAAGAAAAAAGGAATTTATAATAAGAGGAGAGGAGTAGACAGGAGGAATCTATAGAAAGGCCAGTAAGCAGTTTAACGTTTAAAGGATGCAGAAAAACCTTGAAGCCATTTATAGGAAATGTCTAGTGAATTTCTTTTTGAACTATTGCAATTCAAGTTGTATTGTTTTCTTGCCAATTATCAAACCATTCTTTAATCTTATGGATTAATGCTGTGCATCTTGTTCCCAAAACTGGGATCTCCATACAGATATGTACAACAGCGCTTGTAATCCATATGCTTTGAAAGTTAACATTAAATATGCGAACCCTGGAGCCCAATGGCCAAGGTTTTCACCATAGACGTCCTATGTGTATGATTTTGGCCAAGTTACTTAACTTATTTGCACGTCAGGTTTTCATCTATTAGCAAGGAGACGATAATATAACACTTACCCTTTAAGCTTGTTATGAGGATTAAGATTTTAATCCCTATAAAGTGATTAATCAGTACTTGGCATAAGTAAGCACTTAATAAAAGCTATTATCAATAACAAACCTCTCATGAAAAAAATGATAATTTTATTCAAAAGTTTAACGTAAAAGAGCCAATGATCAAAGACACTTGCCGTTTTTAGAAAATAAAATGTAATCTATCTGTTTCTACCATGAAAGGTCACAGAAAGTGCATAAA
Organism: Glossophaga mutica; assembly: GCA_039655065.1. NCBI lineage: Eukaryota > Metazoa > Chordata > Mammalia > Chiroptera > Phyllostomidae > Glossophaga > Glossophaga mutica. The sequence goes on from CM077307.1 coordinate 144,191,840, forward strand.
ACCAGTATCTCTGAGCAAATCTATAGATTAATAGATATGAATTAGACATTTATCAAAATGAAAATATTAGAGTAATTTCCCAAAGATGTTTTATTCACATCACCAATTCTGAATCAACAGATCAGAATTTGTTTTATTTTGGATGATAGCAGAATGAAGTTTATCTTTTTGATTAAAAGTAGAGCAAGAATCTAAGGATATCAATAAATGTTACATCATAATTAAGGCCAATGTCTATTTGTTTAAGGCAATAAATTCTGTTCAACTATTTTAAGAGCCATTTATATATTTGAAAGTATAATTAAAATGTAAACGGAGCCCTAACAACTTAATTTCTTTATACTGCTGCCTTAAAAAACTAATACCAAATAATTCTGATAAAAACTTGAAACTGAAACCTCTATTAGCCAGCAATTAAGTATCTGGAAGTCATACAAGTCATTTTGCATGAAAATACATGGTAATATATTTACACTACCTCCAGACAGCTTTCCCCATTCATCCTAATTAGTGAAGTCTTACCATACGACTATTCTCTTTTGTTAAAATGGTGAGAAAGTTTGGCATTTACGTATGCAATAATACTTGGGACAATGCCCAGGCTAAATTAAAAATCACTTAAGGCACATGTTAAACAAGCATCTTATGAAAAACACTTCCTTTAATTGGAGAAATACAGGAAGAAATTGGACGAGTTTTACATGTGAACTCCTGAGGTATTTTTCTGCATGTCTTCATAATGAGCAAGTGCGTGAAAAATCCTCTGATCCTCTACACTCCATTCATTCATTGTTGCTATGGTATACCTCTTATAAATATTAACATTCACAGATGAAAAAGAATCCACCTATAGTAAGAACATTGCTATCTAAATTTTAAGAAAATTGAATGTGTTGATAAAAAGTAATTAAACAATGAAACATTTCCTCAATTAAAACTTATAAAAATTTAAATGACAGGGTTTTGATTTTTTAAAATTATTTTGACATAAAGCTATTAGCACAAGATCAGCCAAAGTCACATCAAACTAGTTAGAATTATAGCTTGGGGTCAGACTGGCAGTAATTTATAAGATTATGGCCATTGTAGTGACTTTAACTGAAAGGTAATCAATAATCATTATTTCAGGTTTCTTTTTTCCCACAAAAGAAAAACATGTCATTATAAATTTCAAGTTAGAAATACACATTATGAAAATCTACCTAAGCATAAAATATATTTACATAGTGTATGCTTCATTTTTTTCAGTTTCTTAGCATGTCTGAAATTTATTAAAATAAACTATCATTCTTATTAATTAGGCAGCCAAAATACCATCCAACCTTTATACTTTGTCTCTATCACACAAATATAAAACACTGAAAACACTGCATTCTCTTTTTATGGAAGCATCATGGCAGAAAACTTAATTATATCCTGAAAGTTAAAAGTACAGTTAGAGACAATTTGTTATCTAACCAAACACACTTGGAATAGACTTCAGCTTCCATGGAAGCTTTATGAGCTTGTTCAGAGATCTGACAATGTGCGGTCTTATTCAGTGCGATAAATAGTATTTCTTTCTTTCACATTATCATACTTTCCTGGTGTCTGAAAAAATATGAGATTCTCATATTAATATTCTAAACACAAGCACTTCATACAATTAGTATCTAAGTAGCATTCCACCTCTTTTCGAACTGCTTCTCAACAAAAAAAAAAAGAGAGAGAGAAATGAAATTTCCTCGTGTCGTCTGTGTGCAGGCTGATAAGATGAAAAGAAAATATTTGATTGCCAAAGCAGCAGGGTTAGAAACCATACCTTCCATGACATACACCAGCGACCCCACATCTCCTTCTTTGATGATGCAACTGTCTTTGCCATACTCCACTGGGTACATACAATCCACAATCTCCTGGATCTGTGACAGCTCCAAGTTCTTCATAAAGTCATTGTCAAGGATGGCTTCCTTGATGAGATCCTTGGACCTAGGGCAAGAAAGGGAGGATTTACTGGTGCATCTGACATATGCTGCCAGAGTTTCAGAGGGTTAGCAGAACCCATACAGTACAGTGTTCTAGCACACTGCAATGATTTTCTTGTTAGGAACCCAACAATTTTCTGAAAGACCTGAGATCAAAGTAATTCCATGGCTGCAGGAAAGGCACTGAGAATTTTTCCTCTAAGTAAAGTATCATTTAATGAATATGTGACTAACGAGCAAAATCATACAATTCCATTTTGCTGTAGAATTTTTTTTTAGCAAGAAAGATTATGAAATAACCAATGGGCATTTTAAAATGAAGATTGCAACTTAGTTCAAGAATAAATATGAACAAAATACCACATTTTATAGAACACTATTATCATTGTATTTATACATTATAAAAGAGTGTTAGGATGCATTATGCCTCTTCTACCAAACTTTGTGCTCCATGAAGGGAGGTATCATTTTTAGTTGTTTTTTCTCTTTTTTATTTTTTAAATACATTTCATTGATTATGCTATTACACTTTTCCCATTTCCCCCCCATCATTCCCCTCCACACTCCCTCCCACCTACACACCCCCTCCCACATACATTCCGCTCCTTTAGTTCATGTCCATGTGTCATAAGTTCTTTAGCTTCTACATTTCCCATACTATTCTTGCCCTCTCCCTGTCTATTTTCTACCCCAGTCTATGTTACTTATTCTCTGTACCTTTTCCCCCCTCTCTCCTCCTCCCACTCCCCTGTTGCTAACCCTCCATATGATCTCCATTTCTGTGGTTCTGTTCCTGTTCTAGTTGTTGGCTTTTGTTTTAGGTGTGGTTGTTAATATCTGTGAGTTTGCTATCTTTTCACTGTCATATTTTATCTTCTTTTCTTTTTTAGATAAGTCCCTTTAACATTTCCTATAATAAGGGCTTGGTGATGATGAACTCCTTGAACTTGACCTTATCTGAGAAGCACTTTATCTGCCCTTCCATTCTTAATGACAGCTTTGCTGGATAGAGCAATCTTAGATGTAGGTCCTTGACTTTCATGACTTGGAATCCTTCTTCCCAGCCCCTTCTTGCCTGGAAGGGCTCTTTTGAGAAATCAGTTGACAGTCTGATGGGAACTCCTTTGTAGGTGACTGTCCCCTTATCTCCAGCTGCTTTTAGAATTCTCTCCTTCATTTGAATCTTGGCTAATGGAATTCTGATGTGCCTTGGTGTGTTCCTCCTTGGGTCCAACTTCTTTGGGACTCTCTGAGCTTCCTGGACTTCCTGGTAGTCTATTTCCTTTGCCAGATTGGGGAAGTTCTCCTTTATTATTTGTTCCAATAAGTTTTCCACTTGTTGCTCTTCTTCTTCCCTTTCTGGTACCCCTATAATTCGGATGTTGGGACGTTTAAAGATGTCCTGGAGGTTCCTAAGCCTCTCCTCATTTTTTTGAATTCCTGTTTCTTCCTTGTTTTCTGTTTGGTTGTTTGTTTCTTCCTTCTGGTCTACTCCATTGATTTGAGTCCCAGTTTTCCTCCCATTACTATTGGTTCCCTGTGTGTTTTCCTTCATTTCAATTATTGTAGCCTTCATTTTTTCATCTAATTTGTGAGCAAAATCAACCAATTCTGTGAGCATCCTGATCACCAGGGCTTTGAACTGTGCATCTGATGGGTTGGTATCTTTTCATTGCTTAGAGGAATTGGCTCTGGAGCTTTCATTTATTCTCCGGTTTGAGCCATTTTTGGTGTTTTTTTGTTTTGGTTTGGTTTTGGTTTGGTCTCAGCTATTATGTAGTGAGAGGTGGAGCCTTAGGTGTTCCCCAGTGATGCTGTATGTGGGGGCAGGGTCTGAGAGGGAACAATGGTGCCTGCTCTGCTCTCTCCTGGATTCCAGTCCCCTCCACAGCTTCCCTTTCACCCCGATGATCTGCGTGCTCAAATGTGGGACCACTTGGTCAGCCATCCACCATGAGCGGCCTCACTGGGTCTGCACAGTTGCCACCCCATATCTGGGGTCTGCCAGCTGCCACCTGCATGCCTGGGAAACACCAGCCACTGCTGCCTGCGTTCCTAGGTCTGCGCCTCCACCCTTTCCTGCTGCGCCTCCACCCCTCTTACCGGTCTGGATGAATGGTTGTTGGACTTCTGTACAGTCCAATTTTCTATGAGTTCTGGTTGTTTTCTTGTTTCTCAATATTTGTTGTCCTTAATTTTGGTTGTGAGAGGAGGCACAGTGTGTCCACCTATGCCTCCATCTTGGCCAGAAATCTCCTAGTTGTTTTTTTTCTTTATTCTATGCCCAGTATCCATCTACCCCAATACTAGTTCAAGAAAAATTGGTATGGGTGTTCAAGAAAAAATTGGTAAGAATCAGATTCCTAATTAGTTGTTTGAAACAACTGGTAGAGATGTAACTGTTTTTATCCATTTCTTGTCCTTCTGTAGAGAATATTTATTTCTTTAAGCAACTAAAATTAAGGTACCCAAAAAGATAAAACTCTACTGAAAAAGATGTTTCAAACATAATGTAAGTTAGACATAGGATTAAACGGGTACCAGGGGAGAAATATTTATAAATTCTGTAATTGGGTTTCAGTATTTAGCAGGAAAGTTTTATAAAACTTAAAAGATGGTGATAATTTGATTCACTGAGATAAGAAGCTCCAAATGGCTTCCTAAGAATACAAAATATCAGAAGATCACGTAGTCAGAATACTGTCAGAGAAGTCAGAAACTGGGTAAAATGAAAGCAGAGACCTTAGTAACATGGAGGGGAAGCAACACATTTGGGATTTTATATTAAAAGTCTAAACTTGAAACATATTTGACTATAAGCTGATCCCTGTCCACATTTGCTTAGCAAGTGGCTTTCAGCTAAATGACCTGTGGCAGTGAATACCAACTAAAGCATCAGTCCTGCCCATTTCTGGGAGGCTTTTCATCTAGACCTCAGTCTGATTGGACTAGCCTTCACACATCATGTTTTATAATGATTTCAAGAAATTAAGAGGTAAGGGGTGTAGAGAAGTGAAAAGTGGACCAAATACATGGTGACAAAAAAAATGATTTGACTTTGGGTGGTGGGAGCGCAATGCAATATATAGATCATGTATCACAGAAATCTACACTTGAAACCTATATGATCCTATTAACCAATATCGCCCCAATAAATTTAATTAAAAACTCAAAAATAAAAACAATTACAATGCATCAATATGGAGAATATGTGTAAAATGGTCTGTTATAATGCAAATAAAATTATGTTTATAAAGAGTGTTAATGGTATGGGGAAGTTCTTGTACCATTTTTAAAGTACAAATGCAGAACACATGATTATTTTAGAGTAAGAAAGCAGGCATGTGATGGTGTAAAGAAAATAACTTTGAAGTTATTACATGTGTGCAGGACCCAATCTGAGCTTTGTCTGCTCTCACATCTTGACCAGGTTGTCCTGCTTTTCTGACTTTCCATTTCATCACTTGTACAATGATTTTAGGAATTACCAACCTAAGAGAATTATATGTGGAAGGGCAGTAGGAAGGGCAGGATTAAAATATACAATTATGACTTGAAACAATACCAGAAGAAAATAAGACATTGGCATTTGGTTTCAGTTACCTTTGGTGACAGAATTATATTATTTTTCTTTCTACTTTTCTCTATAAAATTTTCTAGAATGAGAATTCTTTTATATTGATTTGTTTAATGGTAAAGGTAGTTTATGAAAAATAATCATGCTATTAGGAAAAATAAAAAGCTACTGCTCAGTTAAATAATTATTTAAATATAGACACTTAATACTGGTTGACTGTTATTGGTATAGTCAATATTGTTTTTTTAATAGATTCTCTTTCTTATGGCCTGCATTTAAATACTGTCAGGAATTTTCACCCTAATAAAGAGAAAGTAATGGATAGCCAGTGATTAAGGACTTCAAAATAGGCTCTATTTAAAAAGCCTATTTGTAAAATCTTTACCTTAGTTTAATGGGGCTATTTAGCTGTATTTTTTTTAAATCTGGATTGCCAAGACTTTATTTCTCCCGAGGTAAAGAGTTGATTTTCTTGAGTGTTCAACACCAGACATAAAACTTTGTCCCCATCTATGACTTTCATGAGCTCTCCTTTCCTTTTTTATTCCTTCATTTAAAATTCTAATTAAATTTATTAGGATAAAGTTGGTTAATAAGATCATATAGGTTTCAAATGTATATTTCTATGATACAAGATCTATGCATTTCATTGTGTACCTAACACCCAAGTCAAATCATTTTCCATCTCCATATACTTGGCCCCTTTTACCTACACCCCCTTTCCTCTGGTAACCACCATACTATTGTCTGTGTCTATGAGTTTCAGTTTTAAATTCCACATATGAATAAAATTGTATGGTTTTTAGCTTTCTGACTGATTTCACCTATCACGATATTCTCAAGATCCTAATTATCTTCACCATTCCTGACCGCAACAACATCAGTAATACCTTCAAAGAGACTCATTTATTGTTCTAGGATTATTTTTCCAAATACCAGAACTAATTTTATTTTCATAAAATTAATTTTAATCAAATTGATAACATTCTCTTTACTAAACTTTATTTTGTTTGGGTCAGATGATGAGGCCATCAATAGGTTCATATTTTCTAGTAAAACAAAATTAGGTGTTATCAATCTCAGGATCCTGGTATGTTTAGCTGCAGATGGTATCTTACCGTTTGGGAAATACTAATAGTACTCCATTAAAAATATAAGCCCTGGAAATGTTGTAAGATTAGAAATAAATCTCTCTTCCTAGGAATACTTAATTCAGTCTAAAGATGATTGAAGAAAGCCATTTTCTCTAGTCTCATAAACAGTATTATTAACCTATTTTATGAAGACATCAAAAAGATGGCACAATGAGATCTAACACAATCCCTTAGAATTATCCAAATTTTCAAATGTTTATCAAAAGTGTCGGGGTGGGGAGGGAGAAGAGAGGAATTTCAGGTTGTTTTTGCTTCTTAAATTTCATTTAAAATGGAGAACATTCAATCTCAAGTCTCTTCAAAAACAAATTTGAGGCTTTCATATATATACTTTTGTGTCACTTTAATACAAACTGAGAAATACAGTACCTATGTCTTACCATTTACCCCTTCAGAGGGGTATTGACCAATAATATGTTTCCCTCTGGAATATCACAAATAATCCACCTCTGCCTTGATGACCAGATAGAAACCTTGTACCTCTGTGTAGTAACTGAAAGATGTTCTTGGGAGTTGCAGTAATACTTAAAGCCATACATTTTCATGTGATTTTCCAGTCTTTCCCATTGAAGGACTCAAAAACTTAGGTTAACTCTCATTCATTTCCTCTTGCTCCAACATTATAGATTATAATCAACCAACGCTTCCACCTAAATCTTCTTTGAATCTTTTTCTTTTCCTGAAGAAATAGTCTAAAACATTCACATCTGTAACTCAGATGTGATGCTGCCTATAAAATCAGATGAACTGTGTTATTAGCATGGGAGTAGGGAGAGCTACTATCACAAGTTCCTGCAGGTGGCTATCTGTTCCAACCCAGAGTACATATTTTACAACATTTTGCAAGAAATCAGCAGTCTGACCTGGGAGGTGTGAGAAGCAAAGACAAAGATCTTGATTTTGATCTTTCTTGTCTGTTTCTGTGGACAAATAATCCATTTAAAAAAAAAACAACACAAAACTTTATCTTCCATGGCCCCAATTTGTGGCTTTTGAAATTAGAGTAATTTGGTTATTTTGTGCTAGCTCTACTGATTTGTCATCATCAAACTGTTAGCCTCTAAAATATTAGCTACATATAATAGTGTGCTGGTAAACTGGCACTCCAGAAAAAGAAAAAAAAAGCCGTGTTTTGTAGTGCTTGCCAATTTCCATGGCATAAATACTTGTGCCATACCCAATTTCAAGCTATTAATACAAAGTCAACCTGCTTACAGAATTCCAGAGGGTGAAATGCACCTGATCTTTGTAGCTGAAGCATAAAGTGAGCAAAAAGGGAAGAGAGTGACAGAAAGGCGTGCAGGAGCCAGGTCTCACAGGACCTTAAAGGCTGTGATAGTTTTATTTTATTCTAAAGCCTTAGGAATCCAGTGAAGGATTATAAGAAGAGGTGTGATTTACAGGTACTCTATTAGCAATAAAGAGTAAATAATATAAATTTATTTTTAAATGTTACTGAGTTCAAGGAGATTTTCTGTCATGCATTTCATTAGTTAATAGATGTTAAAAGTATAACTTATTGTTACTAAGAAATTCTTATAGTGGAACCTCTTGGGAACTGTCTCATAAATCTTACATTGACTTGGACTCTCAGCCAACTTTTACATATTAGGAGACAATGAGGTCTCATTTCCAATTTCAAGCTATCTCCAGAAGCTGAAAAGTTACTCTCCATTCACAGACTCTCTTTAGATTAGTTTCCCCCTGAACACATGCCAGGCAGTAGTAAATATGCCCCAAATAGCATGCCTAGAAATGTGGAAATTAATATCTGCTCCCTTCATTTGACAAAGATTTACAGGCACTTAAAAACTTGTCAAAGCTGGTGGACTTCCGGACAAGATGGAGGTGTATGTGGACATACTGTGCCTCCTCTCACAACCAAAATTAAGGATAACAAAGATTTGGAAACAAGAAAACATCCAGAACTGATAGAAAATTGAACTGTATGGAAGACCAACAACTATTCATCCAGACTGGTAAGAGAGGCAGAGTCCTGGCAGGAAAAAGTGGAGGTTGATGGATCTGGGCCTGCAGGCAGCAGCAGCTAGCAGACCCCAGGAGCGCAGGTGGCCACTAGCAGACCCTGGGCATGGGGTGGCAGCTGTGCAGACCCAGTGAGGCCATGCAGGGTGGCTGGCTGACCAGGTGGTCCCACATTCACACTCAGATTGTCCAGGTGGAGGGGAGGAGGCCGAGGGGACTAGAGTCTGGGGGAGAGCAGAGCAGGCGCCATTGTTCCCTCTTGGACCCCGCCCCCACATACAGCATCACTACCCAATGACTGGGCTTCCCCACTCTGGGGAATACCTAAGGCTCCAATCCTCACTATGTAACAGCCATTACCAGACCCCCCCCCCCAAAAAAAAAAATGGCTCAACCAGGAGAACAAATCAAAGCCCCAGAGCCAATTCATCTAAGCGACCAAGAGATACCTAACCTATCAGATGTACAGTTCAAAGCCCTGGTGATCAGGATGCTCACAGAATCGATTGATTTTGCTCACAAATTAGATGAAAAAATGAAGGCTACAATAAGTGAAATGAAGGAAAATGCACAGGGAACCAATAGTGATGGGAGGAAAACTGGGACTCAAATCAATGGAGTGGACCAGAAGGAAGAAACAAACAAACAAACAGAAAACAAGGAAGAAACAAGAATTCAAAAACATGAGGAGAGGCTTAGGAACCTCCAGGACATCTTTAAATGTCCCAACATCCGAATTATAGGGGTACCAGAAAGGGAAGAAGAAGAGCAACAAGTGGAAAATTTATTTGAACAGATAATAAAGGAGAACTTCCCTAATCTGGCAAAGGAAATAGACTACCAGGAAGTCCAGGAAGCTCAGAGAGTCCCAAAGAAGTTGGACCCAAGGAGGAAAACACCAAGGCACATCATAATTACATTAGCCAAGATTCAAATGAAGGAGAGAATTCTAGAAGCAGGAAGGGATAAGGGGACCGTCACCTACAAAGGACTTCCCATCAGACTGTCAGCTGACTTCTCAAAAGAGCCCTTCCAGGCAAGAAGGGGCTGGAAAGAAGTATTCCGAGTCATGAAAATCAAGGACCTACATCTAAGATTGCTCTATCCAGCAAAGCTGTCATTTAGAATGGAAGGGCAGATAAAGTGCTTCTCAGATAAGGTCAAGTTCAAGGAGTTCATCATCACCAAGCCCTTATTATAGGAAATGTTAAAGGGACTTATCTAAGAAAAAGAAGATAAAAAAATATGACAGTAAAAAGACAGCAAACTCACAGATATTAACAACCACACCTAAAACAAAAGCAAACTAAGCCAACAACTAGAACAGGAACAGAACACAGAAATGGAGATCACATGGAGGATTAGCAACAGGGGAGTGGCAGGAGGAGAGAGCGGGAAAAGGTACAGAGAATAAGTAGCATAGACGGTAGGTAGAAAATAGACAGGGGGAGGATAAGAATAGTATGGGAAATGTAGAAGCTAAAGAACTTATGACACATGGACATGAACTAAAGGGGGGGAATGTAAGTGGGAGGGGGTGTGTGGGATGGAAGGGAATTATGGGGAGAAATGGGACAACTGTAATAGCATAATCAATAAAATATATTTTTAAAAAACTTGTCAAAGCTACTATATTATTACTACTAATAAAATCAGCTAAGGTGATTTAAAAGAGTAGAAAACTTCTTTAATCAACTTTTTGGCTAAAAACACCCATTAAATCTCTCTAGCTCTCAATAGTCACTTCTAGATTCAAATGTCAGGAGAAGCAGAAAACACAGTTTCAAGATTACCTTGACCTACAGCAGTGATTTTTCAACCGGTGTGCCACAAAAAATTTTAACACAAGCAATACCAGACTATTTAGTTGGGGGAACTGATGTCCTTTCCTTTAAATTGTCAAATAAGAAAAACATGGCAATAGCCAACACAATAACCCTCTGGCATGAACGAATCAAAATTACACATGTTTTGGTCAGATCGGCAAAAAATATATTTTTGACGTGGTACATAACTTTAGTAATTAGTTTGTGGGTACCATGAGATGGAAAAGGCTGGCAATTGCTGACCTACAGGACCATCTCTGAAGTTGGCAACTGAAAAGTCCAAACCCTCACTGACAGTTCATAGCTCTTTTACTTTAAAGTGATTGCAAGACCCCTTAAGATTGTCTAATTCCAGGAGTTATTGCAGCAGGATAACTCCATCTACTTACTATGAAATATTCAATTTCACAGTAAGTAGAAACAAAAACTCTTGGAATAATCTCCTTACTGTCCCAACTGTTAAACTTCTGCCCAAACAGTGGGTCCTATTACCTGCCTAACATGTTCCCTGAATGAACCTTGGAGGTAGTATAAGCTGGCAGAGAGCTAAGAGATAACAGTCAGCCCACATTTTTTTAAAGATAAAATTTAATCCCACAAAATATTGACCAATTTAGATATTTCCTCAAAACTGAAAATCAGTTTTTAACAAATTTCAGACCATTCTCACATCAACCGACTCTACTATGGCTATCTCATTCTTATAGCAAAATGCAGTCATGAACCCCAGTTGATAGTCATGGATTATTGTTAATGTAGTGTTGTATTTGATTTGCTAGCATAGCATTTTGTGTGGAATTTCTGCATTGTATTCATCCGAGATACTGGTCTGTGTGTGTGTGTGCGTGTATGTGTTATCCTTGCCAGGTTTGGGTATCAGGGCTATGTTGGTCTCAGAAAATGTGTTAGGAAGTACTGCCTCTTCTTCATTATTTTGGAAAAGTTTGAGAAGGACAGGTATCAAATCATCTCTGAATGTTTATTAGAATACAGTAGTGAAGCCATCTGGTCCTGGGGAGATTTTTGATGGTTGTTTCAATTTCCTTACTGTTGATAAGTCTATTTACATTTTCCAGTTCTTTATAATTCAGTCTAGGAAGGTTATAAGGTTACATATTAGGAACTTAGCTATTTCTTCTCAGTCATTGAATCTGGCAGCCTAAGTCTTTCATAATATTGTAGTGTGATCCTTTGTATTTCTGCGATGTCTGTGGAACCTGCTCTCTCATTTCTGGTTTGGTCTATATGAGTCTTTTTTTCTTTTTTCCTTAGTGAGTCTAGCCAGGGGTGTGTCAATTTGATTTGTCTTTTCAAAGAACCAGCTCTTTGTTGTATTAATTTTTGTATATTCTTTTTGTTCTGTTTCATTAAATTTTGCTTGAATTTTTATTTTCTTTCTCCTGCTGACTTTGTGCTGCTTTCGTTCTTTTTTTTTTTCCTAGTCCTTTAAAATGTTAGGTGGTTTACTCGAAATTTTTCTTGTTTCTTGAGATAGGCCTGCAATAATATAAACTTCCCTCTTATTACTGCTTTCCCAGAATCCCAAACGTTTTGCTATGTTGTATTGTCATCCTCAACAAACCCTCAACTAATATACTCCATGGTGAAAAACTGTCTCTATATATCTTTTGATTTCACCTTTTATTTCTTCTCTGACCCAGTCATTTTTAAGTAGCATGCTGTTTAATTACCACATACTCATGGGTTATTTTTTTTCCTTTTTACAGTTGATTTCTAACAAAGCATTGTGGTTAGAGAATATGCTTAATATGATGTCAGTCTCCTTAAGTTTCATAAGGCTAGTTTTATGTCTCAGCATATAGCCTAACCTTGAGAATGTTCCATGCGTGCTGGAAAAAAAATCTATAATCTGGTGTCCTGGGATGAAAAGCTCCGTAAATGGCAATTACATTTATTTGGTCTAATGTGTCTTTTAAGGCCAATATTTCTTTTTTGATTTTCTGTTTGGATAATCTGTCGATAGCTGTCAAATACCACTGCAGTATCCCTACCATGATTGTGCTTTTGTCAGTTTCTCTGTAGTTCTCAGTTCAGTTTCTCAGTGTTCTCTTAGTAGTTGCTCTATATTCTGGTACTCCTTGATTGGGTGCATATATATGGAGAAGTGTTACACCTTCCTGATGCAGTGTCCCCTTTCTCATTATAAAATGTCCGATTCTGTCTCTTGTTACCTCTGTGATCTTGAAATGTACTTTGTCAGAGATAAGTATAGCTACACCTGCTTTTCTGTGGATGCCAGTTCCTTGGAGAATCATTTTCTACCCTTTCACTTTGAGTCTCTATTTGTCTCTGTAGCTTAGATATATCTCCTGAAGGCAGCATGCGGTTGCCATTTTGTTTATTGATGCAATATGGTACACTGCGCCTTTTTATTGGTGAATCCAGTACATCTACATTTAGGGTAATTATTGATGTATGAAGATTTCCTATAGCCATTTTATTTTTTGTTTTCTGGTAGCTTTGTGCCTCCATTGGTTATTTCGTTTTGTGTTTCTGTCTGTTGTTTTTGTTTGGTGATATTCCATACTTTTCTCCCCTCTTTCCTCTTTTTATTCCAGTTATATGACTCAGTTGGTGTTTTGGGTCTATGTGTGTATATGTGTGTGTGTGTTTACCACAAAAGAAAGGTTTGCTCCAGTGGCACAAAGATGGTTCAGCATACACAAACTGATTAATGTAATATACCACATTAATAAATAAAATTCGTATGATCATATCAAAAGATGCATAAAAACATTTGATTAGAAAAAACATGCATTTTTAATTAAATCACTCAATCAAATGGGTATAGAAAGTAAGTACCTCAACATAATAAAGGCCATATATAACCAACCCTCAACTAATATCATACTCCATGGTGAAAAACTGAAAGCTTTTCTTGTAAGATCAGGAACAAGACAAGGATGCCCACTCATCACTCTTATTCAACAAGTACTAGAGTCCGAGCCAGAGCAAATAAATCAAGCGAAAGAAATAAAAGGCATCCAAATTGGGAATGAAGAAGTAAAAGTGTCACTTTTTGCAGATGACATGATTCTTTATATAGAAAACCCTAAAGACTCCTCCAAAAAACTATTAGCTAAAGACTCCCCCCCCAAAAAATATTAGAAACAACACACAGATACAGTAAAGTTATAGGATGCAAAAATCAATGTAAAAAAATTCACTGCATTCCTATATAGTAACAGTGAAATTTAAGAAAAAGAAATTTAAAAAAATTATTTTGCAATTGCAACAAAAAGAATAAAATACCTAGAACTAAACTTAGCAAAGAATGTGAAGGATCTATATGCTCAAAAACACGAAGCATTATTAAAAGAGATTGAAAAAGACATAACAGAATGAAAAGATTCTGTGTTCATGGATGGAAAGAATCAACAGAGTTAAAAATGTTGCCCTGGCTGGTGTGGCTCAGTGGACTGAAAGGCAGCCTGCGAAGCAATGGGTGACCAGTTTGATTCCCAGTCACGGCACATGCCTGGGTTGTGGGCCAGGTCTCCTTTAAGGAACACTTGAGAGGCAACCACACATGTTTCTCTCCCTCTCTTCCTCCCTTCCCTTCTCTAAAAATAAATAAAATCTTTAAAAAACTCCACATTACCCAAAGCAATACACAGACTTAATGTAATCCCCATCAAAATCCCAATGACATTTTTTAAAGAAATAGAAAACATCATTAGCTTTGTATGGAACTACAAAGGCCTGAGTAGCCAAAGCAATTCTAGAAAAAAGAACAACACCAGAGGTACACTCTTCCTAACTTCAGATTATACTACAAAGTGATGATAATCCAAACAGCATGGTATTAGCATAAAAAGAAACACAGACCAATGGTGCAGAATCAAGAGCCCAGGAAAATACCCACTTGTACATGGGCAAATAATCTTTGACAAAGGAGCCAAAAATATACAATGGAGAAAAGAAAGCTTCTTCAATAAGCGGTGCTGAGAAAATGGGAAGGCCACATGCAAAAGAATGAAAGTAGAAAACAGTTTGCCCCCATATATAAAAATCAACTTGAAATAGATCAAAGACCTAACTATAAGATCTGAAACAACAAATTGCATGGAAGAAAATACAAGAACTAAATTTATGGACCTTGGTCTTACAGAAAATTTAATGAATTCGACCCCAAAGTGAAGGAAAGTAAAGGCAAAAATAAATGAACGGGACTAAATCAAACTAAAAAGCTTTTTCACAGCAAAAGAAACTGGCAACAAAATAAAAAGGAGAAAGATTTGCAAACAACAACCCTGACATGGGGTTAATACCCAAAATATACAAAGAACCCACACAACTCAACATCAAACAATCTAACTTAAGAAAAAATGGGCAGAGGACCTGAACAAACACTTCTCCCAAGACTATATACAAATGGCCGACAGATATGATAAAGATGCTCAACTTCACTAGCTATTAAGGAAATGCAAATCAAAACTATAATGAGATACAACCTCATACCTGTCAGAATGGCTATTATCAACAAGACAAGTAACAAGTGTTGGAGAGGTTGTTCAGAATAACAAACTCTCATTTACTGATGGTGGGAATGTAAACTGGTACAGCCACTATGGAAAACAGTATGGCAGTTTCTCAAGAAAATTAAGAATATAGTTACCATAGGGACCCAGGAGTCCCTCATCTAAGTGTCTACCCCCAAAATCTAAAAATATTTATTTGCAAAGATATATGCACTCTTATGTTTGCTACAATACTATTCACAGTAGCCAAGATATGGAAACAACTGAAGTGTCCTTCAATAGATGACTGGATAAAGATGTGGTGCACCCCTGGCTGGTGTGACTCAATGGATTGAGCACTGGCCTGTGAACAAAAAGGTCACAGGTTCAATTCCTAGTCTGGGCACATGTCTGGGTTGCTGGCCAAGCCCCCCAGTTGGGGCCATATGATAGACAATCAACAGATGTATCTCTCACACATTGATGCTTCTCTCCCTCTCTTTCTCCTTCCTTTCCTCTCTCACTAAAAAGTAAATAAATAAATTTTTTTTAAAAAGCTAAAAAAAGATGATGTGATACATATATACAATGCAACACTACTCAGACTTAAGAAAAGATGAAATACTGCCAGTTGCAACAACATGGATCGATCTTGAGAATATCATGCTAAGCAAAATAAGTCAGATGGAAAAAGTCAAGAACCATATGATTTCATTCATATATAGGATATAAAACTGAAAGCAACAAATGAACAAACAAGTAAAACAAACAAACAAAAACTCATAGACAGACAACAGTATGGTGGTTACCAGAAGGAAGGAAGGCCTGGGGGAAGTAAAGGGGAAAGGGAGAAGGGAGTGAAATGCATCATTATGAAAGATGATTTGACTTTGGATGGTGGGCACACAATGCGATATACAGATCATGTATCATAGAGATGTATACTTGAACCCTATATAATCTTATTAGCCAATGTCACCCCAATAAATTCAATAAAGAAATAAAATAATGATGAAGATTTCAAAACTATTTGCAGCATTCACATCTCTAATCAGTATTTAACATAAAACATGAGAATCCCTGGGCCAAACTATATGACAGCAAATCTTTTGTCTATTGCATACATTGCAAAGAATTTCAAGTTGCCATATACCCCTTTTTCTTGTAATATGTAAGTACCTGAATAAAATTTTAATCTTATAACTCTAAAGAGAAACAAGGGCACAAGTAGGAGGTGTTAATCCGTAAAATATTTGTTGGCTCAAATATCACTTTAAGGCTTCTCCTTTTTAACTCATACTTTTGCCTTGTTATTACTAATTAGGAACCATCCTAAACTGCTCATGAAACCACTGGTTATATGTATACAGATGGGGCAGACTTGTAGTAATTAAAGGAAGAGAAAATTATTGTTCATTGTAGTTGTTCATCAACATCCAAAAAGTCAGTACTAAAGTTTCCCATTCAACCCTTTAAAGTCAGTCAGTGCTCCAGAAACACATTTAAAGAGCTACTTCCCACCAGTGAACCAAAATTAAAGTAGGGCAGTCTCCAACAGAGCCCAGATCAAACTTGTTCTATAAGCTCCCCTTTCTTCTCATAGAAGTACAACTGCAGAGTTCCAGAGAAATACCAAAAAGTGTTTTCCATGAGAATACATAAGACTGTACACATTACATTACAGAATCTAAGAACCATGTGGTCTGATTATGAATTAACTATTTTTGAAGTTTAAATATTTAAACTGCAAACCAGAGCAACAATTGGGAGGAAGAAAACATTTGGCATAATGCAACACAATGTTTTCAAGCAATATTTTCTCTTTCAAAATACACGATGGAGTTGTAGGATTCATTTGTTTCCAGCAAGGTTAACACATGATCACACTATGAGCATCCATTAAGCTCCGCACCACCCACGTGACCCAGCCTGCAGGGCACAGACTGGGGGCCATGGGGTTTTGTGTCCTCCTTTGAAACCCAGTGGGTTTCATCACCATGTGTTATGCATTGTCATTTCAATCATCGCAGTGGTTTGATTTTAAAACTGATTATCAAAGAACCATTTTTGAAAAAATCCTATTGTTCAAATGCTTCTCATATTTAATCTCCGGGACACATTAGCTTACATTTTAAAATATCTTTCATTTGTTTGAATTTGGCATCAGAAAAAAATAGCATGTCTCTACCAAACCCCCACCTCCAAAACATACACTTTCATTTGGCTGGAAATCAGGAGTTGGATCATTTACTATTTCCCCTATGGAATAGTGGGATCAATAGTGATGCTTCCAGAAAATTAGAGCCAAATATAGCTTTGTCACAGTGGCGTGCAGGTATTGGGAGGCAGATCAGCTTCGTTTGCATTAGGCATTGAATACATTACATACTTTGAGTCTGCCTAAAGGGAGCTGGCATATATATTTAGAAATGTTTTAAATAACTAAAATTTAAAAACAATCATGCCCCTAGTTGTAAAAGTGTAGTAGTTTTGAGGCTTCTTAACCAAAGTGAATAATTAACCAATAATGATAACATGACATGTAACCATAGTAGTAGTAATACACTACTACTACTACTACTACTACTACTACTACTACTACTACTACTACTACTACTACTACTGGCTAAGTGGTTATTCAACAAAGAGCTTTACCTCACTTAAGTTTCAAATGAATTGCTAAGTTTGCCAAGGTAGAACTGAGGCTCAAAGCACTTATATGACCTGTCCAATGTTATCAGACCAGTAGGTGACAGATAGAGATTTAAAGATAAACCCATTTGATTTCTAAGCCACACTCTCCTAAAGTTTTTGACTTCTGGGTCCACCATACTAAAATGTATTGATAATCTGAGTGTAGTATCCCAATTATAAAAACCAAAAGCAAATGTTCTTCTCACTGATCTCTAATTCTGTAACAGTAAGAATGCAGTACTTGGAAAATATGACCTTTTATCTGCAGAGAGCATTTCATGCTTTCAAAACAAATCCACGTCTGATAATTTCATTCACAATTGACACAAACTGTGCAGTAGGTAGAACAGATGTTACTAGTATTCCTATTTGACAGATAAGAAAACAAAGTCACAAAGGGGTTAGGTGCCTGCCAAGTTTGTGTTAGAGATTAAAGTAGAACTTTGGCCTGCTGACAACTGGTCTGAAATAAATGCTTTTCAGACCTTCCTTCATTATACACTCTCATATTCTCTGTGTCTTGGTCTTTCTTTCTCCCTTGCTCTGTCTGTCTCTCTCATCTTCAGCCATTTTAATGTTCAAACTCACTTGGACAAAGACTTAACAAAGCCATTGCACCAGTACCAGCAGGGAACTGTGGCCATTTGACAATAATTCTATGGTTTAAAAAATTCCATGGTGGTTCATTCAGAGAGATTTCCTCTCTGATCTAATTCATCCTCCACATTATAGAAGTTTGAGCATGTTCTGTGGCTTTCACAGAAAGATAACCTCAAATACAGAAAAAAACTCTTGAATTTAGGAATAAAATTTAACTTCTCTGGATTCCTATGTGTTCACATTTTTTCTTTTCTCTGTCTTGGGCACAGTCTCTCCCCCTCCCCTTGCAACAAACCTGCCTCAGATGAATTTGACATACAGATATGCAGGAAAATAATGTGTACAAAAATTACTATCAATTTGGGTGAATATATGGATTATAATTCAATAAAAAGGAAGATCTCATTATGCATATATGCTAAAATATAATATTCTAAGAGAAACTCAAAATTACATTAATTTTGTAATTAATGTAATTAATGACCTAGAATATAGATATATTTCAAAGTCTGGATATAAGATTCTAAACATTAATGCCTTCTATACTATCATAGTAGAAATCTAATATGCATGATTTATAAATTAAATAAAACATGGTAGTATCATTGTACATGCATTAAAATCTAATGAGTTAGCTACCTTAAATTTTTACTGAGAAAGACAGAGAGAGGGTGAAAAAAAAGGGAGGAAGGAAATAAGGAAGACAAATGAATGTGATTTTATAACTTTAGATCACTAGTGTCTATTTATCTACTTGTACCATGCTGTCCTTTAAAGATTTGTCCTTTTCAGTGGCAAATATTTATTATTTTTCCAACAGCACTTAACAGGTTCAAATTCAGCCACTGCAGGTAAATATAAGCAACAGTGATTCATGGGTTTATAACACCACCATAATTATCCACAAAGGGATTTAAAAAGTGACATAAAGTTGTGGCTGACATGAGTACGGTATTTATGGAAATGAGCCATACCTACAAATCTGAGAAATCAGTCCTGAAAATGCATCCTTTGTGAGATAATGTCACACCCATCAGTGAGAGAAGGACAAAAAAGAAATCAGAGAAGCCATAAAGAAGTTTAGGCAGACCATGAAGTCAAGGAGATGAGTGTAATAAATAAATGTAGAAAGCACGGAGTTCATAACACAGACTATACTTGAATTGCAAACAATATATTTGCAGGTACATAATCTAACACTATCTGAATCCCTCCAGCCAGTCAAAAAGGGGAGTTAAGGGCTTCGTCAGGCCGAGATTCCAAAAGTCAGACTCAGGCTATAGAAGGAAGGAGACTTGATTCCTGAGGTTGTGGGGCACTGAGTAAAAGTGGGGTCTACACATAAATAGCTTAAAGAATTAATCCAAAGAGAGTTCAGGCGGAACTGAGCCCAAGTCACTTACTCTTCAACCTGAGGCAGGTACATGGAACAAAAGGATTCAGAGGGCAGACAGAAGGCAATGCTTCCAGAATATTCCTGGGGAAATGATTTCCAGAATCAGGGGACTCTTTCCTGGAGTGGTTGGGTTATAACGTACCCCTAGACGTGTAGGTGTTATTGGAGACACAGAGATCATTGGACAAACACTCCCACACAGCCCATTTCATGGTTTCTACATTGGTGTCGCTCTCCAGAACGAATGAGGGAGAAGGGAAAAGAATGAAAAAATGTAAAGAGAAGTACGTAAGTCATAAGGACACATTACCTTTTCTTGTAGGTAGAGTCTACTTACAGGAAGACCTCCTTAGGAAAAAGTCTTTTGAGCATTTTTAATTGCTGTGCTTTGTACATGTTATCTAACTTTAACCTCCCAATAAAAACTTTCAGAAGCAAATCAGTCAGTCACGATAGATAGAAAAATGGTTGATGTAACATTCAATTTTTTACCCCAGAGCCGCCCTTCAAGGTCATGCTGCTCCAGATGTATCAGTTAGTTAACCTTTAGACAGCAATATGCTCATCCTAACCCTTATACTGTTCATTCATCCTTTCACATTCATGTTTGTATATTCATTCATTCATTCATCCATTTATTCATTCAACAAGCATTTGCTGAGGGCCTCATATGTGGCCTTGGGTGCACAGGGATAAATGGAATAGACAGAGTCCTTGCCTTTTTAAAGTAAAAATCTAGTGGTAGAGGACAGACAACATAGATGTAAACAAACAAACATACAATATTATTAAAATAGAAAAAGTATTTGGAAGGTTACAAAATGGGTGCTAAATGTAGAATAAAGGGGAAGACATATTTGGGATGTAAAAAAAGTCTGGTCTGAAAATGTAATATTTAGGCTGAGATTTAAGGATGAAATGAGCCAATGCATAGGAGATCTATGAGAAAGACACTTAAAGCAAAAGGAACAGAATGTTTTCAGGCTCAAGTTTGGAGAAGGAATCTCTAGAACCTCTGATCAGAGAAAGGATGGCTAGAGATGAATTTGAAGATGTAAGCTGGGGCTCATTTACACAGGGCCTTGAGGACCGTGGAAAACAACTGGATTCTCAGTGAAATGGAAATCTGTTAACAGGGTGAAACAAGGATAGTGACATGGTCTGATTTATGTTTAAAAAAACACTAGGATATGAGTGGATCAAAAAAACATGGTATATTTACACAATGGAATGCTACAGAGCAGAAAAAATGAAGGAACTCCTACCCTTTGTGACAGCATGGATGGAACTAGAGAGTATTTTGCTAAGTGAAATAAGCCAGGTGACAAAAGACAAATACCATATGATCTCACCTATAAGTGGAACCAAATCAACAAAACAAACAAATGAGCAAAATAGAACCAGAGACTTGGAAATAAAAAACAAACTAGCAAGGACAAGAGAGGAGGGGGGAGGTGGATAAGTGAGGTAAGAAGGGGAGGGCCTAGTTAAAGAACAAGTATAAATGACCCATGGATATAGGCAACAGGGTGGGGATTAGCTATGGGAGCCAGGGCAGGGGACAGCAATGGAGGAAAATTGGAACAAATGTAATCGAACAACAATTAAAAAAAAATAAAATGATAAGACAAAAAAAACATTAGAATTTCAATGAATGAAGTGAGGCAATTGCAAGTGGAAGAGGAAGGAAAGCTCAGAAAAGATACTATTGTATTATTTTCAAGAAAAACATAATTGATGGCTCAGATTAGGAGGGTAACAGCAGAGATGGGCAGAAGGGTGAATGAACTGAAAGTATATTTTGCAAGTAGAAAGTCTAGGACTTATAGGCAGATTAAATGTGAGGATGGGAGAAAGAGAGCAATCGTAGGTTTCCAGCTTAAGCAACTGAATAGACAATGGTGCTGTTAACTGAGATAGCTTAGCTTAGACTTGGAGAGGTTATAAGGAACCAAAACAAACTAGGGGTGGGTCCAAGGAAAGGAGCTCACAAGAGATTGAAAAGTGTCAGAAATAAGAAAGAAAAGATCAGGGAGGTGAAAGGAAGGAAGATCTCAAGGAGAAGGAACACCTAACTTTTCCTTTTGATTCCCACTAGACATATATTTTTTCAAAATGATTAGTTTTGTCACATCACTGGTCTTTCCCTCTAACATGACTGAATCATTAATTATAAGTCAATATTCTGCTTTAGTATAGCAACAATAAGCACTGCTCTCCATTGTCCCAATTTATGAAAAAAGAATTTAAAAATACCTTTATTATGGCTTTATTCCTCTGTTTACATTAAGCATAAGGGTATCACAGCCAGTGAAACTTGATTGGAAACATAATTATTTATAAAAATTCCAAGAAGTCTTCCTGCCATCCTCCACATTTAAAAAACCATACACAACATATACACCACACATACAATATAGACACATACTCAAGTCTACAAAGTTTATTGTGGTAAGACTACATGGAGAGAAGGTTACATTATCTGTGTGTGTGTCTGTGTGTGTGCGTGTGTGTATGCATAATCTTAAGATCCTGAATTCCTCATTTATCAGAGCAAAATGGCAATGAACATGAATCAAATTAAAATTAGACTGCCATCTTTGGAGTGAGAAGTATTCCTTAGTGTGGAAGAAATACACTTGTTAGCAACCTGACAGGATAATCTGTACAAGAAACTTAAGTTTAACAGATTTTATTTTCATACCCAGTTACTGCACATAAAAAGCCATTAAGCAGGAAGGTAGGCATGGAGAACATCAGAGTGACTCAATATTAATTATACGTTGACTCACTCTCTCAGCATCGGTAAGCCTCATTACCCTCCCCTCCATTTACTGCCTAAACTGAGGATTGTATTGTAAATGACACCATTCAGAGAAATGACTGCACCGTGAGGATCATTAAGATTTCTGCACCAAATATAGTATTTTGAAGTTCTAAATGTCAGTATGGCAAAAAGCCTTGCTCACAGTTAATAAAAGGAATACCCCATTTCCCTTTTGACCCTTGAAGTTAGTATCACATTTATTATTTTGTCCTTACATTCATGGATAAGTCTAGCCATTAAATCCGGCTTCTTAGCTATTTAAAACTCTTTTGAAAACACAGTAGGGAGTACTGTAAATGCCTAAGTAAAAAGTACATGCTTTTAATTATAATTTTAATTTTAATCAACAATTTCAGAAATAATGGTATGCTAAGCTACCTGTTTCTCCACTCAGTACATACCCAGTTGGAATTCTGCCTAAATTCGTGGAACCAGATGCTCCATTGCTAACTTATACTAAATTTGGCATGTAGTTTTGGTATCCTCTCCCTGATACACCCACGATCATTTTCCATAGTACATTATAGAAACCAACAAGATGCTGCCTTCTTTCCTAGTGAAAGTCCCCAAAGTAATTTTCAATTTATTATGGTCCCCCATCACACTTCTAGCAAAATCCAAATGCATTTCTTCTTACTACATTTAATCACCAACCTTTTCTTGCATCACTCTTTTAACTAAAACCTTAGCATAGCTTTCTGACTTGAACTGGTATGACCTTTTCTCCATACCTAATGTCAAATGGTCTTAGGAGATGATATTTCAACTGGCTATTCTGAACTAGTCCCTCAGCTTGTCTTAGCATAAATCTGCTATAAAGCAGACCCTTGCCCCACTAACTCCACCCCTGAGTCCCCTTTGGGATTTGTGAGGATCACTTCCCAATTCAGTGGGTAAACTGCAAACTTATCCTCTATTTTTTTGTTTTCTTTTTTTTACTGTATTTTTACCATTACCATTTATCCCCCTTATAACCTCCCACCCCTTCACCACACAATTTCTTTACCTGCTGCTACTTTTTTTTTCCAGGAAAACTTATTTAGCATGGCCTTCTTTATAGGCGTATCAATAAGGCTTCTATTAGGTCATATCTTTATCTGTTACTATATAGAACCTTCTCAACAAAGATTATCAGAGTATTTCTAGATTCAAATCATTTACTACTCACACACGGCATTAGAGTCAATTGGGACAATTCTTAAAGTATACTCAGGACCCAAGCCTCCAGTTTAATTTCAGCTGGACTGGGGCATGATCCAGGTGTTGGATATATGTACTGTCAATTACATATCATATCATGTGAAATCTATTTTAATTACATGTTCACATGTAAAACTATTTTGGATTTTGTTAAACCTAAACTTTTATGCATAGTTTGTCAGTTTTTCTCCCCATTTTTAAAGTTTCTGGTCACTTTTAAAAAACGGATTAATAAATATGATATATTCAAGTACTGTCAATCCAAAATACCATTTTAGAAAGCATCAACAACGTGGCAGAAAATATCACATTTTATCTTCAAGTTCAGTTCGCAAAATTGTAACTACTGGATTTTAAAAATAAAAGAATGGCATATACAGAGAACCACAGGAAACTTCTCAATTACATGACTTTGCATGGAATCAGAGCAACGAGACAGAGGTTACCCGTATATTTATTCTGTGAAACACTCACTTTGCTTATATAATATCCATCTACTCATTTTGCTTGTCTCTCCTTTCTTTCCCCTTTCTATCCCCCTCTATCTCCCCATTGAGTTTCCCCTCCCCCTCGCCCCCCCATACCCCTACCTCCCCCTCCTTTTCTCCCTCCCCAACTCCCTACTGTCCCATTCCCCTCTCCCTCTTTCCTCCCAGACCTTGATTCTGTTATTTCCTGTCAGTCTCCTTACAAGCTCCTCCTTCTTGCCAATTCACTTAACATTGATAGTTCCTGGGGCTCTACTATAAGCCTTTTTTCTTTTAATTTAACATACTCTCCTTAGATAATCTTGCTAAAACTACTACTAAATGCTGACAATGCCGAAATCTATATCTAGACCTCCAGCTGAAAAACTTCTTGCCTACACAGTTTCCTTAAACTCACCAAGGTCACACTAAATGCAGCTTCTGAACAAATCTTCTTCTCCTCTAGACCTCTGAACCTTAACCAGTAGCATCAGCACCCACCCAGATGCTCAATACACAAGTCTTGAGGTCATTTTTGACTTCATTCCTTCCCTCACAACTCTTAACTAGTCACCCTGACCCAGTGATCCTTTCTACCTCTTAATTTTTATTTTTTAATCTATCCACTTCTAGTCATCTCCATGCCACTTACTATTTAAGGTGCCTTCATCTACCAACTGTACTTCAAGTTGATTCAAATTGTTCCCCTGCATCCACACTCAGTCCTTTCCAGTCCTTTCTACACATTGTAATAAAGTAAACACATACACATATGCACACATAATCAGCTTGTGGAAATTGTGAAATCCA
The DNA here is from genome assembly GCA_039655065.1 of Glossophaga mutica. Taxonomy (NCBI): domain Eukaryota; kingdom Metazoa; phylum Chordata; class Mammalia; order Chiroptera; family Phyllostomidae; genus Glossophaga; species Glossophaga mutica. Next base: position 144,216,822 of record CM077307.1, read on the forward strand.
AATAAGGTCTATACTTGAGTTAATAACATTGTAACAACATAAATTTCCTGGGTTGTCTTTTCCATACTACACTATGGTTATGTAACATAGTGTCATTAGGGGAAACTGAATAAAACATACATTAACATGCTCTACACCATTTTCACAAACACTTGTGAGTCTTAAACTATTTCACAATTAAAAAATATTTTTAAAAATACAATTCTAATTATACTTTTTGATTTCAGCTCCACCCCTTCCTAAAACTCTTAAATAACTTCCCTTAAATAAGACCAACATCTTGACATTGGCTTTCAAAAACCCACTCAAGTTCTGGTCTACCTCATGTTTCATTTTCTTTTTTGGACTTGTACTACAACTGTACTAGTCTTCTTTGGACACTCGCTCTTGCTTGAAAAACTCCAAATAAGAAACTCCCTCTGCTTAAAACAGTTTCCTCAAGTTGACTTGGGGCTGCTTAATCTGCCTGTCCTTTGGATCTCTGCTAAACGTCTGTTCACCAGGGAAGTCTTCCCCAGCCATCCTCCACTGGTCCATCCCTTCAATCCAGATAAATTCACCATCCTCTTTCAGTTCCCACAGCACCCTTTACCTCTCTGTTTATAACATTCACCTTGACATTTCTTGTTCAATATCTGCCCTCACCCAAATAATCTATAAACCCACCACGGTCAAGGAATTAATGTCTAGCAAAAAATACTTGGTAAGTAAATCAATGAGGAAATATTCTAAATTGCTGCCAAAATCCAAATTTTTCATCAATTTTATCATTCCCAAAGGAGTTTCTGGACTACATATACATTGGGGTAATGAGTCATCCTACTTCTCTATAACTAGCAATACTTTTATGATTGTTTATGAAACAAGATTTTAGGATGGTAGTACCAAATATTACAGACTCGGGGGGGGGGGGAGGAATGGCATGCCATTCCAGGTGTTAGATAAGACCAGAGTGTAGCTCATCAATATAACTGTGATGTTATCTAAATTTCTAGTAATGAATTAAAATTCATATTTCTGTTCTAGAAATAGCTCTTTAGGAAGTGTAAATATTTATATTCAATTAAGTATATGACAAAAGAGGAATTACAAAAGGTTGTAGTTCTATTATTTTCTCCACTTGTATCTTGCCATAGATGCTTAATTTGTCATATTCCCAGGCAGTTTACAGTAACACAGGGTGCTTGCTCTCCTTGCAAAGTATCTTCAAGTCTACTGTATATCAAATGAAAACTCCATCATTCCGACAACCCAAAGATTTCTAAGTACAAGAAATCATCACATAGAGATCTAACCTCTGGTTATAAAAATGAGGAAGTTGACAAGATCAGTCGATTAATGCTACACCCAAGATCAGAATACAGGTTGCGTGGAATTTAGGTGACAAAACCCTGACTACATTTGCCCACAGATTTGAGAATTTTCAACAAGTGTATCAATTTGAAAATATTTCCATCTGGCATATTAAACTCACAGTTCCATTTTACTGAAGTCTCTAAAAAACATAAATAATTATTAAATGTAGAAGCAGTAAGAATGCAATTAAGGTTTTTGATAATGGCCAATGTAAGAAACAGTTGAGTAACATTAAAATTCTGAATTGCGTTTTGAGATCTTTAAGACTTTGAGTTCTTAAGTTTTATTTTCTTATGAGTTCACTTCAAGTTAGATTCTAAATGAAGGAACAGGGAGATAGAAGTCTTGGAAAGCTTTATGTCAAGATCCAGGAATGAATTCATTAGAAAGAAAACAGCCATGACACTGCTGATTTTTTTTTGATTCAAGTTAATGTTCAATGGGTGGTCCCTTTCACCTTTTCAATAGTAATTTTTTTCAAAAAAGACACAATCCATATCCAATCTACCCATTTACACAGTGATTTTTTTAGTCTGTGAATTATTGTTGATCAACATTCACATGCGTGAGATTTAATATCCTGCCTTTGATATTAAAATTACGTGTAAATGCTTGGAGACCATAAGTAAATAAAGAAGTAGCCCATCTCTTTTTCATATTAACTGTGCTAAGGTGCTAGAAACCAATTGTCTTCACACTCTTGCCCAGAAAGCCAGGCAGCAAATACTCTCACAGCAGAAACCCAGCAGAGTGGCTGTAGAAAGACAGGTTTGAGTCTCTTTTCTGCTACTTCCTCACTTTTTGGCCATGAGTTCATCACCTGAGCGAGTCTTGGTGATGTCATCTGTAAAATAAGCATGAAAATAACACCTATCTCTAGGGTTTTTGAGAAGCTCTCACTTCAGTAATTAGAATAATATTGTAGTCTAGGTACTACTGGAAGCATGGAAGCTATAAGTGAAGAGCTGATAACAGTAATCACCAAAACGCAGTGGCAGTAGATGAAGGGCAGCAAGAGGAAAGGTGCTCTACTTTGCAAGAGTGGAAGGCTCCTGGGAAGGCCGGGCTGGAGCCGGTATATTGGCTGGAGGGCTTGGTGCAGACAAGCCAGGAGCTCAGTGGTAAGAGGATGTTGCTTTTCCCTCCTGTAGGCAGATGCTATTTAGGCAACTAAGAACATTTGCGCTCTGACCCCACCACTGTGGATTTCTGTTGGAAGAGGATTTATCCATATGAAAGAGGGACAGATAACTGAAGGTACTTCTAAATATGCACTCTCTATGTCTCAAATTTTATCGTAAGGTTCCTCTGGACAGGTTAAAGTGCAGACATGGAAGCTCCAGCCCAGAGACTGGAATTGGGTAGAGCCAGTGAGTATCCAGCCATCTGCCTTTTTAACAAACAAGTACCTTAAATTATATACAGGCAGATGTCCACAGGCCACAGACAGAGAAACACTTTTCTAGGTCGTCTGTATTCTGTGTCTGTATGAAATCAGACCGGCAGAGAGTTGTCTCTCACAGAATTACTCTAGTTTCCCTAAAGGTACAGCCTCAAAAAACTACATTGTAATAATAAACCCGGAGCTCTTAGGAAGGGTCAACATAAGAAATAGCCCTATGGTATCATTGGCAAATATGTTTTCCCATACAGTTGGTTCTCTTTTTATTTTAATACTGTTTTCTTTAGCTGTGCAGAAGCTTTTTATTTTGATGAGATCCCATTTGTTTATTCTTTCCTTTATGTCCCTTGCTTTAGGGGACATATCCGTAAAAATGTTTCTGCGTGAAATATCTGAGATTTCCCTGCCTATGTTCTCCTCTAGGATTTTAATGGTGTCACGGCTTATATTTAAATCTTTTATCCACCTTGAATTTATTTTTGTGTATGGTGTAAGTTGGTGCTCGAGTTTCATTTTTTTGCATGTAGCTGTCCAGTCCTCCCAGAATAATATAACCAAAGACACTGAAATTGAGAACGGTCTGACAGTGACCAGAGGAGAGAGGGGAGGGAATTTCAGGAGAAAAGGGGAACGGTTTGGAGCAACAAGTATGAAGGACACATGGACAAAAACTGGGGGCGGGGGGGCGTGGAAAAGGGAGGGAGGTGGGGAGGGCTGGGGTGGTGGGCGGGGTGGGGAGTAAAAGACAGAAAACTGTACAAGATCAACAATTAAAAAATATTGATTAAAAAATTAATTAATTAATTTAAAAAAGAAAAAAAATAGCCCTATGATGATGGCATTTGTAACATGTAAGAAGTTGACTGTGTTATGTTTCTTAATGTTTCTTCACTAAGCTTATTAAATCTTTTACTATAGATTGCCTTAACATTTTAATTTAAAAGCAGATAAGATATAAGTAATAAATACATATTTAAGTTATATGTTTTCTATACTATATGTGTATATGTTATATACAAATATATAATGTGTGTACATGTGTGTATATACAAAACTCAATATATATCTCAAATCATTCTGCCAGCTGCCTCTGCAAACCAGGAACCTCTCTGCCCCAGGGTAAGTCCGAACTCCAATGAGCCAAAGTGGAAATTAGAAGAAATAGTGGGAGGCTTTCTCCTTGAATTTAAAGGAACCTATTTCTAATACGCCCCTATGCAAGAGAGCTTTAGCTCAATTTTTTCACTTCAAACACACACATAAAGTTTACAGGCAATTTTGATTTTTGTTTATTTCTTGGGCTAAGGGGCAATGGTGGAAAAGTGGGTCCTCTTAAGCTAAATGAAATATTTATTATATATTTGATCACACAATCATTTCTTGGGAAAACTTATTACAGACAAAATTTATATAAGGCATTATTTTGACATAAAAAAATCTGCCAGATCTCTCTTCTTCCCAACCACATGAAAATAATTTCAAAGTCTTTTAAGAAAGACTGCACAGAGTGGGACAGTTTCTAAATACTTAGCGGAGTCTTTCTTATCTCCCACACCTAGCAGGCGCTCAGTGAAAGTTGTTCGAATGAAAAAGGAGTGAAGAATCACATACGATGAACAGCCACCAGGAGACTGACCATTGATATTATAATGTTCATTTTAAAACAAATAAACTGTACCTGATCCTTCCACATTTACCTCCCACTTTAAAAGGTTACATAAAACAAAAGTTGCATGAACCATGATTTATAGGTCGGTTTTGACAGAAACAGAGAAGTCACTTGTAGTACTGTCTTACAGAGTTTGTTGTGTGAGCTTTTACATTTCATATGTGGAAAAGTAATTATAATTCTGATGAAAGGAAAAGAAATCAAACTTTAACATATCTTGGAACAAGAAATACAACTGACTATATTTTTTTGCTCTATAGCACCCACTCAATTCCCTGGTATAACACTAAAAATAAAGGCTAAATAGCAATAAACTGGACATACATTCTACTTGAGGGAATAAAGCTGTACAGAATACAACTGAGTTTTATTAAATATTTATCATACGACATTTTTAAAGATTTTATTTATTTATTTTTAGAGAGAGGGTAAATGAAGGAGAAAGAGAGGGAGAGAAACATCAGTGTGTGGTTGCCTCTCATACACCCCCAACTGGGAACCTGGCCAATGACCCAGGCATGTGTCCTATCTGGGAATCAAACTAGCAACCCTTCAGTTTGCAGGTGGGCACTCAATCCACTGAGCCACACCAGCCAGGGCTCATAGAGCATTTTTTAACCAATAAATTGTCAAAGCATTTAATCCTTTTGGGGGATGATTAATGTTTTGGTAGATTTTTCTAGCTTCTTAAACACTTAGATATCATGGTTTCTGTTTAATTTCTTTCCTTGATAACATTAGTCTCCTTTCTACTTTTGATCCTCAAGCAACAAATGATGTTTTTAAGTACAATTGGAAGTATCCAGAATTATTTCATATCTGAATTAAACTTTCAAACAAATAAATCAAACATTTTTTTGTAGACTTCATTCTTTTTTAACATTCTGAGGAAGGTTCAGAATTTTGCCCTAAAAAACAGTTAGTCTCTCACCCTTGCTAGCATAACAATAATTTTTTTCTTTCCTGAAGAACAAAGAAGCGAGATCATTTTATAGTTTTCGAGTAAAAATAACTACACAACAATGACTATGGTAGGCTATCTCATCAACTATCCGATTCATTTGAAAACCCTGCCCAGAAACTTTAAGAATGTCATTTCTATAAATACACAGCTCATCCCTCATATCCCAGTGTCACTGCAGGAAAGAGAGGAGTGACATTTTGTCCCTGCACTGGAGACTCTACACGCTAGGAGGCAAGACTCTCATGTAATATTTTCACCATGTAATATTTCCACTGTTTGTAGAACTGTGGGTGCACAGGGGCCCATGAATGCCATTTGACTCGCAGTTGTATTTGGCCTGGAATGCCATTTTCAAAGAATGAAATAAATCCCTGGTCAGGTGTCTCAGTTGGTTGGAGTGTTGCCCCGTACACCAAAAGGTTTCAGTTTCAATTCCCGGTCAGGGCACATGCCCAGGTTGCAGATTCAACCCCTGGTCCAGGAGCATACGGGAAGCAACCATCAATGTTTCTCTCTCACTTCAATTCCTCTCTCTCTCTCTCTCACCTTCTACTGTCTCGAAATATCAATAAACATATCCTCGGGTGAGGATTTTAAAAATAGAATGAAATAAAGGGAAGGAAGTAAGAAAAATTTTAGGCAATGTTTTAAAGGCATGTATTTCACATTTAAAAAACTAGACTTCATGATTTTCTTGAACAATGAGTATGTTTGGCATTGCTGGGCCCATTTTTTTCAGCAATCAAGGGTCAGCTGTAACTGATTATGAGCTGCTTCCCTTGGAAGGGGCATGTGTTATCTAATTCATTCCAGTCCCCCAACCTGGTCCATTGACTAATTTGTAGATCCTAGCTGACCCCTGCAGGCACCTAAGTAGGCACCCTATTTCTGCATGATATGATGAGTGCTACGCCTGGGCTACCAATGGGGAGAGAGCAGTGTGGGACGATGAAGCTCACCTCTGGCTAATGTTATAGTCACTTACTACGCTATTAAAAAATAACAGTTCCTGGGCCCTACCCTAGACTAATCCATTCCAAATCTCTGGCGGTGGGTTCTAGGCATTAGTATTTTTAATGTTCCCCGGGGGTTTCCAAACAACAGTTGAGAACCCCTGGTCTAGAACAAGGGTCTTCAGACTTCGGCTCACATTTCCCCTAAAATAATTTTTTAAACTATGTGCCGTAATTCACATTTTTAAATTGGTACCCAAAATCTGTGTCATAGTTTAAAGAGTTGCAATGAATATAGTTTCTTGAAAGGAGTTAATGTGGATGTTTTAAAATAAAACTATTGCATCACTCTCTTATTGTCCACTATTATCCATTTTTAAAAGTACACAAATAAGTTCTTACACCTCAGAAATTTCCTATCACTCCTTTTCATTCTTTATGAAAATATATTTCTTTTCTAATTTCCCCACAGAATATATTTGTTATGCTTGAAAGTCTTTTATTGACCACCCTTCACTTACATTCAATTTTAGAAAAGGCCAATCAATTTTAGAAAAGAATACGTACAGAAATTTTGAATTCTGAATATACATATTGAATTTGAGAAGTTGGTTTCTTGACATACATCCACACTCCTGTATCTTTTGTCTTAGCCTTATATCTCCCAGAAAACAGCCTGAGGAAAGAGCTTGTATGAAGATAATTTCTTTGGAGAACTGGTCCTAAGAAACAGGAGAAGGAAGAGACAAGGAAAGGGGAGAGAGCCAACCCAAGCAGTCACTGACTTAGTAACTGCAGCGGGCAATGGGGTTTAATGCCAGTGGGCACCCTCCACAGAGCCCCAATTTGCTTTGGGACCATCTGTGAGAGACACAGAAGAAAATGCCTGTCTACCGACACTTACCTTGCATTGGTCTAGGACTCCTCATCACTGCCAGTAATTCTCACCTACTTCCAGGTTCACATACATAGGTAGACCTCAGAAGTGAGGTGAGGTAGAGAAAAACAGGTGCGGTGAGCTGAGACATGGTGCTATCAGGTTACACCTGTGTACAGTTAGTTGGTTGTTGCAAAAATTGATAATGGTAAAAACAAAAAAGTGGGCTGAAAGTATGTGAAGATGGGCACAGAGCTGTCTAATGTTCTCTTATAAACTCGGAGTTTCCTCCCTGCCCCAATTGAAGACTACCAATATAAGAGAACCAGGAAAAGCTTTAAGAAGGTAATGATGGATATAAACCCTTAAAGAAAGTAAGATATTGCCAGCAACATGGAGAAAGATTGTTTCAGACAAAGAGAATAATGTGACCAAAATTATGGGACATAAAACAGAATGCTATATGCAGTTAGTGAAAGTGTACATCAAGAGATAAGGGAGAGAGGAAGGAATTAAGCCATACAGGACTTTTTATGTTATGTTAAAGAACTGTTTCTTCATTATGAAGGTTGTGAAGAGACATTGGCACCTTTTAGGCAAGGGAGTCTCATAGTCAAAGAAAAAGACAATTTGTCATAAGACAATTAAGGCCTGGACCATGATTGAGTCTGTAATGATGGACAGACATCCTCTCTATAATAGAGAGGATACTGAAAAAAACCTTAGGCAAGGAAGCCACAGACATCCCTAAAAGTCATACGGGGTAGAAGGGAGAAAAGGTTTAGGATGATTCACAGGCTTCTGACTTGGACAATCGAGTTGATGACTAAGTAGTATAAATACATGCAGTGATTTACTCAAGTTTTAAACAATCTAGGTCTCCAATTTTCCTGTTGTTTCCTATGAGTCAGACCATCTGAGCAAAACCATTTTAGTGAGGTCAATCCTTGAAGGCTCATCTTACAATCACTCCCTCCTTGAAGTCTTTCCCACATGCACCCAAAAGCATGGGGTCACTCTAACCTCCACAGCAAGGTGGAGAAACCTATTATGCATTCAAAAAGGCCTGTATTTTGATGTTGTCTGGAGCTCTGGTGGCACAGAACACAATCTAACTAGAGTTTTCCAGAGTTGGGAATGAAGGTGGCCCTTCCTTCAGAACTAGGGAAGTGATCAAAATCAGTAACCGAAATCTAGGTGAAAGGGAATAGAGATTGGAGAGCATTCAAGCGACATGGCTACCAAAAGGCACTAAATTCAAAATGCCATGCTGGCAAAATAAAATATATGTGTGGTTCGAATATGGCTCACAGGTCTCCAGTCTGCATTATTTGCAGGTACATATTCATGGAGACCTCTATCATGGCTCTCCCCCACATGACCTGCCTGCCTTTTTCACCTGACTCTGCCTTTGAAAGGAGCCAGCAATGAGAGATTTGTCACTCAGTTCGACTTCCAGATTTTTTGCCAGCAGGTATTTAAGCATATCCTTGTTTGTATTTTCTACTGTGTTTTCCTGTTTTGAAGGTGACTGTAAAGATAATAAGATGCTGAGTGTGAAAGTATGTCAAAAGCCACAGAGTACCTACAAAGGTGAAATGTCAATATCATCAGGATAACTGTGAGATCACCTGAAGAATTCACCGAGACTCTGCTACCCCAAAACATGGGAGTCAAGATGGCTTCTTGCAGGTCATCATTACCAGTCACTAAGAACAGCTCCCAATAAAATATATTGATTTTTATTATATTGGCATAAGCTTTCATCAAATTAAAGAGTTTGCTTCTTAATCCATGTCTATCAGCACTAAGCTGGAGACATGAATATTGAAATTTTACTGTTCTTTTTTAACATACTCTATATTATTAACTAAGCAATGAAAGCTAAATTCTAATTATCACATATTTAATTTCAATTAATGCAAATGTAGAATATATTGTCTCAGCAATTGAAAGTATGATTTTTATGGCTGTCTTTTAGACCCTGGAAAACTAGATGTGATTGATGTGTAACTCTATGTTCCCAACCGTATAAGACAGGCTTTTCAGCTCAGACTCCGCAGCTCAGGGACTGTGTTGCTGCCTGACTTCTACACATTGTTTATTTCTTCCCTGACTTTGCAAAGTAGGAGATAAAAGCTTAAGTGGCTTTACTTTCCCAAAGCAATACCACAAATTCAGAATAGATGAAGTAAGTTATGACAACAGACAGTAAATGTAAATTCAGATCATTTGAATGTCCCATACAAAGATACTGATAAAAATAATGAGCCTACTTTAAAAATATTAAAATAGCTTTTGATTTCCATGCAAAGTGAACTTAGAGTTCAAATGTGAAAATAGTATGTGTACATGTAACTTGGAGTTTAACTAAAATTAAATTAGGAAATTGGGAAAAAAAGAGAGTCGCTTTTTAAAATGTAAATTTATTTTCAAGATAAATGTCATGTCATTATTGTCAATGGAATACTTGTATTGCCTTTCAGAAAAGGAAAATGTAAAAGTTAAACAGAATGAAATCTTTTTTAAAATTAGGCAGGAATTGATATTCATACTCATAATTTTAACCAGGGCTTTTTAAGTATCATAAAAAATTTTAATTTGCTAAAGCAAAGAAAAAATTTAAATGCCAATATTTTAAAATTTATATGAAGAATGTGTAAATTGACTCATATGGTGTGAAAATGAAATAAGTTAAAATGCTTATTTCATAAAATACTTGGGGTCAGATGTAAACTTAGGGGAGAGCTTTTTTTGTGATAGAACTAAATGAGCACAATAAATGTTTTTGAATTGTTTTGCCCAAGAGATCAGAAAGTGCAATGACATGCAAACTAGATTGGTCACTAAACATCAACTTAATTCTTTAATGAAGGCTTTTGGGAATTACCCTAATTTTTTTTTTTTCTGTAAGCAAACAAAAAGATTACAGGACAAATCAGGGTTAAAACCATATTGTTTTTATAGGTTGATGCTATACTGAAATTAATTAAAAACAAATTTCATACACAAAGTCTTCATATAGGACTGCTTACAGTTCAGACAGACCCACAAATTGGTAAATAAGAACAAAGTCTTTAGCATTCTGGCATTTGGGGGTCAAAGGTATGAGGACTATCTGTGGGTCAACCTTCCTCCATCCTCGTTCTCGTTCATACAAACAGTCAGTCAAGAATCACTTCTATAACAAGGATTAAGAGGAAGACACACATATTTCAGAGACACAGAAATTACCTAAAATAATATTAATAATACAGATCATAATGACATTGAATTTGTATCCACAGAAAAGAAAGTCAAAAGGATATTGCAAAGACAAAAATCTAAGCTAATACAATGAAGAAAAGATAATCAGAGAACAAGGAGGATTTTTTGGCAATTAAATATGGCAGTCAAGCTTCTAATTAAAATGACCGAAGAATGTTTCCAACCAGGGTTGGGATGGGAAAAGCATGCAAGGAGATATTATTCCTCATTATAAATTCTTCTATTCTTACTGATTTTGTAAACCCTATATATGAATAAAATACTAAAATTTATTTTTAAAGAACATAGTTAAACACCGTTGTAGACTTTTATGATTTCACGCAACTCTCTGACTTAGGTTATTGACTTATTTAGTTTTTTGGAAATGGCAATGACTTCAGCTAACAATCACCAGCTGCAGTTTAACAGGTTGGGTTTGTCACTCATTGCACAGAGGAAGAATGCACACCCCATAGTAGCACTGTGAGGTGTGTCAGGAAGGTAGTGTTAGAAAGAACATTTTATAGGATCTGGGCGTTTCTTAGGTAATTTTGCAGAGGTGCTAAGGAAAGGGAGGTTCATGTAAGATTGAATGTTGTTGGAAAGCAAGGGCAATTTCATTACTGGGTATTGCAATAAATGTTATCTACACGTTAGAGTAAGCCTAAAGTTGCAATTGGTAGAGAAGCCACAGTGAGAGAGGGAAATACCTAGTATTTTGTCGCTTTCATAGTGATCCAGTCTGAAATAGTCTATGAGATTGTTTATGTCTAACAGGAGAACCACATGACTTAGTTTTAAATTGTGAGATCAGTTTGTAAGAACTTTGAAGTCTAGCTATGATTGTCAGCTCCTAGATGTCATGGGATGCTTTATTTTTTTTCTTTCTTAAAAGAAAACAAAGAATAGTATATCCAGTAATGATTATCTATACTTGTAATTTTGATTTACATGAATTAAGTTATTACATGTGAGTTTTCACTTAGGAAATGATTATTTCCTTAGTGATCAGAGACCAAACCTTAATTACATGTGTATACCTGTAAGAGTTAATGCAGATAGGTAAAGGCCTTTTCTCTTTCCAAAGAGGTTAAGAAATTGCCTAACATCACCCAGCTGTCACCTGGCAGAGTCAGGATTAGAACTGGTGTTTGAACAGAAGCCTCTTGGTGCTATGCTTAAAGTGTCTACAAGTGACATCCCAGTAAGATGAATGCCTCACTATTGTGTGGGAAAAGGTCATGCTGCATAGTTTCAATTTGTTCCACTATATGCCTTTTACATGGGTTTTGTCCTTTGCCACACTTGCAGGAAGGTAGGACTCTACGGATTCAGTCCTGTGGCTTTATAGTTATACCAAAGGGGCCCGGAAAAAAATCAAAGCATGAAATGCCAAGTGCCGCCCTCATTTGATAGGGAGCAATGAGTTTGTTCCTAGGCTAGGGGCAACAGATGTTTCTAAAGTTGCTGCCAAAATGTTTAGTGAGAAGATGACACTATAGGTACAGCAGAAGGTACAACAGATGTTCATACAAAACCAGGAGCAGAGGGATGGCAATGATGAGGGCCTACTCTTGAGGCCTAGCACCAACCATCACCATCATGGAGAACACTAAGTACAATAATTCAGCAGTGCTCCTTAATACTGTGTCATTAAGTCCATATCAATCTCAGCCATTAATGGTACCAGTCAGAAATTTAACAGAATATCTTACTGTGTAAGACCATTCATGAATCCAACAAACATTGAGTGGGTAGCCATTATGGATGAGGCACAAATGAGTGATGAGATTTGCAAATAAATATCCCTATCCTCAAAGAGTTTTGAGTGTATAAGGGCACCAATCTGGATGTCACATTACCTGTGACATTATCATAGGTTTTTATCATAGTTGTCACTCAACTGGTGGCCTTGGGAAAAATACTTAAAATTTCAAATCCTCAATTTTATCATTTATAAAATGGGAGAAAAAAATAATACCTTCTGCAGGAGGTTGTTGGGAGAATTAAGTGAGATAAGGCATAAAATGTTCTCAGCTCTGAGTGTGGTACTCAATGACTGTTACCTATTACTATTTGTAATGAACTTCTTCCTTACTGTAGTTACTTAATTGGAGATAGTTTGAATATGCTCTTATATAGAAGGTGAAAAAGGAATGTGGGCCCAAAGCTATGACTAAATCTATTAGCAAAAATTGTATATAATAACTTGTTCCATCAAAAGCCACTTTCAACTATTAAAAATTATTCATGCCTGTGAAAGGCAGAACAATGGCTCCTCAAAGATGTTTACCTTACTTACAAAATAAGATGGAAATATATGTCCTTACAGGACAAACAGGACTTGCAGGTGTTATTAAGGGTATGTATCTGGAGATAGAAGATCACTTTGGAATATCCACTTGGAATAGTGGGAATACCCCACTTGGGTCCAATGTAATCGCAAGGGTCCCCATGTGTAAGAGAGGCGAGAGAACCACAGGGTGATGCAACGTAAGAAGAGACTGGATGGGCCATTGCTGCCTTTGAAGATGGAATAGAGTCAAGAGCCACTGAATGTGGTCAGTCTTCAGAAACTGGAAAACACCAGGAAACAGACAAGCTTTTTCCTAGAGCTGCCAGAAAGGAGCCCAGCTTTGCTTACTTCATTTTAGCCCAGTGAGACCCTCATCAGACCTCTAACCTACAGAACAATAAGATAATAAATTTGTATTGTTTGAAGCTACTATGTTAATAATTTGTGAAAACTGTAATAGGAAATTACTAAAATGTTTCTTGGCTTGATTTGCAAAATGACTAAGGCTCATTTAGTACATGCGTAGCATTTTTTGCTCATAAAAAAACAATAGCAGTTCAGTGGAGATTTTGCCTTGTCTATTATCTATGTCCAATATACCAAGTTTGTTACAGAAGTTTAAACCATAGAACTTTACACCTGATTGGCATTGCAAATCACCTACTACAGACTTCTCGCTACATGCTTAGGAACTTCTTGAATTTACAGAGATGGCAAACAACCAACAAAGAGGGATAAGAAAGTGCAGTGGGAAAATTATTTGAATATGTTTCAAAGGATGGCAGAGAAGAAAAAAAATGTATATGGCACCTACAGAAAATAGTAGTACATGTAAAGATTGACTTCAGGACTTTAAACATCCTTTTGTACACCCTTTCCCATTTATTGTGATTTTAGCAATACTGGAAAAATCTGAATCTCTACCCCTTCAGCAACCTCACCCCTCCTAATACTTAATTTGTCATTGTTTTGCTTAAGGTAATTTTCTCTATTAAAATGGAGGTAATCTTAGAAGAGGTGCATAAACTCACCTCTTTCTTATTTACATTGATATAAATAAGGTTCTCAATTCTAGGGAGTAAGTTCCACTACTCTGTTCCACAACTTGCGTAAAAATTAAAATGCTCCAAACTTTTTTTCAAAGGTTAAAAAAACCTTTAACAAACCTTCCAAAGGAAACTTGTTTCAGTTAGGCTTTATTGACAAATATATTGGGACTTCTCCGACACTTGGGACCTGTATTCATTTGTAAACTTTCATGTCCAAGTTCACAATTATTCCTTCCCTTTAATAGCTTCCTACCTGCAAATGGATACTTTCTTCTCTATGGATGGACATAAATTACAACTTTTCTAGATTACTGATAAATATAATTCAGTCAATATAAATCCAAAAATCTTATTTAAAAATCCAAAAACCTCTAAATTTAATTTAAAGTATCTTTTTAAACATCTTAAAATACATCAACATGAACTTACTATAAAATGGGAAGATATGCCTTGTGGCAAAGTTAAAATTGTCATTATATTTTTAGGCCATGTCACTATATTTTTAGAGAGATCATCTTGGAATAATGTCCAAAATCAAAACAGGAAGTCAAGATGGTCATTTAATTAGAGTAGAAAGTGGTTCTATAGTTTTTTTGGTTTTGCCAAAACATTCTCTATCAAAATATGAGCTCTTGGAGACTAATGAATAATTCTTTTTCCTTGATAAGCATATTTAACTGTATGTATGTCTATACCATGAATATAAAATTTGTATTTTTCATACTCCAGATTTTTTTCAAGATTTAATTGTGCATTCTAGATAATCAGGAAGACATCGAAATATTTTTAAAATTATGATTTATAAAATGAATTTATATTTTTAGGCAAAAGTACAAAAGAGTGAAAATTACAAAAATAGACATTTAAAGATTACAAATACTTCCTTTAGTTTTCTATCACTCACTAAAAATTTAACGTAATTTTACTTCACCTAAGATATAAGTTGGTATAAGTGACCCATGCTGATGAAAAGGTCAGCCTGCCCTCTATGTTAAAAATAATATGGATTTTGCAAGTGAGCTTGCAAAAGTAACCTTCAGCAAAGTAACCCATACTTAATTCTGAGGCATAGCTTAGGATTTCATATAATTTTCCTTTTATTTTATCTAAAATGTAATAGCCACACATTCAGTTACTAAGAGACCAGTCTCCAAGATAATTTGAAGCTTATCATTCAGAACCAATAATATGTTACTGCTTCTTCCTTCAATTAACCTAGCTTGTCAAAGCAATGATACTTTATGGCAAGCTAAACCATAGGTAAGCACAACAGATAGAGTCATTTACTATAGATGAAACAGAATACTGTGCAGAGGCAATGAGAACAGCAGTAGCCTACAGAGGGCAGACACAAGAATCAGATCTGAGTTCTACTCAAGATACTATCTTTAGGCAAGTAGCTTCACTTTTCTGAGCCTTCAAATCCTCATGTAAAAGCTGATGCTAATAATAATACTTATCTCATGGGGTTAGTATAAAAATTATAGAGAAAAAGCCATGTAAAACATTTAGTACAGTTTGGCACAGATAAAAGTGCTCAATAAAAGCTCTCTGTAATGATAATAAACAGAGCTATTATTAGCATCTGTAATGCTTCCTTGAGAACTTCAGCTACATTAGAAACTCACTGAACATAAACATCACTTTTAGAATCCCACTGTTGACTGGAAGCCTCCCCATACGTAAACAGTCAATTAACACATATTTTGTATGTTATATGTGTTATATACTGTACTCTTAACAACAGAGCAAGCTAGAGAAAAAAATGTTATCAAGAAAATTGTAAAAAAGAAAAAACATGCTCATACATTTTATGTATTTATGACATACTTAGCTTTTTCTTAATTTTTTCTATTTCTAGGTGACATGATTCATCTGCAATTGTCACATACCTCCAAATTGTCAAATTTGCGAAGAATCATTAAATTGTGGCAAATTTCCAAAATGTTTTCCTATATATTGAAAAAAATCTATGTGTAAGCAGTCTAGCATAGTTCAAACCCATGTCGTTCAAGGGTCAACTGCACTTCCCTTCCACTCACCCAAAACCTATGACACCTGCAATGAGCAGTCATCAATCTGCTAACGAAAAGTCCCCAACGATAAAGACATCACTACTTTAAGAGGCAGCCCATTGTCAGCCACAAAAGTTAGGGCGGTTGTTAAGAAGTCACTAAGATCTCCATAAAAAGAAGCATACAGATGTTCTTGACTCATTTTAGAAGTGGAGTTATATCTAAGAAAGTAATTTAAAAATAGCCATATCTCATCTTTCCTCCACTGAGAGCTGCTATAGGTTTGTTTTAAGGAATCAGGAAGGTACTTTATATGACCGCAGTCCTATTAACAAAGCTTTCTAGAATTGGTTCTGCTGCAGTAAAGCAGTGCCTCCATCAGAACCCCGTCTTGTCTCCTTTATCTATAAAAATCAAAAGAATAACACTAGTTGGTTTCTACTTGTTAAGAAAATTACACGAGATCATCCATGTAAAACACTTAGCACACAGTACCAGGACCATAGAAAACATTAAACAAATGGCAGCAAGCACAAGCAATCAATATCCATGAGGTCCCAGCAGCATGCTCAGAACAGAGTGTACATTCCAAAAATGTAATTATTACTCATTAGGCCATTTGTTTCATTATCCAAAACCTTGATTATTGCTTGCCAAAAATATAGTTCAACAAGTACTAACATATTAAGAGCAAGGAAATTGGTTAAAATGCTGACATAGTAGGATAGGAATACAACACCATACAGACCTTCTGGGTAAGAAGAAAAATTTCACTATATCGGGACAACAGAAGTATGATAGGACCCATTGCATAATCAGATGCTGGACTGCTTTATAACAGAGATAGACACACACTGCGTTTGAGTAGTCCAGGTGGTCTATAATTAGGATACAGGGCAACCAAAGCTGGGGAATTTCAGGAGGTCTTTCATTATCCATTACCGTACAGAAATATTAGTTCTTCAAAACCAGCTCCATAATAATGGGGAGCAGAACAAAGAGCCACACATAGGTTAACTCAAACAAGAAATAAGCTGTCAAGTATGCTTCTCCACTCTTTCTCAGATCTACCCACTCTCTTCCTTTTATGATTCCACAGCCTCCACCATCCCTGTAACCTCATGCCTTCAGTAACTTACCAGATCCTCCCCGCCCCCCCACATCCTTACTCATCCTCTGCCAAGATGCTAAATGGTGGAACAATCTTCCTCAGGACCAATTCTGTCAAGCCACTGTCTAGCTTAGGAATTCCTTGAGGTCCATATTTCTCATCTTATCAGATCTCATCTCCTTGGTCTGGCCTTCCAGCTTCTCTTCCATCATTTCCCACTGGCCTTTCACTACTACTTGAATTCAGTTTCAGTTTCAGTTTTTCTTCTTCCAAGGCTAGCTCAGAATTTAATTTCTGTAAGAAATACTGTGTAAACCTTTTACTATTCATCCTCTCACCTTCGGCTTTTCTGCATTCTGTTTGCATTGTGTAATGTTCCCCTCTTTTTATGTGGCTTTAATTCTCACGATGCATAAATATTGTTTATCCTAAACGTCCCAGAATGCCCTTTCAGCACTAGCCCATGTACTTCATTTCGTGCACAAGTCCCGCAGGCGGTGACTTGAGGGACTGAAGAGTTCCAGTTCTCCGTGGAGTTTATAGTAACAGTCTACTTTTTTCTGAGTGAGCCTAAAATCACCCATGTTCTCTGTTTGGCTTCCCTTCTGTAGGAGGCAAAGAACAGGTGGTTGAAACAATGTGAAGGGACAGAGAGCCTTTATGCCCTGACAATATATTGTAGGATAACAGGATAATGTCTCATAATAATATAGCCATTTGTCATTCACAAATTGAGCTTACATTTGTTACTTAATTTGAGCCTCAAAAAATCATCTAAATTACCTACTTCTCCCAGTTAGCTATCAATTGACAGAAAGGAGAAAGAACTCCGGATCTGTTACGTACAAGCCAGGTACTCTTCCTCGCTCGCCGGCCCACTACACCAGAGCTTCCCCCACCCCCACAAGGGCAGCTCCCTCCTTCCCCCAGCCTGCAGATCTACACAGCCTGTTCTGCCACCAACCGCCTTGCCTTGACTTTCTTCTGCTACTATTTACCCAACTCTTCTCTGTACTTGCACTATCACAACTCCTAAAAGGGGATTTTGGTAGTACTTTATTATTCTTATAAGTTAATTTCAAACATTAATTTTATTAAGATTGAGCTTCTATGCTCTACCTTTCCCCATTCTGGCTAGAAATAACAGTGGCCGCTAATCTCTCTTCTCTCTCACATTCTCTCAAATTTGTTTTTTTTTAAATAATTTTTAAAGTAATGCTAATTATAGTATCTCTCATCCTTTAAATGTATGCTTCTCTGTACTTTGCACACAATCTACCAGTAAATATTCACTGAATGAGTCAAAACAAATATTCAGAGAAGTTTTAGTTTCCATTAGCCTAACGGTAATAAACACATTTTAGTGGTAAATCCTTAAACACTGAATTTAATTGCCCATGTACTTGAGCTCTAAGTCATTTGTGGAAAAATAAAATGTTTGAGTATGTTTTATCGAATCTTTCAATCTATTCCAGTTACTATTCAATTGGAAAGAGTAAAGCAATCAGAAATAAATAAACCATTTAAATCTGTCTCTTTCTTTATTCTCAGGAAAATCAGAATATTTTACATTTTAATGACCCTCTAGAACACCAACCAGACTTCTTCTATTCCCTTTTCAAAATATTTCTGGTCCACTAAAGACTAGCAAAAGAGAGGGTCATTTACATCCCCTTCCACCACTCCATGAGCGCCCCCCACAACATGCAGGCAATGCCCTGCACACACAGGGGTAGCAATCAATCGATGCAGCTGACGAGTTCTTTGCTGTCTCTCTTTAGGAAATCAGGTGTGAAGCACCACTTAAAAAAAATCAATGTGGCCCATTGGTGCTGCCGCCAAAGGTAAGATTTCATTCTTTTTTGTGGCAATAGTATTCCATACGTACCACAGCTTTTTTTACCCACTCATCTATTGTTGAGCACTTGGGTTGCTTCCGTATCTTGGCTATTGTAAATAAGGCTGCAGTGAACATAGGGGTGCATATATTCTTTCAAATTAATGGGCCTAGAGGGTATTATGCTAAGTGAAATAAGTCAGAAAGACACATACCATATGATTTCATGTATATGTGGAATCTAAAGAACAAAATAAGCAAACGAAATAGAAACAGACTCATAGATACAGAGAACAGGCTGTCAATTGTTAGAGGGGAGGGGTCTGGGAGGCTGGTGAAAAGGCTAAAGGGATTAGGCCTACAGACTGGTAGTTACAGAATAATCACAGAGATGCAGATTACAGAATGGGGAACATAGTCGCTAATATTTTGATAATGATGTAAGGGGTCAGGTGGGTACTTGAAACATCAGGGACCACTCTGTAAGGTACATGATTTTCTAGGCACATTGCTGTACATCTGAAACTAATAGAGAATAATATTGAGTGTAAACTGTAAATAAAAACTTTTCAAAAATCAATGTGGCTATTTCTATTCTTTACTGCAGAGAAAAACTCCATCTCCCTTCATTCTAAAAAAAACTCCCAAGAAAGTGTGCAGTCTCCCAACCTTTCGTATGAGTATGTCCTTTTGCATATCTAACCTAAATCAAGTCATACAGGAGCAATACATAGTGTTGAAAGAAGTCTGAGAGTGCAATCTTCACTTTGAGAGACAGGGAATAGAGGTGAATAAATGTTTTAACACTAAATACTGGAGGATGTTGAATTATAGTTGAACAAACATTTTAAAGCTAAATACTTGAAGATGTTGAATTAGAGACTATTTGGGGCTAAAAAATTAATTAACTGAGCTATAAGTATGGGGCAGGGCAGGAGACAGTTTTTAAAAAGTGATCAGAGCAGCCTCTGTTATACACTTACAGGCTGACTGTCTCTAAAGGGCTCCATGGGAAACTCCCCTCCCCTCAATGCCTCTCTGTGTTCTAAGTGTGAAGCTCATAGGTGCAACCTCAACTGCTACTACAGAAATAGCTACTTTCAATGGGAGAGAGTTATGTTTGGCAAAAATGACTTTTTTTTTACTGAAGCTTTCATTTTTTTCCTTCTTTTTTTAGTGTTTTGAAATAGAATGTTCAAAATATTCCTACTGCTGTGGCTGGTCTATGCTCTTAAAACAGTTTCTACTTATAACGTGCTAATGTAATTTCACTATGCAAATTGCAAGCTTTAATTTTTTTATGTTTTAAATAGGATCTCCCTTAGAAAAACCCATTGCTCTCTAGGTATATGTGAATAAGGTTTTAAAACTCACTTAATCAACAGTTTTCACGTGATGATTTTCTTTCCTGCGAGGGGCCGAACCTGTCAAGGGGAGTGATAAGGAAGTGGGAAGGGAGGATAAAGGGTATCTCCGGTTGCTTTCATAGTTGGGAATAACAACCATAGTTAATGCCCTGCATAACACAATGCTGTCCTTATGAACAACTGAAAGCTTTAAAGGAATAGAAAGGCCCAAAAATACATTAGGCACTGGAGCAGCCTAAAGGGTCAGAAAAACTAGCTCCTTTCCCTACCCGTGCCACCGACGAGCTGTGTTTTTGAGTCAGTCCCTTAGCCTCTCTGGACCTCACTCACTAGGGACAGATCAGTATCCGTGTCTGTCTCACTTCACAGACAACAGCTGTTTCCATCACACTGTCCTGCATATCGTGGTTTAAATCATGAAAATCCTATGGTATCTGATCACTGATGAGAAAAAGGGAGAAGTTGGCACAGAAGTCTAAAATCATTGTTCCATGTCATCAATTGACGAGAGATTTTGGTAGCTATTGAATCAAAATTAAGCTTTCTTACTGCCAAGATAAATTCAATAGAGCTTTTGCAATTTTTGATCCCAATCTCTGCTGACTACAGCCTGGTATTTATTGAATGACACCATAGTATGCTGACAGTATTTTTAAAAAATCAATCCATGTGCCACCATATCAACCTAGCATAGAGTACATATTAATTTGGAAAGTGTAAACTACTTAACCTGCTTGACATCAAAATCATATCGCTGAGGAGCTAAATATGTTTAAGAGTGAACTAAAAGAGATTACGAATTTGAAATATTGCATTTAGTTCTCTAATTCCATCTCATTCCAATTTTTCTTATATACAATAACAGTCAAATATCTAAGCGAAGTACACTGGTCTGGCACTTTAATCATCGAATCTATTTTCAGAATTCATCCAGATCTGGTTCAAGCTTCATATGTCACAACAGTTTTCTAAATTTTAGCTAGCAACATCCCTGGAAAATGTGCTTATGAATTTAATGAAAAGAAAAAAAGGAAAGCTATCTTCGGAAACTCATCAGGATGATAAAACACAATGATATTTTAGATTTTACACACAGTTACTTTATACACACACATCCTTTTAAGTGGAAGGTCTATTTTGAGGTTGTGATTTTTCTTCTTTGTTAAATAGAAAAGGCAGAATACATATAACTATTTCAACAACCTACATCTTTATTCCTTTTTTTAAAACCGAAGGCTTTTTTTCTACTGAGATATTGTATAACTAGTATCTATGGTAAAGTTTGGTTATACAGGACTCAAGCATTGGTTTCCTAGGAAACCAGCAAATGTTTTAAATGTATCAAATGTAAAACATCTAGTGCTTACCACTGTGATACAATGATGATTTGGGTCCTCCACTGCCAGAGCCCCTTCATCCAGGAAAAATTACTATAATATAATCAATTACTACATGGGAAAGGCTCTATTCTTGTATTACACAAAACACACACACACAGCTGTACTTAACCTACTTCCTGTCATACAAACCACCCTCCATCCATAAAACAATGCTTTCTACACAAAATAAATAAAACCACAGCAACTCAATCTGGCTCTGTAGGTAGCACATTGTAGATGGCAGAAGAAAATACGGTAACACACCCTTACCTCTTATTGTTGGCATGTAGTGTAGCTTTACAAGAAAAAGCTTCAGATCAGGGGGAAAGAAATAAAAGAACTGGACTTTTCCATAGGCTCTGCAATTTTCTGCTCTGCCTAATTTATCATAAAGCTTTATAAATCTCTCTTTAAAGAATACACACGAAAGAATTTATTGAGCAGTCAAGGTACAAAATTATTGGCTTTCAGGTAATGTTGGGCTACCTCCATCCATTGATTTGCCCAACTGTGAAGGTTCTCCCTCTTATCCACCAACTCATTCATTATCAGTCAATCAACACTGTACATAGCCCCTCAAGTATCAGTCATCTTCCCATCTCTACTTTGACAGTTTCAAGTTAAAACTTCCTTAGCTTCTCCTATCTAGTCTCACTCCCTAAAATATCTGCCACACTTCAGACCACCCTATAGCTACAGATCAGTCTCCTTCAAAAAGCAACAGAGTAATAATCCTATCCAAAACCATTCAATGGTTCTTCACTGCCTGCCTATTCCTAAATTCTGTAGTGACCTACAAAGCTATTCACAACTGGGCTCAGTTCTGTTTCCAAATTCTCCCAGTCATGGCACTCATCAACTCTGTACCTTACAAGAACTTCAATATACAAGATAATATTCACAATTTCCCAAAGAACCACATGGCTTTGTCCCGCTGCATCTTTCCTTAGAGTTGAAGTGTACTTGTAAAACCATCCACAGATGACAAAACTCCCCCTTTTCCAGATGCTATTCCTACTATAATTAGAGGGTCCACTATGGAGATGAATGATTTCCACATATAACTGCTATGAAAATCCACTTTTATTTGCCCTACCTCATTCCCATCCAGTTGAAGCTATTCTCATCCCTTGTGTGGATTCTG
The DNA here is from genome assembly GCA_039655065.1 of Glossophaga mutica. Taxonomy (NCBI): domain Eukaryota; kingdom Metazoa; phylum Chordata; class Mammalia; order Chiroptera; family Phyllostomidae; genus Glossophaga; species Glossophaga mutica. Next base: position 144,239,487 of record CM077307.1, read on the forward strand.
CAGATGGGCTCCTGGCTTCCAGTGTCATCCTCTCCTCATAGTTTACTGTTCATTTAGCCTATGTAATGACCCATGTTAGCAGCTTATGGTATAACTGATATGCAATAAACTGTGCCTATTTAAAATATGCAATAATATACAATACACAAAATGAACAATTTAATAAGTTTTGACATATGTATATGCCTATGAAAATAGCACCACCACAAACAAAATAATGAACACATCTACCACATTCAAAAGTTTCCTCATGACACTTTGTAACCTCTTTCAATCATCCCTCACCCACCCTAGGCAATCACTGATTTGCTCTCTGTCACCAGAGTTTGCATTTTCTAGACTTTTATACAAACGGAATAATACAGTATATATTCTTTGTGTCTGACTTCTTTTACCAGCATATTTTAAGATTTATTCATGTTGCAGTGGTTGTCAAGAGTTTATTGCTTTTTATCACTGAGTATAATCCATTGGATGATATACCACAATTTGATTTTCCATCCACCTGTGGAAGGACATTCACATTCTTTTTCAGTTTCTTGCTATTACAAATAAAGTGTCCTGGAAAATTCATGTGCAAAGCTTAGCATGAATATCTGTTTTATTTTTCTTGGGTAATTGCCTAAGAATAGAATGGGTAGATCATATGGTACACATACATTTAACATTTTAAAAAACGGTCTAAACGTTTTCCAAGTGTTTGTACCATTTTATACTTTGGTCAGCAGTGTAGGAGAGTTCCAGCTCCTTTACAGTTGGTATGGTCAGCTATGAATATTAACCATTCTAATATATAATAGCACATGTGATTCTAATTCATATTTTCCAAATGACTAGTGATGTTGAGCATTTGTTCATATGCTGACATCCCATCATATGTCCTCTTCGGTAAAGCATCTGCTTCAACTTTTGCCCATTTTTTTAATTGAGTTGTTTGTTTCCTTATTTTTGAATTTTGAGTTTCCTTTTATATTCTGCATTTAAGTCCTTAACTAGGTATATTCTTTGCAAATATATTCTCCCAGCCTATTACTTCTCTTGTTATTCTCTTTTAAAGACAGTTTTTAATTTAATGAAATCCAATTTATCAATTTTCTCTTTTGTGGACTGTGTTTTGGTGTCATATCTAAGAATTCTTTGTCTTTCTAACCCAAGGGGAGAAAGATTTTACCTAAAATGTTCTAAAAGTTTTATAGTTTTTTGGTTTGACATTTAGGCAAATTGTCCATTTTGACTTTTTAAATATGAGATATGGCTTATATTTTTGCAGATGGATATCCAATTGTAACCTGTCTATATTTCTGCCAAACCTATACTATTCTGACACTGTAGCTTTATAATAATAATAAGTCTTAAAATAGCATTATTCCACCAAAATTGTCTTCTTTTTAAAAGTTGTTCTGGCTATTTTGACATCAATATAAATGTTTGAATCAGTTTGTCAATTTCCACAAAAAATACCTGCTAGAATTCTGATAATTGCCTTGAAATTACATATCAATTGTGGATAATTAACTACTTAATATTATAAATGACACATGAGTACAGTATCACTCTGAATTTATTTTTCTAAAATTTATCTCAGAAATTTGTAGTTTTCAGTCTACAGGTCTTTCACATCTTTAGTCAAGTTTACCTTAAGTAGTTTATTTTTATGGTATAAAAGTTATTTTATTTAAATTTTTATTACATAAATATATAGAAATATAATGTATTTTGTATATTGATGTATCCTGCACCTTGTTTAACTCACTTCTCGGTTCTAGTAGCTTCTATGTAGATCCCATCACATTTTCTACAAAGATAATAACATTGCCTGAAAATAAAGACATTACATTTCATTCTTTCCAATATGGAAGTCTGTTTTTTTTTTAATTTTTCTTGCATTATTGCATTGGCTAGTACCTCCAGTATAATGTCAAATAGAAGTACAGAGAGGAAGCATTTTCATCCTGCTCCTGATCATAAGAGAAGAACTTGGGAAGTAACTACTCCTTTTTAGCTTTCTGGAAGAACTTGTATAGAACTGGCATTATTTCATGTTTAAATGTTTGAGGCAATGCAACAGTAAAGCACTCTGGGCCAACAGTTTTCTTTATAAAATTTTAACTACAAATTTAATTTCCCTAATCGATATACTGCTGTTCATGGTATCTTTTTTATTTAGTGAACTTTGATAGTATGAGTGTTTCGAGTAATTTATCTATTTCATGTACATTGTAAGATTTATGAGCATGAAGTTGTGCACAGAAATTTTTATTATTATCTTTTTAATAGCTATAGATTTTACAGACTGCCTATCTCAATCCTGACATTGGTAATTTGCATCCTCTCCCTCTTTACTTTCCTGATTAAATCTGGCTAGAAGTTCATCAGTTTTGTTGGTGATATCAAATAATCAATTTTGGCTGCATTTATTTTTTTTATTGTCTTACTATTTTCTATTTCATTGATTTTTAATCTGATCTTTAGTTTCCTCTTCTCTTGTCTCAGGGTTTAATCTGCCTTATTTTTTAGTTTTTTGATATAAAAATTTAATACTTTTAAACTTGAAAAGCATATGAAATCACGTCCTACAGATAAAATCCTCCTAATGTTTGTTTTTGCACAGGAGTAACATCCAGGCTCTTCTCCTCCCTGGCCCCACAGGAGTCGTCATTCACACATAACTCTTTGACCTCATCTCCCATTGCCCTCCCACTAACCCATTGTGCTCCAGACCTACTGCCTCCCATACACACCACACTCATTTCTGCCTTCCAGCCTTTGTACTTGTCCTTTCTTCTCCCTGAAACTTTTCTTTCAGATCTTTATCTTACTGCCTCCTTTTTAGTAGTTCAATTTCAGATACTCTTTCAAAGAGACTTTCTAATCTAAAGTAGCCCACTACCACATCATCCTCAGTCACTAATATAAAACCTTTCAAAGCACTTTTACTACTTTGATTTATTTACTGGCTTGTGGTTTTCTTTGTTTTGTTTTGTTTTGTTTTTGCTTTTGGTCTATCTCTCCAGCTTCTGTTGGCTTGTTGAAAGCTAAGACACTTTTGTCTGTTCACCATTGTATCCCTAACACTGTACCCATTGAGAAGCTCACAATTGGTACTCAGTATACAACTGGTGAGTAAATTAATACCCAGGCACTAAGAAATTAACCTCACCCTGGCCGTGGCTCAGTTGGTTGGAGCATCATCTCGCACACCAAAAGTTTGAGGATTTGATTCCTTGTCAAGGCACATACCTAGGTTGTGGGTTCTATTTCTGGTCAGGGTGCATATGGGAGGCAACAAAAAAATGCTTCTCTCTCATATCGATGTTTTTTTCTCACTCTCTCTCTCCTCCTTCCTCTCTAAAATCAATAAACATAACCTCATGTGAGGATTTTTAAAAAGCCTTTTAAAAAATAAATTATTCTCTCTTTTGTCTCCACCATTAAGGTTTGTATGCAGTAACATAGTCAGACTACAACTAAAAGTCTTTTTTTCTACTTCTGGGCTTCATTCTACAGGTCCTCCAGACGTAGTAAGGCCCTTACCTGTGGGCTCACACTTCTCTTACATCTGGTCTCAGAGTGGGGCTTTAATTACTGTCTCCACAACTGAAGAAAGGCAAAGTGAATCCAAGCGTGACTGATGTGGACTTTTTCTCCCCTTCCAGGAAACACACTGAGTTCTTAGGAAATGCTTGTCCATGAAGCTGAGTACGATGTAATTCCAGGCTGAAATTTCATGAGGGAGTTTCTTAGAGTTTCTCAGTCCAGAAAAAAAAATGTTCAGTCATATAAAGCTGCATACATCTGTCTTTCTAGCTGAACCACCCTGTCTTCAAAGATTTGTTTTCCCAAGAGTTATAATGCTAATCCGAGAATTTAAGTGCCAGGCACAGACAGAACCATGTGTTTAAACCTGGGTAAGCTAATTTAATTGCAATAATCCTGTGATGTATGTGTTATTATTGTTGTCATTTTACAATGAGGAAACTGAGGTCGAGAAATGCTTAATAATGTGTGAATTTAACGTTGGCAGAGTTGGGACTCTACCCAGTTATCTTATTCCAGTAGCTTTAACTAATCATTACTTCTTTTTTACCTTTGTTAGGAATTTAATTTATCAGGGTAACAAAGGCTAATAGGATAATGCAATATGCTTCAAACGTACATTTCTATGATACATGCTTTGCGCATTGCTCTGGGTGCCCACTACCCAAAGTCAAATCATCTTCCATCATCATTTGGCCCCTTTAACTCACACTTCCCTGCCCCCTTCCCTCTGGTCACCACCATACTGTTGTCTATGCCTACCAGTTCCAGTATTATATCCCATACACGAGTGAAACCACATGGTTCTTAGCTTTTTCTGACTGACTTGTTTTGCATACTGTTATATTCTCAAGGTCAATCCACAATGTCACAAATGGCAGTACTTCATCTTTCCTTATGGCTGAGTAGTATTCTGTGGTATATGTACACCACATCTTCGTCATTCAATCCTCTATCAAAAGACACGTTAGTTGTCTCCATGTTTCTACTACATCCTTTGCCAGACTGAAAACCTTTCTGGGGGAGAGGTCACTGACTTGCTCATTGCTATTTTTCTTGTAATGTCTCTCATAACATAAAATCCTGTAAGTATTTATTCAATTGAATTGGCTGTTATACCAAATCATATGTTCATAAGTTATGCTTTAATTTATCATTCAGGTAAATAGCATAGTGCACTAAATCTTGTATCTCTCCAGCTGTAACTTGGTTAATGTTTAGGGCTCTGTCTTCACTAAAATAATAAGACAAAACTGAGTGATATTTTCAATAAAACTGACTGACCTTGTAATTATATATTGTCAGATCCAGAACCAATTTTTATATTTTTTCTATATGAAATAAAAATAGATTTAAAATGTCTAATTGTAACTAATTTCTACATTTAGGATGACTGCTTGTTGAATACTAGTGTCATTCACTTCTTTTATGATCACAAAGACTATAAAAACTTGAGAAATTACACAGAACAGTCATCCAGATAGCCATGAGTCAATTTGAGTAGATGCTAACATTTTGCAATATTTGAGTTAGTTCTCTCTTCCCCTTTCTCTCTCCCAATCTTTCTGAGTCAAAAAGAATTTGATATAGTAGAAGCCTTACTTTGCATACCTATTACCTCCTTCCTTCTTCACATAATATGCCATAGCTGAGACTGGAGATCATTCTGATGAAGACTTATAATTGTGCTGAATATAAAAATATCTATAACCAATAAATAGCATACTCTGTTTAAAGGTTTTACATAAATGGCATCATATTGTACATATCCTTTTGTGACATCTTTCTTCACTCCAAAATGTGTTTCAAATTCATCCATAAATTACCATTGAATAAATTTCAATTAAATAAAACCCAACATGTGTTTTTCAAAAAGAAGGAGTGCAGCTTTATTCAAAAGCATCAAAAATACCTTCCCAAGGCTCTCTGCTTCCTCTCAGGGTCTTATAGTAGTTATGCAACTCCCCCTTGTCATTCATCACCTCTCCAGTAATGTCTTTAAGTATCACGATATGTTCTAACTTGGATTTCATTTTTAGCAAAGTTACACATGAAGATGATTTAAAGAGTCTAATCTTTCTACAAGGCTTGTTACCACAGCAATTTCCTACTCTAGATCCCAATTGGTTTGGGTCCCTAGAATCAACCACTTTTAAAGACTTTGTTAGATCTTTTTTTCTCCCATGTATCTTACAAATTTATATTTCTACATTTTGTTTTTAGTTTACGAATTTCCTGTTCATTTCTTACTATGGAAGAAAAATGATTCAGCCTTCTTTCCTCTTCCTCCTACCCCCACCATAGACACACACATGCACACACACACACACACATTTCCCATTTACCTCTTCTTCTCAACATTATAAAACTCTGCGTGTCAGATCATGGCTGAATGCTTACATTGATCTGACCATATAAATTCTCCCCACACAGCTAATTTGTGTAATGTGTCCTGAGTACTTCTTTTCAAACAGCATTTTGTTTTCTGATCATTAACAGCTGTTTTGTGTTGTGTGTGTGTTCACTTCTCTTTTAGGTAATTCACATTTTATGTACTTAATCCTAGGTATCTCCCCTAGATATGCAAATCTGCTCTCAACATATTCATACCTATTAGGCATGCTATCACGTTCATGTATAAGAATCCCTGCCAAAGATGATGGGTAGCCTTGCTTCAGTCAAAATCAGTCATTTTTTAAGCTTGATAGACCCTTTTCATCATGGGTCTCCCTGCCGCATTAACCTGAGAATTCCTGTAGCCCCACTCTTGGATCACGCTTCCTTGATCTTCTCCTCCTTAGTCAGTAGAGCACACCCTTCAGTACCAGCCAGAAAAAGGGCGTGTGTATAGGAGAAAAAATTTTGATACTTCAACTATCTGAAATGCCTTTGGTCTGTAATCATAACCAGTGGTGATTTTACTGAGTACAGAATTCTACATTGAAGAATCATTTTGCTTTCGAATATGAAGGTATTACTCAACTTCTTTTACCTCAAAGAAATATTAAACCATTCTGATTCCTGATCCTTTGGGTAGAAATCTATCCCCACTCACTCCCAGAAGTCTGCATTCTAAAACTTCTGATCAAATGCCTTCATTAGTGGATCTAATTCATCACTGCATTGTGCTTTTCATGGGACTTCACAACATGGAAACACTTCCTTTGGTTCTGGGAAATTTTCTTAATTTTTCATTAATGATCCCCTCCCATGAATCTTCTCTCTTTCTCTTTAATCTCCTGGATAGATTGACCAGTTTTCTAACTTTTTTCTACTTGCCAATTCATTGCCATTTGTTCAGTTTTCTAGAAGAGTTTCTCAGTTCCGACTCTTGAGTTTTTCACTCTGCTATATTTTTTTATCTTGTTTACAAAAGCTGATTTTGTGTTCTGATATTTTTTTCTTTCAGCAGCATCTTCTTCTTGTTTCATCCATTCAACATCTTCTCTTATTTCTCTAAAGGTTTTATGTTTATAAAAATGCCCTCCCCTTGCATAGAGCCTGTCTCCTTCATGTCACTCTTTCCTGTGGTAAGTGCATGTGTACGTGTGTGTTTCTCTGGCACACTATAAGCCTTACTCAAATCTCTTGTGAACCCTGGCAGATATTTAAGTGTGGGTCATTGACTGTGTGGATTAGAAGTTCTGTGCCCAGGGAAGGGCTTGTTAACAATGGCCCTCGCCACAGGGTGATCTAGCTAGTGTGTTTCCTTTCAGAATCTTAATATCAAAATATTTAGGGTCTGTGTCCTCCTGTCCCTCTCCTCTCCAGCTGCTGCAATAAACCCAGAGAAGATGCTTTCAGTCTCCCACCACCAGGAGGGAATATGTCTGGCTACTAAAGTCCGGGGAGCTGGATGGGAGACAAACACTGGGACGTTTCTGAATTCAGCTGTAGACTTCCACATATTCCCACTGTTTTCTCTGCCTTCAACTCCACCTGGTTTCTCGAAGTCCAAAGACCCTTTGTTTTAAACTTGCAGATAATAAGCACCCAACCATCTGCCAGTACGAGGAAGGGTCTGTTCCAGTGGTTTAGAGAAGCCAACCTGTCCTGCTCACAAGGGCCAAATACAAAATTTTTAGAAATTGTTGTGCCAGAGATTAAACACAATCATTATTAAAATCAAATTATATAAATATGCAATTAACTAATCATATCAAAACAGATAAATATCTAAAACTCATAAAGTCCTAGCTAATTTACTGTTATCATATTTGACATATATTTGTATTGACATATATTTGTACAGGAAGAATACTATATAAAGGTGTCTGCTATATGATACTTTTATAAGGACACTAGAATAGTATACTATACTGTACAATACTATATAACCACATCTCTTCCCAATTCTACAATCAGTGACATTATATTGGGAGCTTGAAACTGGCCATGGTACGAGTATCTACACCAAAGATGCTATACATCACAAAACCTTTTTTGAGAACAGGTCGTTAAACATTTGCCAGCATACCACTGGACAGATACCAAATTTCTCAAAGTCGAATAGGAGATCAAGAGGTCTTACTACTTCATCAGCACATTTTAACCAATGTTAGTCCTTTTAGTCCCACATTTACCCCAGATGCCAAGGGAACCAGCACCCCAGTCCCTACACCTTCTGATATTGAACAAGGAAAACCAGTTCTTTTTCGGCTTTCTCCAATTTCAGTTTTCGTTGGTCTACTAAGTCAGAAGTCTCTTTCCCATCCTTTTTCAGCTTTTCAAATGCTCTCCTTGTGATCTATTCTCTCTATCCTTATGGAATTGAGCCTTTAAAAAATATTCTTACTGTTATTTCAGTGAAGTTTTGGGAAGGAGTGGAGATATATGTATCTGTTTAATCTTTCATCTTTAACTGACAATCATGTAATATGCTAAAATGATAGAAATTTTTAAGTAACTTTTAGAAGTTTATTTTCTTCCCTAAAAGCATAGTATAAACTTCTTGAATAAAGGGACAAGTAATCTGGTGTCTGTCTTTGGGGAATTTACTGGTCCTCTGGAAGTGCCATAACACAAGGGCACAGATGGACTGGTTTAAACAACCGAAATGTACTCCTCACAGTTGTGGAGGTTTGGAAGTCTGAGATCAAGGTGCTATCAATTCTGTTTCTGGTGAGAGCTCTTTCTGCATAATCATTGGCCGCTTTCTCTCAGTGCCTCCACGTGACAGGGAGATAGAGAAGAGGAAGAGAGTTAGTGTCTCTTTTAATAAGGACACTAAATCTATCAAAGCAGAGCCCCTCCTAATCCCCTCATTTAAATTTACTGTAATTACCTCCTTATGGACCCTGTCTCCCTGTATTGAGGAGAGGTCGGTGGGTAGGGCCTCAACATACAAATTTGGGGAGCATACAAATATTTAGTGCAAAACAGAAAAGTAGTTTTCCACCTTTCTCTGGTGCTTAGAGAGACACATCAGGCTACAAAACTGAGCCAAGATCTATTTCCTTGGCCAAACCATCTTCACCTTCATGTTGGATGAAAACCAATTTGTGACTATAGTCACAGAAAGAGTAACTAGTCTCAGAATCATACTTCGTACATAGTTCCAGGAGCTTATTTAAGCAATGCCTCAGCACTGAACTCAACTCAAGGGGTTTACTCACAACATTTGTAACAACTCCTGTAGAATTCTTTCTCATCAACTCCATTTTCTTCTCTACACCTTTCTGGCCACAATCTGGAAACAAATACGTTGACTTCTTCCTTCACCAGTTCCAATCCCCCAAGGTCTGAAAGGTTTCTTCCCTGGTAGTATTTAGGCATGTGTGGCTTTTTAGGGAATGCATTTTGTCTGATAGGAACATACATGTTAAGTAAGGACAGTCATGGCTGTAGCAAATTTGAACAATCTTGATACTGTATCAACCAATAAGGTATTTGTACTTTATTTAGTGTGATATATGGGAGAAATTGTAGAATTTGGGATGGAAAATGCAAAGGATTCAACGGGGAACAAAATGAGATATGAATATCTCATACAACTTGTATTTAAATGACTGAGCATGATTTCTTAAGTCATTGCCATATCTAAAGCATTAGATATTCACAAACTTTTCCAGAACACTCCTTTATAAACTTCAAGGGTTTGTGGCATCATATGAAGGCTAGACTTGACATTGAGAATTTTCAATTTCCTAATACACCCCTATTTTCTTATTTAATCAAAATGTAGTTTTAAAAAATATCAGAACTGAAGGCATAAATTTTCTTATTGAAAGGACTCATGGTGAACCCAAAACAACAAATGAATTATACTCACAGCAAAGCATATCATAATAAAATTTTAGTACATTGGAGACAAAGAGAACACCCAACAGGTTTCCAGAGAAATGAATATATTCTAATGACAGCTTTTGGTTTTTTATTAGCAGTATCTAGCAGAGTAGAGTGCCTGACACAAAAATAAATGTTTGTAATATAAATGAATCCCTCACTCACTTTATTCCACAGAGTGCCAGGTCAAAAATACATGAACACAGATCATCTATCTCTACTATACTACTAAGCCACTCTCCTCAGGTTAAGTGTTTAGAGGAAAAGAGATATTTTTTTCTAGAAGATGAGGACCATAAATTGTAGTTAGAGTCCCAAGGGAGTCCACAAACATGTCCTTAACATCTATGTAACTACATCATTATGTACCAAAAACTAGAAAATTTCTAACACTGTTGCAATGCTAGTTATTAAAATGGTATATATATAAAATCTTGAATGCTGGTATCTAAGGCAAGCCAGTTTAATATTACTACCAACAATTATGTCAAATCATAAAACGAGTGTTTTTGTCTACCATATAATGTATAAAAATGATTTCTCCAATTCTCTACCCATCTCTGACCCCACCCCTTTCCTGACCTTCCTGCGGAGTGGGGGTGTATGTCCATGTAAGACTCAGACCTGGGGTGAGCAACCAAGAAGGACTGCCCTAAGTTGTGGTCCCCAGAAGCAGATCCTGAGAAAAGAATTCCTATGCAAGAAATATATTAAGGAAATGCTCCCATAAAAGAAGCCAAGCAACACAATTTCCAGCAAAGTTCCACAGAGCACAGCAACAAAACTCTGGAAGAAAAATGGAATCTCTTAGAAGGGAGCCAGGCTGCCACAACCCGATGCCTGTCGGTCGCTGGCACGGTTTGCCCCAGAGCGATGGAAATGCCCAGGCCCTGCCAGTCCTCTGCCAATGCTTGAAAAACAGCCAGAAGTCCAAGGAAAGTCCTCCAAAGAAAAGCCGCAGGCGGGCCTTCATTAGCAGGTTTACAGGCCATGGGGAGAGCACAGAGATTGTAAAAGGGAACCAAGAAGGTCTGGGTGGAGCGTGGATGTTACTTGACTCAGAAATTTCAAAGAACAGAGTTTAAAGAATTAGCATGTTTGTTATTGTTTTGGCCTTTTCCCTCTTAGATTATCTCAAAAATTAGGTACCCTGCCTAAGCACAAAGGGATGCTTCCTTTACCGAATCACCCCTGCTTAAAAAAAAAAAAAAAAAAAAAAAGGGCTGACACAGGCCCACATTTTCTCAAATGTGTCCTTTCACCCTGAGGGCCCAGCTCCATGAGGAGTGTCTACGCCAGCTCACTTGGCCTCAGTACCAGCTCACCCAACCGGCGGATGCAGAGCTGGGCTTGAGCACTCTGCCATTCACTTGCCTTCCCAGAGTCTCCCCATTCTGGACCCCACGGTCATTGGAGAGGTGAAAGAATGTGTAAATGGAGGGAATATTCTAAAACGTTTAGCTATAGGTCTTCATTTAATCCACCCAACTACCCTATGAGGTCAGTGCTATTGTTACACACATTTTATAGGTGTGGAAACCAAGACACAGATAATTTAAAGAACTTGCCCAAAAACATACAACAAGGAAGTTGTAGAGCCTGAATGCAGACACGGCCAGGCCCTCGGCAGCCATGCTAACCATTATGGTACACTGCCTCTCCTAACAATATGAGATAGATGCTGTCTTTTGATATTTTTCAAAAAAAGAAATTAACATCCATGAGATTAAAATTTATTTGCTCATGCTCACATACCAATAACAGGCACAGTGAGAACCTGAACTGAGCTTAGAGGACCCTAAAGCCCCATGCTCTTCCCATGATTTCCCAGGAAAAGTAAGTTGGCCTTTCCCCAGCTAGCCTGGGGTAGAGCAGACCCAGGGAGCTTCCTCACTCCTCATTTCCCATGATTCATCCCAGAAGCCAAGACATTCAAAGTCAAAAGAGAAAAAGCCTCAGGGAGAAGAGAGTGGTCTCTGTCCCTTCCTGCCAATGGACCTTCCAGAAAGATTAGTGCATTATGTTCATCAGCAGGATGGTCTGGTCAGGAGTCGCTGGGCAATGAGCTGCTCTGAGGGAAGAGGAGGTACTGGAGTGCTCGGAGGAAGAATGAGAACTCTGGACAAAGAGGAAAACCTCCCAGAAAGAAGATCAATGTTGGTAAACAGAAAGAAGCAGGATTGAGAATCTGTCCACCAAGTGAACGGCAAACTGTGACACCGCCAGCCCTGGGAAGCAGGTAAAATGCTCCGACCATGGCCTGCGTGCTTTCCTCCAACACATATCCTGGTTGCAGGAAAGTCAGAATTGGGGTGGCTGGCCTGCAGCATCAGGCATACTCATGGCGGGTTGTGGGTCAGCCAGAACAGACAGCAGAGAATAGACCACCCAACACTTAGCAACAGTGAGAACTGGCATCAGAGGGAGACCACTATAGATACCAGAAGGCCAGTTATGGAACCTGGGCTAGTGTGTCCAGCCCAGGATAGAGGAAAGGGAACAGAATCCTCTTCCTAAAATAACTAGGTTGCCAGAGAGGTTAGTGCACTGTTGACATTTGGGGACAGATATTTCTTTGTTGTGGAGACTATCCTGTGTGTTGTAGGATATTTAGCAGCAATACTGGCATCTACTCTCCCTCTAGTTGTGACAAACAAAATGCCTCCAGACATTGCCTAATGTCCCACTAGGGGGCAAAGCCACTTCTAGGTGACAGCCATTGGTTTAATCAAATGATAAAGAGACCTAGCATCTGCTGAGTGCTTTCTATGCACCGGGTACTATTCTAAGGGCTTTACAAATATAATCTTGTGTAATTCTTCAGCACAGATATGAGAGGGACAATCATTGCCTCTGTGTTAAAATGAGAAACTGAAGGCACAGAGATATTAAGCAACCTCCCTAAAGTCACACAGCACATAATTGGCACAGCTGAGATTCTAGCTGGGAAGTCTACTTCCAGAGTAACTGTGCTGTGTCTCATTTTATGAATGAGAAACCCAAAGTGCAGAAAGGTAAGGGTACAATGAGTGGTGAAGATTTGAACTCAGGCTTCTCTGACTTCACAGCCAAAGCACTCACCACATTATACTGGTTCTCCAGATTCTGCCAGAGTGGGACCAGCAGGGATGTTGACTAGGCTACTAACCTAGCAACTACTATTCATAGTGTCTAAGCACAGACTTACTCTTCAGTCTATGGACAAATACAAAGTAAGGGTTCATCTCTTTAGCTTCAGTGATTAGAATAATGGTGATAAGGGACCAGGAGCTCATTGCACAGAGCCTGGGGTCTGTTTGTAATCCCCATCTTTCCTTCTTTTACCTCCTCCTTTTTCCCTTTCTCTCCAACTCAATCTCTCCCAAGCTTTTGCACCTTAATTTTATGTAGCTTTAAAAAAATTCTACTAAATTTACTAAATAAAGTGATGCATTGCTTACTTCTAATTCTTATATAATGATATCACACATATATCCTTTTTAAAAATTAGGTAACATATAAATCTGGGCACAAATCATAAAAGCCCACAATTAAAAACATTATGTCCATCTTATGTCTATCTCTGAAACATTATGTCTATCTCTAAAAAAAGGGGGAAGGGCAAAAATGTTACATCTGAGGTTTTCCAGATCCTTATAGCCTGATAAAAGCCCTGAATTTGCTTTTTCTTGCATCAATTGCCTTCAATATAAAGAACTCTATGTCTGCTTTAAATGTGAATTTCTCTAGTATGCTTCAAACCCTTCATTTACCAAAATACGGCACCTACAAACCTTGCCCAGAAGATGTGTAAATCTGTGAAACGTTCAGGCAGACAGCAAGGTGATTTGCTTTGACTCAGGAAGCCACTCCTCGGGCATCACCCTGCTCTTATACGCATGCAAGTCTGTCTGAAAGCAGCAAAGCCCTGCGTGCTGGCTGGCTCCTATCAGAGCACTCCCTTGAAGTTGTGCTGAAAATAACTGAAATTGCAGTTAACTATACGATTTCCCTGCATGAATAAGGCAGAATAAGATCGGGGCTGTTAATTTTAAATGAAATTGCTTATTTTATTCTTGAAGGCAACTAAGGAAACAGGGAATTACAACACAATGCTGGCTGTGCCCAAGTAAATAAAGCCCCCAGCTTGAACCTCAGAAAGTGCATGTTACCAGCAACCACTTTGGTATTTGATTACAAAAGCATGGAGAACCAAATCAAAACTTTTTTGGGAGCTGATATAGAAAACAGAAACTGCTAGAAAACTGCCTTGACATCTGCAACAACCATGATTTCCAAGAACAGTAATTTAGAAACAGCTAGAAATTACAAGTCAGCATGGGAAATGAGAGAGCACATGTCTCCTGAGTCTCGGCTTTCCTGCTTATCAGTGATATCACCCTGGATCACAAACTCTCTGGACCTCTGTTTCATCATTTGTTAAATGAAGGGGGTGCACTAAGCAATCTTTAGGGGCTCTTTATTTTTAGATTTAAGTTAGCACTAAGGGACAGTGCTCTGTATTAGAAAGGGCAAGGAGTGTCGAGTCAACCAGACCTGGGCTCAAATCTCATTTCATTTGTGTACAGTTCTGTGAGCTTGATCAAGTTGCTTACCCTCTTTGGGTTTCCAGTGCCTCAACCGTTAATTGGTGAGTAACACAGCTTTTGAAAAAATCTGAGGTGTAAATGTCGGCTCCCTTTATAAACCATACTGGTTCAAACTCTTATGTGGATTAATTTAAAATCAAACAATCTAAGGACCAAAGTCTTGTAAGTTTATAGGAAACTTACTTTTTCACACAGCCTAACCTGAAGTGATCATGAAAAATTCTATAGTTTTTATTTTTTCTATTTAGTTACTTCAATATTCATATGTTTTGCTGAAGAAATACAGATATGTTTGTTTCTCAAGTGCTGTCCTGGATCCTGTAGGGATGTCACAGAATCCATTCTATGAATACTTTTTCATGCTACAGTTCAGGAATCTGGGGGGCGGGGGGGTGGGGGGCGGAATCTGAGTTCCAAAGTACATTGGGACTCAAGGATTTCAGCTGAGAACTATAGACCTGTATTATACTATAGATTTTAATTGCTTTGCAATAAAGTAGGAGGGTAATTTTATGGGAAAAGGAGTTTTCATGTTTCGAATTTTAGAAAATTCTGCTTATTATTTGAAGCTCCAAACCAAACATTAATAATTCAACAAACACATAAAAATCAGAACATGGAGAACACTTATATATTCTATTATGTTTTCTAATTGCTAATACTACACTTTAATACTCTGTCCCAGCTGTCCTGTTCATCTCTCCCCTCAGCACAGCCTCAGTGCAAACAACTGTTAGAAGTGAGAGCTGCGGGAAAAATGAGAGAAGAGAGTGAAAAAATTATAACACTATGTGAGTACTTCCTATGCCCCAGATAGTATGCTATCTCTTTACATTCGTATTTCTAACGTAATGTCGATACAAGCCCTGTCCCTGTAGTTTACAATCTAGATCGGGATAGACGTGTTTCATTCATTGTTCATAGGCAAGCTTTCCGTGAAAACAGAAAACTAGTAAATAATGTCAAATGATGTACTATGAAGAAAGACACCACGGCAAGGGAACAAAATAGAAAGTACTCGAGGCGAAAGTAACCATACTCTCTCTGTTCAGAGAAAGTACTTTCAAGGGAGTATTGTGGCACCTAAGTGTGTTTGCATGTGCGTGTGCATGGCTGTGTCTATGAAGTAAGAATGAATGCAACAGAGTTAATATTAAGAACTGAGGGGAAGCAGAGTTTGCCACCCCCAAATATGCTTTGGGGGTATTGGTTATCTAAAACTGGTTACTTTCAAGAAACAAAAGACTCAGGAAGAAAGCCTAACCTTCCCCCTAGCTGCCTAAAAGAACTTAGCTCCAGGAGTAGATACCCTCATAGTAACTACAGTTTAATGTGAACTAGGTATGATATGAAGGAACCTAACAAGGATCACTTGATCAAAGCCCTCTCTGTATCTCATTGATAAAGATGGCCCATCAGACACTTATTTACCGCCTATTTGCTTTTCTACCTGCATGTAAATTGCCTTCCTGCCCTTTCAAGTCCCAAACCACAGCCCCTCCCCCTTCTCTTTAGCCCAGGTTGGAATATAAGCCTCAACTGCATGATTCATCATCCTCTGGTCACAAATACTTAGGGAACCCTTGTGCATACCTATGTAATAAATTTTGTCATTCTCTCCAGTTAATCTGACTCATGTTAATTTGATTACTAGTCCAGTCAGAAAAATTTAGAAAGGTAGAAGGAAAATTATTATTTTTTCCTCCCCCCGCCAGTTTCAAAAAAAAAAAAAAATAGACCTAGAAGAATTCAAACCTAAGGGTATTCCAAAAGAGAAATCATTCAAACTGAAGTGGGCAGAGATAACTCCATGTAAGTAAAAAGACAGTAAGACTTGAAATAAAAGGGGATCTTCCCATTGGTAGCAGAATGCACACAAAGAGGGTCCTAACTATGAATCCCTGCTCCTATGTTCCAGGCACCGGATGCACTGCCTTCCATCATATTCGTGGTACCATCTGACACAGTTAGTTCTAAATCCCCATCCTATTATTTCAGGGGTTCTCAAACTTCAGGCTCATCAGAATCACCTAGAGGGACTGTTAAAACATAGGTTGCTGGGCTCTCACACAAGGCTGCTGTTTCCATGAGTTGGGATGAGACTTTCGTATCTGCATTTCTAACAAGCTTCCAAGTGACCCTGCTGCTCCTAGTCCAGGGAGCCACTGAGGTCTTTGTATCTATTATGTTCTTCCCACCGTCCTGTATTCCTCTGGAAATGAACAAAACATGTGAAAACAGTACCAACCTGCTCAATGACTTATGAAGTGCTTTGACAATCTTGTTGTATTGTTCACATTTTTATGAAACTGTTCTAAACCTTCTGTACATGAATGTATGTACAATATGGGTATCTATAATATTTTAATTTCCCAGTTGCTTCATATGTACATATTTATCAAAACTGGTTTACCTATATAAGCATCACTCTGTTTATTATTACTTAAGAAAATTCCAACTAGTGCAATGGAATTTAAGTTTTCCAGCCACTTGTGGGACTAAAGTTTGAATCTGTAGCTTACTGCAAACATGTGAAATAGTTTATCATCTCTGAAATCCCTTTTATCAATCCCCAGTGAATCCTCAAAGTAAAACTTTTCTTTATTCTCTCAAACTGAAACTCTGTTCCTGGTGCCTGTCCACTAAGGAACCACATTTTACTGCTGAGTGAGCAACAGTTTGGGGGAGTTTCTCAATTGGCTCATAACCCAGAAGCCTTTGCACCAGACGGCACTGACTGGCATCAGAGTGAAGGCTTCTGAAGCATAGAGCCAGCCAGGGTCTTTACTGAGAGAAACCAGAGTCAGCTGTGGTCGCCTCCCTCAGTTATGCCCCACTGGGGTCAGACCCACCTGTACTAGAGGTCACCTTGTCTTGTTCATCCATTTTCAGCCCCACTGACACAAGAAGCCATTAGAATTCTTCCTTTTGAAAAGGTTCTACAACTACGAGAGTTTTATTGAAACCACCGACCTTCTTCATGAAAGCACTACCTCAGGCACATCTAAGTAACTGAAATTTCTCCCTTCCTTTCAAATCTTGTAAAGTTCCTTTCTCTTATATTTCCCTCCTATATACTTGTCCATTCCTTTATTTCACCAATCAGATGTCTCCTCTGTCTTTGCCTCTCTCATTTCACAAATAGCTCCCTAATCAATTCTGTATTCCCTGAGGGACTGGTGCTTATCTTTAACACACTGATGCTCTCTTCTTTTACTGCTCCTTGGCAGAATAATCATGGGAAGCTAAAGTGGCGAGTGAGAGGGTAACTTCAAGGATATATGTTAGTGCTGGAAAAAAAAAAAAAAGGAAAGAGTTGGGAAGTTGTAGAAAGGTATAAGCTACCCTATACCTTTCTTACCACTACACCTCTCAGTATAGCAGCCAAATGCATAGACTTTGATGAGTTACTTCATTTCTCCGAGTTCACTTCACTTGTTTGTTGCTTCAATGAAGCGAAAACCCTCTCTCTTTCCAAGCTAATATAAAGATTAGAAAAATATCTGCATTAATTCCCCAGTAGAACGCCTTAACACAGTAAACGTTTCCTAAATGGAAACCTGCTACTATTATTGTTATTACTATTAACCATGTCATTACCACACTAACACATTGGATCTAGATATGAAACTACATTGCTCAGTTTCTGTATTACTCCAAAAACAGCAACAACAACAAAAAATCAGCCAGTTGAACTCTTCTGACACAAATGAGATTTGACGTTTAATGTAGCAACAAATGTCCTGGGTCTAAATACAATCTAAACATTCTAAATCTCACTCTTCGCATTGAATAAACTATAAATTGATGTGACATAGTTATTTCAAGTAAGCTGAAAAAAATCTGAAAACTAAGATACTTGTTTATATTAAATGTGCAGAAGGGGTAAATTTATAAAGACAGAAAACAGATCAGTGATTTCCTAGGGCAGAGGTGGAGTTTGGATTGACTACAAATGGGCCCCAGGTAATTTGGGGGGTAATAGAAATGTTCTAAAATTATATTATGGTCATAGTTGCATGACCCCATGAATTTTCTAAAAATTATTATACCGCACATGTATGAACCCTGAGTGAATTGTATGGTACATAAATTATACCTCAATAAAGCTGTTAAGATGATCTTTTTTGTAATATACAGCAAATTTCAAAATAAACTAGTATTTTTATTTTTATTCTAAAGCTTTCCATTATTAGCTCATCACCACGGCTGTCCAGAATCTGTCCAAGACCACTGACTGATGTGTTCCTCCACAGGCCAACAGGGCTGTTATCACTGCTCTCACCCACAATCACATTGTTTTGGAAAAGACATCTCGAGATGCAGTATCAAAGACATTAAGAGAGAGCATTTATAGGCGAAGATTATATTTTGCATCTGATGGTTTCTCAGCCTGGACAGCAAATATTCATGTCCCGAATGAATGGTTTTCAAATAGAAATCCATTATCAGTGCATAACGTTTATGCAGACATTTCAGGAAACAGAAAAGGTACTTTGCTCTAAATATTTGTGATTAAAAATCAAATTGTTCAAGTAGTAGGTCTTCAACAATGTACAGTACTCAAGAGTAGCAGTACCAATTTCTACATGTTCAATGGCCCTATGTATTAAAATGAAGGTTAAGGACAACATACTACCATTTCACATAATATACACCTGCAAAGAATAACAAGTATCCTTCCTGTCTTGACAGCACAGACAGCTAGCTAGCTCTTCCTTCAGGTGCTATTACGACTATTTTCATTATGATTTCTCAATATAATTTAAATACATAAATCCCAGTTCAAACTTGGCCAATCCATTCTTAACTTCTCTGTAGGCCTGCAGCTTGCTCATTGATAAAATAAACTGCATTATTGTGGAACTTCACACTGGCTTCTGTTTGCCCTTCCTTGCCCACAGTTAGTTCACAGAGAAGTCACGTAGAATTCTTGCTGTTGATCCACCTTCCTCTGAATCGGACCTAGCAAAGCCGAGTTGAGTTGCACTGGTCTCTGCTCTAGTACCTTGTCATTACTGAAACTCACTCTACCTCAAGCTCTTCAGTTTGTTTGAGAGATGGCTATCTAACATCTTCATAATGGACTATGGTGTAATAAGCTCAATTAAAATGATGACATTACGGCAATCCCAACAGTTTATTTCTTATATTCTTCATACTATTCATATCTGGAGCCGGCACTGAGGGACTCACAAACCTGATTTCTAATCAAGGCATATGTTTCAATCTCCATTTTTAATGAAAAAAAATTGAAGCTCAGACAGATTCAATGTCACACACCTACTAAACAGTAAAACAGCAACTGACTCAGAGCCCATGCCCCTACCTAGTGTACACTGCGTTCTGAGTCTTTCTGCTTGTGTTTTCCACAAATGCACTGCTGAACCACAGGACTCAATGAGTTCTCAAGGCAAATCTCCTGAATGCACTGACACTGCATATAGTTTGGAAAGGGGGATGGTGTGAATCTGATGGCCCGTGGTATTTACAGTATTGTCACCAAGAGCTGTTGGATTAGGGTTGTGTTATTTCACCTCTTTGATCCTTAATAATCATTTCTGTGAAATGGAGATGATCCATTCTCCTTTATTCACTCAGATATTGGGAGGCAAAAATAAGATCACACACACATTCAGTTTTCCAGCTAATGAATATAAGTTGTTATCAAGCCCCATTTTGCTAGACACAAGATTACAGTTGCACTGATAGAGAGGCCTTCTAGGAAAATAACCTCAGACAGTCACAGAAGCAAATAATCAGATGAAAAAAATTTTTCTAGGACTGGGTATTCCCAGTTCCATTCTAAAAAGCTAAAAGACAATATGCCAAACAAAAATTTGCCTCTAAATTTCCCGTCTTATTTTGGTTAATTCTGAGGCAAGTAATTTGATGGTTTCTACCATCTCACAAAATTAAAATCTATATGAATTTCTGCATAGTCAAAATTAGCCAGCTATTATTTTCTGCTTGACAGGATTTTGTTAAGTGAATTTCCTGGTTGCATCTGTAAAAGAAATTAAGAATTTGAAAAGATTCTCCTATAACTATTTCCACTAATTCCATGCTTATATTCTCAGCAATCAACCCATTTACTTTTCCAGTTTATAAGGTTCTATGTTACAGAGCTTGAGACAAGATATTTATTTAAGTTAGAAGACAAGTATGCTTCCATGGAAAGATCATACAGAATTACAGATTATTTAAAATAAAGGGCCTTTTCAAAACTATGTAATTCCAGGATCCCCAGTGAAAAACTCAAATGTCTTCAAAGGCAAGGCAGGTAAAACAAACAAAGGGCATGAACTTGATAACACAGTAGTAGGAAGCATCAGGGGTTGTGACGAGCTTGAGGAACACAGAGAATCTCACAATGGTGGGCCAAGGCATTCAAGTTCAAAAGTTTGTAAAACATTGTCTGCCAAAGGGCACATCCTGCCAAGCTCTACCGAGCCCACTTAAGAAATGTACCACTTAAAAGTATTTTTAATTTAAAAGATGAAGCACCCAAGGGCAAAGAAAATGAAAAGGATTCATCTTGTCCTTCCTTTGACAAAGAATTTTTAAGGGCTCTGTCAGCCCTGTTCTGGGTTCCCACATTACAACATGGAGCAAAAAAGATACTGGCTTTATTTTCGTGTTTTATGGAACTTACCATCTTTTGGGGAAAGTTAATGGTAGTCAAGTAATGACCAACTTATAGAAATTCAAACTTTGATGGACATGAAGAAGAAAAAGTACACAGTATTATAAAATCAGATACTGAAACCTGGAAACATGACTCCATCATTGGGCCCCATCCATGTTGGAAGAGCCCCTGGAAAGGCAGTACCCTGTTTAGTATATGTTCTAAAGCAACAAAATTTAAAATGAAGATTTAATTCAAAAGGGATAAGCATAGACTAATTAAAATTTTTAATCAAACAAAACAAAATATGCAAGTACAGAATGGGGAAATCTTACAAGTATAATACAGCAAAAAATGCTGTAGGCGTGAGCAGCTGTTTTCGATAACAATTTGAATATAGCAGAAATACAGTGTTATTTGCAGAAGAACCACCATGCTACTCAGGTGTGCTAGTCTCTAAAAGGGAATGCACCTATGGCCATTACAGGCAGACAGGTATATGCACACAAAAATATGGGTATATGAAAACTTTCCCAAGAGTACATGAAAGAAACAAAATTGTAAAAGAAAATGGAAAACAGGACTTGTGTTAAAAACAAAAAACAAAAAGAGTTAATGGGAGGGTGGGCTGGGATGGGGGTAAGGGCAGAAAACTGTACTTGAACAACAATTAAAGTTAGATAGATAGATAGATAGATAGATAGATAGATAGATAGAAGAGTTACTGGGATAGTCAGCTAAGACCACAGAGAACAAGCAGGGGCCCTAGAGCAGACCTCTATCTGAAGGCTTTTGCCCACTGTTCTATTTTGAGCAAGTTGTTTGACTTCTCTGTGCCTCATTTTCTACATCTGAAAAAAATGGATGATGGTTTCTATTTTTTCTGAGAGAGCATATGTAGCATATAATAGAAATATTTTTAGTAATCATTATCATCATAATCATCATCATTAATTGACAGGAAAGACAAAGCTAAAACATAACAATTACTGCCTTCACTTTACAAAGGATTTCTGTGAAGATGAGAAACATTTTCTCTAGGTCTAGAAAGAAAGAAAAAAAGAACGGTGAACCTAGTTTGAGCAAGAGACGTTTTTAATGTTATGTTCTTCCCTTACAGGATGTGAAGGAAATGGTCTGAACTATCAAAAGAAGTTTTGAAATCTAGTAAGGAAAGTCAAGAAGCAATGGAACAGGGGAGGGGGGTATACTTGCCATAGATGATTTAAAAACTCACTAGTAACTGTTCACCGAGATATTATTTAATAACCTCTCAGCTCACCTAGCAGAGAATGTCACTCTTGCCAAGACAAATAAATGTATACTTGAGTTATTTCCCATCCATCACACTGACAGTAGCCCCTGGGAACCCAGAAGATGGAGCACGGTCCTGTGATGACAAATGACTGACATGGCACAGGACTTCAGTGGTGGTGCCAAATGACAAGCCCCAGCTAAGAAAGGGTCACGTGAGAAAGGTGGCCGCCTCTGTGATGAGCAGTGTTTGTTCTGCATGTTAGGATGAAGGCTCTGGGCACGTGTTCCACTTTATTCACCTCTCTGCACATCTTGCAGTGTCCTCATCAAAATATTTCAGTACAACTTCTTTTGGGTTTCTTCATTTCTGAGGATATAGAAGGGTAACTCTGGATGGCTTCGAATAAGCATGATTATATTATAGATAAAATATAAGCTAGTGGAAACAATAGAATACACTTCAAATAACAGAATTTTTCTGAAATAATTTTTCATAGTTACTCATAAACATGTAAAAATACTCAAACACACATGTACAATTCTTCTAAGTGCCTGAATTCTCCATTTCTGAAAGTTCTTTCTTGAATTATTATTATTTCAAAAGCCATAGACTATATTACACTCTTCTAGTAGTTCTCTATTT
The DNA here is from genome assembly GCA_039655065.1 of Glossophaga mutica. NCBI lineage: Eukaryota > Metazoa > Chordata > Mammalia > Chiroptera > Phyllostomidae > Glossophaga > Glossophaga mutica. The sequence continues at coordinate 144,262,426 of CM077307.1, forward strand.
AAAAAAAAAAACACTTTTTTTAGGCTAGACATTTCCCACCAAAACTCAAACAGAAGGGGAATGAATATGGTAATGCCTTCAGCAGAGCAAAGAAAAGGCAAAGACTAGAGGAATACATGAAGTATGCAAAGAGGTGACCAAAAGTTAATAAAAGATGCTCTCTTCACAGTGGCTTGTTTTATTCATTTGCCATTCCTTTTCATGAAGGCTGTTTCAAAATAATATCCATTTAGTTGTATGCCATTCGGTGCTACGTGAACAAGGGATCATTTAGTTCTTGTTTCCAGTTTTCGACAGAAGAATATAGCCTCCATACTAAGTAATGATAAAACATCTGGAGGGCAGAGTAAGACAGATTATAAATTTTCATGTAATATTTTCCTTTTACAAAGAACAACAAAAAGTCTGAAATGAGATTTTTGAAGAAAAATAACTATTTCCTAATCAAGGCTACCACTATAAACAAAAAGTCAAAGCACAGTTCCTTTCACAAAACGCTAAAGCTTTTCAGACCTATAACAAGAAACATTATTCATACAAATGTATGATGGAGTTCAGCACTACATTTTTATAAAGGTAAGTATTAAATGAATGACTAGAAACTTTAAGCAAGTCTTTCATTTTGCATTGTACCATACATTATGCAGTAAGGGGGAAGAAAAGGTTTTCCTCTGACAATTCAGAACTGGAAAAGATCTATTAAATAAAATCCACTTACTCAAAGAGGGATTCACTGAATGAACCTTCCAGCCAAAAACTACTCTTACTTTTCTGAGTGTCTGCAGACTTCATTTTCTGAGCTTTAGTTCCCTCAGACAGTTCCCGAATAAGGTGATAGCAGTGGCCGAGAATGAAGACCATGATTCAAATAAGTGTTTCCAGGCCTTGTAGCACATGCAGTGGACACTCTAGGGCTTATTACAATGTATTTTTTTCTCTTCCCACTTGATGTAATGAGTTTCCATCACTGGTCAAGCAAAATGGTACCTGTCACTTTCTGATGTTTAATATTCCTCTGTAAAGTATATGGTGACACTCCATCAAGCTAGCAAAGTCTAATATAAGGCCATCTTTTCTGCCTTGCCATAATATAAAATGCGTTACTCAGCCACCAATGATTGAGGCAAAGAATGTCTTATGAAGATGGAAGTGTGGAAGTGTGCTAGTTTGTACAGTGTGCTTGCCAACCACCTGCGGACACAGCAGGGAATGGAAGATTCACACTCCAGCATCAGCAGCATTAACTCCAGAGGGGCAAAACTCAGAATTCCTACTTTTCTTTCTTGTCATGACATCTTTTTTTCTTTCCTCTCACTCCGGATTTAGAAGCACTGTGTAAACCATAATTCATTGACAGAACTGGACCGTTAAGATGATATAGAGTACATCCAGAAAAGAGATGTTTTTCTCTTATATTATCTATTCCTTGATCTAAATCTGGTGAAAGCTTCACATTATCATATTACAATTGTTTCAGAAACTAGCACAAGTATTTTGCTTCACTGAGGTGTATTTTTCATTACTGACATTTAATAAAAGTAACCGAATTAAACTGACTGGCTGATACTATAATTATTTCACGTCCAAAGACATTCAGTGCTGCTCCTAGAGAGCAGGTATGGTCTAGAAATGAGAAAGCTGAACATTAGAAGGTCAATAGCATTAGGAGATACGCTTTTGACACATTAATAATTAAAGTTATTACTTCCCCTTTTGTGGGGCTTAAGTTACTCCACTCCTATAAAAAGTCAATAAAATTACATCTGTCTGAAAGCAATGCTGGAGAAGTAATTAGCATTTATAATCTTTAGACAGGCAAAGGTAATTAATTTTTTTAATTTGATGCAGTTGACAATAGTATATGTTGGCACTAAATTGTCACTGATTTTTTTTTCTGTACTAATGCCCATCCTTTCATATATTGGATTATAAGGACTCAAAGAAGCAGTGTCCTAACACCAACTCTTGCCCATCATACTGACTAACAGCTAAGTCATATAAGTGAACACATGCTTTTGTTCATGTTTCTTTATTATTGCTAATTCCTGTTATCCTTCCCATTTAGGCCCAATAACCAAATGCACCACATGAAGCTAGATTCATAACAAAAGTGTTTACTTTCCTTACGATTAACTTCCCTGCGTAATTAATGCCCCCAATCCTCTGGGCAGCCTTATTACATCTACTCCCCTGTGACGTGCTATCTGTCAGCTTAATATACTTTCATGTTTTAGGAGGGGGGAAGAGATGAGAGAGCTTCTTGCTGACCCTCATTCTGAGATGAGTTAATTTTACCAAAATGTATTTGCAATTATATTAGCTATCTTCATTGCTTATTTAAAACGTTGTGTTGGCTGATCCTCACCTGAGAAGAAAATGATTATATTACAAAAGTAAACAAGGTCCTATTAGAGGCAGTTAGGAACATCTTGAGGAGTTTTTAGCACTGTAAGGGGAAAGAGGGCAAGAAAGAGACACAAAGAGCTGGCAATGGGGCAGCAGGGAGGCTGTGACCGCAGCGGGTCGGAGTTCCCAGCCCCCCAGGGGTCTTCCCAGGCATAGATGGAGACTGAGGGTGCTATTTCAGACCTCTCACCCACCAGCAGTACCCCCAGATCTGTTCATTCCAACCTAACCATCCGGAAAAGAGACTGAGAGCTTGATGTGTTCCCTCTGCTTTCTCTGAAGCCTCCTTGGAAAGCACTCCTCAGCCTGATCTCAGGCTGTTTGCCTTAAAAGGATAAAATATCTGTAGGAAAAAAAAAAAAAAAACATTGTAGCTGGCTGCAGAGACATCACATACCAGAAGGAAAGGCACTACAAGCCCAGTACTACTCTTCCAAGCGGGCTCATCATCGTCTCACCTTCATGTATTTCAATTTCATAGAAGCATCTGGAGCCCGAGGAAACAGTCTTATTGACTAACAAGGTAGCTGCCCCAGTAAGAGTGAAAAACAAACTTGAGAGGATGGCTGATCCTAATGTGTCATATATGAACAGTGGCCAGGACTCATAGCTGGCAGGAAAGAGGAAACATACTTATGCATTGAACAAGGCTGCTGGCAATCTGCATGCTCCAGGTCTGTACAGGTAACCCCAGAGATCAAGGCAAATGGGGCAGGTGCAGATGCTATGGGGAGAGGGGCGTTGGAGCTGCCTGGCTCCACTGTGAGCAGGGGATTGGGGTTGGTAAAAGGGATCAAGGACAGTGCTGTCCCAAAGAATGGGAACACAAATAACCTGTAATAACTGAAGTTGATTGCTTTATCAAAAAGGTTCTCACTCCTGCGTGCATATTAGAATCACCTCGGGAGCTAAATCAATATACCTACACCTCAGGTCCACCCCACAGCAACGGAACAGAATCTCTGGAAGTGATGCCCCAGGAAAGATATTTTTAAACATTTCCTAGAGGGACATACCTAGATTCTCATATGCAGTCAAGGTTGAGAACCAGTGGGTTAGGTAAGGTAATGATTACTCATTTGGGAGAATAAACAATGAGACATTTACTAAGTAGTATACACGTATAATGTGGGGTCACTTTTGCAAGATTTTAGTGCTAAAAAATTTTAGGCAATAGAAACATTCTACTCTTTAAGCGGAAAGTTTATCCTGGTCCTTTGTGTAATACGCGCACACACACACACACACACACACACACACACACACACACACCCCCTCCATTGTCTCCTTACCAGAGTGGTTCCCAAATTTTGCTGCACACTAATGTTATCTGAGAAACCCTTTAAAAAATACCAATGGCTGGCTTCCTTCCCCAGAAATTCTAATTTTAATTGGTTTGGGGTAAAACCTAAGCACCGGATTTTTTTAAAAGCTCCCCAGATGAGTCTAATGTGCAGCAAAATTTGGAAACCACTGTCCTATCTTATTTTTTCCACTTCTTCCTAAGTACTTCACTTCCCATTTAATTACTGGTGGACAGATACACTCCCCTGAGAACAGCCTATATGTGATTCATTAGGTTTTTGTGCAATTGCCTAATCTTCACACTCCTTTGGGAAGCAGGAGAACCTAATGGCTAAGGAGAACAGCTTTGGAGTTCAAATTCAGAGTCAGCCCCTTACGAAGTGTGTGACCTTGAGCAACTTAGCTTCTCTGAGCTCCAGGGACCTGTACCTCAGTGCTGTGAAATGGGGATACTCTGGAGTCTTCCTCACAGGGCTGTTCGATGAAAACGACAACCTATGGAAAGCACAGGAAACAGGGCCTGGCACAGAGTAAGTGCTCAGTAAATGTTATCCGTTATGATAATGAAGGGCAGCGCCATTCTGACCCTTTCTTTCAGAAACAGTGACGTGCTGACTTGCTCTCCTCATCCCTCTGACTGCCCCATTCTACCGAGCCCTGAACAGTATCAGACTACAGGATATTTGAAAGGAACATTACGAGGCATTCGAAACAAGCAGTGGCCCAAAGGGAAATATCTTAATGGTTTTCTACCAAAATCCCAGTAAGGCTCCCATACCCAGAGGAGGCAAGACTTTGATATACTCTAATTCAGGGGTCTCCTCTCTGTGGCTATCGTCATCCACAAAGTACTCCCCAACTTGCAAACTCTGTTCCAGTCATCTTGCCTGTTTATTCCTTTACAAAGCCCATGACTCACTCCCGACTTCTTTGCAAACATGGCATAGCTTTAACAACACTCATCTTGTTTTGCCCGTCTCTGCCTCCTCCACACACACCTCTCCTTCCCACTCTACTCCCCTGCTTCTTTTATATAAATGACTATGAATCCGTTCAGAAACAAGACACTTCTGGAAGTATCGTACCAGTCCCACCTTTTGTTAAACATATGTTTTGGGTAGCTACAGTCTTTGTGCTATTGTTTATATTTTTACACAACGGTTTTGAAGGAAGAACATTTCTCTGCTCTTACAAACAAAATTATACCTAGAGAGTTCAAACAGGCCACACATACCGAACTTCTCAGGAAACAAATTTTAAGGAGATGCGGAGGAAAGCAGTCATTACAGAAGATGGGGCAAGGAGAGAAGATGTGGTGTCAGAAGGCTGTGTGCGAGGAAGTCAGCACAGGCTGTGGGAAGGGGTGGCCACCAGTGCCAGCTCAACAATTCAGATTAGGATTCAAAATGCCACAGATGTGATCGCATAATAAGCTGGTGAGCATACTGCTGCCTGCAGCATGTGCTTATTTATTTAGCACCTTGTCTTGTGTTCTCCAAGCATGGAAGGTTCGAGTCAGAGGGTCTGAATACCAGCAGCCGGTCTGGTTCCCGGGGATGGGCAGCAGTACCTATGGTAGAGATGGCAGAAAGAGCAGCAGCCCAGTGTTGGAACTGGTTGCTAGGATACCATGGAGACCCTCCATTGCTAGGCAGACAGGAGAAAAAATGTTTCCATATGCCTTATAACCTGCAAACAGCAACAACAGAAACATCGTCTGCCTTCTTCTACCCTTCCCCATTAAGAATCCAAACCCAACTCTTCAGTGAAATAACGACTAGCATGAGCTTGGAAATGGGGCCCTGTAGAGCAAGGAAACTGGTCCTTTATATTCTCAGGCAGTCTCTGGAGCTTTCTCTTTACGGGCTTGTCAGTATTCTCATTCTAAGCCCCCTTTGCAGGGCACACCACTCGACTGCGCTTCAAAACATCCTAGTAGGGTTTTAGCAACCTGTTCTCATACTTTTTTTTTTTAATAAAAGCTTCCACAACTTCCAATTCACTGCATAGACTGTAAAGGCAAATTAACAAGAAGCTTAAATAGGAAAGTGTATTAGAATAAGGTTAAGCTGGAATTTAACTCTTCCACAAAAACAAGAAAGTGAATTTTAAAAATCAACTTCAGGTTCAGTTCCCATGTCCCATTTGCCTAGGTATGTGAGGAATCTGCAGTGCTAGTCTGTGGCATAAAATTAGATTATTTTCAATGGGAACAGTTTGAGTGAGTGGAAAAGGAGCTTGTTTCCTGTTAAGAGTGGAACTGGGTTTCTTTAAGAGTTTAAATCATCTGCTGACTGGTTATATTTAATACCCTTACCTAGCTGGAACAGTGATGTCTATTATCAGGACTGTGCTGGTGCGGGGTGGAAGATTGGACTGACATTCCAAGATTCAGAGCTGTACTAATGGGTAATAATTAGTCTTCTGGTAAAACACACACACACACACACACACACACACACACACACACACACACGATTCTTGATTATTCTAAACACAGGCAGAAATGCCTTCTTATCTACTTTGTAAAACAGAAACTAAGGTTCTGACTCTCTCTGGCCTAAACCTGCTTTTCCCCAGTTCCCACTATGGTGTTCTGGTACAGCCACTAGTTGCTGTTACTCCCCAGAGGTGCCCTCTGGTTCCTCCTGCTGTCGGTCCCTTGGCTGATGTCCCCACCCCACCCTCTAATCTCATCACCAGTACATCGAGGCCATCCTCCAAATACGTATTTACTTCAAATATCTCCATTTCCACAAGAGTTTCTGATACCATAAAATTAAGTGAGCTGAATTATATTTGCTAACTGTCTTAAGTATTTCCTCTGTGACTTGCCTTACTCCGCTTTCTAGAATATTTACTTGTGCAGTATTGTTAACCCTTTGTTAACTCCGTGATGGCACTATTTATCTATCTCTCACCCCTAATGCCTGATGGTAGCTTGTACACAGCACATGAAAGTATTGAACTGAGCTGCAGGGTGCACTTGAATTTCAATTGCTGCCTTTGAAGAAATCTATGCTTTAATATTATGCCACCTATTATGATACTAAAATGCTAGAATTCTCTCAACTTCTTACAAAATTTAACATGCAGCCTGTAGGATGATTCCATTTCTCTTGAGGTATACTAGTGTCAAGGTTTAAAAGCTCATATAAGATCCTGTTAAAATGAATGCCTTCCTAACAATAAGAAGATATTTCTTTTTATCCTCTGCTCTTCCACAGCACTTCACAATCAAAAAGTAGAGTATAACAAAATGTCATTGTTCTCTGAAATGCCCCTACCTCTGGAGTGAAAAGCAACAGCTTAACAAGAATACAAAGACACTAACAACTTCTGAAAAAAACTCAAGTTTATGGAGCCCATCTGAGGAGACATGGAACCCTGTGACAGCAAAAACAAAAAGGATTTCAGAACATTTACTATAGGTAAAGGGCTGAGACCATAATAGCAGATGTTGAATGTGCTAACCTGTTATGGACATTTTTGTCATTTTAAGGATTTATTTACTATATTTATTTCAAAATATATAGACTAATAGCTTAATATTCTCAAGTAGTTATTTGGTAGCAGTGGAATACAGATTCCAATTTGCTATATCAGTTCTTTGCTTCACATTCATAACAGAAAATGTGTGTAAGGGCCGTTTCTATACAGGTGTTAAAGAGACAAACAAACAAACAAACAAAAAAATGCTCTCCCCGTCACAGGTGCAACAGGAGGGCCCTGGCTGTCTGCTGGAACCTGACCAAGTCTTCCTTCCAATTTCCACTTTAATGGGGAAAATTTCAAACCAAAAGTAGGTAAGTTAGTTGTCAATTTACATTATTTTTAAATTATCAAAAACCACTAAAAACAGAAGTTTCAAAAATTATCCTCAGAAGGCAACCTCAGTAAGCAAAAAGGAAACAAACATATTTTCATTTATCAGATAATTGAGCAGAACAGTTAACTACATCTAATGGAAAGAAAATAGAAAACCAACATGAAAATTCAATTTTATACTATTTAGATGGTTTCATTTTAACTTGAATTCATGATAACCTGTGTGTAAGTTTAATAAAGACAATTAAATTTAAGTTTCACAAAAGACGAAATATAAAGACAAACACTTGTTGACAGTAAGTCTGTATAATCAAACTATCATGAAATAAATAAAATTTCAAACACATGTTTCTTCGTTTTGGCAAGTTTTCCTAATTCTTTGTGGAGCAACCTTGTACAATCATTCCAATGACATAACAATAATCATTTTGCATACAATACATTTCTCTTTCTCTTGAGAGGTACACTGTATCACTTTAGCTGATTTTATTCTAGTTTCTTTATGTAAGTGTGAAAAAAGAACAGATGTTTTTCCAAAATTATTTAAGCTTGGAAGACATGCTATCATTTTCTTCAAAGTAATGCTCAGAATCACCAGAACCATCACAGTGATACCCTAGTAGCTGACTTCTTCAAAGCACAAGTTAGTTATTAAATAAATATCAGAACGCACAGCATTGTTGAATAGGTAAAACGTTTATTATAACAGAATTATTTGCCACACTCATTTCATTTCCCACCATGGGCTTTAAAAAAAATCTAGCTGTGTTCTTCATGTGAAGCACTAAAAAACTTCTAAAACTTCAGCTCGTTCCTTACTGCCTAGATTCCTTTAGATCTTAGTTATCAGCTAACTTGATCATGCTTCATTAGAAAACCTATTAAAAATGGTCTTTTTTATAAAAGTGGAATTTGTTCTATGTTACTCTAAAGTCCCGAAAATACTAAAAGGAGATCCTATAGCATGCTTACAGGTGAAGAGAACTGTCTTGAGTTACTTTTTCATTATGTGAACCTTGGCCCAGGGGAGAGAGCCATGGGCCTAGTTGGCTAAAACAGGCCAGCCCGTCAGGACTGCAAATTAATTTACCAGAGAAAGCTGAGGTAGACACAGGGCATTCAGATTTCTAAGACGGATCTAAGTCTACTGAGCTATCAGGGCAATCTGGCGTAGTTGGAATGTTACAAATGTTTATTCTTACTGTTTCTTCATCACCCTCTCTCAGAATAAAAACTCATAATGCCAAACCTGATAACAGCACAGGCTCCACAGGAACCAAAAGTATGGGTACGACTCTAAGTTTTCAAAAGTATAATTAATACATACTCTCAAGCTTGCCCAGATACAGTAAATATGAATGAAAATTATCAAGTATTTACTCCTTCTCCTCATATTAGTGCCTTGTGTTTATGAAGTAAAGAGTTCCAAGGGACCGTGTATTATTATGTAACACCTCATCCAGCCAATGTGAGGCAGTTAGGAATAGAGTGTCAAAATCCTTCATTTTATCAATTATGTCACTATCTATTAATTGAAAATACCATTCGTTCAGGTGCTCATTCTATATTAACCTCAAGTTCTTGTCACTTTACGCTCCAAAAGAACTCTGAGTTGAGTGGTGTAGAGCAAGTTTCATTCAATCTTCCCACCCAAGCGGTGAAGCCCACTGACACCAGAACTACATAGTTCTCTAAAATACTAGAGCAGTACCAGCGTGGTTGCATCAGAATCCAGGAATAAGGCAAACAGTGTCTACACTGACAATACAGGTAGGGTACTTCTCTGTACCTGATCCTAGAAACGTGCAACCTCTTGGAAGGAGGTGCCCCATTAGTAACAGTATGCAAATTCCTTAAGGAAAAGAAGCAATATTCTCCCTCAAATGTTCTGAAAAGATTTTTAAGAAATCAACAGATTAGGCTTCCATTTGTGGACTGCAAATGTCATCCAATTCAGGAAATCAAAAAATCGTCCCTTTTACATGCGCATTTGCTTATTTTTGACACTTGGATGATGACAGATCATCAGGTTTGAAGGGTACTGGCTTGAACTGCCAGCCTGTACAGAAGCCAGGGAGAGCCACGAAAGCATGGAAAGTAAGGGTGATAGCAGACGCATTTCATTTCAAGTCTGATGAGCCTGCATTTAGGATTTACGGCCCCGCAGCTTTGCCAAGGCATTTGGGAGATGGGGCTTTTTATTCCGCTTCTTTTTATTTCGCTTCTCACACTCACTCTCTCTCTCACACACACACACAGCCGGACACATACCTGGGGAGCATTCAAACTCTCTGTACAAGAGGTGGCATATATGGATGTATATGTATATATATTTTTAAATAGCTTGACATCCGACAAAGACATGAAGGCAACGTAGGTGCAGTGAGTCTGGCTCTAGAAACGTGCACAGCCCTGCAAGTTGCGCCCGTTAAAATGAAACATTTCTGAAGGATGAGGACAGACATGGCAAGCGGGAGGGCGGGGGCTGACAGACAATACAGAGACCCGCAGCTCCCCACCGACAGGGTGCCACATTGCCCCAGAGCGTAACCCCTGCTTACTGTGGGCTCTTGGGGTAGAAGGGCAGGGTCACATGGCTGAGATCCTGGATGTCGAAGGCTGTGGGCTCAGCGGAGATCGCCTGCCGCTTGGTGCGCGGCTCTCCCTGCAAGGTGCTCGCGCTCTGCTTCTGCGCCTGCTGGGTGGCCGGCCGGATCACCGAGCGGTACTTGTCCAGCTCATTCTGCAGCTTCTGGATCAGTTCGTCCTTCTGATCCAACTCCAGCTCCAGCTCGTCGATGAGAGCATCCCGCTGCCTCAGCTCCTCGATCTTCTCCTGGAGCGCATACTGTAAATCCCGCAGGGTGCCCATGCTCCTCCGGGCTGCCGGGGGTTCCTTCCAGATGCTGCTCCACGTCTTGGGGCTTCCTCCCCTCTCTGATCAACTTTCCCCAAAGTCGCCGCTGCCTCTGGAGTGCAAAAGCTTCCTACTTGAGACCAAAGCCAGCCCTGGCTTCTGAGCATGCCCAGTCCGCCGGCTCCAGCCACCCAGAGTTTCAGGGCAGATTTCACTTCTTGGGGCTGATGGAGAGGCTGAGTGTGCGGATGAGCAAAACCGCAGGTCCAACCCGGGATCAAACCTGAGACGAGGTGGGCGCCACAGGGGAGCGGGAGTGGGTAGAAGAGCTGGGGGCGTGGTGGCAGGGGAGCAGGAGAAGGGGACGTGGATGACGCTCCCAGGCAGCAGCGGTTGGTCTGCCCGGGTCACTTGCGCTGGGCGCCAGAGGAAACCAGCGGTGTGTGTGGGGAGCCTGATAACCCTCTGGTGCTACACTGGAGGATGTGCAGGCGGAGCAAGGCGGGCGCGCCACTTTGGGGGTGGGGGGTGAATGAGAAAGGACAGCAAGGACCCGTGCAAACTGGGGAGATGTCAGCTGGCTCTAAAGCAGACCAGTCTTGAGGACGGCAGACTACAGTCCTGGCCACGAGGGGAGAGCGCGCTCTGCATCTTAAAAGCTCTGAGTTCTGGAGGTATATTGACCCGCAGCCCCACCAACAAAAGCTCCCGAGCCTTGTGTCTGAACTCTGTTTTTTCCAAAGCCACCTTTCCCACCGGGAGCGCAGCACACAGGTGGCTAACGCTTAAAGAAACTTGCCCCTCAGGAGATAAGAGCCGCTCTATGGCTGGGAAGGATCCCCAGAACACACAGGTGTCTTTAGGGAAGGGACAGGGAAGGGGGTCTTGTGACTTCTCCCCTCTAAGCCTTTTCACTCTCCTTTGCCTGCTCCTGCTCATTGTTCCCCTTTCTACCTCTTCCAAACCCAGGTTAATAAACTCTTTTTAGGGTAAAGGCCAGATGGGTTTGGGCCCTAGAGGCCATTCCGCTTCTCCGCTATCCTCTCTCGTGAGCTAGCGTCTACAGAATTGTTTGTGGATGAGAAAAATCATTGCTGAGCTCTGAAAAGATCATCCTAAAATTGAACCATACCTTTAAAAATATTACTTCCCTGACAACCAAGCTGTCATGTCTCGACCCTCCCACTCAAATAGCAAGACACAAACTTTGAAAATGAAGTGAGAATAGAAAGAGAAGGGAGCTATCCCACACTGCCTCACCCACCCCCACCCCTATCCCTGCCCACTCGGTATTTCCTAAACTGATGACATTTAAGTAACATCCTTTCTGTTTAAGGTTAATTCTGTCATCACTGGAACGCATGTTTAAAATCTCCAAATATTTACTTAATACTTACCTAAATATCTAATATTTATCTAAATCTTCACCAACTCATCCAATTTTATAACATCTTTATTAGCAGCCCTCTAATTACTATTGTTAGGCACTGAATGATAGAAACCTCAATGCTCTATTTGGCCATCCCTTAACAATAAAACAAAGTAAATAGCTAATAGTTTAAAATTGAATCATAATCCAGAGCTATTCACTGGAATCTAAATTTAGCCAAGGATACATATATTAGACTCCAAAAAAAAAAGAAAAAGAAACTTGCTTTCTTTTACTTTTGAATACACAATGTTTTCTGTCTAAGCTAAGAAAAGAGGAAGGAAGGAAGGAAGGAAGGAAGGAAGGAAGGAAGGAAGGAAGGAAGGAAGGAAGGAACTAGCAAACAACAACTTAGCAAGCTCTCTGATTTAAGGTGATTTAAAGAGGTGTAAATGGCAAAGGATATACAATCCTAAACATTCTTCCACACAGATTATGATCCAATTTTCTTAGTACAGATGACATAAGACACTTATTTTTCTATTCTCCAACATGGATGTGAAATATATAAAACAGATAACTGCCAAAACATTTTCATTTCTAATGCATAAAACGTACATAACTTACAAATACTGACAGCTGGAAATAATAGTTTTGAACTATTGTTGTCTTAATTAAAACTGAACCAAGCAGAAGTACTATATCATTGCATAACTGACACCATTCTAAAAGAGCTTCTGTGATATTTTCTTTCTCCCAGGCAAAGGGCCAATTTTTATCTTTCTAACCTATGGGAATTCTTTAATTCCATGGGAAAATGTTTAAAACTTTTTCCTATCAATCCATTATAGGGGTTCATGAAGCCAAAAGTTTACATCTAAAAATACATCAGGAGCAACGTAGAAGGAATATCACTAGATAACTGCTAAGCAGGATTATATTTTAAGGTTCATTTGAGGTTTCAATGGGGTTACTTGAAGTTTTTGAGCAGCACACAGTAGAGAAGAATCTTCTTCACTTGTAGAAAGCCTATCTACATGTACAAATGAAAAGAGAAATGAAAGCATGTTTTCTCCCCAAAAATTACACTTCAACTAAAAAATATTCAGGTGTTTTTGAAAAAAAGTGAGGGTATTTTTTACACTAAGTTATGTCATTTTTCACTACTTAAGCTATCATATCTATATGCAAGCATAAGATATATCCATGTGACATTCTCATCTTAAATGGAAGTCTTGTGATACAAAATATATTTCATGATGAATCTCATATTGAAAGTCAAGAAACTGTTGTAATAAATGCAAAGAAAGCAAACAGCCAAGAAGAAATGACTATTACAATCAACTTATACTTTAAAAGATGTTCAAAGTAGTAGAACATACTTGGTTACATTAGCCTATATTATGAAAAATAATTTTCCCTTAAATACTTAATAATTATATATCCAAAATCCAGAATTCTAGGCTATTCTGTTCTTGAAGTCAAAATAAATATTTTAATTAAGTTTTTCAATCGTATTCTCAACTGGTTGTTTAGATCTCAAGGGACCTGATTTTCCATCTTGACTTTTTGCAGGATTACAATATTTTCTTAAACATCTTTTAGATCATACTTGGCAAATGCTAGGAATCAATTTTACGTGAAAAATCAAAGTCCTGCAGTTCAATTTCAACAGACAAATTTTACGATGTGTTTCACAGTAAACTTACTTAGCTAAATTTTAAGACCAAAGATCAGGCACACGTCTCACTTCTCATTCAGAAGTGGCTGCCCCAAATCGGGAAAACCATGGAATGGAATGAGGTAGACTGAGCTTCCCCACCGCCCATCTGGATGAAGTCTTGATGATAGATGCTAAAACAGAGAACAACACAGTTTGGAAAGAGCCAAGCTCACACTCTAGAATTCCATGGTCAGCTCTCAACCTACTTCTCAGCAGGCTCTCTTTGTCATAACTGTAACAGAAGCAAAGTTCTACCAGTAGCCAGACCAACCTGTGGCATGTTGATGTTCTTCAATTTTGCACCCAACCCTCATGAGTGAGAGTAAGTACTATATGCCTTCCTTAATAAAAATCTCAGAATCATTTAATAAAGTATTCAATAATGCAGCTGTATCATAATACTAGGTATCAAAAAATAAAACCTGTAGAATTTATAATCATTCACTAAAATCATAATTTGCCTGAAAAGAACTGCGATAATTTTATCAGCCAGTTGCCACTGCCACTGATGCAACGTTTCATAGAACAGTGCTAAGTTCGAGATTTTCTTCTGCCATTTCATGCACATATTTTGAACTGCAAGAAACAAACTAACCAACAAAAAATAAAAAACAAAGCTAAGCTTTTCAGGTGATGGAAGCCACCTCTCAGAGAAAGTCTGTAGCAGTAACAAGTACCCCTAAGAATCTAGACACAAAAGTTACTGTTACTGAGACACATACTGGTTTGTTCTAAATTGCTAATCCTAATCAAGATCACAATAAAAATAACTAACTTCCTTGAACTCTTAATGCATGGCAGGCACTGTTCATGTAACCCCAGTAGCTGGACATCACTATGACTTCCATTTACATTTGAGAAAACAGGCACAAAATCACCCACTTTATAAACGGCAAAACTTGGATTCAAATTCAGACCATTTGATGCAGAGCTCAATCCCTTACCCCCAGCCCTCATTGCCTTCTGCAGGAATTCCAGCTGTTGTTCCTGTCTTGGTTGTAGACCCAGAGAGGTAAGAGTGTCCTTAACATTAACCAGCCTGACTGTGGAGCTGGGGAAGTGGAAAGAAGAGAAATTTGGAAAATCCTGCAAGAGCAGGAAAAAGATTTTTTTTTTAAGTTTCTTTTCCTACAACGGTCTTCGCTCCAGTACCATTTCATCAGGGTTTAGGATGACCATCTGTACCCATTTGTCTGAGGTTGTCCTGGTTTTAATACTAAAATCGTTTGGGACTGTCCCGGTTTTAAAACTGAGGTCATAGGTCCCCTATGGTTCTGGACAAACCAGGACAGTTGGTCACCTTAACTAATTCAGGATTGCTGAGCCTCTCTATTATAAATATTTTCAAATTTTGCTTTCAAAGTTACTGATAGAAAAGTAAAACCAAGGAATATATGTAACAAAAATATCTATTATTTTAGGCACATTATGATCCATTTACGCATTTGTTTGTGTAAATATATTTTAGGAGAGCAATCATCCTATTCAAAAGCCTAATAATACACCACAGGAATTGTCTTTGGACTGTAAAGGAGAGTGAATCAAACAATAGAATTTTAATTACACTTTGATGAGTCAGACAAGGACTCAAGGCTCTCTTTTGGTTAATTGTTATAGAAATCTGAAATTTACACACCTTGGCTTCCTCCAGAGTGTTTCAAGCACCTATGTTTTTAACTCTTACAAAATTATAATATTCTCATGACTGTGTTTTGTAGATAGATTCAGCCATCAGGAATGCATATTAAAATAAAGTAAAAATTCTAATAGTTGGGCTGTTTTGAAGCTGTACTACTACTGAGCATGATATATTCTGTGTGGAAAGGAAAAAAAAACATAAACCATTAATGATGAAAACCTTACTGCAGAGACTTGGAAAGTAATAGTGCATTGTACCATAATTGCTAATGTGCTTAGAGTTTAATACCAAATTAGTGTCATGCCTAATATTAGTTGAAATGAATTCTTATCATCCACAGCTTCAAATGATGGCAAGTTATTGTTGGGCTTCAGCCTAAACTGGTGCTCAAAAAATCTGTGCACTAGCTAACAAAAAGAACATGTCTTTGTGCTGTTAGAGAGCTTCCCGTTCCCAAAGACCAGAAGAAATAAAAGGTTTCTAAGAAGAAAAATATTAGGTTTTCTGTATTTTTTTCACCAGAGGAAAATTTGTAAATGCATAAAATGAAATTTGAAATGTTTTTTTCACAAAAATATTATTTTACTGCATTTTAAGCTCAGTGAATACATACATGAGTGTGAACATCATTCTAGCTCTGAATCTCATTAATAAATTACAGTTTGTCAGTTTCGTTTCAGTGCATCTTCTGGTATATTAAAACACATTATTTCCTAAGTTAATGCATCAGTATTTTCCACAAAATATTCAAAAACATTTGCAAAAGTAATTTTGCTTTTGAAAATGGATTTGATACTATGTGGCTTATGGGAGAATAGCTCTGGAGTCAATTATCTTTTGTTGCTGCTTTTATATTAAATAGCTTTTAACAGATGATATCACTTACCATTCTCCCCTACATATTGTATAATCAAAATTGAAAGTGAAAAATAAAACTACATTTTGCTAGTGAACTTACTAACATTAGAAAGGTGGGAAAGTACAGAGGACATAAGGAGACAACAAAATGGAATACTGAGTACATTGCATTTTCATCAGTAAGTAAAATGAATGAATTGGGCAAGAGAAGTACGGCAAGACATTTACACCGTGCGAATGTCAGAGGTTTGGAGGAGAGGGGAAGCTGCAGGCACAAACGCTAAACAGGGAAACACACAGAGATCTTCATGTTCATTAAGTTAATGGACAAGTAAATATCACCTAAGTTCAAACTGAGTTAACTCTTGATATTGTGACTTTTATAGAACAATCATGAGATGGAAATCCAGAAATCCATTTCTAACAATAGCCAAATGAAGCAATAGGATGGTAAAACAAATGGATATCATTCTAGGGCCAAGATATGGTGCCTGATGCTTATGAAAGTGTTGCCCTTGGAGCATTGGTAGAGCCTCGGGCTGGGGCCCACAAGATGCATATACTTGCCATGCCTTTAAAACCAGCTGTTAAATTATCAGTCACCTTTGCCTGAAACACACTTTTAGGAAAATATCAAAATTTCTTCCTTGTCCAGATTGGATTTTTTAAAATTCATATTTCAAAGTACAAGTATTTATCTCACAGTTAAGAATACTTTAAATATTAGTGGTTCGCATTTACACTTAAAAGACATATATACAAACACCTATGTAATAAACAAGTTGCCAAAAACAGCAATCATCAAGCATCATGTGGTTTTAATGTCCCACGTAAATAAATATAAAATATGAGGGACTTTCACACTCTTTTGGTATTAGATAGAATACTTATTGTCTGTCTTGAGTCACTGCATTATGTAAGAAAGTATGTACCCAAAGATCAGCATTAATTTAAGAAGTTATGGAATTCATCTAATTTTTCCACAGATGATAGTACAGCTAAAATCTTCACCATGTAGCTTCCTTTAGAAAAGTATCTAAGTTAACACAAATTTTAAGTGGGAAAAAAAGGGCAGAGAGATTTTCAAAACATTTATTTGTGGACCATTAAAAGCAATGGCTGCTGTTAGGAACATAGGAACACAGAGAACTTCGTGAAAACCACTTATTTTCACTTGGCAGTTTCCACTGCTCAGACCATCCATCAGCACACAGCAAATTACATTCTCCTGGCAGACCTGAAACTTAGCTAATGTCACGGCACCTCCACACGCACTCCACTATTTAACTTGCTTTATGCTACTCTCACAGACACTCCCAAACACAGCACTGAAGGACCAGTAGCAACATTTGCCATGGTTCGATATCCTACCCCTTCTCACCTCCTGGGGGGAAAAAAAGCAAAGGTGTCCTTACTCTTTAGTCATAACAGATACTACAAAATCTTGAGCCAGGATGGACCGCAGAGATTATGTGGTTCAACATCCTAACCTTTAAGGAAACTTAGTGACCAAGGTAGAGGGGAGTTTAAAACCCAGGCTTCCCAATTCTCAGGATAGTGTTCTTAAAGCTACATTATTCTTTCACGTGGTATTTCATTATTTCTGACTTGGTTCCCATGCAAATCCAACCTCATATCTCTTAGTGGTTAATAGTTGTCAAAGCCAATTCAGGACACTTTAATTTGCTGCAGAGAACAAAACATATGAAAAAGACTTTGAAATGCCCGATTAGTCCTATTATGCCTCTCCTTATGCCTGTGGATGGAAAAGTAAATGGAACTTTTGTTGCTACTATGGGATCTACATTAAGGGTGTGGGTGTGTGAGCTTCCCATCAACCTTCTTTTATGTCAGAGTGAACTCGGGCCCATGGGATGGGTGGGTCCCAAGTCTTCGTATTACACCTTCTTGACAAAGATCTAAGTGGGGAAACAAAGGAAACCATCTTGCTCACTTTTTCTTCTCTTTAGATACAGCAGCTCAAGTTTCCTCACATTACAGGGTTTTTAAAGCCCTTAAAATATGAAAACAATTGTTACCAAAACAGAAAAAATTTGCCTCCAGCTTATAGTGATCAAAAGGTAACACCCTAAGTCTCACATAGAACTCTCTCAGGATTCAAATGGTGATACTTGCTTGATTCCCTAGAATCATGTAATTTATCTTTGACCATTTGACTATTTTAAGATATAAAAACTTTATGCCAAATGGTAACTATATACTTAATATTTTCTAATGGAGTACTCTACAAAATCTGCAAAAGACTAAAAAACAGCAAAGATGTATTTCAAAATTCATTAGCAAAGCATTTAGATTTTTACTACATTAATATTTTCCTTAAATAATTGTGTATTTTAATATTCTAAGTTTATGTTCCTTTAATCACTGATACATGTAGCTGCAAAGCAAATTATCAATATGAATATATTACATAATTTTCATATTCTGGAATAATGAAATATCCAACTGTGAGAAATTGAAAAAATGGATGAAGAAAAGACAAATAACCAAGAAAAAAAGCATATGGTTATGGTTGGTGCAACAGCCAAACTCAGTGGTCAGAGAACAGCTTTGCTAGCAGCCCCGTAACTCCAAATGAGAGCTCTCAGCCGAAGTGTACACTACGATGCAATGTTTCATCAAAGTGTGAACTGCAAAACACCAGTTTCTTAAAATGCTGATCAGTGTAACCAGAGAGGGTTCCTTGGTCAAAAGCGTTTGGCAGATACTGAGAAAAGTTTAATGTAACAGATCTCTTTCTGCATCATTTCTCAGAACTTTTTATTTTCCAATATGTATTATGACTCTCTAAAATACCTAGTAAATATTTACAGTTGATTTAAACAACTAGACTTTCATCTCATACTTTGAGTTGAAACTGAGTATTTATGACGCTCAAACAATTCATTACAAACTACAAGCACCTACCCCACTTCTGAAATCCTTTATCAGTATTTACATGTACAACAATATCAGGGACAGGAACACACAGTGCTAGTCCCACCAAAGTACCGCCAACCACCAGGATCTCTCCTTCAAAACCACGATTTACCCAGCCTGCGACCACAGCCAACGACATGTCAGAAAACGAGGAATGCAGGACAAATGTGGTTGGTGCCTAGAGAAAGGACTCGCATCGCCATTTGACTCATCTTTATATTTCCTCTCTTTAAAATTAAGTTGGGTCATGTGATTGCTGCTCAGGTTAAAAAAATATTCAAAGGAAAATTACAATGGGACCGAAATTGGGAGACTGACCTTTTCAGTCCTTTAAAATCTTCAGGCCTCAAGCAGCTTTAACGCTTCGGTGCTTCTCCACTGGGGATTCTCTCTCTGTTCGTAAACCCCTCTCCTAACCCCTTTCACTACACTCAAATCCCAAGCCCATCACTTACCCATCACCGTCCTTTCATCTTTCCAGTCGTCACCCCAGTGAACTCATTCTGCAGTTCTCCCCTCAAACATCAGTTTTTCTGATAATCCTTCTGAGTCACACCCATGGTATTTTCCCTTAAAACAGCACTTATTGTGATTTATAATTATATATCAAACTCCAAGAAAACAAGAAACTATGTCGATTTTGTCCACCAACACCTAGAAAAAATAGGCTAAGTTCATTTAATGAATGAAAGTAGGACTAAATGAACTCAAGAAATACTTAAGATCTCAACACACCACTATCAATAAACAGGCAGAAAAATTGTCCCTTTCTCACTCGTCTCCACCACCAGATCCAACCCACAAGCTGAACTAAACATCCTTTGATACCATACGGAAATGGGCTTCAGAACTGCACCTGCACTTGGGTGTCATTCAGAAAGGCGTGCACCACAAGCCGTAACAACTTCAGTATGATTACCGTGAGGGGGCTGCTACCCTACACCCCAGGTCTCCGTGAGGAAGTCTGCAAGTCGCATGTTTCACTAAGTTTTAAATAGCACTGATTTTCTGGGAAATATTTGTGCTCTCTGTTGCCCTTGGGCAAGTAGTTCAAATGTGGATCTAACCCCTTGAAATAATCGTGTTAGGTAATACTTTTGAAGCTAAAATATTGTGACAAAATTAGTCTGTCATCTGTGTTAAATACAGGTTACAAGTTGATACAGGTAATGAACTTCTCTGCAACTTGATACAAAGACTGACACAGAAAATATGGTGATTTTTCTGAAAAGTAATGTTTTAGCTCCCTGTAACTCTGCATGTTCTTCCTATATGTAATCAATCGCATATATCGTGTGTTTGTGTCCTCTTGAAAACAACAACACAGACAGCGCTCTTTGGAAAACATGGTTGCCTGTTTAAGACCAACGATAACTGTGTTTTCAATGTTACCTAGAAATAGTTCTAGGAAATATTTCTTGATACTCATCCACCTTTTCAGATTACACGTAGATAATCCACTCTTTTAAAGAACTTTTAACTTGCCATCACCTGAGAATCTCTCTTACTTTTAGCTTTATAATAATTGTCTGCAGAGTTCACCGCTCTCTCATGTATCACTGGCAGCATCTAATAGAAACAGCAGTTCTGCACTGTCTTTCATTTCTTCACACGTTCTAGCTACTCCTTCAAAAAGCCGAGTGTTCTCGCTGGAGGTGGCCTGTTTTTAACAGTCCTTCTTAATACATTTTTTAAAGATTATTCATGGCACTGCACATTACTTCGAAAGCAAATGCTTTTTAAAAAGGTACTCATAAGGTATACAGGTAATTGCTAACCAGTACATACCCGCGTCCTACCTGATTGCTTCATTTACGATAGCTTTGGAAGTTCAGATTGAAACATTCAAAAAGCAAATTTATCTCCAAAAGTACTTTTCACACAATTATTTAATCCCTAAAGTAGACATCCTTTTCTCTTCTGTTCTTTCTTTTGCCCCTTCTATAGAATCTCAGAATAGGCCCCTCAAACGAAACCATAAGCTTAATACTCCAGTTAAGTGGGCACAAAGTGCTAACCTTTGGGAGTTAGCAGTAGTTGAAACGTTAAACAGCTGTGCAATGAAATCAAAGGCAGAGGTGTATAGTTTGCTATGCCAAAAAGGAGTATTTCTCAGATATGCATTTCCTATCATTCCCAAAGGTCAGCCAGAAGGTTTCCTAAATTCTTCAAATTCTGCACTCGAATATAAAAATTTTGTGATAAAGGTAACTTTTGTGAAACTTACAAAAACCTAAGCCAAAACTTTTCCTATGAAAAAAATAAAAGGAAACCCCTCCTATGGAAGAGAGTGAAATTTGGAGAAAAGATTCAAATCCCTGCACACATATATCCCACAAATCTCTATATATGAAGCTTTATGCTGTAATAATATAATTCTGCTTCTGGGTCTAAGTGGAAATCTGCATTTCTGATATGCAGCTGCCTCAAAGTTTTGGATCTGTAATAAAACCCAAATGTTAATAGCTACTTGAATGTAAAAACTCTCTTGACGTGGCACCATTTATCTCTAGTGGTTCTTATTTATATCTTTTCCTCAAGAAAAAGTAGTCTCACGTTGCAGTTATCAATGTACATAATCCTCTTAGAAGCAGTTTTTCCTATGAGGAAAAATATATGTGATTAATAGTAATTCAACTTTATCCAAGAAAAATATCTCATTAAATGTGTACAGTTTTCTATACATAGAAAACATATTCCTTACTCGTTCAGTTAAAAATTTTTTAGAAAATGCTAATTGAGATTTAAAATTGTCATTTTAAGTACAAGTTTAAAAAATATGATTGTGAAATTTACACTTCTCCTTTACATAGCTTATTTTATCTTAAATACACATCCATAAATAGTCGACAGTTTTAGCAAACAGTACATTCTTCAAATTTGTCTCTCAGCTACTAATTTCTAAGGGCTAAATACAGAACTAAAGGTCCAACGGCACCCTCTGCTGTTCAAGCATTCTGTTCTGTATTGAGCAAGCACTGCGTATGTTTGACACATTCATTATAAAAGTAACAGGCAAATTATACTGGCTTCTCCTTGACATTAATTGGCAGATCCTCAAAATATTAAACTATATTGATTAGTATTTCTTTAGTAATACAAATGGGAACTTGACATTTATATGGGTAATAGGACTAAACTAATGTAGAAAGAAATGACTTAGCAAGGTACTTGAAACATAATAGTATCCATTAACTTACTGATAATAAATGGCGCTGTTGATAACCTTTTTAAGACAATCTTAACAAGGAAGAAATCAAGTCATTCAAGACAACAATTAGCAAATTCTTCTAATGTTTTATAAAGTTTACCCATTTATTTCAAGTTAGAAATTAAAATAAACATTAGTGTTTCTCTAAAACTGTACTTTGAAGTTTGAAAAAATTAGTTTGGAGATCCTCCTGTTACTGTCAACACTTAAAACACTACTATATATCATGGTGGAGTGAGAAGATCCCTTTGTATCTCTCCTTAAATTTATAACCAGATGGACAACTATAATCCAATGAAGTTACCTCTACTCAACACACAAACACACCTGAGAGATCCACGCACTGGTAAGTCTGAACATGGGAGTATTGGAGCAAGTAAGGGAGGTGGGACGGGGAAAGGACAGGACCAGTTTGGCACCTACCACAACCCCATCTAATGCAGTAGTGATGAGTCAGGCAGGCTGCAGCCCTCAAACTAGGGCCTGGCAGAGGATAAGATTGGGAGTGGCAGCATCTATGCTGGGGGTTAAGTGCAGCAGAAGCAGTGTCTTACTGGAGAAGCCAGCATCTTCTCCCACCCCCATTGCTGCAAGCCTGGTAGCAGGGGCCTAGAAGCTGTCACACAGCACAGAGTGGCTCCAGTGGCCCAGTAACAAGGAGGCAGCCCTGAGGACTCAAGAGCCAGGCTCCCCTTCCCCGCAGTGGAGGTGCCCTGGACCGAGGCAGCCTGGGCACAGAGGGAACACCCACCACCCTTGTTAATACTAGGCAATCTCCATGCCTGGTGCAACACCCCCCACACTGTGACTGTGGAGACACAAGCAGCACAGTAAGAAAAAAACAAAAACTTGTGTTATATCACCATCTAATGGAAAACAAAAGAAAGGCCTCTAATTATCAATCTGCTAAATGATTAAGACTAAAACAGCATCGAAACAAAAGATGAATTCACTACCTCAAACGTAGAGGTAATGAACGACCTCAGAATAAGCAGAGAAACAATCAAGTACCATGAATAAACAAAGGAACACTGTCACACAGAAAAAAATGAGAAGTCTCCAGAAACAAAACTCAAAGTCACGGAAGACTGATTTTAGTAGCAGAGAATTCAAGATTTCAGTTACAAAGAAATACAATGAGATACAAGAAAACTCAGGAAGACAGTGCAATGAGCTCAGGAATAAAATTATTGAAGGAGAACTTTACCCAGGAGATTGAAATTATTTTTAAAAAAAAAGAAACAGAAATTCTAGAACTGAAGAACTCACTAAAAAAGATGAGGAATGCAGAGGTGTCCAACTTTTTGATGTCTCTGGGCCACACTGGAAGAAGAGTTGTCTTGGGCCACACATAAATACATCGCAGCATGTAATCACAAAAAAAATCTCATAATGTTTTAAGCAAATTTATGATTTTGTGTTGGGCTGCATTCATAGCCATCCTGGGATGGAGGCATGGGCCACAGGTTGGACACCCCTGCAAGAATGCTGGAAACACAGCAGACAGGATAGAAGACAGAATTAGCAAGCTCAAAGAAAGAAATCCAGAAACGGTGAGGTGGAAGAAGAGAGAGACCTAAAAAATAAATGAAAGAACTCTACAAGAACAATCTTACTCCACTAGAAAGAGGGAAAAAAAGATAATGAGCATCCCTGGAAGAGAAAAGAGGGAGAGGAGAACCTATTAAAAAAAAAATAACTGGTGAGGATTTCCAAAACCTATGGAAAAAGTTCATGACATTCACATACAAGAAGCTAACAGAACACCTAATGCTCTCGATACAAAAAGACCTTCTCCAAAACACACAATATTAAAACTGTCAAAAGTTAAAGATCAGGAAAGAATTCTTAAGACAGCCAGAGAAAAGTAGGCAATAGCATACAAAAGAAATCCCATCAGATTATCAGCGGATTTCTCGGGAGAAACCCTATAAGCCAGGAGAGAATAGAATAATATACTCAAAATACTGATAAACCAAAACCATCAGCCAAGAATAATATATCCATCGAAATTACCCTGTAAAAATGAAGGAAAAACAAAGGCTTTTCCAGACAAACAGACGTGTAGAGACTTTACCATTACATATGCATTACAAGAAATCTTTAAAGGAGCTCTTCTACCTGAAACAAAAAGTCAAAAGGATACAAAACTGAGTATAGTGACAGACAGAGAGAAGTGTAAAATTGAAAGTCAGTTTTAGGAAGGGTATTAAACACTTAATTATAACATAAAAGTTAAAGGGCAAGATAATTAACTGACCTAAAGGGAGAAATTGACAAGTATATGATAATGGTACCTCTAATGTGCAACTCACTTCAAGGGATAGATCATCCAGACAGGAAGTCAACGAGGAAATATTGGCCTTAAATGACCCATTAGATGAGATGAATTTTATAGATGGATTTTGTAGAAATTTCCATCCCCGAATGACAAACTACACAGTCTTCTCAAGTGCACATGGAATATTCTCAAGGACAGATATATGTTGACACATAAAACAAGTCTCAGTAAGTTTAAGAATACTAAACTCATACCAAACATCCTCTCTGACCACAATGATATGAAACTGGAAGTCAACAAGAAGAAAGCTGAAAAAATCACAACTCTGTGAAGATTAAACATGCTATTAAACAATGTTTGGGTCAGAGAAGAAATAATAAAAAACCAAAAAGGAAATCAAAATATAGAGAGAGACAAATGAAGATGAAAACACAACATACTAAAGTGTGGAGGATGTAGTAAAAGCAGCACTAGGGGAATTTTATAGCAATATACTGCTCTAACTCAAGAAACGGGAAAAAATCTCAAACAAGCTAACATTACACCTTAAGAAACTAGAAAAAGAAGAAACAAAGCCCAAAGTCAGGAGAATAAAAGAAATAATAAAAATCAGGATGAAAATAAATAAAATACAGAATGACAACAAAAAATTAATGAAACAAAGAGCTAGTCCTTGAAAAGACAAACGAAATTGACAAACCTCTAGACAGACTTACATACACTCACTAATGAAAAAGAAAAGAAGATGCAAATAAAGATGTTACAATGGATACCTCAGAAATACAAAAAATATACACAGGAATATAAGAAGGGCTATATACCACCAAATTTGGCAACCTAGAAGAAATGGACAAATTCTTAGAAGAATACAACCTTCCTAGATAGAATCATAAGGAATTCAAAAACCTAAATAAATTGATTATTATTTAAACAATAGTCAAAAACCTCACAAAAAGTCCAAGACCAGATGGCTTCACTGGTGAATTCTACCAACCGTTCAGACTTAATACCTATCCTTCTCAAAGCCTTCCAAAACCTTGAAGAGGAGTGAAAGCTTCCTAACTCAGAGTTAGACTTCTGAAGCAGCTGGACTTCTGAAGTTCCGGGGCAGCCTTGTTTCTCGATCTGAGCGGTGGTGATGCTAGTGTGTGTTCAGATAGCTCATTGCACTGTAAATTCATGGCTTATGCACTGTCCTACATGTGTGTTATAGCATTAAAAAGCTTAAAACAAAGGCCTTTAGTTTGTTAAGATCAACAATGGGCAAAAATTACTGCATATTATTTTACATATCTACAAAGTGCAAAGAATGTCTTGGATCAGTGATTGTCAACCCTTTGCATCTCATGGCACACGTAAACTAATTACTAAAATTTGGCAGCACGCAAAACATGTTTTTGCCAATCTGACAAAAAATAGGTATAATTTTGATACATTCACACTGAACAGCTGTTGTTGTGTTCGCTATTTTAATTTTTTTGACTGTCTAAAGGAAAAGAGATCAGTGCCCCCAACTAAAGAGTCAAGTGTTGCAAGACTTAAAAATTCTTGTGGCACACTGGTTGAAAATCACCATCTTTGATGATCGAAGGCTCCAAATACGTTCCACTACCAAATCTTTATATTATACAATTAATAGATTTCTGAACAAAAAATAGAGTAGATATACACTCCACCCTGAAAATGACAGATACGGCATTATTTAGGTACACTGACATCAAATCATGATGTTTCTGTGTGTACACACGTGTGTGAACACATATATACATGCCCATACACAGTTAATACATTCTAGATTACAAATACTCTTGATTCAATATAAAATTAACATTTTCAATAAAAGATTTACTAATATGCATAACTTAGGTGTAATTTTCATGTATATCTATCTATACCTATCTACTGGATCTGGCAGAAGACAGACTTGCTTGAGTGTGGTTGGTAGGGGAATAAAACAGGTGTAATAATTTATAGTTTTAACTTGAACATCTCACCTAGAATGTCATATGGTATGCTTGAGTGTGATATTATGTTACAGAATTACATGCTTATCATTTTGTAACAAAAAGAGGCATTATTTGCACCAGACCATACACACACACAAGCATGCACACACACACACATATATATATTTTGTCTACAAACTAGGAAAACACCACCTTTGGCAGAAACATCTTAAGAATTGAAGTAAAACAGGAAAAGGCTCCATTTGATATAGGCTCAGAAGGATAGAGTAGGATCTGAATAAGTGGAGGGAGATAAGATGTTTTGAGCGGCGGATAGGAAAAGCATAATCAAAGGCACAGCATGAGAAAACCAGACATGGGGTCAGGGGTTCATTTGAATGGATCAGAGGGCTCTAGAGAGCAGAAAAGTGAAGGGTAAAAGCTGGGAAGATGGATGAGGGCCCAACTAAAGCAAATCCTGCAATGCCAAAATGACTAATATAGACTATGTTCTCTCAGAAATGGAAGGCAGCTACAATTTTGAGCTAAAAGGTGACATGGTCAGAGTTGTGATTTAAGAAATTTAATCCAAGAACATCATGTTAAATGAATTGAATACTGAGAATAAGACTCATTAGCAGCTGCTGCTGCAATACTATATAGGTCTAATTAAGATAACAGGATAGAGGTTGGGGAAGAGAAGACACAGCCAACCTGAACTAGTGAAAAGACAGCAAACTCACAGCTATTAAGAACCACACCTAAAACAAAAGCAAACTAAGCAAACAGCTAGAACAGGAACAGAACCACAGAAATGGAGATCATATGGAGGGTTAGCAACAGGGGTCGGGGAGGAGGAGAGGGGGGGAAGGTACAGAGAATGAGTAGCATAGACAGTGGGTAGAAAATAGACAGGGGCAGGGGAAGAATAGTATGGGAAATGTAGAAGCTAAAGAACTTATGACACATGGACATGAACTAAAGGGGGGAATGTGGGTGGGAGAAGGTGTGCAGGGTGGGGGGAATGATGGGGGAGAAATGGGACAACTGTAATAGCATAATCAATAAAATATATTTAAAAAAAAAAAAAGAACCACACCTAAAACAAAAGCAAACTAAGCAAACAGCTAGAACAGGAACAGAACCACAGAAATGGAGATCATATGGAGGGTTAGCAACAGGGGCATGGGAGGAGGAGAGAGGGGGTAAAAGGTACAGAGAATAAGTAGCATAGATGGTGGGTAGAAAATAGACAGGGGGAGGGCAAGAATAGTGTGGGAAATGTAGAAGCTAAAGAACTTATGCCGCATGGACATGAACTAAAGTGGGGAATGTGGGTGGGAGAGGGTGTGCAGGGTGGAGGGGAATGATGGGGGAGAAATGGGACAACTGTAATAGCATAATCAATAAAATATATTAAAAAAAGAAAGAAAACATCCCTCACTCCTCAATATCAGCACTAATTGCTCCTATAATTCACAAGTATTCCCCACTAATCATTTGGTAAACTGTTGTATGTGAACTGCAAATAGAGATCAAGCGCCTGTGTAACCAGGTGCAACTTATTAAGAAAGTTAATTCTTTTTATTGAGTATTAGTTTTGAGCATATCCAATCTGGAAGAGTGCTTCTCTTCCAAACGCTGCCTTCCCTGCAATCCCACCAAATACAAACCCCATTCTAAAGTGCTTTTCTGGCTACTACTGCCCCTTCATATCCACTTAGGCCTATATCAGCCTAGAGAAAAGAACTTTAGTTGCATTTTAAATCATCCCCGCAAAGGAGTTGTCCACACTGACTTCTCCAACCCTGATTTTGCAAAGCAATTTGGGCAGACACTATAAAAGTGAAAAATTCGAGGAAGAGCAAGCCTAATCCTGACACTGAGCATTGATGAAGCTTCACAGGGCCACTGCTGAGATACTTAAAAATTAGAAAAGGGAACCAACAAAGTATTCCATTCATGCCGCTCTTGGTAGGCATGTGTGTTAGACTCTCAAATCCAGGCTATGGTTCAGAATACAAGGGAAAATTGAGAGAAGGGGATCATAATAATAATTCATGTAAATAATCATTCACAATATTATTATTTGACATTTATTACTTATAGTAGTACGTTATGAGTGTGCAATACTAAGCTGAGTGCTTTTCATAGGTGATCACAAGCCTCCCAAATCAAGGAGGTGGGTATTTTTGTTATTATCTCCATTTTAAAGGTGAGAACACTGAGAATGATTAACATTTAAGTGAGTAGTCAAAGGCCATAGAGCTGCTGAGAACAAAAATTAAGATTCAAACTCAGGAAGTCTGGACTCCAGAGACACACTGTTCATGATGATGCTCCAACAATTGTAATAATGATGATCATACTAAGTGATTGTAATAATAATTTCTAACTCAGCTTCATTTGTGAGGACATGAGTGGCTTCCCCAGAGTTTTGGATCCAACTTCTTGGAGGAAGACATCTACTTCATGACCTCCATCAACTACTTAAGCTAATTATATAACTGGACAGTGTCAACCTCTCTACAAACAGTTAGTTTTTAATATAAATAAGTGCCAACCTTAGATATTTTAAAAACAATAAATCATTTTATTATTTTATAATTTACTCAAAATTATTTTAGCTACTTTTATAACTGTCTTGATGCCTTCTATGGAATTGTATATTAAAAACAGAATGGGAACATATTCCTCAAAGCTAGAATTATCCATGGACTACTTTTATATTTCCTATGAAAATTTAGTAGAGAAATTTAAGTGTGTGTATGTGTGGTTTAGTTCAAGATGAGGCTTAGTTCAAAATGAGAAAATTTCTCCGGAGCAGGACTTATTATCAAAAGTTAAAACTCAAATGGGCAAAATAAGTTATTTCCAGTTAGGGAAAAGAAACTTTAAAAAATGCCTGTTTATGAATATTATTTTTTAAAAATATTTAAATGTAGTTACATCATTTTTACTGTACTTAGCTTTGGAAACTATAAATTGGACTCAACATAAAATAGAGTACACTAAAGAAGCAGTTATAAATAACTTCATTTCACCAAGAGTTTGAGAAGAGTCAGCTGCCAATACATAAACCCACAAACCACCAACTTTTCCAAACTCAGTTCCACAATGTCTCAATATATTCAAAAGAAAAAAAAAAAATTGACATGAACTACTGAACACCACAATGATGTGTGGTCCTCCATTTAAAAAACTTAGACTACTATCTTTTTTTTCCTATACATTACTCACATTTTAAGCCAAAAACTTTGACTTTTTTCTTTTTAAAAAGAAAGATATTTTTAATATTACCTCTAAAGGGTAAAACCTAGTCACAATATTACTAAAAGAAAAAAAAAGCCCATATACAAACATATTGGCAGTTATTGTGAGATTAAAAATAGGTACTTCTGAAGATAAGAATGGCCCAAGATACCACAAAAATTAAGATACCACAGTGATGAAAACAATTAAAAAGGGCCAACTATACGGATTCCATGGGTCCCCAATTTGCCAGGGCAAATCCACTTCCTAAAGGTCTGTGACCTCTACGAGTTACATTATATGACTCTAATTTAATTTTTTTGGAGAGTATACCCCAACACATACATACCATTACATGCACAAAATAATTACTGCTTGGAATTAGGAGGTGGAGTAGGGTGGCGAATGATAAAGATAAAAAAAAAAAAAAAACTACACTTCAATCATTTTAAATATCATCTACTAGTTATTCAAAAAATGTTATTAAAAACCTTCCAATCTAATGGCTCAAACTTTTTATCTACCCAATGCCAGACAAAACAGTAAAAATACTGTGGGAAATTAACTGGTTCAGAGACAAATCTCTTCTCAAAGGGAAAAACTTCTAACTTGAAAATAGAAATATTATTGACTAAGCATTCAATGGTACAACTGATTTCATATTAGGAAAGAATCTCTACTAGTTATTTATTCTCTACCATTTGGGTTGTTACTAATTCTTTCCACTTGAACACAGCTATTTACTAATTCTAAACCAATGTGGAGGACAGAATAAGAACAGAGTTTAAGGCTGGATGAAAATAAACAAATAGGCACATTTTGTATCCTAAATCATTTTTTAAGGTGATGATGCGGGCTCTCAGTTTAGCAACCTCAGTTTTTGAGGTTGGCAAAGAAAGAATTCAGAGCCAAGAACTCTAATGCCAAGAGGAAGTTTATTTAGGACAGAAGCAGAAGAAGTGAGCCAGCTGGGCTGTATGGACTCAGGAAACAAGTTACCAAGGCAAAAGAAGGACTCTTGGAGGGGAAAAAAGCAAAAATATGCACCTTAAGAAAGAAGAGGGGAAAGATATGGGTTTGCTCTAGTGATAGAGTAATAGAGTGATTTAGTGATAGGGTCCTTTGCCTAAAGAGTTTTTATCTGTTTTCTAAAGGCAAGAATTTTAGGAAAGGTCTCAGGAAGTATCTCAATACAATAGTCATTGGCTTGCCAAGTGTGTCCTTTCAGAGTCGTGGTCTCCATTGACTGCTCAATGCTAAGGTGGAAGGTCATTAGTCATTGCAGCTGGTCCTGATATCAGCCGTGGTGTTGCTTTGTCTGATTTTGCCATTTTTCTGGTCCTGGAGTTGAAACACAAGTGTGGCCTGGATGTTTTCTCTAGCTTGACCAAAACTCTGTCTCTGTGATCAAAAGGCTTAAGGCTTTGTTCCTAAGAATACCTGATGCTGAACAGAACCTCATTGTCTTAATGCTTAAGGGAATGGTTGTGCGAGGCAGAAGGAGGCAGGTGAGTCAGGGTGCTGGTTGGGGCCCGTGTGAGTCAGCCATCCGTCTCGGTTTCCTCATTCCACTTGCCAAAGAATTTTCCTAGCTTCTCACTCTCCTTCCTCAATTTCCCTACTTTTAATATTTTGTTTCGGAAGCTTTCTTCTCAAAGCATCTGAGTAAAAAAAAAAGGCAAAAAAATAATTTGTGCACATCTGTTTATGTATTCAGGAAAAGAATATTCAAAGTGGGCATTAGTCCATGGGAAAGCCTGCACAACATAATCCAGCCCACCAAATACACTGCTCATTCATTAATAAGAAAATTCCAGGTTAGATTCTCGCCAAGAGTTGTCTTTCTTTTCCAAAAATTATCTTTGGCTATGTTTTACATTTGATTTACTCCCCTCGATGCATAAAGAAATAAAAGAATTATTGTCAAATGTTAGCAATTGGAATTTGTCTGAACTCAGGTGAAAGAAATTTAAATCTAGTCACTGAAATCATTTTGAGGATATAATTTAAGAATGCACTAACTGCCTTTTATTTTTATCTTGCCATAAAATTCATATTGATTTTAGTATAAACCATTTTCAAAATATTCTTCAAAGAAATATCATTCAATAAATCCTATATCTCACTTTTATTTCTAATAGTAGTAACTTGCATTTTAGGTACTGATTTTTATTTATCAAGGTATTTTCATATCAATTAATTTACTCAAATGAGATAATTAGGGCTATCACATATTTGTAGTGTTATCATCCCAGATGGATTTTTTAGGCCTTTTTTAAAAATATGTGGTTTATTTGTAAAAGCCCTAAAAAGTATAATTTTGTAGTGTTAAAAGATATTATGTTTAATGTAAGAAGTTAAGGGGAGATACAAAGCTAATGTATTCTGGGGAATTATAAAAGACAGGTGACACTGAGGGGTAAAATGTGTAACAGAGAAGATAGAGGGTTTTTAAATTATTATTCTCACCAGCAGTAAGCAGCAACAAAAACAGACATTTAAATACTTTTTACAGAGTGGCTTAGAGCTTGAAAGTTAAATCAAACTGATACACATTCTAACCATCTAGAGACTCAGTATTTACAGGAGCCAAATGCCTTTAAATGAGCATCACTGTCAGAGAAGCAGGGCAATGAGAAAGATTGACAGAAATGGAAGAAATGATTCCCCAAATCAGTAGCCTTACTCTAATACTCCGCATTTAAGATTAAGGTTCTCCATCAGCCTAAAGTATAAATTATGACACCACACGATGTTATTCTTACTCCAGTGACAGTTATGGGCATTAACTTGGGCATGTACTTAAATGGGTTTGAGAAAAGCAGTGTTTATGAAGGATATACATCAATACATGCAGTCTCTCTTTTTCCAGGCACATGGTAAAGTGACATTTCCCTACCTCCTTGAACTCAGACACAGTCACGCAACTCCATTCCACTGATAAAACTGACAAGTCATGTCCCTGGGCAGAGGCATTTAATGGGCAGCGTGGGACAGTGTCGCTCTCTCCTCCCTGGCAATGGCAGTCAGGGAAGCGTGCATCCAGACAGAGCATCTGCCAGTTTGGGTTCATGAGAAAAGCTCCAAAAAGCCCACAATGGGCAAGTGTGAAAAAAATCAGTCTTTACTGTTCTAAGTCACTGAGCATTTGGGACTGTCTGTTACCACACCCTAAGCCTTACCGACAGGCATGGCAACAGCACTGCAAACTCCTTTTTTTAAACAAGCCACTGTACCTTTTCTCCTCTTAGTTTTGACTTTATTTCCTCAGCTCAGTTACCCCCTGGAAACGGCACAAGTGCCACTGAAGTAAATTAATTATCACTGTTGGCCACTTGTCTAGTGGAGATTATTAGTCTCCTTTGGCAAGTAGTGATTTATAAGGATGACATGTCTAATTAAACACTCATGCTTTTAGCCCCTCGAACAAAAGACTAACTAGTAGATCCCAGCTAAATTAAGGAAAGTGACCTTTTCCACAGAAAAGCCACATGAAGTTCAATCCTCTTTGGGGCAGCAGGTGTTGTTGCGCCATTAATTTGATTCTCAAATCACATGAACAAAGATTTATTTAAGACACTGAGACACTGAGATAAAGAATCAGGGAAGAGAAACTAGCCTACAACATGGAAAACAGTACAACTGAGGCAGGACCAGGGTACTTTTTATGATTACATGAGTATTTTGTCTAACAGAAATTTAGAAGGAAGATACAGTTGAACGATTGAACTATGGTTCCTAAAATACATACATGTGTATGAGGAGGGAAGAAAAGGAAGAAGGGGAGGAGAGGAGAGGAAAGAAAGGGGAGTAAAAAGGAGGAAAGAAGAGAAGAGAGGGGGAGTGAAGAAAGAGAGAGAGCGAGAGAGAATGACTTGCTAGAGTTCTAGTCCAACCCACGGAAATGATGAGGAAGAATGAGGCCTGGTTGTCATTCAGATATTTATACAGAAATCGCTAAGGTTCTCTTTATGAATAACAGGGTGCATGGACTCAATAAAGTGCTGCACATGGCTGCAGGTGCTTCTGTGAACAAGATAAATCTGCAAGCTCAGTTTGGCCCATGAGCCAGACACACTCCAGCCCTTAGTCCCCTTTCTAGAAAACTGACACAGGCCACCCATCCACAAATCAAGTCTAATTAATTAGCATCATGGACTCTACATGATATGCCAGGCACTGGGCTAAGTGCTTCGAATAAATTAACCCACTTGCTCTTCATAAATACCCCATGAGTAAACATAAGGAAGCTGAGGCGTACAGCCTTTAAGAAACTTGCTTTAAGGTCAAAGTAAGTGGCCAGAGTTGGGATTCAAAGCCAGATGCCACCCAGCCCTTTAAGCACATATCCCAGACCACAGTCTTTGAGGCTTTCACCTACAGAGAGTATCAACTTGAAGACTGAGAATTGATCACCAAGAAAGAAATACCCTACATTCTACGCAGAAATAAAAACACATTTCTTTCCTTTTCACTGTTTTCCTTACTTAAATATTATGGTCTGGTTTCCCAGAAAGAGTATTATATTGTTATCCTGTTTTATCAAAAATGTCAGAAAAAGAACATGGGTATTTCTGGTTGAGTTCCGAGCACCGACTCATCCCATGAGCATCTGCTCCATCCAAGCAGGCTGACATTTCCAACGAAAGCACATTCCAAGCATGCTCCAGCATGAGGACTGCCAGCTACAGGCATGCAGCGTCTGACAGTAGTAATAAGAACATTTAATATTCCCCAAACCTTCTTCCTCACAGTCTATAAAGACCCCAACAAGCCTAATCGCAGTTTATGCTGTCTGGCAAGGATGACACATGCATTCCACCCAGGGGTTTGGACTGGCCAAAATGCCACAGGTTGAATATTGAAATCTTTCTCATTTCCGCTGGTCTGACAGCTCCGCAGTGTGCAGTGAACCTCACAGCAGCATCTCCTTAAGACCTGTGGTCTTTCTGCAAAAACAACCTATAAAACCTGTGCAAAGTGAAGGTATGCTGTCAAAGTAAAACTCATTTTTCTTTCCCAGGAAAGATTTAGCCCAAATTCTTGGATGATAACCTGATTTTCATCCTGATACTACCCCAGGCTTTCTTCAGGGTCAAACGGAGTTTTCTGTTTGGCATCATTTATCAACAAAATGCCCAACACTGCCTTCCCATTTAGATTCTTCTCCAAATTTCTCTATTCTGTCAAGGGAGTCCCTGCAGGACAGTCTGGGATTTCAGATTCAAAACTTCTGCCTTCTGCCATCAAGAGTCCACATTTGTAACAAGCAGTCCCCTGCCTTCAGGGCTTTGTACAGAGGACCCCCAAAACAATTCAGTGAAATATCTAGAAGGTACTTATTTGGTTTGTTAAAATTATTAACACCACTGCTAGTGAAAATGAGTACAAAACTATACTGAGAGCTTAATTCAACCGAGGCTCCTTCGTAAATACTACACATAGGGAGGTACTGTCATATGCTCTTTTATTCTGCAAACTTGTCAGCTTCAGTGCTGACATGCCCGACACTGGGTTTATATTCTGACGCTACCACCCTCAGGAAAGCTCAGTGTCTGCCTCTAAGTGCACTGCTTAGTAAAAGAACAGCGTTAGTTCTTCGGTGGCCATCTGGTGTTTTACAACTTTTCAACATCAGAAATATTCTTTCAAGTCTTAAATGTGGAAAAAATGTAAATGATAAACTTGTTGATTTTAAATTCTACATTTAAATTATAAGTAAATTAGTCCACAAGTGAATGATTTGTCACTTCTAGCATAATGATTTAATGGAAATACTGAGTCCTTTAAAAATTATGAAGACTGCTGTAATATAGGAAAGGCATTACGACATGATGTTTAGTTGAAAACAGATAGCGACTGAGTTTCGTAGAGCTAGCGGGCACATCTGTGGATGTGGGCATGTCCGTACGGACAAGGGCAGGAAAAAATATGGAAAACAGAAACAGCTCCTTCACAGTAGTCAG
Organism: Glossophaga mutica; assembly: GCA_039655065.1. Classification (NCBI taxonomy): domain Eukaryota; kingdom Metazoa; phylum Chordata; class Mammalia; order Chiroptera; family Phyllostomidae; genus Glossophaga; species Glossophaga mutica. The sequence continues at coordinate 144,298,007 of CM077307.1, forward strand.
ACTGATGACCTTAAAACCATTCTTTTACAGTGGTTCAAAAATAAGAATTTTTTGAAACATGTGTACATAATTTAAATAAGAGGTTGTCTGATAGTATTTGATTTAAGTGTTCAGAATCATATTTCTGGCAGTTTCCAAGCATGACCCAGAAGGAGTTTTGGATCACTGCTGTGAATTTTACTGTTATTTTACCAAGCAATAAAAATAAGTAAAAGTAAACATATTAAAAGTGTTTTAAGAGAAAATTTTCCTCCAAGAATAAAAATGTCTATTTTTAAAAATATGCATTCCTTTCCACAGGAAGAGCTACCAAAGAAATGCACTAAAATATCATAGCTCAGCCTAATAATTTCCTCAAATGTTTCTTTAGAAGCAAGTCAGCTAAATCCATCCCCAGCCATTTGGCCTCCAGAATTCCTTTTATTTTTTAATGTCATAATAACCACCTACTCAAACTCAATCTAGTACTCAAAAAATGTTTCCTTGAAATAAAACAATTAGGGTGTTCTTACGGGTATCATTTTGGAGGAGAGTGGGATGCCTAGAAATAGCCACAAAGGGGCACTCACTACAATCCCTATCCAGCCCAACACCTCCAGGGGGCAGGGGAACAGGCTGGCATCTGTCAGTGACTGACTCAAGACACCAAAGCCTGACTTAGCTAAAAGAGAGAGAGTCTGTAAGCTATTTGTGGTGGAGAATAAAGCTCTCCTGCTCTCTAGCTTCTCCACTGAAAGATTTCATTTCCCTTGTACTATTTGAGCTCTGAGAAATAAAGTTTAAGGTTAGGTTTTCACTGTAACAAATTCTACCAAAGACAGGAGGAAGAGCCTAGGAGTGCTTGGGTTGCTCCAGAGTGTATTCTTACTGCCACCTACAACCACCCCCCCATGCTTCCTTCCATGTTTAATCAGAGGGCTTATCCCATTTTGGGCAATTCTGGCATCTGCAGGAATTTATTCTCCAAAATTCTTCTGGGAAATCGAGGTCTTCAATTGACCCATCCACATGGCCCGCTCACAATCCAGTTGCAGCACATTTCTCCACACAGCGTCTAGCAAAGGCAGGGACCCACACACACAATGACGTCCAGGAGACCCAGAATGCCTACTGAAAGTAAGGGGCGGGCGGGGTGTGAGAGTGTGTCAATCTCCCTGCTAAGGAGAATGGAAGTCACGGAGGAGAAACCTTTGTCACTTCCTCCATTTCAACTGTGTCACTTTCGGCAAGTTATTAAACTTCTCCATACCTCAGTTTTATCGATTATAAAAGGCAGATAGCAATAGCATTTTCTTCCTAGGGTTGTTAGGAGAATTAAACAAGTTAATATATTTAAAGTGCTTTGTTAAAGATATGGTACACAGTAGAGCTTAGCAAATACTACTCTGCACCTACTCTAGTAGGTTGCATATGATTGATTGGTGCTACTCCTGGAACTCTGATCAGTACGAGAGAATGCTCTCAGAAATCTGAGGCTCTCTGCATGTGCTACCAATTCCATATGATTGCCTTTGCTGTCCTTTCCCCAGGGAAATGGAAGTAGTCATTTATTCATTCATCCAGCAAAATGTCTATCGGTCTCAGACTGCATTCCTGGTGCTGTGCTGCGGGATAAAGTAAACAAAACAGATGTTGACTTCATTCTTGAGCGGTTTCCGGTATCTATGGTCAGATAGGTGGTTAAGCAGCCAATCACAACATAGTGGGAGAAGTGCTTATAGTAAGAAAAATACCAAGGCCTGTGTGGGTCTGCCTCCCGCAGTCTAAGGGACAAAACTAGAAATTGGCATATCGTAAAAGTTCTACACTGGGGCTAAGTACATAGTGCCATGGAAGCTAAAGCCGGGGAGGGAGGGCCGGGGTGCTAGCCTACTCTAGGGTGGGAGGGGCTGAGTCAGAGAACGTTTTACACAGAAAGTAACAAACAAGCTGACACCTGAAAAACAATGGGTCTGTGTGCCTATGTATGTGTCCACAGGAATAGTTAAATTCATCACAAATATCCTGTGAGACAGTTACTTATATATGTACTGGTGACACCCTCAGTTACCCCACTCCAGAGCATCAGTACTATTCCCCTGCTGTTGTAGTTGTTGGTGCTGACAGATCTCAGCTGTGTCCCGATTCAGGACTTGGCTTCAGCTGAAGAGAGCAGCCTCACCCAAAGTCACCTCACTTCTCAGAGCTGCCACATCCAATGACTGGTCAATGAGAGAATATAAAGGCTTGGTCCTCCTGACCCTATTCCAGCACTCTGAAGGGACATCGTAGGTCTGGTAGGAGGCTGGCACTTATCATGACTGAAAAACAGGTGACATCTTGTTCTATCAAAGCCTGTTTTCTTCTCCCCTCTATAGATGTTAACCCTGAGAGCACTCCCCACTAAGGTTTCCATATGCAATTCTGCAACAACGTTCCCTTTGTCCAGACAAGAAAACCAGTCTTTGGAAGGTTAAGTAACTTGTTGAGGATGAGACAGCACAGCTCATTCGGAAAAAATGAACATAACTCAGTTTGGCTGAAGCCCAAAATGTGAAGGTAAAGATAAACCAAGTCGTGAAATGCATAATATGTCACAATAAAAGAATCAGGACTTTATCTTGAGACAATGGGAAGTATTAGAAGTGCTCAGAGTGAGATGATCAGTTAAGGGCTTTGGCATGACAAATTAAGTATTGTAAGCTAATTTTTTATGGTGAAAGCATTTTATTACCAGGGAAGGGTTGACAGGGTTTTTATCTAACTCATTACTACTTACTGCTTTTCTATGGGTCAAAATATTACGAGGGGTTATGAGTATTGTAAGGAAGAGAAGAACACTTCAGGGGTAGAGAGCAACTGTGTACAGAGCTCCTGACAAAATGAGCGGAGTTGACTGGTGTGTGTGAAATGGGGAAGCCTACTGCAGTTCACTGGCTCTAAAAATGCAAGGCAGCTCTAACTCAGATGAGGGGTTGCCTCTTTTCCCCTCTTGCTGCCTCATTCAAAAACAGAGGTGCCTTGATTGTAAGTGAGCTGAAGGGCTTGAAAATCATTGGGCTTGACAACTACACTTACTGTCTCTATTTGAGACTGTACATGCTCAAGGTATTGTGTTAAAAGTATTAACTTGTCCTAAGAAAATTAACATAGGTGGCACCCCTCCCATGTGGCTTTGCAGTTCCTCCCACCAAAGGCTGAGAGTATTTTTCTGACCCCTGATTTTGGATACAGCCATTTGACTTGACTTGGCCAATCGAATGTTAGTAGATACAATGTAATACACTTAGGAGCCAGAAATGTTGAATTAAAGGAAAATATTTAAGCTCATAAATCAGAAAAACATTAATGCAGTGGCTTTTCACTGTTGAGCATATCTTACACCTCTTTGAGAATAAGATTAAAGTTCATTGTACTCTCCTTCAAAAAGTTTTGTACACACGAAACTTTGCATCTCAAGGGAAAATTTAATTATTTTAAAGATGAAGACAATTCATTTAGAGGAAGTCAAGATTATTTGCTTAGCAAAAGAAAAGCATGAATGTAAAAACGATGGAATGCAGAGTGTAGACTGAAACAAAATCATGTAAGAACAAAATTTCTCTGAATAATGAAACAAGAGATTACTTGTGCTGGCATTTGAGAAAGTTGGGAGAAGTGAGTGCAGCCAGTAAGATTTCAGGGGGCAGGGACTCCAGGCAAAGGACAGCCAGTAAGAAACAGCTAATGATTGCAATAAGACGTTTAAAAAAAAAAAAAAGAACAAGTATAGAGTATTTTGTTTTAAATTACCTAAATCTTTAATAAAATTTTACTACTACTTACACAGCTATATGTTAATTGTTCTCTGGACATGTTTTTTAAAAAGCTGAATGAAGAATTTTTGTTAAAATCTGAATACTCTGCATTAGAATTTGATGTATGCGGAAATGGAACAACAGATGAAGAAATAGAGCTGATTGAGAGAGTGCTAGGTTAAAGGATAAGGCAGCCTTAATAAATAGGTTTGGAGACACCCAGAACATGAACAATTTATTCAATTAGTTCAAGGAACTCCATGTAATTTAGTCAAAGGTCCCAAGGGAAAAGCCACCATCCTAGTGGAAATGAATTAATACCTGCTTGCCCAGATAATATCTACTGGTCTCCTACTACATGCTCTGCTAGAAACAATGTAAAAGACCAGCTCTTCAACACCAAATCTCAGAAGGCAAACTCATTCCTCTTCCCTGAGAATAACATAAAAAATAAATTCTGAAAAAAACACAATATGATGCCAAGATACTAAATATAAAATCCAGTGTGCACATATGTTTTATATGCTCCTTGTAATTCCCCAAACGTCCATGGTGCCCGGATACTGTTTTACACAAATTAGGTTAATGCTTATGACTATTTTTAAACTAATTATAAGGTTAAATGGAATTTGTAAAAATTTTAGAATGCACCCAAAAAGGTGTCTTAAAATACAAAAAAAAAAGTCTGAGACTGAAATGAATGAAAAACACTGGGATCATTTTCAAAACATAGACAACTAATTAAACTTGACATATGATTGTTATAACACCTTCTGTTAAAATCCCTGATGTTTCCTAGCTGAAAGCAACCCTAGTAACACTACTAACCATTTCATTTCTACCTGCTGAAAAGGATGCCATAAATATGTGCAGGTGGGCAATAAAATGCTAGTAAGATCCTTGCAACACACCTGAACACCCTCATTCATCCTAGTAACTACAAACAAACTTGTGATTTGAGAATTGAGAGTTTCTGATTAACAGCAACTATCTCGCTAAACTGAGCACTATGTGTAGAGTAAGAATCCTAACAATAAAATCTTTTGACCCAGCAATGCCACTGCTAGTATTATATCCTAAGAACCCTGAAACACCAATCCAAAAGAACCTATGCACCCCAATGTTCATAGCAGCACAATTTACAATAGCCACGTGGTGGAAGCAACCTAGGTGCCCATCAGTAAATGCATGGATCCAAAAACTATGGTACATTTACACAATGGAATACTATGCAGCAGAAAGAAAGAAGGAGCTCCGACCCTTTGCAACAGCATGGATGGAACTGGAAAACATTATGCTACATGAAATAAGCCAGGCTGTGAAAGACAAATACCATATGATCTCACCTTTAACAGGAATCTAATCAACAAAACAAACAAACAAGCAAAATATAACCAAAGACACTGAAATTGAGAACCGGCTGACAGTGACCAGAGGGGAGAGGGGAGGGAATTTCAGGGGAAAAGGGGAAGGGTTTACAGGAACAAGTATAAAGGACACATGGACAAAAACAAGAGTGGGGTGTGGAAATGGGAGGAAGGTGGGGAGGTCTGGGGGTGGGTTGGGATGGGGGCAAAAGGCAGAAAATTCTACTTAAACAATTAAAATAAAATTAAATAAATAAATAATTTTTTTTTTTATTATAACCTATAAGCAGAAATAGGCCTGAATATCTCCATTTGTCAGCTGGCAACTTCTTAACAAACTGCATAAAAAGAACCTTGGGTCTGGCCTGAAACTTAGTAACTAAGAAATAAAAACACTCATGGAATTGAAAAACAATAAAATAAAAAATTTATAACTACTGTTAGGTTCATAAACTTCTGATTAAAATAAAATAAAGTTAGTATTAAAAAGTCACTCTCATTACATTTTTGAAGCATGGGACCATTTGATTCATTGCCTTTGAAAGAACACTTTATAAATACAACAAAATAATGTTGGTCTAAAAACCCTTTTAACTTTTTTTATAAAGCTCCTACTGCTATGGGTAAAAGGCCCTATCTCACACATGGGGTTTTCAATGATTTTATTTCCATATATTACTGTTTTTATTTTCCACTTACTAAACTAATTCGCAAGTCAGTCATTCAAGACATACCTAAACAAACATAGAAATAAATGGCTTTCTTGTTGAACAGAATTTAAAATTTGTTTATGTTAACTGTAAGTCATTTCCTTATTTATTTCAAGAATTCATTCTCTCTAATATTTTGACTGGGAAAAGAAGAATCACGATTCATACAGTCCAGAGTGGAATGTAGGTCTCTCCTTCATAAATCCTACTTCTCAGAGCTACTGAGCACGGTGTTTGCAGTGAGGTAGAAAAGTCACGGGCAAATTATAAGTTCTCTATAAATATTAGTCTCTTCCTTTCCTACTACTGTGTGCCAGACACAGGCTTGGAATTGGATTCTTTGAATGTAATTCTGGCAGTCCTAGGTGAGAGCACACACCCCCATTAACTTAATCCCCCAATAAATTAGGAAAGGGTCTGTTTCCCTTCTCGTCGCTTCCAAGCATTTTACTCTAAAGGTCAGTGGAAAGAACTGAAGCTCCTGATAGAGAGCTTCAAGGGCAAAGAAGAGTCAAAAGAAAAATTTTCACTCCCTTTTCTAGACTCTTTCTCTATCCCTTAGCTTCCAGCCTCAGGGTACTCTCCAATTTGCCCTGCTCACCTCCAAACTTTATATCCGCCCTTCCTCTAGGATCATATCCCAGATATACCCAGCTCCAAACAACAAACCTTTATAGGAACTTTCCAAATGGATCTTTTAGCATTATCAGATAAAAATAATACCTTTCCTATATTTATTCAGCACATATGGGGAAAAGTGTACAGTTGTGAGTATGCGAACACAGTTTATTCTTGTATGATCATTTATTAATTATTGTATTACTTTCCACGTGAACTGCTGTAAACCTACTTTTGCCCCACCCTGTACATAAAGCACACCTTTACGAGCCAAGCGGTATTCAAGAAACTAAGGTTGAAATGCTGACACTAGACAGGGCCTCTGTTCTCACAGCAGGGATAGCCTGCTGGAAAAACGGAGAGCAAATGGACCACCAGGCATTATCCAGGTAGACGACGGAGGTGTGAGAGAGACTAGAACAAGCTGAGTACACTGTATTATGATGGCAGATTGGCAGGGATGAGTGGGCTGCAAGCAGCATGTCTGGCAATATTCAGATGGTGATTTTTATATTAAAAATATAAAATGAAATACAACCTAAATGTTTCAGAATAAACATTAGATAACTTGTACCACAGTAATGGAAAAGAATACTTCAAATGAATATTTGGTTACAGAGTAAATATCAATTGTGTATGATGTCATAAAAAAGCAGCCTACTAAAAGCATTTACTGTGTTATTTTATTTTTTTGTTCAAAACAAAAGCATGTATACAGAGAAAATTGTATAAAGATATATAACAAAATGTTCATGGTTATCTTTAGGTAGTAAGATTATAAGTAATTTCACTTTTCTAAAACTTGCCAGTAGTTTCTAAATGATCCACAAAGAGCATACAGTAATTTTGTAAGTTTGGAAAAATATATTTTATTCAAAATACTCTAAAAGCATTTGTCTGAGCAACTCACATTGATAAAATGCCCACTTCACGTAAAGTGCTGTGCTAAGTGCTAAAGCCACAGAGCTACATAAGTTAACACTAGATACCCTTGACCAGCTCCCCGCATTGCAATGCAGATGACTGGTAAATACCCACAAGTAAGATACTGCCCAGGTATTATGTTAATAAACCCTAAGTATTTACCCAGAAACTGATTTTTCTCTGATTACTACAACAGAGATAACAGGAAGATTTGATGTTGTCTTTGACTTTTGTGACTCACAATTTGTGAAGCAACGAGATGTTGAGATCTCTCCTGCTATCTCCTGTTCTGAGTAGGATCTATAATTATCAGAAAACTGTTAAACTCATCAAATACCCTGTAATAACCAGATGTGGAACTAAAGCACAGAGAGGTCAAGGTAAGGCTGCACTGCTCGTAAATAAGAGAACTGAGATGCACACCCGGGAAGTCTGAGCCCAGAACTCAATCCCCTGACCACTATGTTTTGCTGTATCCCTTTTATGACCATTAGCACTGTTTCTGTCCCCTTCCTGCCATGTATCTATTTTCAGAATTTGGCTGGGGTAGGAGTAAAAGACAGAAAACTGTACAAGATCAACAATAAAAATTAAAAATTAAATAAATAAATAAATAAATAAATAAAAAGAATTTCAAATAAGAACAAGCCATCATATAGAACTGATGTTAAAGCGAAAATGTTGGCGAGAAAGGCCTGAGGGCAGGATTGGTGTCCTTAGTATTCAGCACAGGCTTGGGACACAAGGAGGCTCCATCAATAATTTACTGTATTAAAGATGTAGAAAACAGGTTTATTTTTGAGGCTCCCATGCCCAAATCAACTCTTTTTTTCAACATTTCCCTCTTCTAAAAGGTAAGCGCAGGATGGGAAAAGTTCTATTTAACTAGGGGTTTAATCTATATTTTTCTAAATTTTATATAGCAATTTTATAGTAATCCTAAAGGTACATATATAGCATATCATATATATTTTTCTTATTTGATTGTTCATGAAAAATGATATGAACTCTAAGTATAAAGTCCTTCAGTTAACATACATAGTAGTTAGATTTCTTTTTTAAGATTTTATTTATTTATTTTTAGAGAGGGGAAGGGAGGGAGAAAGAGAAGCAGAGAAATATCAATGTGTAGTTATCTCTTGCGTGTCCCCTACTGGGGACCTGGCTTGCAAGCCAGGCATGTGCCCTGACTGGGAATCAAACTGGTGACCCTTTGGTTCATAGACCAGCATTCAATTCACTGAGCCACACAAGCCAGGGTAGATTTTTTTTAATTGGGCTAGATTTTATTGGAGATTTATGACAAATCAATTTCATGAAATGTGGACAAAACTAAATTGCCATCAAATGACCATACGAATTAAGGTTTCACAAAAAAGATGTGGATAATTGTATATTTCTAGAAATAGCAGAATTGCTTGCTCAGATTGTGAAATGCATGATAATATTCTGTGTCATATTTAGATTAAAATAAATCACAACAAACTACTCATTATTCATTGCCTGTGGAATAAAGATATTGAGTCACTTCCATTAGTTCCTGTCCTGATGCATTCTTCAATTTAACCACTTCTCAGAAACTGAAAGGATCGTGGTTTCGAACCCAGCTGAAAAACTAATTAAAGTATAAAGCAATGTATCATGGGGTCTTAACGCCTAGGCCCATGAAGAGAGCTACTACATAATGAAACTATTTAAAATAAATTAACACTTTTAATTTCCAAATGAGATTTTTCACATATTTCACTTACTAATAATTGCATCTCTTTTCTTGTAATATTTGAATTCTAGTCATTGTCTAGAAGCATCACATTGCTTCTGCTGTGAGGCAATGCTGGGCTCTATAAAACATTCAAAGTTAATTAAAGAGGTTTCTTCAAAAGATTTAAATCTTAAAAGGGACATCAGGGGCACTGGCTGGTGTGGCTCAACGGATTGAGCACTGGCCAGTGGACCAAAAAGGTTGCCAGTTCCCCAGTCAGGGTGCATGCCCGGGCTGGGGGCCAGATCCCTGCTTTGGGGTGTGAGAGGCAACCAATCACTGTTTCTCTCACAGATCATGTTTCTCTCCCTCTTTCTTCCTTCTTTCCCCTCTAAAAATAAATAAGTACAATCCTTTTTTTAAAAGGGACGTCAGGGATATTGGGAACCAAAAAATGAATGAACGAATTTGAAATAAGAGCAAACATGAGAGGGTACAATGAAATGGAATGCTTTAAATACGAGTTAGGGACATTTGCTTTTTTTCCTTTCACCATATAGTCAATTAGATTAGAATAAAAATGGTGTTTATTCTGCAAGCATAGCTCTATGCATGACAGGTATTTTCTGCAGCAATTTTCATTATCAATATTTGGAAGCCATACCAGTATGAGACATGTGGTTTAAAACAATTCTTCATTCTGAAATGTGTCTAGAGGACCGTGTGGTGGATACAACACATATTTACAACCTCCCATGTGCAGGCAGTGTCCAAAATTGGCCAACTTAAATGTCTTTGCACCCTGATATGGAAGATGGGACTTACTTTCCTCCTTCAATAACAAGGATAAAGCAAAGCACTGTGGGTAAGGACATGGTCATATCATCAGAATGACTTCAAATTCTGGCTCCATCACTTATGACTCTCTTACATGTTTCCATTGAAAAAGAGGCTAAAATAATGGCTGGTACATTAGCTTTCAATAAATGTTTGCTGTTTGCTGCTGTTGCTGTTGTTATTACTATTAATGAGGCGTGCCAATATCAAAATGAAAATGGGATGCAAGTTTTGGGAGGACATGCTGAAATATTAGCTCTTTAAAGCAAGAACAGCTCATCCGAAAGGATATCCTATAAGCCACTGACAATAGGATATGGAGACTCAAAATTGAGGACTGGAGTAAATTTAGACAGATGGGATTGTAAGCTTTAAGAATGATGAGCATGATAAGACAGGGAATATAAAAGAAAGACATGGAAGTTAAGGGACAGGAAGAGGAGGTAAAAAACAGAGTGATTAGACAAGTAATTATGAACTGTAATGAAAATAAGTCACCTCAGAATAAGCATACACGCACACACACATTTGAAGGGGTATGTACACTACCCCCTCCATCTCTATCTCCACTATCTCTACAAATAAAATCTATTAAATTGACAGTGCAAATATTTTTTTAAGAATCAATTAGGGCAAAGAAGATGAGAGAGGAAATAAAATAGGTGAAAGCTGTCAGCAGAGCTTTGGCACTAAAAATTAGAGGAGCAGCAGAACAAAGACGACCAATACCGAGTACAGGCAGAACTGAGAGGCAGGGATTGGAGACAGCAGGCATGCCCAGCCTGCCCAGCCTGGTGTCTCTCTGCTCGGCTCCAAGAGACTGGAATGCTCTCAGCAGACACTGAAGAATTGAAAAGCTCTAGTTTCCCTGCCTAACTTCGCTCCAGTGAAGCCCACCAATTCTGTTTTTCCCATGCACAGAATCCAGCCGGCTTTGAAATTAAGTTGCTTTGCATAAATAATATTCTGTATTGCTTTCTAACTTATTTATTATAAAAGACTCCTCAACATTCATTTAGGTTTTCTTGTTCATTTGAGAAAACGTCTAAAATCATAGGGGTAATTAAATTATTAGTTCAAAGTATAACAGTGTGTGTTTTCCAGCTTAGCATGCCTATAATTTTATATTCATATGATAAGATGTGCAATAAACACTTATTTGGCATAATCCTTTGTTTACAGGGGAGAAAATCATAGGCTGGTATCAGACAGGCCTGCACTCTGACTTCTGACTTTGGCTGTGTGATCCTGAGTAAGTCACTCAACTTCTCTCAGCCTTGGTTTACCTACAAAATCAGGTCGCTTTATGTACCCTGCAGGACTGATAAAAGAAAGAAGATATTGCAATTAGATAGTAAAAAAAAAAAATATGCTTGATGCAAAGTAGCCACTTGATAAATATTCGTTTCCTCCTTTTCCTTTCTTTCCCACCCACCTCCTGCCTTCCACTCCATCCCACATTAACACAGATTTAAGAGTTACAGCTGACCCATTTTACACACAGGATAAACATGATTTGAGGTTAGAAGAGCCTAGGGAATTAATTCAAACAACCGACTATTCATCCCATGTGAATTCCAACCTACCAGCTAGGGAAATTTGTAAGATGCAGGACTGAACTCTGAAGGGAACATGTAGAAGGCTCATCAATGAATACTCTTGAGAATGGAAACAGAGTTGAGGCTGACCCTTCTCAGAGGGGAGGCCATCTAGGGACCAAGTGACCTTGAATTCTTTCGTATCAGGGGGTCTCTAATTGGTGAACAGATTAAAATCAGCAGGTCAAACGGATCCTCTGAAACCGAATGACAGTGCACCTGAAAAATTTCCGCGTTTCTTTCTTTGGTTATGGAGAACAAGCTGCATTAGGAAATGTTTTCTATCATAAGGACCTTAAGCAAACTTAAAGGGAAACAGGGTCTTTTGGAAAGAAGTCTAATCATTTGAATCACTTCCTTCTCTGATTTTTGAATGTCATTACCACTCATGCAGTCTCATGCAGCAGAAAGTAGGAGAGCGTGTGATAATTGTTCGCATGTTTAGACTGTTATAACCCTTTTAATACTAGAAAGGGCTATTATTTTTTTGAAAGAGAAAAGTCTTTTTTTGAGAGATATAATTTATGGACAACTTATACCAAAACTTTCCAAGACAGTATACAGGGTCTGGCAGAAGTATGCTTGATTGAGTGTGGTTGGTAGGGTAATAATGTGAGTGTAATCATTTATAGCTTTAATGTGAACATGTCACCTAAAATTTCATCTAGTATGTTGTAGGGTGATATTGTTATGTTACAGAATTGCATGCTTGTGAATTTATAATAAAAGATTTCATAATAAAGAGGGATGTTATTTGTGTTGGACCCTGTATATTGTCATTGGTGTTCATTTGACCCCAAAGATAAATAGTGTTCAACTTACTATTTGTCCAACCTTTCATACTGAACATCTGTGAGGGGAGCACCATAGAAGGTAGGGTACTAAATGTACTAACTGACTTATATTTCTGCTTTTCTAACAATAATAAAAATTAATATTTGTCAGCTGCTTTCTCTACCAGGAGACTGTTAATTACATCACAGGCAGAATCCTAAATAATCTGCAAAATAGTTTTAGGAGATAGAAATTTATTACTGGTGACACCACAGCAAATAGGAGAATCCTCGTTTGAACCTAAGGAATCTAACTACTGAGTTCACATTGCTACGTTTGCATGTTTTACAATTCCATCAAAGCCATAATTCCCTAGGTCCTCATGAGAAATTTAGAAAATGGGAAGAGTTTGCTGTCACACAAGCAAACAATCAATCACAGAATAAATGGAAAGAACTCATCCATGGTCACACCTTCTTCGTGTCACATCACAGGCGGGACCGGAATCCAGCGCCTACTATTATTTCAGCAGATTCTCCTACAGCGGACTTCAACAAGCATATGCTGATGCACATATGAAGTCTCATAGGTCTTACGACTTCTGACATTCTGGCATAAGAAACACAGCAGAAAAAGGAAATAGAAGAGCTGACTTCTTTTAAAAATAGTTACAGGCTAATTATAAGGGTTGTTAAACTCTGGGGCTGAGACCTTTCTCAAACGTAAACCATTAGACAAAGATGAGGAAGGAACTGCTTTCCAGAGCAGCAGATACTGATCTGATGACACAGCCCTTGGTTAGAATGACCTCATTTCTGTGATGCCAAAGGAATAATACCTGTGTGACCGTGCTGCGTGACGGATGTCGGTGCAGTGGACTGACCTTGACCACCCCCACCCTTACTGAACTCTTGCCATGAAGTTTGAGCCTTCACTCTCTTAGCCGTTGTTTTGAAGCAAATTCACCCAAAGTGAAATGGCAGTTTGTGCTTTTTGTAACCTTACATTGCAAATGTAACATCTGACACCAAGACTGAAAGACGAAAACGGCTTTATTTTGTATCTGTCCATTTCTACACAGCTGTCTGTGGATGAAGGCAGCAGGAGGAAAGGAAGTGATAGTCTTTGAGAGGCCAGCTGGTAATAATCCATTGATTATTTTTAAATACAAATTTGATTAGAAATAAACACAGATAGGAACCTATTTATAGGGCTTTTGAAATATGATTAAGTTCAGTAAGGCAAATTCGTTTAGGTGACTTGTTAAAGTACAAGTTTATAGTCTAGAATAATAAAACATGGAACTGGAAATAGCTCCAAAAAAGACAAACAAAGCAGACATATTGCTAAAGAAAAATTACCCTACTTGGCTTTGTCAGCCTTGCAGGCAGGAGTTTCTCACTTATTTCAACCAACAAGCTTGAATCTGTCCTTAGATTGATCTGGTATTTTACTCACTCTTCTCAACAATTTTCTACACTTTCTCATTTCTTTGTCCTTCTACTGCACCTATCTGAATCATTTTTTCTGCCTTGTCTTCCCTCTCTTCTCCTCGCAATAAGCTTAAGCAGATTAGTATAATTTTGTTATTTCTTATTGTTCATCCTTCTTTTTTCAAGTTCTAGGCTTTCACTGAGAATACAGCCAAATGCAATCAACAGATAATTACCGGCTGACTTAACAGGTAGGCCCAAGTGGAAACGGTGCCATTCAACTTTGCTGCGATGCTGGCTTTTGAATCGCTGGCTTCAAACATAAGAAAAGCTCATTTTATGTTCTCTGATATTTAATTTTTTCACTGCATAATGGAAAGCCAGGAGGAAAATAACTTGAAGTTTTCTCAAAGATATTTCTCATTTGGAACTTTAGCATTTTAATAAATTAGTATATCTGACTGTTAAACCAGGATTTTTTTTTTTTTTTAAGGAATAATATGGAGCACTGGAGCTATTAGTCTTTTTCAAATATTCATCAGCTTTCTCTTAGTGGTTTTAAATAACAGAAATAAGGTCACTGGAATAAAGCTGCTTCTGAAGAAAAGAGGTCTTTCACTCTGTGTCAGTCCTGCCTTAGTGTGTTTATCTGTGATAAATGCCCTGTCTTTGTCTAGCATTGTCTACCACAGAGAAATACACTATGTAATTATTACAACCAGGGGATCATTTCTTTTCAGTCTGATATTTTAAAGAATGAATGGCTGTCAAAAATAAGCTGACAGTGAGGACAATTAAGCAATTTTGTTCTTGTGATGCATACAAGAACCTAAGAGCCTTAAAACATAAAATACGCTGGTATGAATAATCACTTCCCACTTGGTGGCGCCCTCTTAATCTGGTGGATTGAGTAATCTGTAAAAATGTGAGGATTATTTTCCTGTCCTATGGCAACCTTAAGGAGACCTAGTAAAAACTGGGATTCTGTTACATTTTTAAAGCTTTATTTGCTTTAGTTTAGGGAAGCATTGAAAGTAGCAAGATTTAATAATGATCTTGATGTGATCATTTTAATGTCTAGTAGAAAGTATTGCTGCATATTAAATTTTAGATATATCTCAACAAAATTAAGTTAATGTTAACAAAAAAATAAAGGTCTGCAAAAGGAGCATAAACAAGAGTGAGTATCAAACTTGATGGTATAATAATTTTATTCCAAAAAACTGCCTGGGGGCCGAAAAGCAGGCCAGACAAATGGCCAGTCCATTGACAACACCATGGAACACCAGCCTATCACAAAGAATAGCAGGTCAACGTGCCTTTGGGAAGTGCCATGGTACAGAGAGCACCTCGTTCCTCCCCTGAAACACACAGGGTCAGTGAGGTGCTAAGCCTGCTGATGAGAATCTGAGGCACTCAGATTTGTCAACTGTCTCACTGACGGAGTGCTGTGGGGAAGCATCAGAGCTCTGCTGTGCAACCCGGGTGGGTGGCTAGCTCAGTGGCTTAATGGTATGTCGCCGCCGCCACCTCGAAACTCTCCATTTTTTTTAAAATATATTTTATTGATTATGCTATTACAGTTGTCCCATTTCTCCTCCATCATTCCCCTCCACCCTACCCACACTCTCCCACCCACATTCCCCCCTTTAGTTCATGTCCATGGGTCATAAGTTTTCTAGCTTCTACATTTCCCATACTATTCTTGCCCTCCCCCTGTCTATTTTTTTCCCATTATCTATGCTACTCATTCTCTGTACCTTTTCCCCCTCTCTCCTCCTCCCACGCCCCTGTTGCTAACCCTCCATATGATCTCCATTTCTGTGGTTCTGTTCCTGTTCTAGCTGTTTGCTTAGTTTGCTTTTGTTTTAGGTGTGGTTCTTGATAGCTATGAGTTTGTTGTCTTTTCACTGTCATAGTTTTATCTTCTTTTTCTTAGATAAGTCCCTTTAACATTTCATATAATAAGGGCTTGGTGATGATGAACTCCTTGAACTTGACCTTATCTGAGGAGCACTTTATCTTCCCTTCCATTCTAAATGACAGCTTTGCTGGAAAGAGAAATTTTGGATGTAGGTCCCTGCTTTTCAAGATTTCAAATATTTCTTTCCAGCCCCTTCTTGCCTGTAAGGTCTCTTTTGAGAAATCAGCTGACAGTCTGATGGGAACTCCCTTGTAGGTGACTGTCCCCTTATCCCTTGCTGCTTCTAGAAAACTCTCCATTTTTGAGCACTGGGTCCCACAATTGTTTTTAATCCTCACCGAAGGATATGTTTATTGATTTTAGAGGGAGAGAAAGAAAGAGAGAGAGACTGGTGAGAGAAACATTGATTGGATGCCTTCCATACATGCATCAACTGGGGATCAGACCTGCAACCTAGGTGCGTGCCCTAAGCAGGATTGAACCCACAACCTTTTGGCATATGGGACAATGCTCTGAGCAACTGAGCCATGCAGCCAGGGCAGGGTCCCACAATTTATGTAGCCAGTCCACCCTATTTAATCCCTCACCATCGCCGACAACTATTGCAAGGATGCCACTGCAGAGATGAGCTGTACCTTTAGGTCAGTATCTGAAGTTATCCACAGCCAGTTGGCCTGACTTGGAAAAATTAAAAGAAAACGGAGATCAGATTTAAGCCACACCTCAGCATAGGCTCAAAGCAAGACAGTGTGGACCAATAACTGTCATTCAGTGCTTGCCGTTACCATAAAGAAGAAACTAGATTGGCTAATGGGCATTAGGTTCCACACCCTATCAGTCCAGCTGATTTAATCAACTGGGTACAAGAGCTTGACAGTGCTCAAGGTGGGTAACCTGTCAGGTAGGGGCTCGATGTTTACAGTTACATAAATATATATTTTTCAAATTACTTTGTCACTCAGCCTCAATTTCTTCATCAAAAAATTATTTGTCATCACGTTATTGTAAAAACTTAAATAGAATCTAAAGAAGTATAGAGAACTTAGGACAATCTTAACAGACATGACCAGTTTCATTATGTATGCAGGGAAACTATATATCCTGCTGGTGAACCAGGTAATGGAAAGGAAATAAATGTCTGTTCTATATAACACTGACTCCCAATATAATTAGCTAGGCATAGCTGCCTATAATTTTGGCTTCAACAACAAAAAAAATATATTGATTACTCAAATACAGATTCATTTTTAAAAGTACATATTATTGTCCTGGCCGGGTGGCTTACTTGGTTGGAGCATCAACCTGTACACCAAAAGATTGCGGGTTCAGTTCCGGGTCAGGGCACATGCCAAGGTTACAGGTTCGATCCCCAGCTGGGGCACGCATACGAGAGTCAACTGATAAATGTTTCTCACACCAATGTCCCTCACTCTCCTTCTCCCTTTCTAGAAAATCAATAATAAAATATCTTTGGGTGAGGATTAAATAAATAAATAATTATAAATACTGAGTTTTGCCCAATACTAAAGAAAATCCTCATTTAGATTTAGAAGTACTTCCTTTATGTGTAAATGAAAATTGATATCACATTGTATCAAGCATGCTTGAGCAGCTAAGGCTGCTTGGGCATCTGAAGTTCTGATAGAGGAGTTGTATTTTATCAATGGAGATGTTAAGATTTGAATATCGCCTATTACACTAATATGATAAAAATGAAAGTGTCAATTAAAATGGCATAAATGTTTCAACACTCAAAGTAAAATACTTAAAACACGTAATATTGGCCTAGAAATCTTTGGAATAGCAGACTGTCAGTTCTGAATGTTCTTGGAAAAATTTTAAGTGAAAAGTGTTTTGTGCTACGTGGCTTTGTTTGTTTTCCTCTGAGCACTACCGAGGGACAGAAACTATAAGGATAGTTTGGTAAGTACCAGAGGGAAATCTTGGGCTTAAATTCAAATTGGAATCGAACTATGAAAAATAATGAAGTTTGAGAGCCCACAGAAAATGCCCAAGTTCTGCATTATTTTTATTTCTAATCTGCTTTTTGTATGAAATAAGTGATCAATTTGTATAACTCCCTGTGATTTGATGTACTAGAAACCATCTCTGTGAATTCACTTGGTAAAAGACAGGTCAGTGAGGATAGTATTAGTGCACAGGTCATGATTTCCTCTAGTTTTCTAGATTTCATCTCTGCTTTATAAGTCTGGCCTTTGACACAATTATTGTACCAAACTTCTCAGTGCTTTATAGACGTTTCCATTGGAAACGTCACCATGGAGAAGGCTACAGCTTTCCTTACGTCCTTGCCTGAGAGTTGTGTAGCGCACACACAGTTATAAAAGGCATAGTGTTCAGGTTGAATTTTTTTTAATCTCCACCAGACAATATGTTTATTGATTTTTAGAGAGAGAGGGAGGGAGAGAGAGAGGGACAGAGAAAAATCTATGTGAGAGAGCAACATCCATCAGTTGCCTCCTGCACACACCCTGACTAGGGGTCAAATCCACAACGTAGGTATGTGCCCTGACCAGAAATTGAACCTGCAACCTTTTGGTGTATGGGATGATGCTCCAACTGACTGAGCCACCCAGCCAGGGTCAGGCTAAACTACATGGCGAATTGACAAGACTCCTTTAGCATATGATGTTTTGTACTGGTAAAAGAGCTGTTAAAACCATGAAGTGTTTGAACTATTAGAGCATTAGAGAAAATCTAGTCTTACTTTCTAGTTTGACAAAGTGGAAACTGAGGTCCACAAAATTTATAGTCTTCTTCCACCCTTCTGGGTTGCATACAACCCAGAATGAGAGCACGAATATTCAAGTCCAGATCATTTATCTTCTGTCAAATGCCCCTTTGACTTAGTCAGGTTTTTAGCTAAAAATATTAGCTTTTTTCTGTTAAAAAAGAAAAAAAGATTTTATTTTGACAGAAGATCTACAGGCAATTAGATAAGGATAAAAAGAAACTATTTTATGTTTTATCTATTCTGTGCAGTCTGCCAAATACGGCAAAGATGAGAGACTTCCAACCAAGGCACTTGACTAAACTGGCAAGAATTTGTCCTGCCTTTTGGAAAAATAGGTCAGAATTATTAACATACAATATAATTGTGATAGAGAGACACTTGAATAAACAAATATGGCAGTTTCCTACATTTGGAAGCAAGTTCTAGCAGAAGTTATATTTGCTGAGAAATGTTATGGGAACCAAGAGGCTGGACTAGCCTTTGGTAAAATTGTGAAGGAGGTGGAGTTTGTCACCAGGACCTAATTCTCTGGAATCTTCCACCCTGTTCCATTCCCATCAGCAGCTCTAACCCTGTAGTGATGCTGTCCCCATCTGATTGCTTTGGACCTTGTTTTTCTTCCTTCTGTATCATAATTTACCTCTTCTTCCAGGACCCCGCAAATAACCTGAAAAAAACAATAAACTTTGTCCAATAATTTCTGGTCTTGATTTAATATTTTAAACAATAAAATGTACATTTTACAGGAACCTACAATAAAACAAATAAATAAACCCACAGGAAAATGTCCATTTTATTATAGGGGTCTTACTGTTTTAACTTGTCTGTGTGCACACACACACACACGGAAGAATTTCAACAGGAAGTTTGTAAACACAAGAAACACCTAATTAAACAAAGATATGGTCTCCGAATTCCAAAGATGCTCTCATCAACATATCCCATCTCTCATGCTCTTATTGCAAAGTGACAGCGGCACTCCCTCATCAAAAGATGGGATCTAAGCGTCTGACTGTTGTTTTGGGATGATACCCCTTTGGCACCCAGCCACCATGCTGTGAGGAAGTGAGGGGGCCACTTCTGGGCATTCCAGCACCAGCCGCAGCTGAGGAGCAGTCAATATCAGGGATCGACTGCCGGACATGTGGGTCAGCCAGCCCTCAGATGATTCCAGCTCCTAGCTTACAATAAATGGGTAGAGATGATCTACAATGCAGATTTGTGAGCAAAGTAAGTGTGGTGGTTATTTGAAGCCATTTGTTTTATAGTTTTTTTTTTAAATGCAGTCATCACTGTAGTTAATATACTCAAACTTCAACATATGAGTGATTGTCCAATCTTCTTATCTGTTTGAATGGCCTTCCTAGATTTAAAAACTTTTAAAGCATGAACATTTATGAAGGTTTGTAAAATGATATAACAGTCTTAAAATTCGCTGATAGTTTATTGGCTCCCAGCATGGTGTGGGGAATGGTAGTTCCTCCTGTTAGATACTGGGAGAAGTGTCCTTCCAGAAGCATCCTTCCAGGATTGTTTGGAATGAAAACTGATTGGGGAACATGGATGTCACTACCCCTAAGAGAGTATATTAAATAGTTCTCACACGATGAGGTTTTTAATATTAAGGGCACAGAGAGAATGCTGAGGATTTCTTGCCTTGGAGAAATAAGCACTAATTGAGACTGAAAGAGCTACAGGTATGGGGATACAAAAATCACTTCCTAAGGACACTGCGGAAATGGGAGTCCTCCTGGCCCCTGAGGGCAGGGGGCCCAGAGCCTGGAAACGCGAGGCCACAGGATACACAGGGTGGCAGGTTTCCTACATATGGAGCAGAGAAATAAAACATTTTTATAGTAAAATTAACATCAACATGTTCTGGATTAGAAAACAAAATGCATGAAAATTTATAAGAAAAATGAGGACCCTCCAAGACATTTCTAAAGCAGACTGCTTTGATTTATGTTCTAGACACTGGGGTATTTTTTAAATTCTAGCTTTATCATCTGGCATGATTCCTCTACATTTTACTTATAATTCTAGTTAGCCATCCAAACTACAGATGGAAGTATAAACTATATCTTACAATTAGTTATGCTTTATACTTAGAATCTTTAACATTGACTTTATCACCTTTTTTTAATCTAGTCTTTGGGGTTTTTTTGAGGAACTCTTGTGAAGAAAGGGTAATTCAGGGTATATTATCCAATAAGTACCCATGCAAAAATAACTCTAAGTTTCAAATCCCATGTATATAAATAAATTGTTCCCCTTCATTTTATTTCTTTTTATTTATTGATTTTAGAGAGAAAGGGGCAGGAAGGGAGGAGGGAAAGAAAGAGAGAGAGAGATAAGCATCAATTTGTTGTTCTACTTATGTATGCATTCGTTGGTTGCTTCTTATATATGCCCTGACCAGGGATAGAACCCACAACCTTGGCATATCAGGATGACACTCTAATCAAACGAGCTACCCAGCCAGGACCATCCTTCATTTTAACTTTATATTTCAAAACTATGTAGTAGCACCTGGTACCGTTTAATTCTATGAATGCTCAGCCATCTTGTATTCCTTTAACAGCACTGGTTTAGATGGTTCTTAGTGAACTGTAGTACTGAAGACAGTTCTGTTTGTTAAATTCAATGAACACAACAATTTTGTTCCAGAAGGGAATCTTTTCTACTCCATCCTTTTCTACACCTCCAGAGCCTCCAAATACAATCAGGTAAAAAGATTGCCTTTATAGGGAAGTTGTTGATAATCTCACTGACTGAAGTGGACTGACACTGGGATTAATTTCTGAGGCACTTTTCAGTCCCTGGAAACTCTGTAGGACAAAATGCCAACAATAATCCGTTCAAATGATTGTTAAGGAAGAAAGGGAGAGAATCCAATCCATAGACAAGGTTTAAGACACTGCTAAGGATAACAACCATAAAACATACCTAATTGTAAGATATTATTTACTCTTCTAACCGTAGTTTGAATAATCAACCAGAGTTATCAGTAAAATGTGGACAAATCTAAAAAGACCAGATGACTAAATTTGAGAGAAGGTTTACTGATAAGAATGAGGAGATTCAATCAAAACTTGGGTGCTAGGGATGCATGAGAGATAGCAGAAGAAAAAGCCTGCATAATAATAAGATGTGAATCAGGAAAATCACTTACACCCTACACGTATTGTCATGTGATCTTTCCCAGGGGATCTTCTTAGAGGAAAACAATCCTGTGTGATATTAGGTGTTCTGTGTGGAAAAAGGGAAACCGAAGCAGGAGACCGAGAGACAGGCTGCATGGCACAACTATGGGGAATGTTGATTTTTAACAGAATTTTAAAAGTTTCTTGAAAGCAATATTTCTCGAAGTCCTTAATATGCTAACACATGCTATATATTTCCAAGATGGGAATATGACATCTAGAGTTCCCAACTAGAACTTATTTTCAATCTATAAAATTAGGTCTTCCCAAACACATTTTGGTTAATGCTATTCTAAATCAAAGCAGAGATTATGAGCTGTCGACAGTTAATGTTGAAATTATAATTTTAGAAAGCAATGATCTCGCAGGGTTCACTGATTCTTGATGGGGTAGAAAACACAGCTAGATCATTTCAATTACAGCATACATCTTCTTTCACTGATAGAAGAGGTTGGAGATAAGCAATAATAAATGGACTCCACGAATGAGTGCAGAGGGAGGATAGAAAGTATGTGAGCTAAACAAAAGAAGAAATCAAAGTGATATCATTGCAAAAAAATTCTCCAGGTTTCATAGCCAGTTGGAGAACAACAACAGCTCTTGTTGCTATGATGCAGAAAAATGGCATCACAGGCACAGGGGCATCGAAAGGTTCATTCCTTTTCAGTGTACGGAGACACATGGGATAAATTATTAATAAATTACATGTTTCTCAAGTGTGGCCCATAGCCCCAGGGGCTTCCTTGGTATTTTGCCAGTTGATTTTTTTTGAGCCCAGCTATCTTTAGTTTTATAGATAAGCGAGCAAGCTACCTTCATAGCTGTATTTAACAGATGATATGATTAAGAGTTATTTACTAGCAACTTACCAGGTGAATTACTAAAGTTATAAAAACTAAGTATTAACAAACCTAAATTAGTGCATTATGAGAGGTTTCTGACTTTATTCATTCAGTGTTTTTCGAAAAAATCTGCTACTCGTTTGGCAACTTCGGAAAGCTCAGTTGCACATGCAACATGTAGATACTCAGAATTTCTATGATTTTCTGCAAGGTACACTGCAAATGCTGCCTTGACTTGGTCATGGTTTTCAATTGCTTCTATTTTTTTAAATCACAAATTACTGCCATCGTGAAGGCATCATCATTGTGAATTTTATTTGTGATCAGTTGTTTTGTTAACGTACAAAACATTTGTGATCAGTTTGTTTTGTTAATGTAATGGTTCAAGTACAGATCATCTATAACCCTGTTGCTATTGCAAATACATAAATAGTACTTACCACTCCAGCCACCCATTAAATTTAAATTGGTTATAATACTTCATTGTGATAAGCAGCCTATGAATTGTTAGCTAAACAAATTTCAGCATAATACATAGATTAGTATATCAAAATTTACAGGATTATTGTTACTGCATTTATGTTATATAAAATCATGAGTGCAGCCTCATACAGCAATACTTTATTTTATTCTTTTTCAATTCTTTCATAGTACTGTGCTCTTTTTCCATTAGAAAAAGTGACTATTTGGAGGGAAGAGGTGGAAATGAGCTGAAATTTTTTAATGTTTTGATCATCACATTCTTAAGAGATAAAAGAAACATCAAGTGGGAACTATTAGACTGGGCTTAATTCTGGCCTCCTATATGAGTATGCAGTATTAGAACAAACTTTAGAACTGCATAAGCTTTTAACTTTTTAGTGTTTATAATAACAAGCAAAGTAAGACTCTGGATTATTAATTCACAACATTTTCACCATCAAGGATCCCTTTTGTAATATTTACTCATGAATCCTATTGTCTGAAAGTGTTTTGTCCTACCAAATACATTTCCTACATAAAAATTAATTTGCTTATTCCATATTTCAATAATCAAACAAATATGTAATCACCAATCAGAGTTTCAGATGTGTAAGAAAAAACTAGATTAGCACACTGGGAGGGTTCCATGCCAGCCAAATGTTTTAGTAGGCCTCTATATTTGAATCACAGGTCAACTTATTATAAGTTTTAAATATTGAAACAGAATTCCTAATAGATCTCTGTTCTCTAGAGATCAAAGTAATACCAGATTGGAAATAACTGCCCTGAACTTTTGTAAAAAACATTAAAAATAATATATATGAGGTATGATTCAACTCTCAGTGCTTAATGGAAATAAATATACTGGCCTACAAATCAGGAGACCCAAATTCCAAATTTACCTCTCTCTGCTTTTTTATTTTTTAAAAATTGCTTATGGCTAACCTTAAAGAGGCTGCATAGTATAATACACTGTTTACGACCATGGCCACTAGAGAGGGATCACCTGAATTTGAATCCTAACTCCACAAAAGTGTGTAACCTCGCCAAGGCTATCATAATCAAATTGTTGTAAACCCATAATAGGAGACAATCATAAGAGCAAGCAGAGGAAAACAAAACATGTTGCATACAAAGAAACAAATACAAAAATTATCACAGACTTCGTGTCCAAAAATTTTTTAAAAAGTAAGCCAGAAGGCAATGTGGTGACACTTTAAAAACGTTAAAAGAAAAAAGAAGCAAACATGGAATTCTATATCCATCAAAAAAATATCCTTCAAAAATGAAAGGGAAATAAAGATACATTTCTCATTTAGAGAAAAATTTGATACCCATAACAACTCCTATTGAATTAGTTAATATAGATATAAAATACTCTGGATATATATTATAGCTATATATTAAAAAATAAATATGAAATAAGCAACTGCAGGTTTTCCAACTCTTTCATTTTATCTGGTGATCTAAAAATGGTGTCTTAAAATAACATATTTCCCCACTAAAAGAGGGTAGATTAATGGACCCCTCAGAGAGGACTACAGGTCAGCGCAACTGCTGGCTTTACAGCTGAGTCATACCAATAACGTGACTATCTCAGTCTGCTAGGCTGCTCTAACAAAGTACCACAGACTAGGTGGCTTACGAACAACAGGAATTTATTTCTCACAGTTCTGGAGGCTGGATGTCCAGGATCAGGGTTCTAGCTGGGCGGGGTTCTGGTGAGAGCCTTCTCCTGGGCTGCAAAATGCTAGCCAGTTTCATAGTATCCTCACACAGAAGAAAGAGAGCTAGTAGCTTTTTGGCCTCTTTTATAAGGATAGTAATACCCATTCATGAGGTCTGTACCCTATTTACCTAATTACCTCCTGAAGGACTGCCTCCTAATACTATCACATTGGTGGAGTAGGGTTTCAACATACAAATTTTGAAGGGATACATTCAGTCCAAAAGAGTGTCCATTCAACTAGAAGCTAAATTCTTTAAAAGTATGAAAATACTTCTCAGTATAATACTGTACTGTGTTCTCAGTACTTTGACTAAGAATATCTCATACTGTATTTTAAGCCATAGACAGATCACTTTCACATACATCATATCATTTTAATATAATGGAATTTTAATTATTTAACTTTCTCATTCAATAAATAATTATTGGAACTCTTCTCTGTGGCAAGTACTACTCTACTAGGGTTGGGGATTCAGTGAGAACAAAGACATGATACTTCTCCTCTGGTTCTTTGGAGATGGAATGCAGGAGACAGGCTTGTCAACAGGCAAACAGTATCAAATCCCAAGCACTAAGGTATGGATGAATGTAGGGTGCTTTGGGAGCATATAGGAGGGATGGCCAATCCCAGTGCTGAGTGATCAAGGAAGACTTTTTTGAGGAGATGCACTTAAACAGTATTCTAAACAACACCAAAAATAACTTAGTTAGGAATGAATGGGGGCTCAAGGAGTTAAACGGGGAGAGTTTATTACAGGATCCTGAGCCAGTCATTTGATCAGTCTGAGCCTCAGTTTTCTCATCTATTAAATAGAGATAATACCTCCTACACTGAGCTATGGTTGGAATTAATGAAATGAAGTAACAGAATTACTTTAAAAACTGCTAAGTCCTATATAGAGGTAATACACAAATACTGACAACAAGTATTACCCACTGGCCTTTGAACCACTTTAGGAAATAACTGATATTCAGAAAAAGGAGAGAGGTAAAATAGCACTTTCTGTTCATTATAGAAGTCTGAAATGAATCTTTAGTTAGTCATTCTAGCTTGAAATATGCACTGCATTTCTGTCAGCAAAAAATAATAATTTTAATCAATCATAGTAACAGTGACATAAACAAAGCAAGACAGAGCCACTGGCTGAGAAAAAGGACAGAGAATATAACATTTAAATCTTACAGATAAAACAGAGCTGGCAGAGCATTTAACACAGTGCAGCTGGCTCGTTCATCCTGAACCTACATTCCTGTCCCCTTGCCAGTCACAGTGCATTCAATAAAAGATGTGTCTTAAATGTGTCTTGAATTGAAATTAATTATTTTATGGACACTTTAGGTCCTGCACACACGTATGTGGAGATACCTGTCGCCTAGATGATGACCTCCTACAGATGGCTTTCCTGAATTGCCCTCCCTGCCAGGGCAAATGCTCTCTCTTCTCCAAGGCCCCTTACAGCCCCCCACCCCAAGCACGCTTCAGTCACGGCGGTTACACGGATATGAAAAGACTCTTTAGTGAGCTTTCTCCATCCATTTCTGCGAATTCCTCAACAACTGTGCCTGGCTGAATTTCATTCCCCGAGGACTTAGCACAGTGCCTGGAATACTGTAGGCACACATTTAAATATTTCCTGCGCTGCGCTGACGCATGACGGACCTAAGAGTGGGGTCTTAAGAAATGGTGGCTTGACTTTAGAGATAAGGGGGACTCGTAGACTAACCTACAGACGAAACAGGTAAGTTAATGATGAAATGAAATGCTTGCTATACAACAGTCTTAGATTACAGCACAGTATGTTGAACGCAGTGGGCATTAAATAAATATTTGATGCATATATAGAGAAAAATAGGCTTAGAAATTCAGAACTCTTGCAAGAGCCTAGGAAAACAATTTAACTGCAATCTGGACATTCTTTCACAATTCAGTAAAGACATTATCATACTTAGGAACATTTTCAGTAAGGGTCACCGTGAAAATGATTTCTCATTAAAAAAATTTTTATTTAGCCAAAAGACCCTGTCTGTTCCAGAGTAACACAGGTATGGCTTTTTAGCGAGATTGTTTAGCAATCATCTTGCAAAGTAGTAAACGCACATGGTGGGAAATTACAGTGAATTCCCATCATGTAATAATCAAAAACATTTCTGCTCTAACAAGTAAAAACATCAGCCTTACTCTATATCACTTGAAAAACAGGAGCAACAGAAGGGAAATATTTCAACCCAGTCTCTGTATTTTATTTTTGGCCTAGGGCCACACTGAAGTCACACTGCAGTACAGAGTCGGTGAGAATGCAGGATTAAACACGTAAGTGTGAGGTCACAGATCAGCATTGGGTCCGTCATCTCCCCAGTCCCCACTGCCCTCGGTACCACGTGCAGTGAGACCAAACCTGGAGCTGCGTTACTGAGCATGTGGTGTCATCACTGGTGGCGAGTGCCCCTGTGACTTGCAGTCTCAAAAAAAATGTTTTCAAGAGAATTTCACCCCACAGAAGCCCTATTACTTATGGCTGGGATTTAACTACTATCAGTGCTCTTCTAAGGAATGATCACCTCACTGCCAAGCTACAGCGGACAACTCTGTTTCATAAAAATAAAGATTGTATCATCTTACACAGGCTGATACGATAGGAACCTGATAATACCCTCTGGGGCATCTCAAAAAGTGAAAAAGAGAAGGCCAGCACCCAGCAGTGGCTCCTACGAGGCAACACCACCTTCCTCCAGCAGCAGTAATCAATAAGCCTAAAGGCCTCGCATGCTTCTATCGGAGAAAGACATCAGGCTTTAAAAACAGAACCAAATGCAACAGAGGGAGAAGATGCAGCGCAAACTAAGCATAGAGCCTGCAGAAACCCAATTAACATGCATTAGCCATGTTCACGGTCAAAAGAAAATGTTTTTCATTCCTTCAAAGCTTTAAAAGAAAGTCTCAAATTTCCTTTTTTTATTTCTAAAGAACCCCCACACTTTGCTCCTAGATATTAGATTTTATGACTATTAAGTATTTTCCCTGCATATTTTAAGGCTGTTTTTTGTAACCTAGAAAGCATGTTACAATCATTTACTTAGCTTAAAATAAATACTGCTCAGTTGTTGAGTACGCGCTCTACATTGTTATTAAATGACTAAATTCATCTAAAGGAACAACTCTGACTAAAGAAAAGGCTGCCTTTTTATAACTTGACCTATTTTGTTGTGGACAATACATTTAAAACTTTAAGATAAGTAATCGCACCCATTTCCTTATTAGGTTAACATCATTGGTTCTTGTTTAAAAGTTTTACAAAAGGGTCCAAAATGAAACATCCTTCAATGGTTTTATCTTCTTAAAATAAAATCCAAATCCCTGAACACGGTTTTCAAAGCAAGTGTTGGCAGTAGAGGCGGCAGCAACAGAAGCAATAGTAACATCTACCATTTTAAGCATTTTCCATATAGTCACTCGTTTTAATCCTCACAACTACTCAATGAGGCATGCAAGTACTTTCTGTAACCAATTTTGCAGATGAGACAGCAAGAAAAAATAAAGTGATGTAACTTAAACCCAGGCTCTCTGGCTCCTTGGTCCGCGTTTTCGTCTCCCAGCTCTACTGCCTCCCTACAGGAATTAAACCCTCTGCGTTTCTGGCAACTCACTGCATGCCACCCTCCCAGTCGCCCACTGGATTCCAGCTGCATGGCCCTTCTTCCTGGGCCTCGGAAGGCCCAATGTCTTCTCCCATGTCAGTTCTTCACACATGTCCTTGCTTCTGTCTAAAATGCTCTTCCCATTCTCAGAACAATTTACTCATCCTTGATGCCTAAGTTTAAATGCTACCTCTTAAGAGTTTTCATCTTTGACTATCCCATCTAAAATAAACTCCCTCTTCTCCCTTATATTTTCTGCTCTATCACCTTTATTATCTTCTTAGCATTCATTACAATTTCAAATTTTACTTTTTTATTTGTTTTCTGATTCATGGTTTGCCTGAGTAGACAGAAGGCTACATATGATTGACACCACTGCATCCCTGGGGCCTAGATCATGACTGGCACAAAGTAGGCATTCAGTAAATAATTACTTGCTGAATTAATTGACTGATGGTCTTGCAATATGTTTTAAAATGTGTGCTTTAATTCTAAAGACTCGTGGTACCTTCTCAGCCGCTCACTGACTATGCACACATGGACAGTTGGAATGAATGGTTTGGAAGGGAGGAACTGAATCATCTGGTAGCAAAAGTGTTCGATTACAGAGGTCATGTGTACTTAGTATGGTGGCACAGAAGGGACACAGGTATGGAATAGATAAACACACATATATCACTCAAGAGTAATTTGCAACCTTAAACATGATTCTACTTTTTCAAGGCAAGTTGTCAACAAACCTCTCTTGAACATCACCACTTGTGGTTTTTCCCAAAGTCAGTCAGTCTGAACGATCATGAAGCTCTATTAGAAGGACCCTCCCTACCCTGAGCTGGAAACTGACACCTTGTCACTTGCAATCATTTGTCTTCATTCCACCTGTTAAAACCACAAAGAATCCATAAAATACACAAATAACTTTATTCCAATATGCAAATAACTGCCCCTGTTAAAGTACCCAGGATGGAGCACAATGCTGCTGGTAAGAACACATAGTTCAGAGTAAGGCAAAAATAGAAAATCTTCCTTTGGTAGTTTTACACTTTTTATTAAGTGGCCATAACTCCTTTATTGAATAAAACAAAAAATAAATAAAATAAAAAATTTAAAATATGTTCATGTATTTACATACATGAACCACCTCTCCTGGTTGACTCATAGAATACTTACAGACAACCCCTAAATCTTTTCACAAATGCTCCCACAGGGTCACTTCCAACCGTAAAATTTATTTCATGGTTCCTTCCAGGGGAATATTTTTCCATCAACCTCCCATTACACATCTTACGTTTAGTTAGTGGTCTCAATAATGGGTGAACATTTCCCCCAGGAAATGACAGGAAGTGTCTGAAGACATCTTTGGTTGCTCTAAATGGTAGCGAGGAGAGGTGCTACAGGCGTCTAGTAGAGGCCCAGATGCTGCTCCACATCCTCCCGTTCACAGGACAGGACCTCTTCCCACACCCCCACATACGAGACCTTTGATGTAGTCCCATTTGTTTAGTTTTTCCTCCGTTTCCCTTGCTTGGGGCGATATATCCAAAAAATAAACAAATGGGCCTACATCAAACTAAAGAGATTTTACACAGCAAAGAAAACCATCAACAAAATGAAAAGACAACTCCCTGAATGGGAGAATATGTTCACCAATGATACATCTGATAAGGAGTTGAGATTCAAAATCTAGAAAAAGCTCCCATGACTCAACACGAAAACAACAAACAATCCAATTTAAAAATGGGCAAAGGACCTGAATAGACACTTCTCCAAAGAGAACATACCAATGACCAGTGACATCTGAAAAGACGCTTAACATCACTAATCATCAGAGAAATACAAATGAAAACCACAATGAGATCTTACCTCACACCTGTCAGCAGGGCTACCATCAATAAATCAATATGCCACTAGTATTGGTGAGCAGGTGGAGAAAAGGGAACCCTCATGTATTGTTGTAGGAATGCAGATTGATGCAGCCACTATGGAAAGCAGTATGAAATTACATCAAAAAATTAAAAATGGAACTGCCTTATGACTCAGCTATTCCACTTCTGTGAATTTATCCAAAGAAATCCAAAACACTAATTTGAAAGAATATTTAATTTGAAATAATATTTGCACCTCTATATTTATTGCAGCATTATTTACAATAGCCAAGATTAGGAAGCAGCCCGTGTCCATCGGTAGATGAGTTATCCAAAAAAATAAATAAAAATGTTGTGGTACATTTATACACTGGAACACTACTTGACTATAAAAAAGAAAGAAATCTTACCTTTTGTGACAGCATGGATGGACCTGGAGAGCATTATGCTAAATGAAATAAGCCGCTGAGAGAAAGACAAATACCATATGATGTCAGTCATATGTGGATTCTAATGAACAAAATAAACTAACAAGCAAAATGGGGACAGATTAATAGCAGGCTGACAGCTGTTGGCAGGGGAGAGGGTGGGCAGGTTGGCAGGTGGAGGGTTTGAGCAGAAAATACAAAAGAAAAAAGAAAAAAATTTATGGACAGGGACAACAGTGTGGTGATTGCCCAGTGGAGTGGAGGGTTGGGGGAAAGGGGAAGAGGGTATAGGAGGAATAAATGGTGATGGACAGACAGTACACAATACAGTGTACAGATGATGTGTTGTAGAAATGTGAACACACAATACAGGGTACAGATGATGTGTTGTAGAAATCTGCACCTGCAACCTGTATAATTCTGTTAACCAGTGTCACCCCCTCCCAAAACAAAGGAATTTTCAGATGCAAAATGCCAATGGTTCCAAGTTCCAAGGTAAGAAAACTTTTAGCCCAGTGGTACTGCCCCCTTGTGGGAACTTTGGAGATTTGCAGGGTGTTCTTTGGTTACCTCCTGCAATCTACAGAATACCACATGTTGGAGAATTATTCTACAACCCAAGGCAGCTTACAAATTTCTCACTGGCCACTTGCGCAGCAGAAAAGTTTGTACATAATTCTCTAAGGCTAGAGCCTAAATCTCTTTCAGATATAAACAAAATATTTCTTTTTGTGTGGTCTTAAATTATATTAAGTTTATCAGGAATGCAACTACCATGTAAATTAAAGGAAGTAGATACTTTCCTTTGTAAGAAATTTTACAGAGAGTTGTTCACCAATTTGGAAAGTTGAGCCACTTGACAGAAATACCACTGGTGGAGTGACCAACACACCAAAGTATGTTTGCACTCATATAAAATGATTCTAGGAAGAGGTGCAAGCCCTTGACACCTTCAGTTCAACTTAGCAGGTAGTCCTTTTCCCGTGGTCACCTCCAGCTCGGACAACCCAAGCACTTACTTACTGAACCCATGCACTGTTTGATTACACATTATCTTCTCTTCTTTTATGGTTATATTATTGTTAGAATACTATGTACAGTAATTATGTGTGTATATGGGCTGTATTATCTATGATTTCCATTTCAGGATAATCAGGGGGCATTAGGAAATATTTGTGGTGACAGAGAGCATTGGGTGTAGATGGATTGTAACTCACTGTTCTTGCCCATTGTAGCCTTTAGGGAACTTGATTCTGTCTTCCAATAAAATTACCAACCCTTACAGCACTTTCCTTCTGCAAATTTGAGTGAGATGCCATTGATATCTTTACCCAAATAATTAACGAAGACACTTAGTGTACAGTCGATGACAAATGGTAGTAAAATTCACTTTTCTGCCTTTGCTCTTTGGAACTCCACACGTACCTTTAAAACTACTTTTACAGAACTTTGTACAAAAGATGGCCCTCAAAAATTCCCACAAAACAGTGCTCATTCACCTTGCCCACTGGACCCCCCCCCCCCCGAACCCTACCCGCCCGCTTTGTGGACTGCTCTGCCCCCTACTAAAAGTACTTCCACATTTCCAGTAAAGTTTCTACAAAATGAAATGGCCCTCTGATTTATTCCTAAAATCCCTTCCGTCAATGAGAAGACAAACGTTCTTTTAAAAAATCTGATGGTAGATGGTCTAGAGGAGACTGGAGAGCTGATGCTGCCGTCTGGGCTGCGCACGTGTTCTGATATGTTTTTCTTCCCAAAGAGCTTCGGTCCAGCCCACCCTGGACGCCATTTAATATTCTGTACCTTCAAGGAGCCCAAGATCATTCCTAGAAATCCGGGTTCTTTGAAGCATCTCAGATGAGGAGTGTTTGGAAATTGAATACACTCAAATAGGAATATACCATACTACCATAAAATCTAAAATTATATTTTCAAATAACCGGACTTCCTTTATTACATAATTTATTTGATATAAAAACAACTTACCAATAAGACTATTTCAGTCATTCACACTGTCTTTTGAGCTTTTCTGAAATGTTAAAGATAAAGTTTGAATTCTTAGTGTTCAGAACACTATCCCCTGTTACAACATGTTAGCAAAAGCCCTCTAGTTAGGTTACAGAGTATGGATCTGGGCTACGCATTTTACCTTGGAGTACAAATGAGAGAACTATTTAAATTCTACTTTTAAATATATAAAACAATGTCAACTTAAAAATAGTTTATAGCTAAATATAACCTTTCTGGTTTTAAATGTGTAACTGCAATTGATTAAAACATTTAGAACTTTTCTAAATTCGTTTATATTTGACATGGTTTGGATGAATGTGACAAAGAAAAATTGTCTGTATCGTAATATGCTTATTTGACGTTCATTCCACTTATCTCTTCTAACCCTAAAGAAACAATTTACCAAAATTATAGGGAAGTAAAGTACTGAAATTACAGCATAAATGTTGCTTTCACCCTAAAATTACAGGTAGGAAAGCAGCAGTCTACAGAAATGAAAATCACTAGTTGTCTCTCATTTTAAGCCCAATTTTGCTTCCCTGTAAATCTTTACAAAACTCATACCACAAAAGCAAGAGAAACAAAACCACCAAAGATCTGTGACATTTCATGGAACCACAAGGGTCTAATCCTTTCCTCTGAACCAAAGAACTGTCAATAAACACCTTATCAACTGGTAACTTTTTTTTTGAAAAGGTGTGGGGGAGAGGAGGCAGCTACAGACAGCAGGTGGGAGAGCATCTGTGAAACCTTATATCATTACCTAGATAAGTCCTCTGCCCCTCCCCTCATCCCAAACCTCTTTCCAGAGGGCTCAGTGCACTGCTGAAGTCACAGCTTTATGTCTTGGGTTCAAAGAAGGATTTTTTTAAAATACATATGGTATGGTATACTGAGTTGAAAACTGCCCCCCCCCAGCCCCCACCACCGATGTCTATGGGGAACATGTAATGTGACCTTGTGTGGAAATAGGATCTTTTCAGATGTGATCAAGATAAGGTCATCCTAGGTGAGGATAGGCCCTAAATTTAATGACTTTGTTCCTATAAGAAAAGGGAAGTTTGGACAAAGACACACTCTCAGCGGGAAAACCATGTAAATGAAGGCAGAGATTGGAGTGATGCACCTACAAGCCAAGGAACACCAAAGATTTCAGGCAGCCAGCAGAAGCTAGGAAGAGAGGAGGGAGGATCCTCCCCTAGAGTCTGCAGAGAGAGCATGGTGCTGCTGCCACCCTGAATTCAAACTCAGTCTCCAGAACCCGGAGAAAATAAACGTCTGTTGTTTGAAGCCATGCACTTTGTAGTACCATGTTACCGCAGCCCTGGGAAGCGAACGCATTTGATCACTCTCCTTAAGGGATACATTTACAGAGAAGTTTCTCCAGGATGGTCTGGCAGATTTCTTGGGACCAAATTTCCTAAATCCATTAAGTCCGACTCTCTGAGGGTGGAGCCTAGGAACCTTCGCTGTAACACACAGTCCCCACCAGATGTTTATGTGCACGGTGGTGTAAGATGCACTGGGCATTCGCATGATCTAAGCTTCAACCACTTCCTTCATATTCATTTGTCCTAGGCACCTGCTGTGATTGCCATGCCATACACTGTGAGGGCCCTACAACAAGACAGTGCTGGGCCAGCCAGCCTCTGGATAAGTCGCTTCATGTATTTGGACGGAGTTTCCTCATCTATGCCCATCCTGCCTGGAGTCACCATGAGAAGATGTGGATTGCTG
Source organism: Glossophaga mutica (assembly GCA_039655065.1). Classification (NCBI taxonomy): domain Eukaryota; kingdom Metazoa; phylum Chordata; class Mammalia; order Chiroptera; family Phyllostomidae; genus Glossophaga; species Glossophaga mutica. The sequence continues at coordinate 144,332,340 of CM077307.1, forward strand.
AGAAGAGCAAAAGAAGCGTGCACATAAGTGCCTTGCACGGAGTTACTAACAAATGCTGAACTAGCACTTCTTTCTTTCTCACTGTAGCCGAACCAAAATCCTTTCTGGATCACACTTGTCATTTGGGGACAAATTTGACTTTGTTTCTGGAACACTAGTACGAAATCTACAAAAGCAATGGCTATCATTTCCTTTATGCTTATGATAGATCTTATACATAACATCAGTTAGTTTTAGGTGGGCTTTTTATCCCTGTTTCACAGGCAGGGAACTGAATTTCCAACAGGTTAAGCAACATGACTAAACTGTTAGAGACATTAAACCCAAGCTCACCCTTTCAATATACAGCTGCTGGTACTTGCCGTCCAGGAGGAGAAAGAACGTCAGAGTGTCTCCTCTAGAAGTTCGTAGATAACAAGTTTATATTATAATGCAATCCATATTAATACATTAGTGTGTCTGATTGTAACTTATGTGCATAGAAAACTTAACTTGAATGGCAAAAAAAGGGGAGGAGGAGGAAGGAGCCAGGGAAAACTCGTTGGTTAATCCCTGGCTGTGGAAGGACCTGAAGATCAGCAGCATCAGCATCACTCGAGAGCAGACTGCAAATACAAGATCTCAAGCCCCTCCCCAGACCTTCAGAATCTGCAATTAATAGGATTCCCCAAGTGATTTATGCACAATCTAGTTTGTGAAGCCCCGGTTTAGTCAGCTCAGAGAGCAGAGAGCTGCAGAGGGGGCCTTAACACCGCTAAATCTACTACACAATTGCTAAGTTTCTAATGTGATGAGGTGGTGAGGAAGGGGATGTGAAATTTGCAGGGAAAAAAAAACTGAAACTATACCATGGGTGAAAAATAAAGACAGCAAAATAAGCCCCCAAAACGGCCTAAGTCAGAGTGTCATCCGTGATTCAGGAAATGACTAAAAATAGGGTCAGAGCTACTTCAATGGCCAGAATGAGAAATAAGGATAGAGTTAGCAATATCAGGAAAATATGCATTATACGTCTGGTGAAGGAAGTCAGAATCAGTGAATAAGAACCATAAGAAAGAACATGTATTAAATGACTAAGTGAGGCACTACGCCAAATCTGTTACGTGTGTGAGCTCATTTAACCTCAGCGACCTTATGAGGTTTTTAATAATTGAAGAGGCTGATGCTTTGGATGTACTTTTACATGATAGTGGCAGGCTAGTAAGACCAGAACTGCTGTCTGCATGTTTTATTTATTTGGCTTAATTCTTTCACTTTTTCACCCAGTCCCCCAATTCTCCTCCCCTCTAGCAGCTGTCAGTCTGCTTCTTGTATCTAAGAGTGTCTTGTATCTATTTCACTTGTTAGTTCAGTTTGTTCATTAGATTGCACATATGAGTGAAATCATATGGTGTTTGTCTTTCTCTGACTGGTTTATGTCACTTATCAAAATGCTCTCCTGATCCATCCACACTGTTGAAAAAGGTAAGATTTCCCTCTTTTTTATAGCTGAGTAGTATTCCATTGTGTAAATATACCACAGCTTTTTTATCCACTCATCTACTGATGGGCATTTTGGGCTGCTTCCAAATCTTGGCAATTGTAAATAATGCTGCAGTGAACATAGGGGTGCATATATTCTTTTGAATCAGCATTTCGATTTTCTTCGTATATATCCCCAGAAGTGGAATCATTGGGTAATAAGGCAGTTCCATTTTTAGTTTTTTGTTGTGTTTTTTTTTAAGGTAATGCCATACTGTTTTCCACGGTGCTGCACCAATCTGCATTCCCTTTACTCTGAATCCTCACCAACAGTTGCTGTTTGTTGACTTATTGATGATAGTTATTCTGACAGATGTGTGACAATATCTAATTGTGGTTTTAATTTGCATTTCTCATATGTCTATTCACCATCTGTATGTCCTCTTTGGAGAAGTATCTATGTCTACCCAGGTCCTTTGCCCATTTTTTACAAGGATTGTTTGTTTTTGTGTTGAGTTGCACAGGCTCCTTCTAAATTTAGGGAATTAACCCCTTATCATTGGCTAATATGTTCTCCCATTCAGTGAGTTATCTTTCCATTTCATTGGTTTCTTCTGCTGTGCAAAAACTTTTTAGTTTGATATGGTCTCATTTGTTTATTTTTTGTTTCCCTTGCCCAAGGAAACATACTAGAAAAAAATATTACTATGAGAAACGTCTAAGATTCTACTTCCTATGTTTTCTTTTAGGATTTTTATGGTTTTGAGACTTACATTTAAGTCTTTAATACATTTTGAGTTTATTCTCATGTGTGGTGTAAGGAGGTGGTCTAGTTTCATTGTTCTTTTGCATGCATCTGTCTAATTTTCCCAACACCATTTAGCATTTTACACTCACATCGTCTTTTCTTATTTCACAAGCACGTATGAAATATGTCCTGTACACCAGCTTTAGGGGGAGGAATTATCATTATTCCTATTTTATAGGCATGGAAACTAAAACTCAGAGAGATGAAGTAATTCATCTCAAACCACACAGCCTGTATGAACGGAAGGAGCCAGAGTTCAGCCTTGGGTCTGTGACTCAAAAGACTATTGTTTGAATAATCCTGATACATTCTCTACGAAACTGGCTAAAATTTCTGAGATTATTCTTTCTACTCTACAAAAAGTATTTCACTTTTTGGCCTCAACTTCATGATCGAATACCTTTAACATGATGGAATTCTGATCTCAAAAAATGTTTGCAAAGTTACCTTTCAGTAAATCTAGTCCAATATCATCACAACAGTCAAAAAAAAAAAAAAGGAAAGAAAACGCCACAAGAGGTTATCGTCCTATAAAAAGAAAGCTCCACTGAGTAGTTCCAATACCATATATGTCCAAATCTTCCCGCTAGTCTTTAAAAAACAAAAATGTAGCTGAGAGACTTGGAATTTGTTATTTTCCCAAATGGGAGCAAGTTCCTCAGAATCCTTCAAGTATCAAAAATGTATTTTGATGAAAGAAAAACAAATCACTGTGATGCTTGAAGAAAGACTTTAGTTACTTAACCGCATTATATACAAACAATTTCACCCTTACTTCCAAAATCATATTGTAGGAATTCAAGAGTCTTATTCAACAACAACAACAAAAAAACCCGAAACCAAAAGCACAATATGGACTTTCTAAATCTGAAATGCAAAAGGGCATGTAAATATCACTTCAAAAAGTATTCTCATGAAAGCAACTCAAGTGTAATAAATAAATAAATAAATAAGAATTGTCCATATGTTACTGCTATAATTTGATTTTTTTAATTCTGTCTTTAACATAGAAAATCTACTTTTTCAATGCCACCAGTATACTTCTATTTTTAAAAGAAAGTGTTAGAGGTCATTTATCTCACCTAGAAAGTGTATGCATAATCACATAAATTAAAAAGGTCACTCTGAAAATGAACAACACTTCGACCTTTCTCTCTCAATTTTGGGGATTTACTCCACATGTAAATAAAAAGCCATGAGAAAATGTGTACAAGAATATTAGTTGCAGCATGGTTTATGCTTACAAAAAACAAATAACAGCAATATTTATGAGCTGGAGTAAATGAATACTATGAGATTGTATGTGGCTATTGGGAAGACCAATACGGACTGATCTGGAAGGAATCCTATGAGCTATTATTCATGAAAAAAGAGCAGGATGCCATAGAGTATTATAGAATAATTCCCCTCCAGTTTTTTTTTTTAAAAAAAGACTGCAAATGGACAGAGAAGTTCTCTTTATATGAAGTTTTGCATAAACAAACAGAAAGGCTAACAGTAGCTCCCTACTAGAGGACAGGCGGGGAAGATCTGCAGAAAAAGATGATTGAATTTGATTGCCTGACAACCAGCATGAATTACTTTGGCAATTAAAACAATCAAGGAAGTAGATATGGCCCCAGGACAGATTAAAATCAGCAAATCTGAGATGTAATATGTTCTCTTAAGTATCAAAAAGCATGTCCAGACTGTACCCATGCTGAGTAGGAATGTAAAGCCACACAAAAGAAAACATTTCCCCTGAATTCTTTACTATCAAGAAACCCGGAGAGTCCACAGTCTGTCTCATTTTGTGTGGATATTCCCCATGACGTCCTGGAGCCAGACGGTATGGCTAGATAACTAGAAGATTTCCAGGCAGGATGGTCCAAACCCTGGCTCTGCCCTTCAGGGATAAACCAGAAAAATCAGAGAAAGCAAGAGTAGGACTACTACTACTACTGCCTCTTGCTTCACTGGGTCTCATAGAGACGAGGTTTTCCTTTCCGGTCTTGCAGACAACAGAAAGCCTCCTACATCCGACTTACCCTTCATCCTGTCTCGCCGTCACAGGCTGGATTATGTTTCTTTTCTCCTAACCTAGTAAAAATATAAATTACTGTAACCCAAAGCATTTTTATAGACTGAGAACTTCAAATTAATATATCCCAGAGTTTCAAAACATTTTTTACAAAGGCAATTCATTCTCATATGGGGTATCCAAATGCACTCTGTTCGAAATTTTCTCCATTTTCCATCTTGCTTGTTTATCTGGGCACCATCTGACACGATGTCTGAAGAGACCAATTTCAGAGGCCAAGTGATCACATTAATTCAAAACTGACTTCTTTCTACTACCCACAGTCCCACTTCACTTTTGGCATTGACCCTTGGTTACTGGGACAAGCCAAAATAAGAACATTTCTGCCCAGTGTTAAATCACAAATGATGCCATCAGCAAGACGACTTCACTTCTAGCCCCCTGGGGGTTTCACAGAGAGGGGTCACAACAGAATGAAACAGCCATTTACAGGACGCCTGAATGGCACTTTCCAAGGGAACATTGCTTCAAAAACATATGGTTGCTTAGATGACCTGCAATTTAAACCCTAAAAGTGTTGAAAGGCAGTGATATTGACAGCATCCCATAAAACATTTTCCTTTTGAAAACAATTAGATGTATGTAAATAGCTCTATTAACTACATTGCTAAACATTTTTTGTAAGAAGGACATCAGATTAACTACCAAAGACAATGTTAAGACTTACTTAATTATATTCTAAAGTCACAAAATTATCAAAGATATCAAACAACCTATTAGAAGCTATTAGAAGTTCCTTTGAATAGCTCCTCTAACTTTTTCTTATAATAAATAACTTTTAGTTCTTTATCCGGGAGAGGGAGTGAGTAGGAAGCCATTTCCATTATTATTCTCTGTCCTCACATATATATTTTTACTATTAGTTTTCCATTGTTCCTCTCAGCCAAGTGTGAGTCCAGAGGTTTCCTCACGGGGCTTTTAGGAATTTCCCTCAGACTGGGATCAATGGTCAAAGTGCACTCTTCATTCCTCTTTCCTTACAGAACGCTGCACTTGGGCTTTCGAAACACATTCCCCCAAATTTCTAGTAACTGAAAAAATAAAATACCATGTGAATTCAATGATACACTTTCCAGACACTTGAACCCTAATATTAAGAAAGTTATGTTTGAGAATAGATTCTAAAATAGTCAACTAAAGGCCAGTTCAAACTACTAGTTTACCATTGTTAAATATTATACTCCTGCTGCCATCTTGTGGTCATTGTTGAAATCTCTCTCTCCTCCCTCTCACTTCTCCCACGCCCTCCCTCCCCATTTCCCTTCTCCTTTCGCCCTTCTCCCACCTCCCATCTTACCCTCTATCTTCTGGAGGGTGACAAAATATATCAAAAGCTTAAGAACTCCCTTTTTAAGTAGGTAGAAAGACAAACTGCACTATGGTCTGAAAGAAAAATAGATAGTTGCGAATTCTTCCTCCTGCCTATAAACATTCCCCTCTTTCTCCTTAACATTTTTCTCATTTCTACACAAAGCCATTCTTCTAACAACATTTTTAAAAACTCTCTGCCACTGTTTAGATTAACCTAGTGTATTCCTTCAAGCAAAGGGAATACAGATTATAGGAAAATCAATTTGTATTTTATGAAAGATTTCCCCTTCCAAACTTTTTCCAAGTTGTATTTTTACAATGAAAGAAAAAAAGCATAGGTATTTCTGGCTACAAAAATGCCCCACTATCACCCTTCAGAGCCACAGACAGCAACTCTCAGGATGTAAGGGAGAACTCGGGGGAAGAGAGGAGACACACTCTGGGAAAAGGGAGCCAGCACCCCAGCAGCCCCAGGCTGGGTGGAGACAAGCAGCCCAGCATCCCTCTACTGTGTCCCAGCTGTCCTGTTCACCCATGAGCCCTGCTGTGGCATGGCACAGAATTCATAAATCTGAAAGGAAATCAGCTGGCTTTCTGGTAATATATTAAAATGGTTAACTCTTAGCCAGACTGATTTATCATCAGAGGAAGAATACATGTTATAAAAGCCACCATTTCCATCTAACTCTACGCCCCTAATCCAACTCCTGGGGAGAGGTGGCAAGACAGCCCGAGAAGTCACCCAGATATAGATACAGGATACAGACACAACCAATTAGCCAGAACTCAATCTTCCAAAACAGGGTAAGCAAGGAAACAAACATGAAAATAACTCTTTCATTCTTTGTTGAAAATGACTTAAAAACAATCTTCCCCATCTTTATCTGTCTACTTATATTTGTTACACACATCTGTACTTTTATACTTTTTTCTTAAAACGTAGCCTTATTCTAAGACATAATAGCCATGCAGCACAAATGGGATGGGATTGTAACACATTTTCCTCCAACACATTAAAATTCCTAATTGTTAATATAATTGTGGACCATCTAGAAGCATCCCTGATGCTACTAACAATATGGACATCACACTTTGGGAAATGTTGCTCCGAGGTATGCGTGCTAGGTAGAGTGCAGTGCAACTAACAACCATATTTCTAAATATGTAGCTTTAAGAGTCATAGGGTCAACACTTTGACTGTTTTAGAACCACAGTTCAGACCGGGGGTTCTCAGACATTTTTCCTGCAGTGACTCACAAGATGGATGACGTTCCCATGTGCAACACACTCTTGTGAAAAGACAGGAGCGTCTGTGGATTATATGCCATTTCCTGCCATATATTTGTAATCCTACCAGTCAAGAAAGCCCATTGGAATGCAAGTAAAAGCTATCCCTTGGGAGATGCCTGCGAATACACTGAACCTTATTTTTTAAAAAACAGATAATTCAAAAATTTTGATGTTTAAATTCTAATTTACTCATGTGAACCTCACAACTAATCAAATATACACCCCTGTGTGTCACAACACCACAGCTAAAATCTGCCAGAGTAAGACACAGGGTATTGTATTGAATGTTGGAAAGTGATCTTCTCTGAGCAGCGACTCAATGGAAGATGAATCGGCTTTATTCTCCAAAAGGTTCCTTTTTAAAAAAAAAAAAATTGTTCGTTTAATGCATTCTAGTTACGTGCTGCTCTTACCCTTTCTCTAAAAATTACCATGTGCGAAGGGAAAAGTATGGAAAGCTGAGGCTTTTATTTGGTTGGAATTTTTACTGTAAACAGACCTGGTTTCTACCCAGGGGTTTACAACCTAAGACATAACAAAATTTTCTATTTTGAGAAATTTTAGCATATGAAGCTCAGCTCCTTGGTGACTGTGAGGCATGAAATTAGCCTTACCCATACCATGCGGGCAATGAGAAGCATCAAGAAAAATATTAACATTTACCCAAAGGCTTTAGATTTGCTCATTAGACAGTAACTGTATCCTGTGGTTGAAGAACCAGGCCGACTAATATTTGTAAAAGGAAAACATACAAGTATTTTTGAATTCCCATAAAGTTTATCAGCAGCACGTTTGCAACATTAGAGGTCAAAATGCTCAACTAAAGACACACCCGAGGATTTAAAACACATTCTGAAGCACTCTGTAAATTGTACTAGGAAAAAAAGGTCAGTTTGAATTAGCAGCAAGCCTAACTGAGAGAATAATTTAAAAATGCAGTTGTATAATCTTTATCACAAGTAAAAACTTCACACTAAGTCCTAATAAGGTAATCACAGCAGAAGTCTTATGGATTTGCCTTAGTAAACATACAATCAGTGCATTTACGTGGTCACTTTGCACAACAAAGTGCCACCAGTGTCTTCATACACATAACATCAGCTTAAATCAACCCCCAGCGTCAGCGCATTAATGACTTGGGGCTAATTTCCAAATATATGTCAGATCAATACGCACCTAAAAAAATTAAACATGCAGCCAGCGCATGGGACAAGACAAATTACAGAAAGTATTTTCGAACTTTCTAGTTGATGTAAACTTTTATTTACTAAGGTAGTATGGGTTTCTATTATATTGCCATGTAGGAAACAACATAAAAATATTTCAAATAAAAGCAATATAAGTATACTGAAGTCTGAGATCCACCAATAATGTTTATTGAGTAGTGCAGAGTAAGGCTATTTAAAAAAAAAAAAAGGAATCTATGGTTTAATAACAACAATAAAGAGATTAGTTCTACTTCAGTCTTTATATATGAAAATAATTCTATTTCAAGATATACTTCTGAAACTATCCATTTTTCATTGAGCAAATATTTTAAAACATTGTATATTTTCAATACGAACAATTAATCATTGCTTTTAAAACTTTAGGAAATTTAAGTTGTGTAATCTCTGAAATATCTAAAGACATGAAAGATTCCAAAGGCTGCAGTAATATCTTGAGCAAGAACTCTGTTCTGTGTTTGCTGTTACATGACGTTTGCGAGTCAAATGGATCAGGCAGGAGTGACCGATGTCACACTGGAACAGAGGAACGCCGGAACTCAAACGAGACACACAACCAGGCCAAGAACACAGAAAGGGAGGTCGAAAATGATCACTGGGTGAGCGCGGAAGGCAGCACTTCAACTAGGAGCAATGAAGGTTGGTTCTGCTGCCAGCGCCACGTTCCGAGAGGCAACAGTGGCTGTGTGCCCAGCCAGCACCAAGCATAAGCTCTCGGCAAACTGCAAGGTGCCAGGTCTATTTTATAATAACAACAGCCCAAGAAGTCAGTCCTCCTTTTCACAAGAAACTGATTTCGGCTAACCTGGAGGAGTTTCACAGTGATAACTACTCTAAGAAGTGTAAAATCATAAAACGAATGAGGTAGAAATTTGTGGGTGTATACATGTATATATACATACATGTATATATGCACGCCTATATACATATGCTTTACTCCTATAGATAAACATATACGTATAGGTAAGGCCTCTTCTCTCTTCAGGAACTCCACAGCAGAGCACACCAACAAAGCTAGACTCAAGGTCAGTATTTCTGTTTGACAATTACCAAACTTCTGAGCTTTCACTTTTGTGAAACAGGATATGCTCTCCCTGGTTTATCTCAGAGCTCACAGTAATTTCCAAGAGCTACAAGAATCCTAGATAACATAGGGCCCTGAACGCTGATAAGCAAATTCTCAATGGCAAATGAAAATAATTATTCATACTTCAAGCAACTATGAAATCACCTGAAAATCTTATCACCAGACAGGGTTTTAATGCACTCTCGGCGTCTCCTGCACAGTGTGGTGAGAAGCATTTAGTCAGGAAAGAGGGAAAAGGTGGGACATCTTCTTGTTTTTTTCAGGTCTGTTGGAAATAGTTTCATAAGGGTCAGTCAAATCCCTAATGAGTACATGCTTAAATATAAATGTTCAACCTAAACTTTCAATCCATGATTCAAATAGAATACATTTTAAAAAATGTACATGATTCCAGACTTGAACAAACCCCGAAGCAAAATGTCTATGTCCTAAATAATAAGTGTAAACAGATGATAAATTGAAGACATCAATTCACCAGCTCTGGTACAGATGCAAAATTGAGAAATCTAACCAATCTCCCCATTTCTGAGATCCTTTCAAAGGCACTTCAGTAATTACTTGTTCAGTATTGTCATTACTAAAAGCAGGGTACCCTCCTCCAGTTAACTCCTACTTTGACTGAAAGTAGGTTTGACACGTTTGTGCTCAGAACTTAAATTACACGTGGCAAGACACAAGGCTTTCGACAAGCCATCCTACCCAAAATCTTCCCTTCTCCTCTTCATCCTACCTCCCCTTAAACTCTTGTCATAAGTATAGTCCACCTGAGGAAACTAAATGATTGTCCTCTCTGGGAAGCTCCTGTTAAAACATCACTATGTTAATCGAGAAAGGATAACTTGGTTAACATATCAATCGATATACTGCCACTTAGTAATAAATTCCTTTTCATTATTGGATTGGTAGGAATGAAGGGATTAGCATACAGGATCTGCAAGGCAAAAGGCAAAGGGTACAGTGAATGGTACCCAAAAGAGGCAACCAAGACCATGTTCACAACTGTACTATCCATCAGCCCTGCCTGTGACATGACACTGAGCTGGAGAAGTTAGTTGGGTTAGGAGGGAAGATTTCAGAAAGATTGGTAGACGACAATCCCAAGCAGGACAGCCCGCAAAAACTCTCGCCTGGCTGGGCACCCAAGGTCTATGTGCTGGATACGGGAGCTCATTGGTCACTTGTTCACCAGGTCAACTTAGTGCTGGTTCGAAAACATTTTTTTAAATCCTATTTTAACTTAGGGGAGGTTTATTTCTTCCTATGGAAAGAATTTACCAGCTACTAAGATGAAATTGGCCCAATTTCAAAGCTATGCAGGGTAGCAGTTTGGAACTTGGCCTCTAAAAAACTGCAAGATTTGGGTTTGAAACTTACAGCATTTGCTAGCTGCAAGATCTTACACAAGTGACAGCTTCTAGCCTCAGATTCCTCTTGTGAAAAGCGTATGTCATATAGGACTGTTCTGAGAAAACAATGCACTCCTGTAGACAAAGAGCTTAGCATTGTGCTAAAATTGCTAAGGTCAGCTATCTTTATTGTTGTTGGCCATTGCTGTTTTAAATTATTGTATATTTTCTATATGAACAACTACTGGGCTAAGCCCAGAAGTCAGCTGGTACCCACTTGTTTCATGAAGTTACTTGTATTAAAATCAGGCCAAATCCTTTGATTTAGTCTGCATGATAACCAGAGCTGAATCAAATCAGAAATGAAAAAGGCAACGAGTTTTCTGGGGCATTCATCCCAAAGCATCCATGTCCCAGTGGAAGGAAGTTCAAGTTACAAATAATGAATTTATATCATTAAGAATCAAGGGACTTGTGACAAGAATAGCTGAAAAGGCTTTGGAATATAATCTTTTATGCCTGTAACAGATTAACATTGATTCCAGCCTTTGCTTAAGCCAACTTAAAAAACAACAACAACAACCACGTGCTAAGGGGACAACCAAAATAAGGAATGTATGCATGTACGAAAAACTAAGGGAAAGAGTTAGGATATTAGGCAATTCTTAACGAGGAGTATATTCATGCAGAGCATCAAGAGTTCATAGAAAACCCTGTAAAATACTTGGAGTTATTTGGCAAAAAGTGATGCACAAAGTTAAAAATATCATCATTATCTCCAAAACAGCCTGCATTTTTCCATGAAAATCAATTGATCCCTACTGGTCATTTCTAAAGGGACTAAAAAATGAGCACTGCAATAAGTCAAATGTTTTCTCTTTAAACATGATCATCATATGGTACACTTGATACTTATGCCGAGAGCTCAGGCCTTCCCTTTCCCTGGTATAATTTCCATCTACGCATTCCTTAAACACTTAGATCATGCTCAGTGAGAACTGTGCCTTCTACCCTCTGTGGACACGGGGGAACCTGGTTAATTGTACTGACTTGATTACAATAGTTGGTGAATTCTCCCATTTCCTTCCACTGCAATAAATGCTTAAGATAGTTTTGTCACCTGCTATGTAAATATTTTAGCTTGCAGCCATTTTCTAAAATAGTGATTATAGGCAAAAACTGTTTTATCATTCCGGAATACCATCTAATTCAATCCCATTAATTTCAAAATATGTTTCTTTTCTTGTTAGTATAAAAACTGGGTATCCTGTAAAATTTGAAACAAACCTGTGGCATAAATAGCTATCATTGAAATCATAGAGCCACTGCAATTGAATATCAGCTTTGTGGTAAAGTATAGTCTCTTTCAGCCAGGGTAAGCCAATCAGAATGGCATAGCTTTTAGCAAAAGAGGCATGAGGTGATGGGATATCTATTCCCTGAATGTAAATATCTAAACATTAGAAAACACACTTATGTTTTGAAAGCATCTTGTTTGCTGTTAACAAATGTATACAAGAAACACTTTTCAAATTATTTCCTTTCTTGGCCAGAAAATAAGGGGTCTCCCAGATGATAATTAAGTTAGTACTGTCTCTTTAAGTGTTAGGATAAGTACTTAATGCCAATGGCTATTATCCCCATATATTATACCTGTCAAAATTCTTTATACTCTAATGAGTCAGCTTGCTGAAAATATACCCCACGCTTCCATTTGAAAGTGTAAAACTAAGTGCCCAGTAGGAAAAAGTTTACCCTGTGTCCCAGCATAAATCATCAAGGAGAAGAAGTAAGGAAAACACCAGCAACGTGCTTGAGACACAAACTTGTGCCAGACCTCTAACAAACTCTGTGCATAATCCATTTTTAAGATGAAAGTTCTCATCCCAAACACGAATATGTTGGGGAGTGGGAGAAAGGGGTAGAAAAAGGAGGGCAGGACAATGTGTACATCTGAAAGATTACCCACTCCCTCCCAGTACACACAAAAAACCTCCTCTCATTCCTAGAGAGGTTTCTTGTCAAGGACAGTTCAAGTGCCTCTTTGAGAGCTAGCTCCTGAGTGAGAGTGGACTCTGGGAGGGTTTCCTTCTGTCCTCTCCAGACCTTGGTGAAATCTCTGTGCTGTGCAGGGGTGCTGGTTACTCTCCGAGGGGCACAGCCTGAACACAGAGGACTGAAATTTCAAAAATGCGATAAAGCCCCAGCGCGTCAGCCCTGGGAGGCCAGCAGCTGCCGGGTGACCGCTGATGAAGTGGCTTCTTAAAGAGGTGGGCAGATTGATTCCAGCTGGTGCGCAAGGGGCAGGGCAGCGGCCCCGGAATGTGCAGCCGAGCTGAGGCAAGACACTGCAGCAGCTTCCCAACCAAGGGCAAGGCCACACAGTAGCTCTGTTTGCAGTCTTGGCCTCAAGGAGGAAGATACCGTTGTTCCATCTGATAGAGACTTTCAAGGCAGGCTGGCCCAAAAAGGTGACATGTGGACAGTGTCATTTTGTAAGCGAAGTGTCACTCAGGAAATCCAAAAGCTGTCCCTTATGACATCTGTTCAGAAGGGGCCCGCAGTTCCTAAGAGTTCCTAAGAGTTCCTACGACAAATCCTTTCTGCCTGATCCCTGTTTTTCTCCCTCACACACTCCCAGCTCCAGGCCCTCTTCTAATAGCTGGTAAGAGCTGCCCAGCCTCCTCTCCCCGGCTCCACACAAATACAGTAATCAATACACAAGAGAAACAGACAAGGAAGGGGTGTGTATTGGAATAGTGGGGACACTGAGATTCTGGTATTGGATGGAGACCTGACAAGAGGACACGCTCTTTAGAAGTGCTGGCCTCAGAGTCAGAGAATTAAGGGGGAGGTACTAATTTAGGGGTCCCCTGAGCCCCAAACCCAGACACCAAGTGATCTAAGAAAAGAGAGGGGGTAAGAGGTAGGCGGGCATAAAGGCACGCCTAATGGAATATTCAATATCCTGCAAAATGCACTTTGAGCCATGCACTTCCAGAGACTAAAAGCCAGTAATGGGCTTTGGAGTCTGCACTTCCTCTCCCTAATGTCCAGAGGCGCTTTAATGCTGCAGCCAATCGATAGGCCTTCTCCGGTGAGGCAGCGAGTGGAGTGCAAAAGCTTCCTACTTGTGGCCAAAACTCCAGACCTCCTCTGCACAAGGAACAAGCGACACAGAACTTTGTACTGGCAGTATCTGGCTCCTAAAGTTCGCAATATAAGGAAGGGAAGGATCCTAGAGGAACCCGGAGAAACAGACACCCCTCCTTCATCCTATCAAAAGTAAGACAAACCAGGAAGGGACAATATCCACCCAGGGACAGGGCTGACCAGTAGCACCAAACCTGCTTCAGATGCAAGGTCACCAAGCTGCCTCCAAACCCAGACCAGCCAGACCAAGGTGTGGCACTTCTGGAAGGGACACAAAGCAAACCAAACGAACATCTAGAAAGCAGGGTTTCTTTACAGTTTCTTGCTGACATCACAGCTGCCTGGAAAGAGACCCTGTGAACCCCATCCCCACACCTCCATTCCGGAGGATGAACCCCTGAAGGCGGAAAGAGTCACAGTCCAGACTCCCCCTTCCACTGCCCTTGCGCCCTCCCTTCAAGGCGTGGGCTCTGGACAAGTTCAGTCCCTAAATTGAACCCAGTCTCCAGCGTTCTTCTGCCCCTCTCCTGGAGGCTCTAGGGGCCCCACTGAGCATGCCCCATGGCCTGGGTCTTGGGGTCGCCTCAGGGAAGCTGTCCACACCCCAAGGATGGGCAGGGTTCTGTCCCGGGGTGGGTTTCCCCACTGGGGTACCAGGGGTGCACAAAGGAGAGACAGCATGAGTGCAGCCGGGTGCTAAGTGACCAAGTTAGCGGGCGCAAGAAAACTTTCCTTGGTCCTCCCCACCCCCACACCACTTGGGCGCGTCTCCCGGAGGAGCTCGCCTTTCCCAGCCCGGCAGAGTCGAGCACAGCACGTGATGGGCAGAAATAAAAATAAACACTTCCCATTCCCGGGCAGCCAGGGCCACCCCCACTCCGTGCGCGCAGGAGAGCAGCCCTGTGCTGACCAGCCCCCGCTGCTGCAGTGGGGGACCCCAGACCCTGAGCCTCCGCCTGGGACCGGCATCCGGGCCCACCCACTGGCGTGGTGGCCTTCTCTCTGGCCCGCAGCGCCCTGGCGCCTACCTTTCAGATTTGGTGAACTTCCGGAACGCCTGTCGGAGGTCGTGGAAGGACCTGTACGTCTGCGGCTCAGCCGAGATACCCTGCGCCCGGGTGGTCCGGGGCCCGATGTGGGTCGAGGGCACGGGCAGCACCGACTGGCATTTGTGGAGCTTCCTCTTCAGCTCCTGAATTTCCTCCTCCTTCTCTGACAGCCGCTTCTCTAGCTCTTTGATCCTCTCCTCCTTGAGCATGAGAATCTTGGCAAAGTCTTCCTCCAGCTCGCTCATTTTTTTTTCCCTGAGCCCCTCCGCAAAACTTTTTCTCCAGCGGTAGCAGTGGCTGAGACGACAGCCGGGCGAGGCGAGCGCGGAGTAAGTGAGTGAATGGGTCGCTAAGTACTAGCGCGCAGCAAAGTGCTGGCCCTAATGCCGCGCCGCTGGGAGCCGCTTCCTTCGATCCACTTCTGCTGAATGGACTAAACGCACCGAGGGAAGGATGAGAAGTCTAAAAGCGATGGAGAGGAGAGGCAGAGTGCTAATCCCCAGCCTCTCCAGGGAATAGGTGATTATCTTTCATTGAGAAACCAATTAGAGCTGCCCTTCCTCCCCTGAGACCCCCTCCCTCGTCCCCCTTTCCCAATCACTCCGTGAGAACACCACTCGCGCCACCCCACCGAGAGCCTGGTTTCTAGCTTGGGAGGGTTGGACCAGAGAGCCTGATCTCACCCCATCACACAATAATCACTCTTCCATGCTGTATGGTACCAAAGGAAAGGGTGGGGGGGGGGGGGCTTTATGCCACTTGATCCTTGAAATAGCAACAATTACCATGTGATCCGACAGATGACGCAGCGCTTGTAACGAGCCTAAAGACTGAGTGTGTGTGTTCATAAATATTAAACTTACTTTAGACAATAATCTGCATAAATCTACCTTTGTTTTCACCTTTTTCTTCTCTTCTGCCCTGGATGATAAGGGTGGATGCATGCACATGTTTCTTACTGGGAAGTGCTGTGGTTCTGACCCCAACTAATAAGAATGACAGGGCAATAGCAGTTCCAGGGCGTTTTTCAGTGTAAAATTTTACTGGAAATAGTGAACTAAAATTGTTGGTGGGGAAGTTGGATGAATATACATATGGTAATGAGCCAAATGTTTATAAGAAAAGAGAAAGGCCATGCGTTCGTTGTAAGATTCTTAAGAGTCTGGGTTTTATTTCATCTGCTACAGTTAAAAGTTGTATATAGAGCTTCCTGATTACATCACAGCAGAGCTGCGGTTCTGAAGTGGTGGTCGCCAGGGCTAAGCTGCAGGCTCACTCTCCTCGTCCCAGGTTTGGGGGGAAAACAGCTCCTGGAACCCGGACTTCTCCCTCACGTGTGGGTCCCTCACCTCACCCAACACTAATAAGATGTTTCTCCCCATTTGAGCCTGAGTACTTGCTAAGTCCTACACTTTCTATTTTTTATATGTATATGCCATTGGGGACATTTTTCATGACATAAATCACTATTTAAGAGTTTGTCTGAGTATGTGGGAGAAACATTTCTTCAGGTTATAATTAACGAATTAGTAAAAAATGTTTAAAGGAAAAATACAGATCCAAATATACCAAACATACCAAATTGTTCCCTCTGAAATAGTAACTTTCCCTAAAAAGACAGATCAATGTATAATCACTAGCTACTTATTTTTTTAAAGTTTTTATGCCTTGTCTGAAATACCTCAGTAAAGAAAAAGCAGGCACATACTTTTCTTTATAAATAAATCTTAATATATATTTTATTCGGGGGTTTTCTTTATTATCTATGTTAGTTGTACTCATCTGATTATTTTAAATTAAAAACATTTCAAACTGTATCTGAATTTCTTCATCGCACGAGGTGATCGAGACTGGCTTTGTCTACTCATATTTGAGAAAGGGCTCTCTGTTTGTTGATGGTTACTACTCTGTTCCTTCCATATGTGAACAACTTAATCTGCTGTAATCCTTTTAGAAACACTCAAAATAATTGACATTTAAAAATAATACATTAGAAAATAGTTTTATCACATTCAGTAATCTAGGTATAAGTTCAACTTTATGGAAGAGATACAGATTTTGAATGACACTTAGGTTTTTTCAAGTCTCACACTATCTTAAATGAAGATATTATTCAAATATGTTTCTCATGCTTATTTAAAAAAGAAACATTTAGACCAAGATTACACATACACACACACCTCAAAACCCTAAATTCATCCATATCTTATAAAATTAATCTTATTTTTGAATAGGTCAGTTTTAACTTAAGTTAATGTTGACACCTGACATTAAATTTTGACCATTGCCTTAAGAAATACTTAAAGTACAAGGAACACTGGAGAAAAGACAGCCTTGTAGAAGAATATACCTTGAATTATTTAAAATTGTAGCATTTTAGAGCTGAAAGCAACTCTAAAGATGAGGTAACCCAAGATGTTCATATTATAAAAGAGGAAAATGAGAGCTTGAAAGGTCAAGTCCAAGATCACCCAAAGGCAGAAGTTTGAATCCAAGGTTGCCCACGCAGGGTACTTTCCCTAACTTACCATACTGCTCTTAGTCTGAAAACTGATAATCTGGAAATTCTACATTTCTGACAATCTAGTGTTCAAAGATGTGACTTTACCCTTTGTAGTTTGCATCGGTAAATTTCATCTATCAAAACAAAAGTATTTATAAATCCCTATTTTTTCCCCTTAAAGGAGAAGGTCGCCATCTAGTGCCCTTGGAGAAATTTGCTAAATAAAAATCTTAATCATGAAGAAGTGAGACAATATCCTTAAATACCTGTAAGAGTCTTTTCATGTTCCATATCTGAGACATATAAAGAAAACAAGCAAACTTCTGTGTCACAGTAAAACATTTAAAAAAATTAAAACCTTTTAAATATTTTAGCCCCTGGGTAATGATGACAGGGATGGTAAACATTTACTGAGTGTTTAATACGTGCCAGCACAGGGCTAAACCCTTTATGTGACTGAGTGGTTTTAATCCTCACGGTGAGTCCATAAAATAGTTAGTGTTATTCCCATTTTGCAGATGGAGAAGCTAATGCTCAGTCAGATTAGGTAATTTACCCACAACCACAGTGTCCTGATCTGACCCAGGCTGCCTTAATGTCCATACAGCACTGCTTCCACCTAAAATGCACTCAAAGGTCACCTTCTCCACCAGCCCAATGACATGCAAACTAAAGCTCTTTGTTACTTAGGACACAGTAAATTTAAAATCCCATATAAAACCTGATCAGTTTCTAAGTGTCTGTCTGGCTTCTCAATAATCAGTATCTTCCCAAAGGTATTTTCTTATGATACTTTCCTTATAATAATAATGTATATCATATAATTCAGTTTTTTTAAAAAAGTACAGGGACCTTCAAACATCATGATGATACTTTCCCTCCACCATAAGGAACAGTTTTTTAAAGAATGCCAAGGTGGTAGGTTCAATCCACAGTGAGAGAACATCCAAGACTCAACCAATGGATACATAAATGGATACAACAAATCAATATTTCTCTCCCTCTCCCTCTATGTCTCTTTCTTTTTCTCTCCCCCCACTTTCTCTCTCTCCAAAATCAATCAATAAATTTAAAATATGTAAAGAACCTGAAATTCCTGTTCTTTAATCCAGATCATCATAATTTTTTTAAATAATAAAACTGACTAAAACTCAGTCCACTTTTATTACTGCTGTATACCAGAAATTCTAAACAATGTCAGCAGTAAAACACTCCTCTCCTCAAAAGTATTTTATTGCTCTAAGTCCAAGCAATTCCTGCATTTGCTGTTGAGCAGGTGGGTCATTCCCATTGCCTCACTCCTGGATCAACATTGACCTTGGTGCACATCTTGGGGATCCAGAGCAAAAAGAAAAAGAAAATGAAGTCACATGCAGTTGGGCAGGGAGAAAAATTTCAAATCATCTCTCTGCTTTTAATGCCTTACATGCCAACATTTTTCTTAGTTACAAAAATGACCAGTATTTGTGGAAAACTGCATGCAATACATTTTCCATCAAAGGATACAATTGGCGAACAGAGAGTACTGTTCACCAAATATATTTTTTAAAAGCAAAAAATATATATGTATGTCTCAGCTCCATCACTTCCTAGTGCTGTGCTTTGGGCAAATCCCTAAACTTCACAAGGAATCATTTTCCTCATTTGAAAAATGGAGAGTGGAGTGGGTTCATTTCACCTAGGGTTCATTTCATCTTCACCACCTTCAGTGATTCTGTGGCATGAGGCTTTCCCTGTGATTCACAATTTGAAATTATCAGTCTGTTCTTACAAATAACATTCATTCATGAACCTCAGCTGAGTTGCAAACGCTGGGAAGAAAGAGTTAAGATGGAGTCTGCTTGGTTGTATAAAGATTGCAGTGAACTTTGTGATTAATAGAAGCTTGGAGCATTTTCAGTTTATTCTACATCATACTGGATGTGGCTTTAACATTGTTACCTAAACCATGTTCCCATGACCATAAAGTGTGGTCACACGTTGGGCAAGATAAAAGCTTTACATCCTGAGATGCACGCACATCTATGTTAACCACTGCACAGAACATGAAAAATAGCAAAGTTAAAGTCACCTCAGCTAAAAAAATTTCAAATTTAGTTTCCATTTACTTAAGTTATACAATGAATCAGTTATTATTTTTTAATATTATTTTAATTGTTGCTCATGTACACTTTTCTGTGAATCAGTTATTTTTTTTTAAAAAAATGCCCCCAAAGCAAAACATACATAAATGACTTTCCTACTAGTGTAAATGGAGTTCTTTCTCATGATTCAGCAAGATCATCACCTTTTATGATTTTCTGGGATATCTATCTACAGGTCTGAAAAAAATTCTTCCCAGAAACTATGAAAAATAAGATGAACAGTACTTGAATATTATAGAAACAAAATTCTGCAATATAATAAAAACCTTGGACCTGGAATATGGAGACAGAGATGCTGTGGGACTTCAGGCAAACAATTTTTTTTCCTGGAGGCTCAGTTTTCCCAACTATAAAGTGGCGATATGAATGCCCTAACTGGTGTGGCTCAGTGGATTGAGTGCCAGCCTGCAAAACAAAGGGTTGCTAGTTTGATTCCCAGTCAAGGGCACATGCCTGGGTTGCAGGCCAGGTCCCCAGTAGGGGGCATGAGAGAGGCAACCACACATTGATGTTTGCCTCCCTGTCTTTCTGTCTCTCTTCCCCTCTCTCTCTAAAAATAAGTAAACACATTCTTAAAGTGAAGATACGAGTAATAAATTTTCTTGCACCTGGGTATTAAGTTTAACATAAAGATGAAAACAAGATGTTGTTATTTAAATATGATCCTATATAAATAAACAAATAAAATGACAATGTATCCCCACTTTGATTCCCGGCAGGAAAGAAACACAGCAGGGGGCAGAGCGGACAGTCTTGCTGCTGCTGGTGGTGGTGATATTTATATGCATGCACCTTCTCCAGTTGTTAAACACTAGTCAAGGTATTGCTGTGAAATTATTTCTGCAAATGTAATCGAAGTCCCAAGTCAGTTTGTTGACTTTCAGGTAAAATCATCTGGGTGGGCCTGACCTAATCAGGTGAACCTTTAAAAGGGATTTGTCTCTATCTGAACAGCTGTTTGCTACGCATGAGAGGAATTTGACTTGAAGGAGATTCCCTATTGCTGCCTTTGAAGACATGAGGGGCAATATGATGAGGGATGCAGGTGAAATCTAGGTGCTGTAAGGGGGCTCTGACTGACTGGCAGCAATAAATAGGGACCTCCGTTCTACAACTGCAAGAACTAAGTCTTGTCACAACCATAAGAGATTGAAAGAGAGCCCAGAGCTCCGGATGAGAAAGCAGAATGGTGGACATCTTGATTTTAGCCTGATATGACCTTGAGCAGAGGGTCCGGCTGTGCTACGTTCAGACTTAGACCCGGGACTGTGAAACAAGTGTTGTTTTAAGTCTCTCAGTTTGTAGCAACTGGTTAGAAAACATGATAAAACTAATGAATTGCTCAACTACCATTAAAAATGTTCATTAAAATGCCAGATCTAGTTTACCACTCTCAGATGCCTGATTTTAAAAGTATCATTTTTAGTGAAACTGCTTTAGTGCAGTTCAAAAATAGATCCTTGGGGACATAAAAAGTTGTTATAAATTATAAACTGCTTAAAGCAAACTGATGACCATTTGAATAGCCTTCTAAGTATGGTAAACTCTCTTCCCTAAAAGATATATATGTTTAAATCTGTACCTTATCATGACTGAAATGTACATCCTCCTGACCATAGGGTCTAGAAAGGATTGGAACCATTCATGAGTTTAAGTGACTACAGGGTAGAAGCATTGCTGTAGTTTACCTTGTGCAGTGAACTAGCTCTGTGACCTTGGGCAAATTGTTCCATCTGCTGAGCCTTAGTTTTCTCATCTGTAAAATAGCAGTTCTTTTAAAATATAACATGTTTTCGATAAGGTGTTTGGCTCTGGGAATACATCTAAATAATCTTGTATTTTTATTAATTAATTGGGTATTTCCATAGTCATCCATGGAAATTAGGTGCCTCTACATCCCACTGACTTCCGGGCTCAGGAACTAGTTAAATATTTGAGAAGAGTAGTGGAGAAGGAATACAAATCCTCTTCCGAGTTCAGTTTTTTATTTGATTTGACTTGATATTTTGGTTTGATTTTTAATATGAGGGAAACTAGATTCATCTACTTGGAATATCTTTTCATAAATTATAAAATTTAGAAAATAGATACATAGAAATCAAACACAAAGGATATACAATGAAAGTTAAATCTCCCTCGCATCTCTGTTCATCAGTTACCCAGACCCTCCTTATGGAGAGAACTGTTTACTATTACCAGGAACTGTGTCAGCCTCATTAAATATTATATTCATATAGTAGCACAGCTATAAATGAATACACATTTTACACAGATTTGACACAAAAGACTCAATATCTGGTTTGGATGTTAGCCTGCTGCCTAACGCAGTGTTATTATTTCCTGACTCCCAGATCATTATCCCAATGCAGCACAATACAAGTGTCCCATTTTGTGCTGCAATGCCGGGTTGTGAGGCTGAAAGGCTGCATTTAGAGAGTGCGTGCCCTCCTTCATTGACGTTATTCACAGCTCTTCGTAACTTTAAAAAATGGGCATTTGTTGTTTGATTCAGTATTTCAATCACAACCGCAGAGTGATCTGATATTTTGAGAGAGCAAGTCAAACATTATTGTATATGTATGTTTTTTAAGGAAATCTATGTAAAGATAAAATCACCTCTGGTCCTATATCTCCACCTGCTTTTTGCTGATAGAGACATTCATCTGTGCTTATCTCCTGTTATTTCAAATTAACAGTCCTCGTGTAAAAAGGGCTGACAAGCCATCACTAGGTATGAGGAACACTATATTTTAAGTCTCTCAAACCTAATTGTCATGATGTTTTGGGTTTCTAATCAAAACTGCATAGTTAGTTCAATAGTTTATTTGCTATTTCTGATTTGATGAGAACACTTTTACTTGTGTATTATTTTCTCAAAATATATATTCATTTATTATAAAAACACGAAACTTGTTTTTATAGCTGTAAAAAGCATAGTTCCACTAGACCGATGGTATTCCAGGAGAAATAAAGCTCCCATATTCACAGATAGCATCTCCTAGGGCCACACTGATTACATTTTCCCATCTGTGTTAAATAGGGCTCTGTTTGGCAGCCCTAATAAAAGTGGGAAGGTGGAAGAAACACTCAAAACTTTCCCATAATAATTTTAAATAATTGCATTCATTACAATGAAAGTCTACCTCTGCACCAAAAAGTGCTTTGGCTCAGCAGAATTCTCCCCTTCCCACAGCAGCCTTTTCCGGCACCCACCGTCTGCAGAGAGCAAAGAGGCAGCAGAAAGACAGAGGATACTGAGCTGAGACACAGTCCCCTCCACCCTTCATTCAAGACTTCATCCAATAGTGGGAGATCGTTTTACAACGCACAGACAAGCAGACATTACTCAGCCTGCGGCTGAGATCCTCAGTAAGAAACCCTGCCAGGAATACCTTAGTGTAACATGAGGTGGTGCGGGGGGGGGGGGTGTATTTCAGTCACAGTATATTTCTTCTAAATCATTTTCTCTAATTGGGGTATGTCAGTAAATAAAAATAAACTCTTCCCTTAAAAATGTCTCCATTCTGAACATTTGGATAGTTTAATGATATGAACAGAAATATTTGTTCTTTAATGGTAAGAACAAATGATAGTTGCTAGTTGCTCTTAATATCACTTGGAGAGTATTATGCTAAGCGAAATAAGCCAGTCAGAGAAAGACAAGTACCACATGATTTCACTCATATGTGGAATTTAATGAACAAAGTGAACTAACAAGGAAAACGGGGACAGACTCATAAATGAAGTGAAGGATGACAGCTGTTAGAGAGATGGGCAGTGGGGGGATGGTGAGGCTGGGAGTTGGGTGAAAAGGGTGAAAGGATTAAAAAACGAAAACCTCGAAGACACAGACAACAGTAGGGTGATTACCGTAGGAATAAAAGTGTAAGGGCAGTAACAGAGGGTAAAGGCAGGATAAATGGTGATGGAAGGAGACTTGACTTGGGGTGGTAAAAACACAATACAATACACAGATAATAGATTATAGAATCGTACACCTGAAACCTATGAACTTTATTTACCAATGTCATCCCAATAAGTTCAATTTAAAAAGAACAAATGGGAAATTCCACAAGTTGCTGGGGACTAGACTGTAGCACATTTTTATCAGTTGAGTGGGGATCCAACTCTATGGTGTTATGAGTCAGAAGTGATGACTTCCTCCCCTTCATAGCCAGACAAACAAATTTACCTTTAATGCAAATTTCAAATTAGCATTCTAGGAAAGATGCGGGAGAAGGGCCATTTATATCAGGGATCTTTGTTTTATTAAGACAGGTATTATGGATCTGGCATTCTTTCTTTGAAATGAAAATTAAAAATAAATGTTTGTGTAACCTGAGCAGATGTACTAGATGTCATTCATTCAACAAATATTTTTGTTCACTTTTCTATGAGTCCCAGGCCATCTGCTACACACCAAGAGGGTGTGTGGGGGTGGGAGGCAGAAGGAGAGATAGAGAAATAAAGTTGCTTAGAAGAAAGTTAAAATTATCAAACAACCAATGTGACATATGCCTACTTTGTTGAAACCAAAAGCTTAACTTGCCAAATTAAAGAATTAGGTGACTTTCTATGATATAGTTTACCAAAACTTTAATTAAAGAGGAGTCTCTCTTCTTCTATGCACACCTGAGGATATATTTATTGATGAAAGAGAGAGAGAAACATCAATCAGTTACCTGCCCTATGCACCCTGATCATGGATGGAACCTGCAACCTAGATATGTACCCTGACCAGGAATCAAACCCACAAGTTTTTTTGGTGCATGGGACAATGCTCCAACCTACTAAGCCACCTGACCAGGGTAGGAGGAATCTTTTTTAATAGTATATGACAATCCCTTTGAATGAATTCTTCTATGAGCATGTCCTCTGAAAGCCACAGGCAATTGTTTAGGCAAGGTACCACAGGTGGAGCTGGCATGGGCCAGACATGGCTGCATGCTTGCTAGAAAGTACAAGTGAAGGGCCTCTCAGAATGCCTCCCCAACGACTGATTTCTATCCAAGGAGGCACTGAGGATTTTATAAAATGCTATAACAGGGAAATTTTACAGTAAGAGACATGGGACACTCCAAAGTCGATATTTGAAAACAGCCAAGTACTACCAAATACACCAATAAAGTGGTACTACGGTCTTCTCACTGGATTTTATGTTCATTTAAAATCAGCCTCCTTTCTTCACTTCTCCTATAAAAACTACTTTTTCCTTGTGGTTGTGAAAATTCATTCACCAGAAAATTATTGGTTAACATAATTAAATTGCAAAGAACATAGAGTTGTATACATCTTTTCAAATAATGGTTTCAAATATTTTGGATAGATACCCAGAAGAGTGATTGCTAGGTCATATAGTAACTCAATTTTTAATTTTTTGAGGAGCCTCCATACTGTTTTCCACAGTGACTGCACCAATTTACACTCCCACCAGCAGTGAATGAACCTTCCTTCACTATACCATTATTCATGGGGCCAAGACACGGAAATGACCAGTGTCCTTCAACAGATTGATTGCATGAAGAAGTGGTACACACTGGGTTGGCAAAAAAGTTTGTTTTTCCCGTGAGACAGTTCTAGTAGCACTTAGTACTCTTTGGCGTCACTTGAAACAATTCTGTTAGATTGTATTGTGACAGCTGTTACATCAGCGTTTATTTAAAAAATAAACATCAATTGTGGTATGTTTATACAATGGAATACTATGCAGCAGAAAGAAAGACAGGATTCCTACCCTTTGTGACAGCATGGATGTAACTGGAGAACATTATGCTAAGTGAAATAAGCCAGGCAGTGAAAGACAAGTAACATATAATCTCGCTTGTAAGTGGAACCTAATCAACAAAACAAACAAGTGACCAAAACAGAACCAGAGACATGCAAATAAAAAACAAACTGACAGTGACCATAGGGAAGGGGGAGAGGGGGATAGCAGGGGAAAGAAGGGGAAGGATCGAGGAACATGTATAAAGGACCCATGGACAAAGCAAGGTTGGGGGAGGATTGAATGTGGGAAGTAGGGGTAGGTAGGGCAGGGGAAAGTAACGGGGGGGGGCGGGGGGAATGGGGATAACTGTAACTGAACAACAATAAGAAAAATTTAAAACATAAAATAAAAGTTGTTCCATGTCTGGGGAAAAAAACCCTCAAAATTGGTGATTTTTGTGTAGCCATCTTAATAGTGAAGATGGAAGAAAATAAGCAACATCTTTGGCTATTATGCTTTATCATTTCAAGAAAGGTAAAAACTCAACTGAAACACAAAAAATAAACAGATTTGTGCAGTGTATGGAGAAGATCCTATGACAGATAAACGTGTCAAAAGTGGTTTGTGAAATTTCATGCTGGAGATTTCTTGGTGAAGGATACTACACAGCTGGGTAGACCAGTTGAAGTTGATAGCAATCAAACTGAGACATTAACTGAAAACAATCAACAGTATACCATGCAGAGATAGCCAACATACTCAAAATATCCAACTCAATAAAGTTGTTGGTGAAAATGGAAAATGTGTCTTTTATTTTATGGAAAAAACTAAACAAACTTTTTGACCAACCCAACATGTACAATGAAATGTAACTCAGCCATAAGAAAAGATAAAATACTGCCATTTGCAAAAACATGAATTGATCCTGAGACTATCATTCTAAGTGAAATAAGTCAGTTAGAAAAGGTTAAGAAGTATATGACTTTGTTCCTATGTTGGATATAAAACTGAAAGTAACAAGTAAACAAACAAACAAAATCTCACAAAGACAACAGAGGGAAGGGGGCTGGGTTGGGTAAAGAAGGTCAAAATATGATGATGGGAGATTTGACTTTGGGGGTGGGCACACAGTGCAATATGTAGCTGATACATCATAGAATTGTACACCTGAAACCTATCTAATTTTATTAACCAGCGTTACCCCAATAAATTTAATTTAAAAATAATTAAATTGCTTAAAGAAACAGAGTACCCTGCCAGAACTAACTCTGAAAATTCATATATGTATACTTGTTTAACAGAAAAACATAGCATACATTTGAATTATCACTATGCTATTTCTTAGAGAACAAAAAAATCCATTTTACTTTATAAAAATTAAATCACTTATCCAATAAAAACAAAATTACTAAATAGTTAATATACTGTATAATAGAGAATGCTTACTGGCCTGTAACATTTGAGTAAGCAGCTTTTCAATTGCTACTATTATTGAAACACTGCATGCAAGAGATCACAAAATGTTGATCGAGGAAAAAAGATCACAAAAAAAATTGGGGAAGGATCATAGGCATAAAAATTACAAAACATAAAATAAGAATAATTTTAATAGTAAACAGTGATTAGTTTATACTTAGAAAACAAAGAGCAGAATGATTAATCAAAACTTCCTGGAAACTCAGTATGATATATCTTCCCAAATACATTTGTCTGTAAATTCAATGCAATTCCAAAAAGACAAAAGAGTATTACTTAAAAAGTAAGACTTCATTAAAAAGAATGAAATCTTACCATTTGAGATAGTATGCATGGACCTAGAGGGTATTATGATAAATTAAGTCAGTCACAGAAACACAAATACTACATAATTTCACTTATATGTTAAATCTAAAGAACAATATAAATGAATAAACAAAACAGAAACAGACTCAAAAATAGAGAACAGACTGATGGTTGCAGAGGACAGGGGAGTTGGGGGTTGGGTGAAAAAGGTGAAGGGATTGAGTACAGATTGGTAGTTACAAAATAGGCATGGGGACATAAATTACAGCATAGGGAATATAGTCATAGGTAATATTGTAATAACTATGTATGGTGCCAGATGGGTACTGGGAATATCTGGGGGAACACTTTATAAAGTATATGATTACCTAGCCACTATGCTGTATACCTGAAACTAATGCAAAATAACATTGAATGTAAACTGTAATGTAAAATTTTTGTTAAATAAAAAGAAAAAAGTTTTAAATAGAAGTTAATGAGTTGATTTAAAATTTATATAAAAATATTTTAGAAAACTAATCTAAAATATTTGAAAGACAATAAAAATTGTGCTTTCTTCCCAACCATTAAGTGTATTATGAAGCTATAGTAATTAAACAAATGTTATGAGTAATTTAAAAAACGAACCAATAAAAACAGTTTAGAAGAAGATCCAGATCTGTATGAAAATACAGATGACCCTTGAACAACATAGGCGCTCAGGTTAGGGATGCCAAATTCCCATGCATCTGAAAATTCACTTAGAACTTTGGGCTCCTCCAAAACTTAATACTAATAGCCTACTATTGACTGGAAGCTTTACCAATAGCATAAACTGTCAATTAACACATATTTTGTATGTTATCTGTCTTATATATTGTATTCTTACAATAAAGTAAGCTAGAAAAATGTTTAAAAATCATAAGGAAGAGAAAGTACATTTACAGTATTTATTTTTAAAAACCTGTGGGTAAGCGGACCTGAACAGTTTAAACACATGCTGTTCAAGGGCCAACTCCACATTTTACTATGAAAGTGGCATTTCATATACTGCAGAGAAAACTAACATTAACAGGTTAGGAGAAAATATGGATGTAATATATAGTTTAAATATATTGTGTATCTGTATGTTCAAATACAACGTATTTACACAATATTTTCCCACTTTTTAAACATAGTAAATATATATATATAATATATATATATATTATATATATAATATATATATATATTATATATATATATAACATAAAATTTACCATTTTAACTATTTTTAAGCAGTGTAGCTCAGAGACATTAACTACTCTCACACTGCTGTGCCATGGTCACCATCACCAGCCAACTCCAGAACTTCTTCACCTTTCCAGACTGAAACTGTTCACACAGTTACTCCTCATTTTTCCCTCTCTCCAGCACATGGCAAACGCCACCCTACATTCTGTACTATCAATTACTGTGTCTTTGACCACTCCAGATACCTGTAAGTGAAATTGGTATTGCTTAGTCATATGGTAATTCTCTGTTTAATCATAGATAATGTCTTATAAAAATATAAAGCAAAGTAAGTATCCATAACAGGCAAAAAGCTCCTAAAAACCAATAAAAATACCAAAATTCCAATACAGAATGACAAAAACAAAGATGTTCATCTTTACTAAGAATATTTATTTTTGCCTATCAAATTGGCAAAATTTAAGGGATTGATAATACTCCATATTGGGCTCTCCCAAATGCTCATGAGATCATAAGTTGTTAAAGTTTTGTAGCAAGAAATTCAGCAGTAGCTATCTAAGTTTTAAGTATACATTTGCTTTTACTCAGCAATGTTACCTCTAAAAATTAAACTTATTAAAATGGTTAGTATGGACATACCATGATCATTTTTGCTGTTTGTGAAAGAGAAAAAACTAGATAAATGAGTGATTAAGTAATTGATGATATAGTCACATTATGATATGCCGAGTAGCTATCAAAAAAGAAATGAGGTAGACCTGTAGGAAGATCTCTAAGATGTGGGTGGGAAAAGCTAGCAAAAAAAACAACCCTGATTTTATATTAGGGTTTATATTTATATTAGCAATTTTACATGATATATGTAAAACACACACACACCATTTATATCAAACTGTTAGTAGTTCTTACCTTGGGAGAGGAAAAGCAAAGTGAGCAGTGAGGGAACTGTCATAATTTATAAGACACACATTATTTAAACTTTTTACAGTGAGACTGGGTTAATGCATGTGCTTACAATGTAAGTGAGGACTAATTTAGATATGATAAATTGCACTTACTTAAATTGCATGATTTGGTGAGTTTTGACAGATATATACACCCATAAAAATCATCACCTCAATTAAGGTAACAAATTGTGGATAATTTTTAAATTATTAAACTTTCATCTTTTAAACATATAAATATCACAAACAAAATGACTAAGCTTTCTGATAAACAGTATCCAGAGAGAGCTGGAAAGCCTTCCTTCCCTTTGCCTGTCCCTTACTTCCAACCTTTGTTGGCACACAGGACGGACATTGGCGGCAGTAGCCTTCTCACCGATGTAATGTCCATCCTAAAGAAACTTGAGCCTTCATACTTGCCCGTTTCACCTAATAGCTTAGGCTACTTCGTATGGTATTCCCTGGGGGAGCAAAATGCATAGGAAACATTGTGTATTACAGTTTAATAAATTTTAGTGATAATTTAATACATCTGTGTACATGTATATACATATATGTATGCATGTGTGTGTGTGCAAATAACATATACAGGGTCTGGCTGAAGTAATGCCTGCTTGAGTATGGTTGGTAGGGTAATAACGTAGGTGTAATAATTTATAGCTTTAATTTGAACATTTCACCTAAAATGTTATATGGTGTGCTTGAGTATGATATTGTTATGTTACAGAATTACATGCTTATTATGATTTTGTAAAAAAAAAAAAAAAAAGTGGGGGTGTTATTTGTGCCAGGCCCTGTATATCTTCAAAAATATCCCTCAGACATAGTCCTCTACACCAATGGCTGTTTATCTAGACTGTTTAAGAAATAAGAACTAGTGAAACGTTCCTGTTATGTAAGTCATGTTTTATCCACCTCAGCACTCCTGACTTTGGGGGATGGCTAGCTGCCTGCTGTGGAGGACTGTCCCTGGCCTCTGCCCACCAGACAGAAGTAGGACCCTTTCACATCGAGTCACAACCACCAAAGGTATATCCAGCATTGCCAGATGACATTTTCCCACAGTTAAGATCCACTTGTATAAACTGATGCCGATGTCAATCGTCAAATTCTTATATGAAACATTATAAATCATCTTTATCCCTATTTTTTATTTTAATCTACATTCGCTTTTGATAAGCACATGGGAATAGTAGAGAAGCAGACTGTGTAACATTACCACACTAACTTGGCAGTCACATTGGGGTATGCTATGTAGCAATCTGATGAGCTAGACTCAAGTGTAAAGCCCAGGGCAGCACTGAGAAGAAAGGCACAGTTTGATTCCCTGTGGAGGCTGCCTGTTCTCCACTTCTCTGCCATTCTTGTCTGAGTTTCAAAGAACAAAACTCAGGAACTCCAGTCCTCATACTGTGCCTTATTCTTCCTTTGACTTCAAGTTAATTGTCAGAGAACAGAGTAACCAAAGAATTAATAAGCCATTCACACTAAACTTAAACCTGAGATTTATCATTCAGTGACTAGGCGCGATATTTAATATCTCCTCAAACTCCATTCAGAAAAATGGAAGAATGCCATCAAGTATAGCATAAGCCTGTTTATTGTTTCCTTAAGATATCCTTTTGAAGAATTTGTTTGAAAAGCAGGATTTCTAAACACTTGACTGTTGCAAAAATGATGTATATTCAATATGTAGGACTTAACCTCCCTATCTCAAACAAACTCTTTTATTTTAAATCAAAATAAGCCATGATATACACAGAGGTTTGATAAAGGCATCCTTTTGTCATTGTTGATGAGAAATAGAGGTTATTCAATTATTTATTGTTTCTGTTAATGCAGCTTCGGATTTAATGACATAGCTTAAGGAATGGGAGGAGGGCAGGGGCAGGAACCATAGCATCTAGTTACTCTCAGGTGGAAGTAGCAAAGCAAACATCATCAGTAGACTCTGTGCTACCCATAAGGGTAGCACCAAAGCACAGTGAGAGGAATACAACTGCAAAAGCTAAGTGGTAACAGACCAGACACATTTGTGAGTTTCTGTTGATGACATTGGTGAACTCCTACACACACTTAAACTACTGCAGGAGCTGAGGGAAGGAACCAATGAAAGTCCAGTTATATTGTATAAATTACAATAACGTAGCATAAAAGGGCCAAGTGCTCTAAAACATGCTACAGAGGTTGTGAAGAAGGAAGCAATGATCTTCAGCGGAGGCAATCAGGTAAGGTTCTCAGAGCCAGGCATCAAAGAACTAATATAATTTGGACATCAAGAGGAAGGAATAGGTGGAGACTAGGAGACGAAGAGCCTTAGTGTGGAGGGCAAAGTCTGATGAAAGTACATGGGAATCATGCAGAGTGAGTTTGGAGAGGAGCAAGCAATCTGGTTTGATTGGCAGAGGTCCTAGAACACCAGCCTAGGGAAGGCAGTATTTATTTCATAAACTATTACAAATCACTGAAGGTTTTGAAAGGAACAAATGACATAAACAGAGCTAGGAATATGATGAATGTACAGTACCAAAGTAAAACCAGAAGCAAGCTAAGCAAAGGAAGACCCTCAAAACTTTCCCTTAACAGCTCATTCATAGGAAATAAATGTGTACGACATGTTTAGGTGCCCAATACTATCATGAACAGTGTTGTAATCATGGCTGCCATTTATTGATCTCTGGGCTCAAGGAGTCACATGCTATCTTATATAGTACTTCCCTGTGAACTACGTATTTTATTTCCATTTTACATGTAAAGAAACTATCAGTCAAGAGAGCAGTGGCCCAAGCCCACATATGTCCAGAATGATGTTTTGAACCTAAACTGCATTTTTCATCAGTGTAGAGTCAAAAGTTATACTAAAAAAACAATTAGGGAAAAATAAAACTTTTACTGACATAATTGCTTCAAAAGCATCCATGAACTCTGAATTATCTTTTTAAATGTGCCAAAACTATTTAAAATAGCCTTGCAAATAATCCTCATTATAGGAAGCTGTTCAGAACAGCTCAGGAAAGCAAATGACAACCAAAATCTCATTCAAAATAGCACAATGAAGCAGATAAATAGTATTTGAGAGAGACTGAGTTGAATTACATCCCAAGAGAAGAAGGGTCACTGGGATGTGAGCGTTGGCACGAGCTTGCATCCTATGCAGCCCCGAATGTTTAGGTGTGGTTCACCTCTTCCAGCGGAGAGAGAAGCTTCTCTAACCTGCCCACAGTAGGGGCTCAGTTTTCATAAGTGAATAAATGAAGAAATAAGTGAATGGCTAATCCTTCCTAAATTAGCTTACAAAAGGAAACAGCAAAAAGGAATACTAGCAAATTTTTTTTTTAACCCAAACTAAAGAATCACACACTTGTTGATTTGATTTCAATCATCATAGGTCACAGAAGATATCAGAGGTATATTTCAGTCTGTGATCTTTCTGGGGCCCGCCTCATCTCACCCCTCAAATGCTCTCACACAGACTTCTTGGGTCCTTGGATATCAGTCAGACTGCCTTTCCTAAGCACAGGTTATTCTCCTCACCTGCTGATTCGCTCACTTCAGTGCTGAACAATACAATCAAAACCATTCAATGCTGGCTGTGTCCTTAGAAACAGTTCAAATCAAAGCAACTTTATCTGTTCAGCACTACAGTGCTGCAGGGGCTATGCATTTTGCAAGAGCTAAGCATATATGAGAAAAGATGTTCGCTTCACCCATCAACAGTAAAATGTATATATAAAATGTACCATTATATCACATTATGTCAGCTTCACATATTATTATTAAATTTAATGGTTTTATATTGTTAAATTAATGAATATATTGTCAGATGGAAAAACAGATACAGAAAGAGAGAAAAATAATACTAGTTAATCAATGTAGGAGGAATAATAATAGATCACCCTTTTGTAAAATTCAGTGCAATCATTGATTCAGGCAAAGATCAACAAATGCTAAAGCCTGTAGGTAAAAGGCTATTGAGAAACTGTGTTTTCACAGTGCCAAGGTACTACCCTTCACATCACTTAATATTTGCAAAAGGGAAAAAGGTACTTTCACAATGAGAGATCTGGAGTCACCACAATTACCAAGTGGTCAAGGTTACCACTCTGATACTAAGACAACCTGAAATGAACGTGCTCCTTAATGTGAGGCAACAGGAAGTTCACATTGTCACTGTGATATAATCTTCCAAAAATTTTGAAGCTGAACTCAACCAAGAATCTAGCCCTAACTACCAATTATAAAGAAAGGTATGCTCTATAACGAAAACCAAATCTAGTATATTTTTTAAAAAGAAAGAAAGCAGTAAAAGAGAGGGGAGATGGAGGTATAAGTTAAACACCATTGTGAAGTAATAGAAAATTTCAGAATGAAATCATTCAAAAAAACCAGGAATCTGGAAACTTGGAAAAGTCAATATTGAAAGGAGAGGAAAAAAAAAACATACCAAAAGCAACCCTGTAACTTTACTGATACTGGCCAAAAAAAAGTCAGTTACAAAAGATATTTGAAAATGAATTGGATATTAGAGGATATTAAAGAATGTTTATTAATGTTGAGTGTGGTAAAGGGATTATAATTATGTAGGAGATTTCTACTGAGGTATTAACAGAAGTGTTATGATTCCTGGCAACTGACTTTCAAAATTTTTAGACAAAAAATTATATATCTTTGTGTGTATAGAGTATAAATATAGCAAAATGTAACCAGCTGTTAGATCCAGGTAGAGGGCATAAATGTATAAACTCAACTATTTTATCGGTATATTTGTTTGTCAATTTTTATAATAAAAAGTTGAAGAAAACTTCTCCTACCTATATGAAACCTAACAAAAAATCGTATTTATAAAAATAGCATTGCCATGGGAAAAATATCCATAGATCTAACTATTACTTCAAAAGTATTTCAAAGTAAGTTCAGTGATTTCTAAGCATTGTAAGTTAAATGAGTTACAAATACTAAACAATCTCAAAAAAAGCAGTCATAAAAAACTTTTCAATGTTTTAAGCAAAAAAAAAAAAGCCCCTTAAGGCAGGATGTGATATATGTTACTATGCTTTCTAAAATGTGAGGTTGAACTTATGATAATGCTTATGAGTTTTCTACAATGAACCTGGCTCCCATTGGACCTGAACATACAGCATGCCTCCTGGCCCCCCAGAATGGAGACATCTCTGTCACATGCCTGCTGTCCTCTGAATTTCCAAGGTGTTAATGTAGTATCTACTACATAGTAAACATTTTCTGTGTACTACGTACTGTGAGACTTTCTTCACAAGCGCCATCTCACCTAAACCTCCTAATGCCTCCATGAGTACAGTACTATTGTTATACCCATTTTACAGAGAACACCTGGGGGTAACTTAGTTGCCTAAGGTCACATAGCTGGTCTGTGGTCATGCTAGGATGGAAGTCTGCACCCATCTGACCCTTTGATAACTACTGATAACTATGCATCACAGACCCAAGTCACCTAGACTGGCTACTAACACCTGGAAACTATTGGTTAAAACTATCAGGTAGGGAGGAGATTCTGTGGTCAGTTGTCGAGAAAGATGAATATTCTGTAGTTGGGGTCTTTTTATCATGCCGCTTGATTGACACGTTGGGATGCACCTACTCTTCACAGCAGAGAGCTGGCCCAGAATTAAAATAGCACAGAGGAAAGTGCAATCCAAATTTAGAGCTCTTCAAAAGCATCCCATTATGTGTGTGTTGAGGAAGAGACTGTTCTCATAAGTGACCAACATTCTGTGACAGACACAAACCATGGCATCAATCTTGTCATTTCCCTGATTACATTATTTAGTGAGTTCCCATAGCCTGCTACGAAATAGAACACAGTTAAAGCAAACTTAAGAACTGCCACAAAGGTTGGGATCAAGGTAGACAAGCTGTGGCCAAAATCCGGCCAGAGTTTGCTTCTGATTCTATCAAAACTGGCCTTGTCACCCTTGGATGCTGAATGCTTGGCTGCTGGGCTCTACCACCTGTGGTCAGTCAACCTCATACCACTGGACTCTCAGTTCTCGATTTTGTGGCAGACACTGCAAGATCATCACTAACTGATTCTTTCACTTTTGATCCCACAAGGTCTCAGTGGGAACCTCTGATTGGCTAATTGTAGATCGTATTCCCAGTTTTTAGATGCCAGGGAATTCATCAGTTCCCCTCAGCTTAAGCATGGTGTGAGGGTGTATTAGGTTCTTCAGAGAAACAGAACCAATAGGATCTCTGTCCGTCTCCCTCCCTTTCTATGTGCACATGTATGTGCACTATGTGTAAGTGTGCATGTGTGTGTGCACGTGTGTATACATGAGCCAGGCAGGTAAAATTCCTCCTTGCTCAGCCTTTTTTGTTCTACTCAGGTCTTCAGCAAATTGGATGAGGACACTGCACTTTACATCATCTACCTATTCCACTTTCAATCTCATCTAAAAACACTGTCATCTAGAATAATGTTTGACCAAATATCTGGACACCACATGACCCAGACAAGTTAGCACATAAAATTAACCATTACAGGAGACCTAGAGGGGTTTTATTGGTTGCTTTCCAAAATATGCTATTCATCCAGACATATACTTCTTTTTGCACCCTGGCTTTTTTTTTTTCCAGAGAAGTTCTTTGAGTTTTGTGTATATGTTGTTTCTTTGTTGTGGGACAGAAGTGGCATTGCCTCTGTTTCAGCTTCACCTTGCCCTCACAGCTCCCAGCTTGACCACCAGATTTCTAGGCTTCCTGACTAAATGGCACAAGAATTCCAAGGGGCCTCTTGGATGTCCCACCTGCTCACATTGATTTCTCTTTTTTTCCTCCCATTTGGTGAGTTCTCTGTATTTGGAGCTCAGCTGAGCATGTGTGAAAATTTTAACAACTGTGCCTTTTATCTGGCATTTTCTACTTAGTGGGACTAAAGCCCCTCAAAATTAGGCTTTGTTGCCAGAAATCTCCACATTATACTTTTAAAACATTCACTTATATTTAAAGCAAAGGATAGTAATACTCAGTTTTTCTAATAATAAATATGCTTACTTTTAAAATAAACATGTGTAGGAAAATAGCAAGTAAGTAGCAGAAGAGGTGTTAACTCAGACTTGTTGACAAATATCATGAGAGGACAGGTACGTGGGACACAGTAATACAGCACACTGCCTAGCACACAGTAAGGCCACAGTAAATGTGTTGAATGAGTAAGAAAAAAAATTATGACTCTCATTTAAAATTTTCTTTCTTCATCATCTATATATGCATCAAGAGCAGTGCTGTCCACACTGAAATCCTTAGAAAGTTTTCCTCAGCAACATTAGACGTTTAAATCAACTGTGTTTACCTCAAATCTAATGTGATGTGTGTTATAAGCATATATACTTGTTTATGGTTTAATGAAAACAAATAATTTATATGAAATTAAAGGTAGACAAAATTAATCTATGGTGATAACATCAGAATAGCAGCTGCCCGTAGGCTGTTAGGTGAATTAGAAGGGGAATGAGAGGCCTTGGAGGAGTGCTGTAAATTGTGTTTTATGTCTTGATTGTGGTGTTAGATAAATGAGTGAATACATTTGTCAAAATGCATCTACTAGTTCAATTAATATCTGTGTTACTGTATGTAAATTCTACCTCAATTTAAGGAAATATAATAAATAGAGATTTAAAAAATAGCAGTGCTTGATAGTAGAAATGCAGATAGGTGTGCACTCTGGAAAACAGTATGGAGGTTTTTCAAATAATCAAAAATGGAACTGCCTTATGACCCAGCAATTCCACTACTGGGTATATATTTGAAGAACCCATAACACTAAGTCAAAAGAATATGTGCACCCCTATGTTCATTTCAGTGATATACGCAATAGCCAAACCATGGAAACAACCCAAGGGGCCGATAGACAAGTGGACAATAAAGCTATGGTACATATATGCAATGAATTGTTACTCAACCATAAAAAATGCAAAATTGTATCATTTGCAACTGTATGGATGGACTAGAGAGTATTATGCTAAGTGAAATAAGTCAGAGAAAGACAAATACCATATGATTTCACTTATGTGTGGGATCTCAATGAAGAAACAAAATAGAAACAGACTCATACAGAGAACAGTCTAATGGTTGCCAAAGGTGGGGGAGGTTACAGGGTTCAGTGAAAATGGTAAAGGGATTGAGAAGTCCAGATTGTTAGGTACAAAATAGTCATGGGGATGTCAAGTACAGCATACGAAATAGTCAATAATATCGTAATACTAAGTATGGTGCCAGCTGGGTACTAAAAGTATCAGCGGGAACACTTTGTAAAGTATGTGATTGTCTAACCACTGTGCTAGACATCTGAAACTAATACAAAAAATAATAAATGTAAACTGTAACTGAAAAATACATTTAAAAATATTTAAAACTGATAATGGTGCTATCCAACAGAATTTTCTGCAATGATGAAAATGTTCTTTTGTGCTGTATAATATGGTAGCCACCAATGCTGCCACTTGAAATGTTCCTACCAGAACAAAAGGAACTGATTTTTAAGACTATTTAATTTTAATTGGTTTAATTTTAAATCAATGTGTTTAAATATATGTTTGTATTTATATATGTATGTATGTATGTATGTATGTATATGTGGCTATATGTGTGTGTATATATATGTATATATCTCCATATGTGGCTAGTGCTACCACGCTGACAGCATGGCTCTAGGTCTCTTTCCCAGATGCATAACACCACCACCTAAGAACCATTAAAAATATACGAAAGCTCAGACCCCACCTACAGCAATGACATCAGGATCATAAGTCGCTATGATTGGGGCATTGTTTTTTGCTTTTTTTTTAAACTATAGGGAGCTTATTTTTTTCTTTAAAATTAGGCTTTTAATTAAAAAATAGAAAGCCATCATATACTAGGTATAAAACACAGCCTTATTTCATGGGTAAAAGTCATGGAAAATCTAGTTACTTATTCAAGAACAATGTCCTGGTGGTAAACCTACTGAATGGACTCAAAATAGTCAGTATGAAATTCTTACGTTTCATTCGTTTCACTTGGCTAGTCTCAAGATAGATAGTTTCCCCTTTCCTTTATCATCTAGTTTTCGCATGGATGCTGATATGTGCACAGCAGGGCTGAAAATGGCCATTCTATAGATGAGGATTCAGAGAGGTTAAATGATTTTCTAAAGGTCACATGGTTGAGAAGGGACAACGCTAAAAGTCAGGACTTTTGGTAGCTAATCCAGTGTTATTTTTATCCACACTGAGACAAACAACTATTAAAGTGAAATGAATTAATACAGTGTTAAGGCTGAAAATTCTTTCCATACTTCGGTTTACATTTAGAGTTCTAAATATGGAAAATGGAAAACACATTTCCAAATCTACCTACGAGTAATGTTTCATAAACAGAACACCACTGTTCAATGTTATATGTTCAGTTAAACTTGATTTTACCCAGTCAAAATTATAAAAACCTGGATTCAACTGAAAGCAAGTAGGTGCAAAACTTTGGGAGTACACTTGAAAACACATATCAAATGCCATAAACATGGTCACACTCGTTGACCCAATCGTACTGAGTCTTGGCATCTGTCCTAAGATACAACAGAAGATTGATTATTCAAAGTGCATAATTAATCGTTTCATTACAGAATTGCCAGAAGACTTGGAGGCATAGTTATATCACCAACAGGGAAAGAGACAAATATGTGAAATATCATGTCATAATTTAAAACATCATACTTTAAGAACAGAAATTGTTCATATTAATTGTAAGTGAAAAAATGTATATGAATTTGCATATAGTATGATACATGATATAGGAATAAAAAGACTAAAAGTGAAGTTATAGAGCCACAGAATCTCTGATCTATTCTGTGCAAAGTGTAAGTTAGAACAACTTTGAAAATAACTCGGCATATCCTAGAAAACTTAAATATGAGCCTAGTCTTAGACCCAATACTTCCATTACTAGGCATCCTCCTAAAGTTTTGCTTGTTCAACTGAGTTTTAACAAAGAAGTAACTGGAAAATCAATTTAGTGCATCACAAGCATCATTCTTTTATCTTTCTTCATTGCATTTAGAGGGAGGGAGGGAGGGAGAGAAACATCTACACAAGAGAGAAGCATCAATTGGTTGCCTCCCACACATCCCTAGACTGGGGATCAGCCTGGGGGGTCATAGACACCCACGCCCAGAGGGTTGAACTCACAACCTAGGTATGTGCCCTGATCTGGAATGGAACCCATGACCTTTTGGTGATGGGACCATGCTCCAACCAACTGAGCCACACTGGCCAGGGCTACAAGCTGCATTCTTTTTTAAAATCAAATAAATCAGAGTGTATAACACATAGTATAGTGCTGTCTAAGTTTTTGTTTGTTATACACATACATGTGTTTCAGGGTTGTGACATAAAATGTATTAACTAAAGTTGACTATGATTAAGAGTTTGAAAGCCACTGATTGTGCTAGATAAACTCTTGTACATATGTCCCAAGATTGAAACCTTTCCAGAAGATAGGTACAGAATGTTTGTAATCTCTGGAAACAAACTTCAATACCCATTAATAGTAAACCAAATTACAGAATATTTAGTATGCTTGGTCTCTACCCACTAAATGCCAGTAGAGACAGTCATTGTAACAACAAAATGTCCCCAACATTTTCAAATGCCCCTTGGAAGATGTATCATTCTCTATCGACAGCCCCTGTCTAACACTTTGTAAGCACTTAGGGATTACTTGTTGAATAAACTAGTACAGAGATAAATAAAACAGCTGTGGCTGTGCTGGTCAGACCTTATGGTTAAGTGGATTGAATTAGGCTAATTGTGATACGGACCTGAGTATTATAAGAATTGCATTATTTGCCTAATTTTTGAAGATTTCTTTACTCGCAATCATCATTCAGAAAATATTTATTGAGTATTTACTGTGAATTAGGCTCCTCTATGTACTGAGTGAACTGGAGAGATAAGGTCTTTGGCCTCAAGTAGCTTATCTGAGTGAGAGCCATTAACCAAAGAACGAATGGATGGGAGGAGTCACTGCTTTTGTATACTATTAAATAGTGTTCTTCACACACAGTTCCATCCCTGTTCTCACCTCATACTTTTCAGCTGTTCATTGGAGGCAGAAACCAAAGGAACTACCTTTTCCACAATCTCCAGGTAAGGGATCGATGCAAACTAAGACATTAAAAACACCCCATTTTTCTGAAATAAACAAATTTATATTTTTCAAATTACATTAATGCCTATACACACTAAAGTACCATGGATTCAGAAGCAGAAGCATGCTTTTTGATGCATAAATTTCTGTATACATATACTAAAACGAAATAACAAACTCAGTGAAGATCATTAAAGGCCCTTAACCATAACCTGGCAATAATATTAAATAGCCTGACTCCAGGTTGTAATGAAAGAGAAATGTAAATAAGGCAAATAAATGCCAAACATGAGCTACATTTAAAATTCCACCCCCCCACAAAGTGATCCCTCTAACTGCCCCCAACACATACCCACAAACACACACAAACATTTATATTAAATTTTGGATACTATTCTCCACGAACTATATTTTAAGTAATTACAAAGCAACATAAAAAAGTTTCTTTTATTAAATATTAAGCTGCAAGCTGCTGTAGAAGCATGAACAATTTATTTCAGGAATAAAGCATGAACACACACTTGACACTTTATGGAAGTCCACGATACCCCAGATTCAACGAGTTCCTCACAGAGCTTCTATTGATATGTGAGCTGGGTTGCTATTACTCTAGCTTCTTGAGAAAAAGCGCAAAATCCTGATCCAGGTGTTTTTAAATCCTGTTCTTAAAGCTAGATTAGTTAGGTATCTTCTCAAACTTCTGGCCCAACATTCTGAACCCAGAAAAAACTAAAAACGAAATAGCTTTTCTCTAGTATTTAACTTTTCTTATTTAAATAACTTTACCTATATGACATGAAATTCAATATCATTAAGGGAGGGAATTTCAGGGGGAAAGGGGAAGCGTTTAGAGCAGCAAGTATAAAGGACACATGGACAAAAACTATGGGGGGGTGGAAATGGGAGGGAGGTGGGAAGGGCTGGGGTGGTGGGCTGGGATGGGAGTAAAAGAGAGAAAACTGTACAAGAACAACAATTAAAATAAAAAATAGTTGATAATGACTATCCAACTTAAACTGGTTTAAACAAAAGGGAGAAATTTGTGAAAATCTGTAAGTAAATTTGGCTTCAGGCTTCACTGGGGTCAGGGACTCAAATGGTAACCTTGGATCCAAGTGGCTGACATACTAGGTCATGCCTGCTTTCTTAGACACCACGTGGTTAGCAAGGTGGCTGTCCACAGTACAGTTTCTTATATTTTCCCCAATACAGTGAAAGTTCTGAACCTGACTCTCATTGGCCTGTATTGGGTCACATGCCAGAGGAATGCCCTTTTTGACTGGTGGGTCTGAATTACATGTTCATCACTGGAATTAGGGATACAATCAACTCTAGTTGAAGCACCTCAGCTGAGAGTGAGGTTCTTCTGTGAGATCAGATTAGCATTAACTAAAAGAAATAAAACCATATGTTAGGCAGCCAACAAAAGAGCAAGTGTTCTCCATAGCCAATAAGCTTATATTTCCCAGAGGAAGTAAGAATTTTCATTTGTAAATAGGGTGTTGTTGTAGAAAGAGCTGTGACTTAAAAGTGAAAATAAATTTCTTAGTTCTAATGTTAGCTCATTAGTTAGCTCCTAAAAGACAGGTTCTTACAGGAGTCAGGATGTAGTGAAAGTGTTTCATTAATGTTTGAGTAAAACTTTATAGTTAAATCTGTCATTATTATCTAAGAGGCTTGGAATGTTTCTCTTGGAAAGGCATTTTTCAAGTATCTGAATTCCATCAAAGCAATTCCAACAACAAAGTATATGAACACAACAAAACTGTTGTAGTAAATACTGTGTTTCCTACCTCTCTCTATCCTGATTGACAGAAATCTACTTTTATTTAAGAAATCTACTCTCCTCCATAGTGCCACTCTCCAGTGTGCATGATGGCAGTGCCATCTTGTGTCTCCATCATCCACCAGAACCCTGAAATCTTCTGATCCAACCATCAGAGATAATTCAAGAACGTAGGAAGAGAGCACTCTTCTTAACTGTCTCACCTCAGAAGTAACACTCATCACTGCTGCTCACATTTCATGGGTCAGAATTAGATACACACACTTGACCAGGGTGCAAGCTCCTCTAGGGAATATAGTCCCCAGCTGATCGACCATTCTTAGGGCCAGCTCTTCCATGGAGGGTGGAGCACACAGTTAAGCTCTGCCTACCACGTTTACTGAGACAGCAGTCAACACTGAGACGAACTCTTGTCCAGGGAAAGAACAGGGGTATACATTCTTTAAGTCAAGACCATCCTGTGTCAATTTCCTAGGGTGGCTGTAACAAATTATTATAAATCTGGTGAATTAAAAACAACAGAAATATATTCTTTATCAGTTTTGGAGGCTGGAAGTCTGACATCAACAGGTGACCAGGGCTGCACTCCCTCTGCAATCTCCAGGAGAGAACCCTTCCCAACTCTTCCAGTTTTTGCTGGCTCCAAGTGTTCCTTGACTTGCTGTTACACTCTCCAATTTCTGCTCCCATCCTCATGTGGCCATCATCTCCATGTCTGTGTCTTCTCCTCTTCTCTGTGTCAGTGTGTTCTCTTTTAAGGACACTTGTCATTGGACTCAGCGTCTACCCTAATCCAAGATGATCTCATCAAGATCCTTAGCTTAATTAGATCTTCAAAGACACCTTGCACACATAAAGTCAAGTGAACAGATTCTA
The DNA here is from genome assembly GCA_039655065.1 of Glossophaga mutica. Classification (NCBI taxonomy): domain Eukaryota; kingdom Metazoa; phylum Chordata; class Mammalia; order Chiroptera; family Phyllostomidae; genus Glossophaga; species Glossophaga mutica. The sequence continues at coordinate 144,375,265 of CM077307.1, forward strand.
GGTGGACATATCTTTTTGGTGGGAGAGGTCACCATTCAAGCCACTATATGTCTTTGTGAGCCCAAGAATGGTTTAAGTTTAATTATGTTTTCTCTGTCTTGGGTAAATAGGATGAATTTACAGTTTCTTACAACTAAGCTGCTAAAAAGCCAGTTCTTCATGAAGAAAGGTGCACAGGCACAAAGCCAAAAGGCATCCTTCTTCGAAAACTGTCCTCGCATGGAAATTAATAACAGTTTTCAATAGCATCTATTCTGGATTTTATTAATTTATTACATTTGTTTATATATAAAGGGCAGTGGTGAAATATGCAAATGAATGGGATAGATCTAGGTTCATATATAAGCTCAGACACTTACTACATATGCAATCTTATTTAACCATCTTAAACCTCAGCTTTCTCATACATAAAATGGAGAAAATTGTATCCCACAAGATGTTTTTAATTACAAGTAATAGAAAAAATATGTCTTAACAATAAGAAATGATATTACCTCACATAATTCAGACTCCAAGGATGGAGTAACCTAGGACAACTGGCCTGCATAACTGTTCTCTGATCACCCTAAATAACCACATTCATACCTTCACTTCTGAGATCTGCAGCATCGCCATCAACTTAACATTCTTATGATGTTCTTCTTACGGTATTATGAATTCATATCCAGACAAGACAAGAGAGACTATCTCTTCCTATGACTTTTTCTAATGTGAAAGGATGCTTTTCCAATAACTAACTGAACATTCTTCTCCTGGTGTATCTTGTGAAGTAAGTCACATGGCCATCAGTCCCCAATTGGCAAGGTGGATAGAATGACCATAAATGAGTTATAGTCATCTAGTGTAGAAGATATGTTGAGGATTCAATCACAAATGTCTAACACAATTACCTACCTCCATTTTTCCAAAAGTATAGCTGATGAATAAATATATTTTCTGGCATTTTGAAAGCATTAATATTATAGTAGCCTATATCTATTACAGAAATTTAATCAATAATTGGTAATATTTCAAAACAGAAAACATATGCCCATTTGGGTATGTTGGTAAATTTTATCAAACATTTAAGGAAAAAATTATACAAATTCTCTACAATGTCTTCCAACCATTGTAGCAAAGGAAATACTTCATAACTCATTCTCTGAGGTCAACATCACCCTAACTCTAACACCAAAAAAAATAGCATTATAAGAGAATTAAAGAAAAATAACTTTCATGAACACAAATCCCAAATTTCTCAATACAATATTAGTAAGTCAAATCCAACAGTGTACAAAAAGAATTATGCACCATGACCAAATAGGATATATCCTAGGTATGCAAGATTGGTTCAACATTTGAAAATTAATTATAGAAGCAACCTAAGTATCCATTAAAAGATGAATGGATAAAGAAGATGTGGTATATATTACAATCTAATACTACTCAACCATTAAAAGAATGAAATCTTGCCATTTGTGACAACAAAAATGGAGCTACAGGGTTTTATGCTGAGTAAACTAAGACAGAAAGACAAATATATGATTTCACTTATATGTGGAATCTAAGAGACAAAATAACTGAACAAACAAAACAGAAACAAACTCCTTGTTACAGAGAACAAATTGATGGTTGCCAGATGGGAAAAAGGTTGGGGTGAAAGCTGGGGAGAAATTAAGTACAAAGTGGCAGTTACAAAATAGTCACAGGGATGTAAAGTACAGAATAGGGATATAGTCAATAATATTGTAGTAATTCTGTATGGTGTCAGATGGTTACTAGACTTATCTGGGGGGTCACAAAAGTAAGTTAGACCTTTGTAAAAGGTCTAATCACTATGTTGTACACCTGAAATTAATATGACATTGTATGTCAATAGAAAAAAATCAATTAATGTAACCCATTACATACATCAACAGACTAAAGAAGTTTACACCATCATGTCAATAAATACAGAAAAAGCATTTTACAAAATCTAACATACATTCATGATTAAAACTTTTAGTAAAGTAAAAATAGAGAAGAACTTCCACAACTCATTAATAATAGCCACAAAAAACTACAGTTAACATCATACTTGATAAGTGACAAACTCAAAGCTTTCCTACTAAGATCAGAAACAAGGCAAGGATGTCTGCATTCACCAGTGCTTTTCAGCATTGTTCTGAAGGTCCTAGCCAAAAAAATAAGGTAAGAAAAGACAATCAGGACTGGTGGGGTGGGCTGGAATGGGAGTAGAAGACAGAAAACTGTAATTGAACAATTTAAATTAAAAAAAAATAGGATAAAAAGAAAAGACAATCAGTGCTACACAGATTATTAAGAAAGATAAAATTGTCTTTGCTTGCACATGATTGACATGATTGTCTACAGAGAAATTTCAAAGGAATCAATACAAAAACTTCTGGAACTAGCAAGCAGTTATATAGCAAACTTGCAGGACAGAAGGTTAAGATACAAAAGTCTGTCACATTCCTATAGAACAGAAATGAACAAGTGAAACACATTACCATTTACATTAGCACCCCAAAAATGAAATTCTTAGGTATAAATATAGCCAAATATGTACAAGTTCTATACAATGAAAACAATGAAGCTCTGATGTATGAAATAAAATATATGAATAAATGGATGGATAGGTATTCCTTGTTCATAGATAAGAAGGCTCAGTATTGTCATGATGTCAGTTCTTGCCAAGCTGATCAATACAATCTCCCAGAGATTCAATACAATCTCTGTCAAAAGACCTTATGACAACATGATTCTAAAGTTTATGTGGAGAGGTAAAAGACTCAGGATAGCCAACACAATACTGAGAAAAACAAAGTTGGAGGACTGAGGTACTCAATTTCAAGACTTACTATAAAACTATAGGAATCAAAATAGCATAGTATTGGTGAAGAATAAATAGTTAATGAAACAGAATATAGAGCCCAGGTATAGACCCATATAAATACAGCCAACCTAATCTTTGACAAAGCAGTCAAGGCAATACAATAAAAAAAAGATAGTTTTTTTAACAAATGGTGCTGGAACAACTGAATAGCCACATGCAAAAAATATAGATATAGATCCAATCCTTAAACCCTTCACAAGAATTAACTCAAAATAGATAATACTCCTACATGTAAAACACAAACTATACAATTCCTAGAAGATAACATAGGAGAAAACCTAGATGAACTTGGGTATGGTGACAACTCTTAGATACAACACCAAAGTCATGATCCATGAAAGAAATAATTGACAAGCCGGACTTCATTAAAATTAAAAACTTCTGCTCTGTGAAAGGCAATATCAAGACAATGAGAAGGCAAACCACAGACTGGGAGAAAATGATTACAAATGACACATCTGATAAAGAACCCATAATATACAAAGAACTCTTCAAAGAAAATTAACAACCTGATTAATAAACAGCAAAAGATCTGAAGAGGTACCTCACCAAACAGATGGTCGGTAAGCATATGAGATGTTTGACATCATATGTCATCAGAGAAGTACAAACTAGAACAACAGTAAAATACAATTGCATACTATTAGCATGGCCAAAATCCAAAATACTGACGCCACATGCTGGTGAGAATGCGAAGGAACAGGAGCTCGCATTAATTATTGGTGGCATGCAAAATGATATAGCTACTTCACAAGACATTTTGGTGGTTTCTTAAAAAAATTAAACATACTTTTATCCAGCAATTGTATTTCTCAGCATTTACCCAAATAAACTGAAGACATGTCCACACAAAAACCTAACCATGGGTGTTTTATAGCAGCTTTATGCATAATTGCCAAAATTCAGACTCAACCAAGATGTTCTTCAGTAGGCGAATGAATAAATAAACCATGATACAGCCACGTAATGGAATATTATTCAGTGCTAAAAAGTTACCTATCCAGCCATGAAAGGACATAGAGGAAACCTAAATGCATAATACTAAGTGAAAGAAGGCAATTTGAACTATATGATTCCAACTGTCTGAAGAAGGCAAAAACTAAAGAGACAGTAAAAAGATCAGTGGTTTCCAAAGTTTGGAGATAGGGAGGGACAAATAGAGCACATTTTTAGGACTGAAACTATTCTGTATGACACTACAGTGATGGATCCATGTCCTTATATATCTATCCAAACCCATTGAACTTACAGCACCAGAAGTAAGTCCTGATGTAACCCATGAACTCTGAGTGGTGAGGATGCATCAGTGCAGGTTTATTGATGGTAACATTGTGTACCACTGTGGTGCTGGCTGTCTCTAATGAAAACGGTTGTATGTGGGGGGACAGGGAGTATATGCAACTCCCTGTACTTTCCGAAAACTGTCCTAAAAATTAAATTTTGTTATTTTTTAAAATCACAGTGAATTGCAGTATGTCACATACATAAAGTGTATATTCACAAAAGTATGCAATATTTAATCACCCCCTGATCAGCCTATATAAATCTTATCTTTCCTTTAAATCTTCTCTCAATGCTCATCTCTCTCTGCACAACCCTTTAAAATTGTTTCTTTATATACAGATAGTCTCCTGTATCTAAAATTTCGTATCTGTCAACCACAGAAAGAAAATAGGTCCTCAAAGTTTCTATTATTGTTATAGGTTTTCACATTTGAATGCCTAAATTTACCTTTAAACACTATAAGCTGTTCTTTCAGGAATGGTGCTATATTTTTTCATTGTTATTTGTCTTAACATCATGAAGTTTGCACAATAAAGAATAACTAATTATTAATGTAGTGAAAAGCTGTTTAAAAGGCCATGTATCTAAACCATTTGAATTCATGTGTGAGGAGAATCTTCCCCTTGGAAATCATGATATCAAATCTAAAATAAAGTTTTAATTCCTCACCATGCTAAGTCTAAATAACACAGCATCCGTTTATTTGTTGACAGTCTTTCACACTTATGTAAATATTTATATGCACAATGAAAACCTAAGGTTTTCTCCCCACATTTTGTTTTCCATGCAACATAATCAGTGTGATGGATTAAAGTTTCTAGGAGTAGCATACAGCTGTTAAGTGCCACAAATATAGTAAGCCACAAAGGTCTATTTGAAGGCAACATATCTGAAAAAGGCTCATCACCTCATCTGTGATAAGTCTTAGAGCCTTTCACTCATTATAATTAGGTTCAACAGCCAAATAAAACTACTGAACTTAGACCTGACAACTGAAGGTCATGTTCAAAGTTGGAGAGAGGACATAGCAGAACACATGAGATGGAGTTTCCATAAAAACTTGGCCTTACCCTTTATTTAGTGACTTAACACACACAATCCATGCTTTGGGACTGGTTATTTGTTTTAGTCCAATATGCTGAAACAAAATCAACCCAGGCTGGGAGAGTCTCTCATTAGGAAGAAAAATGAGCACTTCAAAATTAAAAGTACGATAAAAATTGTACCTTTCTGGTACCATTAATTTTAATTTCTGTACCTTTCTGGTACTTAATCTGGTACCTTTTATTTTCAATTGCCTTACACCAAACGGAAGTTCTTCCATACTAAGAACCATCATGTGGAACAGATGAAGTGAGCATGAACCAGTTTTACAGTACAATGCAATACTACTCAGCAATTAAAAGGAATGTTACATTCAGCATATGTCTCATATGAAGTTCATATGCATTATGACAAGTGAAAGAAACCAGAGTCAGAGGTTACATACCATACCATTCCATCTATGACTTCCTGGAAAAGGCAAAGCTGGAGACCGAGAACAGATCGGTGGTTGTCAGGGGTGAGGAATGGGGGGAGGATTTGACAACAAAGGGGCAGCATGAGGAGAGTTTTTTGAAGGAGAGGTTGATTGTCCTGAATTCTGACTGGTGGTAGTGTTTACAAAGCTCCATGCATTTGTCAAAACTCACAGAACTGTACAACAAGGAAAACATGAATTTTAATGTGTGCACATTTTTATGTCCATAAAAAGGATTTGAAGCAAGGGAGTATGCTTTAGAAACACTACTCTGGCTCCAGTGTGAAGAACAGATCAGACACATCAAACACTGGAGGCATGAGATCAGTGTTGGGGCTGAGAGATTAGTTGAGTAGGATATAACTGTGGCCTAAGCTAGGCGAGTATCAGTGAGGATGGAGGGAAGCAGATAGGTGTGAGAGACACTAGGAGGTGAGAAATGAGATAATGTTCATGTTTTTAACTTGCAAGTGGACAAATAGTGAGGTCATTCACCAGGAGACAGCTGGATATGAAAAAAGATTTTACAGGAAGGGCAGTAGCTCAGTTTAGGATATGTTAAGGCTTGTGGTGTAATTTTAAGTTTCTAGGCAGATATTTACATGGTGTCATGGCTAAGGGAAAATACTTGTATTCTATCCAAGTAATGGTGTTGAAGAGTGACATGATCCATTATTTTTATATAACTGACATTTCCAGGAACCAAAAACAGTTCATAAAAAATGCAAAGTGTATTTTTTCAGTTCATTGAATTATTCCTCTGGGAGGCATTTCCAGTTTAGGGCCTGAAGTCTTTGTATATTAATTTGTTGTCCACATGAAGGTGCAAAATGGATTATTAGAGTTTGCATAACAAGGGCAAGTACTTAGTTCCCTACAGTAGCTTGAGTCCCTCTCTAGCTCTTGCCAGTTACCAACTTCACCAGGAGCAGGCTCTTCTGCCTAAAGAAAAACAGTAAGAAAGCCAAGTAGGACATATGTTTTCATAATTCCTTGAAAACCTTTCTCCAATAATGGGAGCTAAGGTTAATCTTTAATTTTACATCTCAAGGGAAATGAAGAAAAAACATATCTGCCTATGTCATGTATTTCTCAGTAGGCTTAATTATGTTTATGCTACTTAATACTTAAAATGACTGGTTGGATTTTTGTTCTCATTAGTGCTGAAAGAATTGATCCAGATCCTGCCCTTATGAGCTAAAAAAAATATGAATTTTCCTTGCTATCTCCCCCAACAAAGGAAAAAATAAGACATCAAAGCATAGGGATTCTTGAAGCCACAGATAACAATACTTATTCCTATACTGTTTTGAGTTCGTTTAATTGCTTCAATTTTAGAGATCTGATTGATCACCGTGTTCCTTAAAACATGTGTCTATTGTCTCTGTAGAGTTCTTCCCTGTCCTTGACACAGAGTTGGACACACATTCAAATTCAAAAAGTATCAATTGATTGTGGTGTGCAGTAATGAATCTTAAAAGGTTCTTGAGTTTGCTTTATTTTGAGTTGGTATTTAAATGCCTTTCTTTTCCTATCTTACAGTCTGCTCCATTCTTCACCCCAACCCACACACAAATCATTTTCTTTAGTTCTGTGCCTCCTCCTTCACTCCTTCTCAGGTTCCTAAAGGCAGAAGGAGCCTACTATAAATGTTAGATGAATTAAGTTCTTTATGGCAGGTGATTTTACCATGTCTAGGGAATCCAGCTGCTTCTAAGTGGGATTTAGTGTCTGCCTGCATGTGAGGAACTGGTGATTTTACTGACCCCTTGGAGAGTTGTCCTTTGTGGGCAAGTAGGGAAAGGAGAGCATAATCCAGAGGAGATGATTTTGTGTGCAGATAGGCTTATGGCTAAGGAGGGAGGTACAAGCAAGACTAGGAATGACATGAGTTGCCTAGCACAGACCTCAAGACTAGATCTGATTCCTGAAAAGAAGAAAAGTTGTGCAGTAAATTCATTTTGTAATAGATTCCTGAATGATTTTATGAGTCATAGGACCTAAGCAGAGCTCTTTTATGGCCAAGGTAACCAAGTTTGTGCCTTGATTTGATACCCTAACAGCTTTTTGAAAACATTATCAAAAATAGTTTCAGAATATGATTCTAAGGACTCCATTCTAATTTAAATAATAATAATAATAATAATAATAATAATAATAATAATAATAATAAGTGGTTGAGTAACATTTAACCTGGTGAAGATTTGGGAAGGTGAAGAGGTCATTTCAGGCAAAGCAGATGGACGGAGCAAAAACTTAAGAGCTCAATGTTTGAAAGAATCTCAAGTAATTTATTACCCATGGAGCTTGAAGTACAAGAAAGGAAGTAGCAAGGTGTGAATGGGCAGATCTTGTGTCTTGTTGGCAATGCCTAAGAGCTGGTATTCTACTTGGTAAATTAAGGATTGCCCATGTCAGTCCAGTGGTTGTGTCTTCTTAAGAGCTGTGTAAAGGAGCAGTCTGGGATTATAATGGACTCATCAGGAATATGATGATCAGAGAAAGAAAAGAGAGTGATGGTACATATACCAAGTTTTGATGTTCCTGCTTGGCAATAAGAAGCCATTGATAGCTCTTTGCTTCTGGCAGATGTGGCCTTAAATATATGCCTTTTTATACCACCAGAGTATGTTTATTAAATTTGGCCCATTTTTCTAGATCCTGAGAAATCACTGATTAATATATGGTGATTATGTTCACAGCATTTGTTGTGTCCCCCTGATTCTACTGAAGCATTCTACTGAGGATGAAATATATGCTGATTTAGCCAATAATATTGGTCACTTTTGACTCCTGAATAATTGACTGGTACAAAGTTCAACTGAAGCACAACCATCTATACTCCTTAATCATCTCATCTCAATGTGTCTGTAGCTTAATAAATCTCTCTAAGGTTGCTTTGAGATTGACCAACAGTTAACAAGTCACATTATCACCTTAGGAGCTAACATCAGGTTCTTTGTAATTCAAGTCAAATAGACTTGACTTCTCTTTTTTCATGATTTTTTGGGGGGTATCCTGAGACTTTTAAGTCTAGGAGAGATTGCCACTTGAATATGTTCAATAATAAGCTAGCCAAATTAAAAAAAGAGAGAACTTTATATTATATAAAGAATACCTTTAATGCTATTATACAATGCAGATGCCAGGGAAAGGAGAGACTATCAATAAACATGACTTCGAGGTGTACAGTATGGCTAGTGAGTTGAGCAATGGCATATTGAACCATAACAGAATTTAAAAGGAGAACGTAAGAAGAAATGACAACTGATTCAGATTAGAAATATACGAATATTAAGTGTGAAACCTTAGTTTGTATTATATAATCATAAAAATATATATTAAGAAATTGAAGCACCATTCAAAAAACCCTCAGCACACAAAAGTCCTGCACCAGACAGCTTCACAGGTGAATTTCACCAAACATTTAGAGAAGACCTAACTCCTATCCTTCTCAAACTATTCCAAAAACATCAAGAAGAAGGAAAATTCCCAAACTCTTTCTATGAGGCCAGCATTATCCTAATTCCAAACCTGGTAAATACACAACAAAGAAAAAAAACTACAGGCCATTATCAATGATAAACATAGATGCTAAAATCCTCAACAAAATATTGGCAAACTGCATCCAGCAAAACATTAAAAAGATCATACACCATGATCAAGTGGGATTCATCCCAGGGATACAAAGATGGAATACTATTTGCAAATCAATAAATGTAATACACTACATAAACAAAAGGAAAGATAAAAATCTCATGATCATAAAAATAGATGCTGAAAAAACATTTGATAAGGTATAGCACCCACTTATGAAAAAAACACTCAGCAAACTAGGAATAGGGGGAGCATACCTCAACATAATAAAGGCTGTATATGAGAAACCTATAGCCAACATCATATTCAATGGGCAAAAACTAAAAGGTTTCCCACTAAGATCAGGAATAAGACAAGGATGTCTGCTTTCACCACTTTTATTCAACATAGTGTTGAAAGTTCTAGCCACAGCAATCAGGCAAGAAAAATAAATAAAAGACATCCAAACTGAAAAGGGGGAAGTAAAACTGTCATTTTTGCAAATAATATAATAGTGTGCATAGAAAACCCTACAAGCCCCACCAAAAATATACTCAACCTAATAAGTGAATTTGGCAAAACAGTGGGGTACAAAATCAATATTCAGAAACTGAAGGCATTTTTGTATACCAACAATGAAATATCAGAAACAGAAACTAGGGGGAAAATCCCATTTACTATAGCAACAAGAAAAATAAAGTACCTAGGAATAAACCTAACCAAGGAGGTAAAAGACCTATACTTGGAAAACTGCAGAACACTGAAGAAAGAAATTAGGAAGATACAAATGAATGGAAGCATATACCATGTTCATGGATTGGAAGAATCAACATCATGAAAAATGTCCGTACTACTCAAAGCAATCTATAGATTCAGTGCAATCCCTATTAAAATACCAATGACATTTCACAGACTTAGAACAAATATTTCAAAAGTTTATATGGAACCAAAAATGATCCCAAACAGCCACAGCAATATTGAGAAAGAAGAAAAAAGCAGGAGGGATCACAATATTTGATATCAAACTATATTACAAGTCCACCGTAATCAAAACAGTCTGATACTACCATAAGAACAGACATCTATCAATAGAACAGAACAGAGAGCTCAGAAATAAACCCATGCCTCTATGGTCAATTAATATTTGACAAAGAGGGCAGAAGCACAAAATAGAGTAAATATAGCCTCTTCAACAAATGGTGTTGGGAGATCTGGAATGGTACATGCAAAAAAAATGAAACTAGACCACCAACTTACACTGTACACCAGAATAAACTAAAAATGGATAAGACTTAAACATAAGCCATGACACCATAAAAGTCCTAGAGGGAAATATAGGAAGTAAAATTTCAGATATCCCATGCAGCAATATTTTCTTTGCTAGCTCTTTGGTGAAAATAAGCTATTGCAAAGGCAATAAAGGAACAAATAAATAAATGGGACTATGTCACATTAAAAAGTTTCTACATGGCTAAATAGATAATCAAAATAAAAGGAAACCCCTGTATGGGAAAACATATTTGCCAACGATACCTCAGATAAGAGTTTGATCTCCAAAATATATAAAGAACTCATGATTCAACACTAGGAAGACAAACAATTCAATTAAAAAATGGGCAAAGGACCTAAACAGACATTTCTCCAAGGAGGAAATACAGAGGGCCCAGGGACATATGAAAGGATGCTCAGGATCACTAGCCATTAGAGAGATGAAAATTAAAACCACAATGAGATACCACTTCACGCCAGTCAGAATGGTCACTAACAAATCAACAAACAGCAAATGCTGAGGATGTGGAGAAAAGGGAACCCTAGTGCACTGTTGGTGGAAATGCAGACTGGTGTAGCCACTGTGGAAAACAGTATGGAATTCCTCAAAAAACAAAAAATGGAACTGCCTTTTGACCTGGTGATTCCACTGCTGGGATTATACCCTAAGGATTCTGAAACACCAATTCAAAAGAACCTGTGAACCCTGATGTTCATAGCAGTGTTATTTACAATAGCCAAGTGCTAGAAACAGCCTAAGTGCCCATCAGTAAATGAGTGGATCAGAAAAAGTGTGGTACATTTACACAATGGAACAGTACACAGCAGAAAGAAAGAAGGAGCTCCTATTTTTCTCAACAGCATGGATGGAAGTGGAGAGTCCTATGCTAAGTGAAATAAGCCAGGCAACAAAAGACAAACATCATATGATCTCACCTGTAACAGGAACCTCATGAACAAACAAATGAAAAAAAAAAAAATAGAACCAGAGACATGGAAAAGAAGAAGAAACTGACAGAAAGTGGGAGTGAGGGGCATAAGGGAGGAAAGAAAGCAAAGGGCCTAGTTAAAAAACAAGTATAAATGACTCATGGGCATGGACAATATGGGAATCGACTGCGGGAGTGCAGGGGACAGGGCAGGGGAGAGCAACAGGAAAAATTGGCACAAGTGTAATAGAACAGCAATAAAAAAATAAAAAATAAATTAAAATCAAAATTCATCAACCTAAAAAAAGAACTGATCAAAAGCCTATTTAGAATAAATCTCTTCATGGCAACACTGTAATTAAGCTTTTAAGATTTTATTATTTATAAATAGTTGCAAATTTGTAATGTTTTAATAGTTTTTCCTTTCCAACTATTCAATCATTTTATGGCCCTCCACCAAATTATATCTTTCTCTTACATTTTGGTGCACAAAATTGAATATGATTGCCAAGGCTGGCAAGATTTGATATTTTGACTTTTAAATTTTTCTCTATTCTTTGGATATACTTATACCATCAGTAGCTTTCTAGAGTCTTGCATTTGGGCACTGTACCTCTATTCACAGGCAGTACCCTATTCTTCTGCGTCACTGTCCTTATATTTGCTTTCATTCTTAGGCTTTTCTTCAACAGTAGCAAGGCAGCTGCCACTATCCAAGCATCATATTCACACCTGACAGTATTCCAAGAAGGACAAAAGGGGACAATGACAAAGTATACCTTTTTACAGTCTTATCAAGGAAGAACAACTCTCCAAGAGTATCCCCAGATAATTTACTTTACTTCTTATTGGCCAAAAATGAGTCACATGGCTATTCCTAATTTCAGAAGAGAATGTGTAAATGAGTATCTGGCAAAATGAATGGGATTACCAAGACTAAAATAACCAATCCATATCTCATCCCTTTGATACATACACATGGATATTCCAAAGAGTACTCTTATCAAGCATGGGCAGTAGAATATAAACATGACAGGTTTTCTTTATGTAGAAATTTGATAGATAATAAACATTATTGGGACATGAAGAAGTTGGTGAGGGGAGAGAGATGGTTTTTATATTTGGATACATAAACTTTAATGCTTGTAGTGCATTGAGGTGGATGTGCCGAAGCAGATAGGGGAAATATGGAACCAGATCTTAGGAAAAAGTTGTGTGATGGAGGAAAATGTGAGAGTAATGAGTGTTTTTGATGGCAGTGGAAATCATGGCCTTGAATGTGACCATCTGGGAAAGTACAAGAAGAGAAAAGAGAAAAGAAACTAGTGTGAAATACCAGGATTTAAAAGATGGGAAGAGAAATTCAGACCCTAGAAAGTGAAATCAGAAAAGAGGGAAACCAGGTCATTGCAATGTCATGAAAACCCAGAAAAAGTTTGAAGAAAGGATTAATAGAGTGTCAAATACTGTGGAAAAGTCAAGTTAGAGGAAGGTGGAAATTTTAAATAATAGACTTCAACAGTTAGAACACTATTGTTTGGCAGCAGCATTTTCAGTGAAATGATTAAGAGGAAGTCAGGTAATAGTGAGTCCAAGAGAAAATGAGCACAAGCAGAAAAATGTTTAATAAGTTATAATACACACACATGCAGAAAATGTGGTTTATTACTAAGGATTTTAACATCTTAATTTTTAAAAGAATGAAAATGATAGAAATTTTAGGCACTACAATTTTTTTTCTGTGTCTTTTCAGACACCCCTTAAATTACCTATGGTGTCTAATTTATGTGGAATTATGCATGTATTTAAAATGAATTCTTTAGTCTCATAAATGTAATTCAACCTGGAATTTAATCTTAATTCCACCCTTACTAGCTTTTTGACCTTGGACCATACAGTATGTCCAAGGTCACCCATCCAGTTTGTAAGGTAATTGGACTTTAAATTCCAGTCTGACTCCAAAACCCAAATTCTTCACCATTGAGAGTTCTTGTGAGTCAGCTCCCATTTTTATCAATGCCAGCATGACCTTAGTTTTTCCACATGAATCTATCTACACTCCCTTCTACAGCACAGAGATAGAATATAGGGTACATGAGAAGAGATAGAATAGAGGTCCTTGGGTCAAGAATTTTGCCAAGAGGTAGGAGCAAAAGTGTTAGTCTCCATGTTCCTTAGGACAAAAGGTCCATCCCTTCCTCCTATCTAACTATGCCCTTTCCTGAACTCCCCAGCCAGCTATAGCTGACAAAGAGTTAACCTGATATACAGAGAAGTCCTCTAGCAAAGGGCTATATGAAACAGGAATATAATTAGGTAGTGCCAATTATATAAATCAACCATATGCAAATTTTAGACCACACTATACTCACTGTAGAGGCCTGCAAATAGTATCATCTGTGATCATAAGCAGTATGTTAATCATGTTATCATCAAAGTGAAAAATGTGGGGACAAAAAAGCTTTAAATATTCATTTGAAGTCAACCCCTCATATTGTAAGTGTAATGCTGTATTATATCTTACTCATATTATAAGATGTGTAATGCATGGAACTGTTTTTAATGGAAGCAGAGCAAATAAATTATTACAGAGCATTTCAAAAGAAAACAGATAGCTGTCTTAAATTTCAGCTATTTTTAATAGGTTTTCCATGGCCATAGCTTGTCTCTTTTGCATTCTACTTTCCCTCCTCCGCTAGTGAATAAACAAAACTGACAGCAGCTAATGCCAGGCCTTTGAGCCACTGCTTTGTAGGAAAGCAATTTAGGGAGGCAGACAGAGGATGGAGTCAATTTTTATAAGAAAGTTGCTCATGTTTTCCTCTGATACAACTTTTCCATTCAGATGTTTTATGACAACTACAAGTCTCTAAGGACTGACTGACTACGCAAAGTTAACACTGATATTTTATAAGACTTCCTCTATTAACCACTGCATTCTGACAATAAAACCATCTGCCTATAGTAGGCCAACTTTACAAACTGCTCAAGTACAGAAAGCCCAGCACCTAAAAGAACTCACTGTTTTATCCTGGGATACCAAATTTTGTTTTCAAACAGACTTTGTGTCTTAATTTTCTTTCACAATCAATAAGATAAGACATTTTGTTATTCTTTTCTCCACTATGGGATCTAATTTTTTTTAATCTGATTGGTTTAACATTAAATAATGAAAGAACCATCATCAGAACTGCTGACAATGACACAGATTCTGACATTTGGTAACCTGTTGTGCTACAGTCACAGCAAGAAGAGTTCCTGAGATTTATTGAGTTTTTATGCTAGGCAGTGTGCTTTATATACAATTCACCCTTAAATGTACACAAGAACCTTATAGGGTAAGAAATATTATTTTCTCCACTTTACAGAGAAAAAAAAACCCTAATGCTTAAAGCCATCAAATAAGCTTCTAAAGTCCCACAGTTATTAATGGCACTGCTGGGACTCAAAATTGGTAGGTTTGAGATCAGATTTCAATGTTCCTAACCCTTATTACAAAGAAAACAGAAGGCATCACTTACAATAATGAATGAGAGCCCTCAACTCAAAGACCATGTCAAATGGTTAATGATTTAATACAACAGCAAAAAAAGGGCTAGTGAATGTTTATTTAAACTATGTATGTGTGTGCACGTGTGTGTATACGGCATTCAAGAGACTTATGAAAATAGTCATTGTCACTTTCATTTTTAGTATTAGAAAGCATTTTAGGAAAAAACAAGAAAATTAAATGGATGACTTTACATGAGAACTATTTTAAGGAGACAAAATCTTGGTAAGTGAAGTCTGTTATGCTGAGCACTTAGGAAGTTTTCTGATACTTTAAAAAGGAGAAGTATCTGTGCCCAACTCATTTGGATTTGAAAAAATCAAAGGAAAAAGAAAAATGTGCATTTTGTTACTAACGACATGCTTTCTAATTATGACACTGTTTCCTGGACTGATGTTTCATAAGCAAATGAATGGGCTCCTTGTGTCACATAACATACTGTTATGAAATGATCAGTGGAAGGCTCATGATTGACCCATTGACCCAACTGTTCCAGAGCGGAACTGAATGAGATGAGAGCCATGGTCTCCGAGGTGCCCAGGCTCCATCAGTCTGATTCTGATTAAATGGGGACACTTTTGAGAATGGAAATAGTTACTATGAATGATTATGATGAATCAACAGATACAAAGCTCTGGATACTTGATCACCCTAGCTAAAGCCCACTCCCTGGTCATCTCTTGGTGCTGTCGTGGTAAGAGAATAAGACCCCAGCTTTTGTGGACAAATGGCTTAAGCCCCATTAAAGAGATAAGATGAAAAATTCCTGTTGGGAGCATATTTCTTTAAATGCAAAATCACCCTAGCGCTGGATTAGTGGGCCATGATTTAAGAGTTTTACTGGAGTTTGTACACAAAAAAATCTACAGAGTACATGTGGGCATAATCAGAGTGTGGCTGGTAGAGGCTGAAGGGATGAAATTTGTATGAAAACACAAATAAGAAAATTAAAAACAAAAAAAACATGGAAATTCCTGCAGAAGGGGAGACAATGAGCAGTTTAAATTGTAAACAACAGATTTTATTCCCCTTGTAGTATTTTTTTAATATGATACAGGTGGAAATAAAAATGATGAAACTAATCACTAAGTGACCTGGGCTTACAAAAACTAATAAATAGCCACATGTACTGGCTTCACATGGAAAGAAATATAACTCAGAAATTGAAAGTTTATTTGGAATTCAACATAATTCTAGATACTGGGCTGTCTCCTCCCACTAGATAATAGGAGCTCCTTGATTCCTGCTCTGTCACGATCAAACTTCAACTTCCCTCTTTGCTTTCTTTTCTTTCTGTAAGTCATTGGCTTCTGCCCTTTGTTCCAAGTACTCCCTTCTTCTGTGGGTTTGGCACTCAGCATCTCCAAGGCAGAGGATCCAGTTTGTTCATTAACCCGCCATCCAGTAGAAAGCTCTTGCTAGGAGTAGTATTTGTGTCAGAAAACTTAATGTATTTCTGGTTAGCTGGTAGGCCAGCTGTCTTTAGGTCAAATGCCTAACCCTTGTCCAATAGCCATGACCAGACTAATGGGATCAAAGCAAATCAAATGTGGTTATCCACAGTGGTGGAACACCACACTCACCTGCAGGTCCCACCATCTCTCTGGCTGCTCCTTGGGTTCCTTTTTTTCAAGCCATGGTCCTCTGCCTAGGCATTAAACATTGGATTTTCTTGAGGCTGAGCCTTAAGCCCTTTTCTCTTTTCTCATTATCTTTCTCCTTAAATAATCTCTACTGTTCCTATGGCTTCAATTCACATACATGTGTCAAAAATTTCCAAATGTGTATCTCTTGCCTAGATCTGTTTCTTGAGCCTCATATTTGACATCTAATTGCCAACTTAGTATTTCCACTTTTATATCCAGAGACATCCCAATTGTGACATGTTCTGGACTTCCATTATGCTCTCCTGCCTCACACCTGTCTGTCTTCCAGCACACCCTTTCTTCCAGTGCACAGCACTACCCATGCAGTTGCAAAGCCATAAATGTGAGAGTTATCCTTGACCTATCCTTCTACCTCAAAGCCATTTTCAATCTACCTCCGTGTTCTGTCAATTCCAACTCCTCAACATCTCTTAAAGTCATCCACTTTCCTTGCTTTTCACAGCTTCCACTCTGATTCCTGCAACCATCACCACTGTCCTGGACCATGGCGGAAGCCCTCACATGGGTCTCTCTCATCTACTCTAGCCCCTTTCAATCCACTACCACCACTGCAGTCATAGTGAACCTTGCAAAATGCAACTCTTATCATGTCACCCTCCTACTTAAAACCCTTCAATGATTCCCTATTGGTCTTGAATTGGAGAACAGCCAACATGATATTGAATGAGAAAAACAAAATTGGAGGACTGACACTACCCAACTTCAAGACTTACTATAAAGCTGCAGTAATCAAGACAGCATGGTATCGGTGAAAGAAGAGACAAATCAAGTGAGCAGAATAGAAAGCCCACATAAATAGAGTCAATGGATCCTTAATGAAAAGAGTAATGGCAATGTAATGAAGCAAAAGTAATCTTTTCAACAAATAGTACTAAAACAATTGGACATCTACATGTAAAAGAATAAATTAATCTAGACAAAGACCATACACCCTTCACAAGAATTAACTCAAAATTGATTACAGACCTAAACGTATACTGTAAAAATATAAAACCCTTAGAAGATAACATAGGAGAAAATCTGGGTGACCTTGGATATGGCGATGATTTTTTTAGATGTAACACCAAAGGTACAATCCATGAAAGAAGTAATTGATAAACTAGAAATGAACTGTCAAACTATGAAACAACATGGAGGAATCTGAATGTATATTCTTAACTAAAAAAAGCCAAACTGAAAAGGCTACATACTGTATGATTCCAACTACATGACATTCTGGAGAAGGCAAAACATGGAGACACTAAAAAGATCAGTAGTCCCAGGCGTTAATCCCGGGTGGAGACAGTGGGGAGGGATAAATAAGCAGAACACAGACAATATTTCGGGTAGTAAAAATATACTCTATATGATACTATAATGATAAATACATATCATCATACATGTGCCCAAACCCATGGAATGCACAATACCAATAATGAACCCCAATGTAAACTATGGACTTTGGGTGTTTATGATATGTCAATATAGGTTTATCAATTATGACAAACATACCACTCTAGAGGTATATATTGATATGCATATGGGAGTATAATATAAATGGAAAATCTCCATATCTCCCAGTTTTGCTGTGGCCCTAAAACTCCTCTTAAAAAATCAAGTCTTTAAAATAAACCTGCCCTGGCTGGTGTGGCTGAGTGGACTGGGTGTTAGCCTGCGAACCGAAGGGTCACCAGTTCAATTCCCAGTCAGGGTACATGCCTGGGTTGTGGGTCAGGTCCCCAGCAGGGAGCACTCGAGAGGCAATCACACATTGATAGTTCTCTCTCTTTCTCTCTCCCTTCTCCTCTCTAAAAAGTAAATAAACAAAATCTTAAAAAAATAAATCTATTGAAAAAGTCAAATATCTCAAAGGAGTAGTCAGTTGATCATGTAAACATAAGATTTAAAAAACTATAAATGGCAAAAATGCATAATCTCACTAGTAATTTTTTTAATCTGCAAAATAAAACAATGAGAAATAATTGTCCCCTCTTATACTGAAAGACATTTAAAAGAATAAGAATACCCAGTATTAGCATAAGTGTTACAGAAATGGGCCTCTCTAGAACTCTCAGCAGTAATGGAAATAAATTGATCTAACAATTCTGGTAAGCCATATGACAAGATCTGTGTCAAAATTGTAAAATGTAAGCCATTTGACCTAGACATTTAATTTGAGAAAATAAAAAAACTATGAAAAATTATTAGGAATAAGGATGCTAATTTCAGCATTGTTTACAACAATAAAAAAATCTAAAATGATCTGAAGTTATGATAATAGATAAGTTAAATAAATATGTAATTATGGTAAAACTACTCTATGAAAAACTGTAACCCTACCTTTTTTAGTGTTGATGTATAGTTAGTGACATAAAATATGTCTGTGGTTTATTTGGTAAAATGCATATTACAGAATAACATTTTCCATATATCATATCTGTCTATAAATGGTTATATTGTGTCAAAATCTCATGAGTATTTTTCCAAAACGTTAATTAGCCATGGAAATTTGGGGTTAATGGGATTATGATTGATTTCACTTTTATTTCTTTCTAAACTACTTAAATTTTTAAATAAGTGTTATTACTTTTACAATAAAGCTGGAAAAAGCATACTACACATTCAGGTAATGGTTTTTAAAAGCCTAGAGATGTCACACTCGTACTTATATCAAAGCTATATTCTCTTACTTCAGTTCTCTACTTTTCTCAAAACTGAAAATATCTATGCTTCAGAGTTGACTTCCCTTTCCAAGAACAGTATGATAAGTCTACCATGCCATCTAGCGTTAAGAACTTGTGATGGTCTTGAGAAAGATTTGCAACTCAAAGAATTTTAAGTATTTCAATTTACAATTCTGTAGGCAATTTGAGCCAAACAAGTACTTTTAAAAACAAAGGAAACTGAGATTTATAGTGAGTGTATACTTAGGTCTAAGCCCAAGTTGCAAATTTGCAGCTATGTCCTTTTAATTAGGTTGTTAAATATTTAAACTGGAAAAGGGGAGAGTGAATCTCCGCCCTCATCCTCATCCTTCACCCCTGCCAACGTCCGTCCCACACACACACCACTACTAGCATGACCACCATCACATACAAAAGTTGAGGATCAACCAGTTTCTTTAAAAAGCTTACAAAGGCAGAGATTTTACTTGCAGATATACCCAGAATCTACTTACATTTGCTGTAAGGATAGAAAACAAACAAAAAGGTAAATAGCAAGATTATTTTCTTCTATGTTATGGATACCAATTAGTACTCCAAGGAAGTCGATGTTGTGTTGGCAGCTCAGCCCCAGGCTCATCTGGGAATAACTTAATCAATAAGGTTCCGAGTAAAGCCATATGTCATCAGGCAAAAATAAATATTTTTGTGTACCTACATTCCAGACCATTTAAGTGTTAGAGAACTATACTATAGGCAACAGTACTCTAAAAATATAAAATCTCTGCTATCAGGAAACTTATAGACTTGTAATTTTTTTAATAGACTTGTAATTTTTTTTTAATTCAACAAGACTATGTTCTATTTGCAAACATGTGCCAAGTACCTTAAAATTTTTCTACCCTATGACAGATAACTTTGATTTCTGGGAGTTTACACTAAAAAAAAAAAAAAATACAAGAAACTCATCTCAGTAATATATCATAGTGACAAATTAGAAATGACCTAAATGACCAAAAATAGAAGGTTAGTTATGAACCACTCATGCAATGGAATACTATGCAGCCATTTAAAATAATGTAGCAAAAGATTTTTTAATTTTTTATTGTATTTTCTTCCATTACCATCTATCCCTCTTCTACCCGCTCCTCCCCACCCTCACAATCACCACACTGTTGCCCATGTCCATGAGTCCTTTTTCCTTTTTTGCTCAATCCCTCCATTCCCTTTTGCAAATATCTATAAGGTCAAATTAATGGGAAATTCTTTTGACAATTCTAATTGCTTCCAGAAAGATGTTACATTTTAATGCAGAACATTATCTATGCAGCCAAAAACTCTATATTTCATAGTGTTAAAATATCTAAAAACCAAAAGATCTATTGCTGTCCTGTATAATTGCTTGTAATCTGTTGGGAAATTGTCTTTATAAACGTTTTTGTTTCATTTTCATGCTTTACACGTAGAGTGAGTATGACCAATCCTATAAAGTTGGCTTCCTTTCTGTGAAACCCATTTCATATCATTTCACCTTGGGGGAAATTGCTACCCTGTTAAGAAACTACCATATTTAAACAGACCAACATTTCAACAATGTGAGTATTCCTTTAAGGGAAAAGATATGCATTATTCCTTCAAATGATCTCAATAATGTCAGAAGAAAAATTAATTTATTATTGGGTGATCAGTGTGAATATTAACTACAACAGTTTAATAAATCCTGGTTCTACTGGAGTTTATAATATGGACTTATTAACCCAGACCTACAGACAGTGGAAACAACATTTCTGGAGCATTTAATTGCAGCATGAAAAATTAAAAATCTAAATTGGAATGCTAGGAGGAAAATACAGAGACATAACTACTACTTAAAAAAGAATTTAATAGCCTAAAAGTCTGTACTGTAAAGTCTGAATTTAAATAGTTTTGAAAAAATTCATAATAAAAATTGTTTTAGTTCCTTTATCTATTAATTTTGTACCATCCATAACACTTACTTATTAAATATATAATTTTAAATGGTTTAAGTATATTAATATATAAATATGTTAATAATTTATTAATATATCTAAATAGATTGCATTATTATCTATAATGGAATATTATTCAGTCTTAAAAAAGAAGAAAATTCTGCCATTTGCAACAACATGGATGTACCTGGAGAACATTATGTAGTATAATCAGCCAGACGGAAAAAGATAAATACTGCTTGGCTGCTGAAGCCTATCACTTACATGTGAAATCTTTAAAAATAATTCAAAATCACAGCAACAGAGAGTAGAATGGTGGTTGCCAGGGTTGATTGCATAGGGAGAGACTGGTAAAAGGGCACAAACTCTCGGTTATAAAATTAACAAGCTGTCAGGATCTAATGCATCATATGGGGATTATTGTTGATAATATTGTATTATACAACTGAAATTTCCTAAGAAGGTAGAGCTTAAGTGTCTTCACAAAAAAAAGGGTAAATATGTCAGCTGATGGATGTGTTAATTAACTCAATGGTGGGAATCTTTTCACAATGTTTATACGTATCAAATCCTTGCATTGTACCCTTTAAATATATTATAGTTTTGTCAATTTTGACCCAATAAATGTGAAAAAAACTTGAAAGGGTTAAATACTGCTAAGACTTATTCAGCTTCCCTGTGGAGAACCATTTTAAATCTCAGTTTTAAAATAATATTGAATCTTAAAATGTGTATTGCTAATTAAAAATGATTAATTTGAGAAGAAAAAACACTCTATTTTAAAGTTTCTATCAAAAATTGTGAGCTAAGTTGAGAAAGTCACAGAGAAAAAAAATGATCGAACCCACATTTTTGGTAGATTTTCTTAAGAAAACATCCAAAATATTTTTAAAGTTTCATTATAAGCCATATAAAAATACTTTCCCAGGCCACAAATAACCTTTTGTGGAAGACTTGAAGCTACCCATTAAGAAAATTGTAGTTGCAGATAACAGTCTCTAAATGCTCTGCAAAGACGAGACAACGCAAAAAGTAGGTGGCACCCTGGCTGGTGTGGCTCCGAGGATTGAGTGCTGGCCTTTGAATGGGAAGGACCCCGGCCAGGGCACCTGCCTGGGGCGAAGGCCACGCCCTCGACTGGGGGCGTGTGAGAGGCATCTTTCACACGGCAATGTTTCTCTCCCTCTTTCCCTGCCTCCTTTTCCCGCTGCCTAAAAATAATTAATCTTTTTTTTTTTAAGTAGGTGGCTTTGCTATTCAGTATAATAATAATGGCAAAGTTTTTATGCTTTGAAATATAATTTTACAAAACAGTGTGAAAGAACAGATGTGCTGCTGCCTCCACAATTCACAACGGCTCTGTCAACACGCTAAAGTTCACTAAGAGACAGCCCTTTGCGGCAATGCTGCACATGCTGTATTGTCTCTCGCTACTAAGATAGAACAAATATTTACCTCTATTCATGACTCTTTTCAAGATACCTCTATCAAGATATCTTTTAATTTTTAACTTAAAAAAATCACTATTAGCAAACGGAAAAGAACTTGATAGAGAGTTCCAGAAAGCAGTGGAATCTAAATCATGGGTTATTATCTGCTGTTGCTACTATTTGGGAATTGAGTTCACTTTTTTAAAAAGTATCCATTCTCCTATGTTTTATAGAGGGATTAATAAAATTCAAAACATATTAGCTACACCACTAAAAACAGTTACAAAGGAAAATAAAAAGTGAAGAATATGAACAGACAATTCACACACAGAAAAAAAATACAATCAACAAAATGTCAATCAATTTCAGCCTCATTCATAATTAGAAAATCCAAAATGATTCTAACCAACTGTTTGCATACCAATAGGCAAATATTTAAGCTGTATAATATATAGGAAACCAGCACTCTCATACACTATTGATAAGAATATACAATTAGGGGAATCATTTTGGATGACACATTCTTGGATCTAGTAAAAACACAATATTGGAAATTTCCTTTTGGAAATACCCACACAACTATTCCAGGATGTATATGTACAAGAATATATACCAAAGCACTGCATGTGCTGGAAAAACTAGCTATATCCTGAAAGCTCCATGAGAGGGAACTGGCTATCCAGGTTAGTGTCCATCCAACCAATGTTCTAGTGTATGGCCATGTTGTTGATGTTCCTGGGAAAAGTCACCCTTTTAGGGGACCTAGGCCACTTCAAACAAAATGCCTACTTTATAACAAGTCCTTCTGACTTTAGTCAACAGGCTACCCCAATATTAATGAGTCTTTTGGAAGAAATTGAAATTCAGGTGGAAGTCAGTGATCATTCATTCATTTAAATATCCTTGCAAATTGTATACTCAAAATGTCCTCTTACGGAACTAAACATGTAAAGGTAGTTGGTTAATTTTTCTAAGGTCATGAAAGTGATAAAAGAATGAGAATTCTCCAATCATCATTTTTCACTATGATTTGGTTTACTTTTTTCTATTTCATCTGAATAAAGAGAAATTGAGAAAAATCAAACAGTACGGGGGGGGGGGGGTTGCCATTGCTTAAAAAAAAAAAAGCCATAATTGTTAATTGCCTTGGTCAAAATAAACTCTCTCTTGGTTGGTGGGTCACTACATCTGATTCAATGGCGGTGACAGTAACGGTAAAAATATCTCCAGAGGAGCTGCTTCCTGGAAGATGTAGTCTGCATCTACATGTTTCTAACCTAACTGCTAAATTTATCTTTAAAACTGAGTAGGTTGAATCCAAAATAGACAAGACTAAGAGACCAATTGTGAAGTTTTCTTTTTAGACTCGATTTGGGGCTCCCCTGGTTCCAGTTCCTTGAACTTCAATCTTCACTCCCAAGATCCACACCCATCCATTTTCCATATGCAACATAGGCAGCATGTAGAGTGACCAATTTTTCCATCACCCCAGACACAGGACTTTCAGTATGAAAACCAGGATAATTCCAGGCAAACCAGGAGAGCTGGTTACACTCCCTGCTTATTGTTCATTGAGGAAAAGCCTGGGAGTAATGTAGCCACAGACAAGGGCCTGCTCCCCAGGAAGCTGGATGCACTTAGGTTGGTCTCACTGCTGAGAACTGGGTAGACCTGCAGTGAAAAGCTATGGTGAGAAAAGGACAAAAAAATAATAAAACTGCCTGGCTCCCCGATGGTTTCCTGATTCCAGATTCCAGTGGTAAACAAGGACCAGCTGCAATCTATACTTTTAGTCACAAAAAATACTCCTGTATAACAAATTGCTTGGGTTTTACTAATTTATTTATTGTTTTGGTTTAAATTAGTGGTGGTAGGTTTCCATTACTCAGAAACAAAATAACTTGATTAATACAATATCCACCACCAGCACTATCCAAGCAATTAAAACCTTTTTTTAATCTCATGCCCTACTCATGGTGGGTCAGTAGTATCGTATTTGAGCACCGAAGGGAGAATTATTAATAGTTTCTGGAGCAGTAGCAAGGACTATCCATTAATGCTTCAGAAGGCAGAGCACTAATGGAAAAGCGCTGCTTAGTTTCCAATTTTCTTTGTTAATGAGCACATTTCATTCTCAGGCCAACAATGACTCGTTCAGATTCCCTGGTGCTGGGAAAGTTCTAATCTAAGTGCTATCTTGGTCAGCTTTGAAATTACACTGCAGAGAAAGGCTTAGTTGTCCAGGGTGGAAAACAGATTTAGAAATGAAAACTACGAAAAATTACAATGTTTAAAAAGTATTATCTGCTTAAGTTTCAAATCTAGGGTACAGTGATATCTGATGTGAGATAAGAAGATGACAACTTATGAAAATGTCAAGTCTGCCTGAGCCCTGAGTTGCTTCATACTCAAGAGGGATGAGGAAAGTTTTCATCCTTGTCCCTGTTCCCTGCGTTTGACTGGTTAGTCACCTGCTTTGGTCTTTCCCACGAGGTCTGAGGGTAGAGGAGCATGAGTCACAAAAAGACAAAGAGAAGGCCGGAGGTGTCTGTGAGAGCTTCCCCCTTCCTAGAATAATAAAATAATGAAAGCAACATAGTTTTACAGTAATGATTGATCATGAGTCTCGACACCTTTCATCACTTTCCCAGCACCAACCTAGTTTACACCACTATCATGCCTAACTGTTATAACCATGTGCCTCCTAATGAGTCCCCCATTTTCTCTTTGGTCTCTCTAAAGTCAGCTCCTCACCAATTGCCTGAATATAATGGTTGACACCAGAAGTCAGACTGTGTCACTCTGTGCTAAAAACATTCTTGCTTTCCCATCATACTCAGAATAAAATCCAAATTCCTTACAGTAGTTTATCAAGCTCCACATACCCTGGCCCCCACCTCTCTCCCCGCAACCCCATCTCTGACCACTTTCCTCCTGGCTCATTCTGCTTTAACACCAGCTTTGACGGTACTTGAACACACTATGCTTATTCTCTTGAGGACCTTTGCAGGAGCTGTCTCTTCTGCCTAAAATGCTCTTACTCCAAATCTTTGCAAAGATCTTCAGAGAGTGCTAAACTCAACTGTCACTTCCTCAGACAGAACTGTCCTGCCCTCCTATCTAAAACAGCATGTGGGCCCTGACCCAGTCAGCCTATTCCCCTTATGCTTATATTTTTATATAGAGCATGTGTTCTCTGACTTATACATATACATGTGCATATGTACTATCTATGACACACACAGACACACACACACACACACACACACACACATACTCGGGGTCTGACAAAATCAGTCACTATTCTAGGTCATGGGGAAAAAGCTGAGTATCAAAAAGATTTCTGTTTGAATTTAAGTTTTTGCTGACATTGTCTGTTTCTTTCACTAGAATATAAAGCCCATGAAGGCAAAACTTTGTCTTCTCAAACACTGCTGCACTCCCAGTTCCTGGTACACAGTGAGTCAGTAAGTCAGTGGGAAAATGAATGAGTGAATATATAAATGAGGCAAGAAAGAAAGCAGACCTCAGTTTAATTCCCAGCTCTTCCACTTCCAGGCTGTGTTACCTTTAGCAATTGCCTAACTCCCTGAACCCTAATTTTGTTCATCTCTAAAGTGAACTTGTTTACCACCTCCTCCAAAAGTTGCCATGAGGAATAATTGAGATAATTTATATAAATCTGCTAGAGAGAAGGCTAGAACTTAGTAGGTCTTCAACAAAGTTTCTTTTCACCTCAGTCATTCCTCCACCTTCCCGGGGATACCTACGAAAGTGTAAAGTGGGGCTTTACAGTTCAGCAGAGAAGCCACTGGGTTCTGTGCCATGAATTTACGAGTCCACTCGAGCACTGAAGTCCTACCATGTATTCAGTTAGAGTTCTCTGTCTCTGTATAATCCTGAAAATGCAAATATTCCTGGAAGAAAATATGCACAGTCATTTTTGTCTTTCAAAAAAATCACTTTCAATGACTTTTTCTCTATGACTAAAAGTCCTATAAAAGACATAGAAATAAAAAACCAACACTGCCAAAGATCAACTTCACACATGTCAGAGAGTTTGTTTAATCTAAAATCATAGCTTGAAACCAGAGTCAGAGCTAAACCATCAGAGATGAAACAACTGGTTCTTGAAGAGGAATGACTTTGGAGATTTATCTTAAGCATGGGTATTGCTCAAGGTTGGCAGGTGTGTTGCTACTAGACCAGTGGATACTCATGGGGGAACATTCCCAAGTGGCTGAGCCAGAAGCAAACTGTGCACTGTCTCACTGGCTAGAGGAATGATCATGTTAAATTAAGCTACTGACGTGACGATTCACAAAGACCTTAAGATTTCTTTATGATTTAGCTAAGATAGCCCTAGCCTCACTATGATTCATCCCAATACCTATGCCTCTCATTCTTTTACTCCTAGAGGTAGAAAGGAGAGGAACTGGCCACAATCGGCTACTCTCTTCTCCTTTCCACCGTCCCTTCCACAAAGATGCATGGAAACGAGCTCATCTAAGCTGCTTGTCATACCAACACAGCCTCTGATGTAGACTGAGTCTCTGGTGTAGGTACCCTCTCATTTAACAACTCTTTACTGATGCTGAAATACCTCAGCAACCCTGTCTCTCCTGGCCTCATAGAGTCTGTAGCTCAACAACACCAGGGCTCCCATGATCACAGAGAATTTAGAATCAGGAAAAAGTCCCTGGAAGCCTATTAGCTTGTGGATCTGTAACATAGAATTTCAAAGACTTTCCTTTTATTCATTTAATCTTCCTCAATGATATGCTTCCCTTCCTCACCTCCATCTGCCACCCCCAGCCCAGACAAGCTTTTGAAGTTTAAAGCCCTTTGAGAATAAATAAAATTCTATCCTTTTATAAAATGTATTCTCTCCTATTAAAAAATACATGCCAACATATATTTTTAAGAAGCTATCATACCCAAGTGTTTGCAATTATGGGTAGATTTTTGCTAATCACCCTGGTCTGGCTGAGATATTGTAGCTTTTATTTCCTCACACATTCCCTAGTGCAGTTTTGAACCGACATTCCTAAAGTGAATGGCTCTTGATTCAATAAACAGGCATAAATATGACTGATCTTTAGATAAACATAAACTATTATTTTTAGAAAGAGTAGCACTCATTTTTCACACACCCATACCTGAAGTTCAGCCAAAACTGTCTTCTTTCTTACAGAAATCGGTGCTGCAAATACTTCTTAGAGAAAGAATTCTCAATCATGGAGGGAGGAATGACCTAAAATCACATCAGTGTCCTAAATTCTGTACTAGTAATTTTAGAACCATAATTTTAGAGTATGAGATTGCACTGTGGAGCTAATAATACTACTAAAACTTGTTGCTATCTTTTCTAAGCCTAGATCAAAGGTTTTATAAGCAAAGAACATCAGTGCTCTAAAAAAGAAAAAAAGAAAAAACCCTAATCATTACCATCATTACTATGCCATTTCCAGGGACAACACAGATTAATCTTTTGTTTTTAGGCGCCACCTTGCCCTCTCTATATACTAAAAGTAGATGTGGCAACAAATGATAAAGTCTTATTTAATCAGTTTACTTCAATGGTTTACAGAATGATTTTCAAGTAAAAAGTGCCTGACCTGTAGCTTAACATTTTATAAAGATCTCCCCTGCTATTTAAACTTTGCTGATGATGAAGAGGAGGAGAAAAACATCGGACAGCTTCTGGGGTCATTGTTCATTTAAAGATCTTCCTGGGGACTCTTATGATGCATCAGATACAACTAACTCAGCCCCGTGCATTGTCTTCTCCAGTTTCAATTAATGTTTTTAAACTATTGAGTATTTGCTAGAGGCCAAGCACTTTGCTAGAATCTGAGAGTAAAAAAGTTGACTCCATTCCTATTTTCAAGACAATAGTTCAGTGTGAATGCTCACTTGTCCCTGGTAAGTGCCCCTACTTAGAATAATGAAGTTATCCTTCTTTGTTTCTGGAAGCCTCAATCCTTTTTTTTTTTTTTCCCACTTTCAGTGCTTTGCTCTCTCCCAAGATTCTGCTCTATAATGGCGCTTGAAAAATAATCCAGATTGATGTGAGTAAATAACATCTAACCCCACTTTCCTTCTCTTTATCTTTACCTACAATCTGTCTTCCCTAAAACACTAAGAATGTACCATTACAGAAGATACACAATTATATATGTAAGTATTGGCTTTCAAGATACAATGATTTTTAAAGAGGATGGGAAAGGATAACTTTTATCTCAATATAGGGAGCCTCCAGCCATGAAGTATCATGTTATCAGGCATCTTAGCTACCTAGTATCTTATATTTCTTTTGGTTACAGAAGCAGAAGTATACTAACATCATCAATAAAAAGTAGGGTTAATGATGAGAGTACCAATATTTCCTGAACCAGGACAGAAATTGAGAATAGAAAGTGTTCAGTGGCATTTTAACTGGAAACCAGAATGACCAAAGAGAGTTATTATTCTCCATGCCTTCCTCTTCAGGCACTATAAGATTTTTAACTTCTGTTCCTTCCTCTGAGTTTGGTCCATCTTCCTTTCTCAACCAGTGCCTTCTCCTACTTAACCTTGCACATAATTCAGTGTGGCCAGCAGTCCCAACTCTGTATCAGAGTTTCAGCCCTCTACCAACTAGTATCAGTCCTAGTTCCTCAGTTCAAATATGAGGAAGGGAAATAGGGAGAGAGGTTATGAGTCAGATTCTGATCAGTCCAGTTCATCTTTTTAAAGTTAAACCATCAAATTTGCTGACAAATCAGTACACAGTCAGGTACTAGGTAAGGTATTCACTCCTGGCCCAATTATTTGGGTCCAGAGAGTGTCAAAATTCCAAAGTATATAGGGCTGTCAACATGGGGTCTGGATAAGGCAGAATGTTTCAAAATGACTGTGGATAGGAGTAGCAATGAAACATTTTTAGTAGACCTAGCCTCTGTATACTTACCATGAAATATCTATAGATTTTTTGATCAGCCCCTTCTCACTTCCTCCTCTGAAATAGAGTTCAAATCCATTTCACTTTCTGCTTGCCTCCCACATCATGTTTATTCCCTTTCACTTTATGCCCTCAATATTCAGAACCCAGTTACTATTGAAACAAAATAAAATCCACATGGATCATCCAGTGACTATGATTGTCCACTTCTATAGCAATCATGATAAGAGGGTGCTCAGACAATTTCCATCTGCCATGGCACACCATGACTGAGATACTGAGTACCATAGAGACAAGAGGGCAAAGAGGATGGAATGTTCATAAACACCCTTCACAACAGATCCAGAGAGGAGCCAAGGGGCCTCTACACTGCCCTCTTTTCAACTCATAAGATCGGACTGGCCTCAGCTCATAAAAATATAATTTGGTTTCTCTTCTACACCTACCTGCCCTCTTTAAAATCTCTATCTCCCTTTGTCTTTCTCTCCCTCTCCCTCCTCCCAGTATGTTAGCCCTAATCTTGGCTATAAACCAAAAAAAATTTGTCAATTTTTGCACAATAGACAGTGTTCCAAGAAACTATGCTATGGATGATAGAAATAAAAATCTTCCCTTATATAAAATTCCCTTATAAAATACTCCACTATCCCACAAATTCAACTATCCTGTATAACTTTTTGATGAATAGAAACCTAATGCATGTTAGAGAAGTGATAAACAAGAGTAGGAGTATTATTCTACTAAATCTGCTGGCTCCATTATCGGGTTTGCAATTGACTGATCTTGTGACTTTGGACAAATCATTTACCTCTTGCTTAGGCATCTGAGCTAGATGCCTAAGCAAACCCTCTTGGTTTCCAGGAGTCATTATCTCCCCTCCTTCCTTACTCGTAGAGTTTTTTTCCCAGTATAGAAGCTAAAATTGACCATTCTCACTCCTCCAACCCCCTACGCAGCTAGCACATGGGCCCCTATTACTCTTGGCCTATGGAAACTGCCTCAAGCCTCAGGGAACTGTTTTCCTCGCTATTGAAAATAAGTTTACCTCCTACACACCTTTAGAGCAGTGGTAGCCATCACACAACTGTGACGTGGAAGGAAGCTAAGAGAATTCTACAGAATCTGACCCAGAGCCCTGCCTCTTTTAAACTGTTGAAGTACCAACCCTAGAAGTCATTAGACAATTTTTCATTCTATAATTTATTTTTATTTGAGTAGTCCATCATTGGTAGTGAAAAACTTCCTTATTGAATAAATGTCATTATCTTCAAGATTTCTTCCAGCTTTAAGAAGATATGGTCCAATAAGGAAAAGAAGAAGAAAGTTGTCCCCTGGATAAATAAATTGCAAATCTTGATTTGAAGGATCAATAGTTAAAAGA
Source organism: Glossophaga mutica (assembly GCA_039655065.1). Classification (NCBI taxonomy): domain Eukaryota; kingdom Metazoa; phylum Chordata; class Mammalia; order Chiroptera; family Phyllostomidae; genus Glossophaga; species Glossophaga mutica. The sequence continues at coordinate 144,406,300 of CM077307.1, forward strand.
CTTCAAAAAAGAGATGCTCCAGTAAGTCAGACTTATAATTAGTAAGAGTAGAGAGCTTCTGATACAATGTGACTTGAAAAGCACAGAGAAGAACCTACCCCAAACATCTCCTACTGCCTTTATGCTTGATGAGGAGAAAGAGTATCTATAGTACATATCTGTAATATTTTGACTGCCCATCATTTGAACAACCTTCCTATTTTAGGAATCTGCTTCCCACTTTAGAAGTCAAAAGGAAATTTGACTTCTTCCTATCTCTGGCAACCAGAGTAAGTCCTGACCAGCTGAATGCTCCTCCACAGGATTTGAAATCTTGGGGAGTGGAGATGAGGGACACTAAGCACACTCTGAGGTTGTTGGTAGCAGAATCCTTGACCTTGACAGGGCAGTGAAGATATCACCAGTGGTTGCTCCCCACTCAGACCGCTTCTGAGTTATGAACTTGTCTAATAATTCCTGACACCCATTCTACCTTTGTGTTGCCTTTATTTTGAGCCTGGTTCTCCCACCTTCAAAAAGCTTTTGGGAGCTATCCCCAACGTAATTTCAAATAAATCATTTTCTGGTTTTGGTTAATCAGAGCCTGTTTTTGTTTATCACACTCACAAAATCTGACTGATACAAAGTCAAAGTCATTAACATGAAGAACTGTGTTCTCAAAAGTCTAGATTTAAAATTTGGAAGAACAGCAACCCTAAGCATCTCCATTGTTCACCCTCCTGAAAACAGCTTCTCCCAAAGATTTTCAAACAAGTGGTCATTCAGGACATCAGCAAACACCTTCATTTCTCACTTCCATCTTTCAGGGAGAGCTGTGATTGCCCTTTGGAAGTGTTTCTGACGTATACTTAGAGAGATGAGTGTTTGAGAAACAACGCTGAGTAGAATATGACTTTTATTAAAAGTAACACTTGCAAAATTGGCTGGAAAGAAAGAGACCTACGAATTTCCATTTGTATTAAAGTTGTTTCCCTATCCTCCAAAGACCAGATTTCCTGTCACAGTTATAAAACCAACTAACAAAGTTAAAATAAATAAAACTAAAGGACAACATAATGAGAGCAATATCAAAACAAAGATAATATGTTCGCTGTTGCTTAAAAACACACATAAAATGAATGAAGTAAGAGGAAAAATATTATTAAAAAGAAAACAGGAATCAGGAAAGTTAAATAATAATACAGTGAAAAATACAAGATTCAAAGAGATAAAGGATAAAAAGAAATCAAAAGATCCAATTGAAATGGCAGGAAAATTTCAGATATTCCATGCAGCAATATTTTCACCAATATGTCCCCTAGAGTAAGGGATATAAAGGAAAGAATAAACAAATGGGACTACATTAAATTAAAAATCTGCACGGCTAAAGAAAATATCAACGAAATGAAAAGGGAACCAAACATATGAGAAAATATATTTGCCAATGATACCTCAGACAAGGGTTTGATTTCTAAAATACATAAAGAACTCACACAACTCCAAATCAGGAAGACAAACAATCCAATTAAAAAATGGGCAAAGGACCTGAACAGATACTTCTCCAAGGAGGAAAAACAGAGAGCCCAGAGGCATATGAAAGGATGCTCAGCATCACTAACCATCAAATAGATGCAAATTAAAACCACAATGAGATACCACTTCTCACCAGTCAGAATGGCCATCATAACCAAATCAACAAACAAGTGCTGGCCAGATTGTGGAGGAAAGGGAACCCTAGTGCACCGTAGGTGGGAATGAAGACTGGTGTAGCCACTGTGGAAAGCAGTATGGAATTTCTTCAAAAAACTGAAAATGGAACTGCCTTTTGATCCAATGATTCCACTGCTGCTGGGATTATTTCCTAAGAATCCTGACACACCAAATTCAAAAGAACATATGCACCCCAATATTTATGCAGCAAAATTTACAATAGCCAAGTGCTGGAAACAGCCTAAGTGTCCATCAGTAAATGAGTGGATAAAAAAATTGTGGTACATTTACACGATGAAATACTACAAGCAGAAGGAAAGAAAGAATTTCTACTCTTCACAACAGCATGGATGGATCTGGAGAACGTTATGCTAGGTGAAGTAAGCCAGGTGGCAACAGACAAATACCATATGATCTCACCTATAAGTAGAACCTATTCAACAAGACAAACAAGCAAGCAAAATTGAACCAGAGACTTGGAAATAAGGAGCAAATTGACAGTGACCAGAAGGGAGGAAGAAGGGGGATGTGGGTGAGGGGGAAGAAGGGGAAGGTTCAAGTCAAGGAACATGTATAAAGGACCCATGGATAAAGACAACTCGGGGTGGGGGGAGGATTGAATGTGGGAGGTAGGAGATGGGTAGGGCAGCGGAGAGTAATAGAAAAATGGAGATATCTGTAACTGAACAACAATAAAAAGAGAAATGAATAATGAAAATAAAAAGTCACAAATAAAAATTGAAAAGATAATAGGAATCCAAAACCAAACACTATTTGAAAAACTCTAATTCAAAATAGTCTACTCACTACTGCAAAGTTCTAAATGGTGTGTTTATGTGTGTGTATGTATTTTAAATAAAATTCCACTCTCCGTAAAGATAAGAAAAACATGAACCACTGAAGCAGGCAGCAACAATCAAACCAGTCATAAACAGAGGACAAGGGAACAGAGAGCAAAGCAAAGATGATCTATAACCTCCCACGATAATTATTTTTTCAATCTTACCCAATTAAAATGATATGCTGTCTCAGAAAACATGTGCTCAACTATTTAGCAAGCATATAACTGTCCTAATGTTTCCTTTGGTTGTCCCTGGTAACGAAACACTCTTTAGTGAGCCTCTCCCCTATGCATATCACTATGAAGCATTCACTTTTGTATCAGTTATCTTATTTCATTCTCTCAACAACTCTGGTGAGAGGTTCAGTGATTCTCAAACACTATCCATACACTGTGTTAGTTCCCCATGGCTTCTGGAATAAGATATCACAAACTTAGTGGCTCAAAATAATACAAATTTATTCTTACAGTTTTGGAGACCAGAAATCCAAAATGAGTCCTACAAGGACAAAATCAAGGTGTTGAGGCAGGCTGGTTTTTTCTGGAGGCTCTAGGGGAGAATCTATTTCCTTGCCATTACAGATTTTGAAAGAAATTTAAAGACATTCCCGCCCCCCCTCCCCCGCAAAAAAAGAAAGAATTTTCTCCCACTGGCCTCGAGAAGAGTAGTTAACAGAGAGCCTGCAGAGTGGGAGTTGTGAGTGGCCCTCACTTGCTAGGGAGCACAAGTGGACGAGAATAGCAGAGCCACTTACACATTCTGTCCCACCTGTGGATCCCATGTATGTTATAAACTACAGACCAAACCTGGGTTGTTTTTCTAGACTCGGGTGTGCAGGACCAGCTGTTAGTAAGGATGTCTAATGATGAGCTGAGCCCTCATCCTATCCACAGATCCACAGACAAAGGTAGAACTCTGAGTGAACATGGAAGTGGGGTTGAAGGACTAAAGGAGGTTTAGTGGAAGGAGGAAATCAACTTCACATAAGCCTAAGAGGGCTCAGACGGTGAACCCTCAAACCCCACATGGGCCTCAGGGCCAGGCCATCCTTGCTCCAGACACCAGAAGTTGGCTCTTTGTATTCTCTGTGAAGCTGGCCTACCTCCTGCTCCAAGCACTTCCAAATGCTAAGGATCCTACAAGGCTTGCTTATTGCAGATCCGCATTTTTCCAGCCAATTAATTTTTGAAGGGACAAAGGTGAGAAAAATAAATCTGAGAAATGGCTCTGGGCCCTCGTTGCCTCTGGTTCAACAACTTCTATCATTACCACCAACATCCTGATTGGGATTAATTTTAAAGTGCTTTGTAAAGCACTCAAATACTCAGCAGCTCTTGCTGAGAAATGCAGGCTAAAAGCCTGCACCAGATTGCTAGGAAGGGAGAAACATACTCCATCCGCTATCTGAGCTGTCCTGGCATGCTGGCTGCCTTCCAGACTACCTGATTACATCAGGACCTAAATTTATCAGTGACCCGTTTTAGAATCTCTGGTATAGGCAGTGAGTGTAACCCCAGTGTTCTGAAATTCAGTGTGAAACTTGGCTTTAGCCTATTCTGTTTTTCATATCTGAATTTCATAAAAATTAGCCTGTGTTCCTAGGTATTGTCAGAAGTGGGTAATGGTGTGGGGGCAAGAGAAGCCTGGGAAAATCCAATCAAGGAAGACAAAATGCACCTCCATGAAAGAGCTCACACACGTGCATGCTACTACCGTATTCCTGTTGAAGGCACACAAGCAAGAGGAAATCGGAAATCATTGAAATGACCTTACTTCAATCAACACTTTTGAAAGTCATAGCTCTGCACTGATAGTGAAAACAATATCATCCCACCCCAACCCTGTGGTTGAGAAGCTCTTCGGTGAGGTATTCAATGTCTAGAATTCTAGAATAGGGAATACAAAAATAAAATACACAGCACCTGGCCCCAAAGAATAAATGGTCTAGTGGAGGAAAGACAAGTACGCATATTTACAAGGTAGTGTGATAAGTGCTATGATGGAGCTAAATCCCGGTGTTGGAGCAAAGAAGTTAGGTGGCCAACCCAGAATGATATGGTGTAAGAGCTGGGGAGAAGGTCAGGGATGGGAGGATATTTCAAAAAAGTAGAGAGAAGAATGGGAGGGAGAGGAGGAGGGAAAAAAGGAGAGAAATTCTAAACTACTAAGGCACTGACTCCCAAACTTTGTGACCGAAAGAACCACCAGAGCTTTTCATTACAACACACACTCCCAGGCCACTCCTCTTCACCCATCCCTACCTGAGTTTATTAGTACCTGGGGCCTAGGTGGATGCCAGGAATCTAATTTTTCACAAGGATGCACAAATCATTCTATTTCAAGTGATCCCAAACCCTATTTTGAGAAACACTTCACCCAAGTCAACCCAAAATCATCCTCGCTTTCTTGAGTGTGCTATCCCTGGCCTGAAGAAGGCAGCATTGCCAAGTCAGAGGAGTCATCGCTACTCTGTCCATCTTTTCTTCGCCCTTTCAGCTTCAGTCTGCTCAGATCTCGCTCCTCCTCTCCCAGCCGCTCACAGGCCCTCCTCCGCAGAAACATGTCCTCTGGGAAGTGCACCCTTTGCATTCCAATATGAATTGGGGGTCTTGGATTACTGTGACCAGGATGAATTTGCTTTTTATCCTGACCTCTGAAGAACAAAAAACTTCGTCTTTAACTGAAGGAAAGTGAAGCAACTTCAGGGAGGCAGAATTACTTGTGGAAGTGCCAGGGAACCTTTCCTCGTGACCACTTTGAAAGTGGCCATTTATTCAGCTTATGGGAAGAGGAAACCCAGAGCTCGGGACAGACCTACCCTTTGGACTGCCCACTCCATCCCCACTTCCTGTCTCTTACATAGGATGCACAATGAATGAGTCTTCATTTTTTCGTGGTCCGATGAGGTTTACCCTTTACTCCATATTTTCAGATGCCAAGCACTGAGAATAACCTCTGATAATGCCCCAGGTTTCCCACCAAATCCATGGTCTTGAGAAGGCCTATCCTACCCTGAGGCAATAAGAGGGGGAAAAGAGCTTTAAAGAGATGGTGGCAACAGGAGCTTCCCCAAAGGAATACCAAATCCTTCTTCCTCCCAGACCCCAGGTTACTGACACTCAGCTGATACCAGTCAACTTTAGGCAAATACCTTCCCAAAGAACAGTGTTTAATTTTCACATATACTAGGCTAAAATATCTGCATCCAACTTTCTCTGACATATTGAAACCATTTATGACTCAGTAGAAATAGTCAAGTGCAAGAATATTCTGAAAACTATTCTGAAATACTACACATGTTTGTTCCAAGAAGGTATTTTACAGCTCTGCACATATTTAAATATGACAACTGCAAATATATTGTAGTTTGTGCAAATAGGTGCCAGAAAATTTGATGCTGATTGAATCAGGTAAATTTGTGTTGAAACACAAATCTCTCTTTTTAAGTTATAAAAGTGTACCTTGGCAGGGGGTGGGGGATAGTTCCTTGACACTATTAGTGTAAGCAAAAAGAAAAAAAGCTTTGCAGTGCATAGTGTGTGACTGCCTTTCAACAATCCTCCCACCTTTCCCTACTATGTGCCAGCCCATGTGGTTTTCATATTCAACCCTGATTAATCTTAATCATGAAAATGTAACTTTCCTTTGCCAAGGAAAAAACAAGAAATGTATATAGCTTTTCTCCTGCAGACATAGGTTAATTGAAAAATGGGCTTATGCAGATTTTTCTCTTTCTGTGGATTTTTCTGTATGAAGATGAGAGGCCTGAGCCAACCTATGCATAAGGCTGACATATTAAACCAAGAGTGTTATCTGGAAAATGAAGCCAGAGTTCTAGAACAAACCTAAAGCCTGTGTTACCTGAGGACATCCAGTTGCCATATTTTATCAAATCTAATATGCCATCCATTGCAACACACGGCATTATTTTAGGTACCACTCAGAAAAGAAAAATACAGTGCCTATGACATAATGCTTTCTTCTCACTTGGATTTTCTTCAAAAATTTCTTATTGAAATAGCACTTTTAGACTTATTTAGGCATGCAGTTTTTATTCTACCTCCTCTTTACTCATAATGCTAAGGGATGCACGGAAAACAAATCTAGGTTCATCTCAAAACTTCATCACACTCAGTCTAGCTGAGTCATACTCAACAGGCTGGTCTAGGTTTTACCATATACACTATCCTTCTCTGTGCAGTTAAGACTGCCAGCGATACATTTTTTTTTAAAAGAATGGTCAACTACTGTCTTCAGGACTTCCTTCCAACCCAATGACATCCTTCTTCAAATATTGATACACATGTGGAGGTGATGACAATATCACACCCCCTGTCTGGCCAACAGTGATTATAAGACATACTGAGTTATTTTTTTTCTCTTTCAATCATTTATAATTTTTTAACTTTTTTTATTGTTGTTCAAGTACAGTTGTCTCCATTCCCCCCACCCCAGCCATCCCCACTTCCCACCCTTGAGTTATTAAAACAGGGACAATGTACACCTTAGAATCACTAAAGTACAGTAGGTGTGCCACCTAACGTCCTTGCTGCTGCAGGGGACCCTAACGTCGACATGAGAACATGTCTCCTGAGAGGCCACCCACCTCCTGCTATCACTGACTGCGAATTTCAACTCTAGAATCAAGTCAAACCACTGAAGAGATGCAGCCGAGAAGAGGATTCAAGCTGAAGGATTCTGTAAGGCAACAAGTGATTTATTGGAAGAATGATGAATCATTGGTGAAACTCTCCACAGCATTAGAAAGCAATTCTTAAAGCGCATAGAGGCTTGCTGGAGGTATTGGAACCTCATTATAATTCACCACCCAACACATCCAACCTGACTGGAGTTTGACATTGTTCCTCATAACATGAGGGGGAATTTAGCGTCAGTGGTTTAGAAAAAGACGATGTTCTACGTAAGTTCAGTAAGTGATGATGGTCTGTTTGCATTTAGGTCGTTCAAGGGGAAGGGAGTGGGCATGATTTTTCAGAGAGTAAGACACATGGCAATTGAACAGAGCCTGGGAGCTATCTTGATAAATTAGAATACAATTTAAGAGTAAATATATTCACGTCAATAATATTTTTGTAAGAAACATAGAGCCTTCCTCTTAACATTGAATACCACAGTCTCCACAATCAAGCACATGCAGTTAACGAGTTCCCAGCTGTGTTTCCATGCATTCCACATCAGTCCCCCATCCACCCAAAACCCTTTAAAAAACTCAAATACATTTTGGTCTGCAGAAAAGAAACAGAACAATGGCAGCAGTAATGAAAATAAAACAATACCTATCATCTATTGAGTTCTTTGTATATGACAGGCAAAATACACACAATTATACCCTTGATACACAATGCCTCATTTAATCTTCACTTATGGAGTAGACACTTTTAATATCACCATTTTTCCTAAGAGAAAACTGAGGCTTGGAAGTGCTAGGAAACTTGACTGAGGTCTCCAGCTGTGAAATGCCAGAGCCATGAGTCAAACCTGGTCTTTTCTTATTTTTAAGATTTTATTTATTTATTTTTAGAGAGAGGGAAAGGGAGGGAGAGAGGGAGAGACACATCAGTGTTTGCTTGTCTCTCACATGTCCCCTACTGAGGACCTGGCCTGCAACCCAGGCATGTGCCCTGACTGGGAATCAAACTGGGGACCCTTTGATTCTCAGGCCAGCGCTCAGTCCACTGAGCCACACCAGCCACAGCAAACCTGGTCTTTTGATTGACCCCCCCGGCCCCCGCCGAGCCTATTGCTTTCCATTATACCCTCACTGCCCCCCACCACAAATTTCTAAGATGATAAAATAAAACCAACAGTTCCTTCTGAGAATTTCCACACAGATTAGAATGGTCCTTTATTCAATTTTCATCAGTGTGTTGGATTGACCTACACTGATTTAAATATATAGCCAACAACTTTGGAATTATTCTTGCAAACTGAGATGTGAGAAATGGTTAGAAGATGTATAACTTAGACATTGAGTAAAGGATTGGAAAATTTTAAATATTTTCTTCAAATTTATACTGAATTTTTTAATTTAATTTTCAAAACTAGATAATATCTGGTTGCATATAAGTAGGGATAAAGAGAAAAACAGCAAAATAGTAATTCTGGTGATTATACACACATGGATATAACCTTATAACTAGACTTTTGAGGATCTTTAATATGTCTCACAATAGCAATATTTAAGGCTGCCTATGTGCATAAAGTCAGGTAATTTCTGGGGCTCAAGTTCTCACTATGTGACCTTGGTCACATGATTTAACTTCTCTAACTCCTCCATCTATAAAATAGGAGAATAATGCCTTCACTTCAGTATCATTTTGAAGATCATATATGTGCTGTGCCTTGTACAGTACCTAAGTCATTCTGTTATTTATTCATATATTTATGCACTCAATATTCATTGAGCCCTACTATACGAGGGGGGGTCCAAAAAACCTGGAGTTGTCTTCTGGAGGGCAGGTCCCTTGTAGTACAGGCTTCCCTCACTAGATGAGTATTTTAGGAACCCATCTGTATCAGCGTACCAGCTGACGTTGTTGCAAGAGGCTGTATTCAAGTTCAGTGAATTTTTTTAAGACACTTTTGATGTGTTTGCCCATTTCATGATGGGTGACTTACAAGTGCACCTGCCCTCACCATGCTGAGTGTTCAGCAGTTTTTGACCAAAAAACCAGCATGACCCCTGTGCCCCACCCTCCCTATCTCTCCCTGAGCAACTTTTTTGTTGTTTCCCCAGATTAGTTAAGCCCTCAAAAGGAAATGTTTTGCCAATGTGGAAGAAGTTAAACAAAAAATGGTAGAAGCACTAAAAGGCATCAAAATTGCAGAGTTCAAAAACTGTTTTAAGCAATGGAAAAAAGTCCGGATAAGTGTATTGCAGCAAATGGAGAGTACTTTGAAGGTGACTGATGTTTAAACATGTAACAATAAATACGCAATTTTTTTAAAGATTTTTTTTATTTTTTTATTTATTTTTATTTATTTATCTTTAGAGGGGAAGGGTAGGAGAGAGGGAGAGGGAGAGAAATATCAATGTACGGTTGCCTCTCGTGTGTCCCTCGCTGGGAACCGGCCCGCAACCCAGGCATGTGCCCTGACTGGGAATCGAACCCCGATCCTCTGGTTCGCAGGCCCGCGCTCAATCCACTGAGCTACACCAGCCAGGGCTAAATACACAATTTTTTATAAATAAATTCCAGTTTTTGGGTCCCCCTGCATTTCAGTCACACTTCTAAGTACTAAGGATACAGAAGTAAACAATAAAATAAGACACATACCCTGCTCCCACAAAGTACATAATTTTATGAAGGAAACTACATAAAATCAAAAATCACAGAAATATTTATAAACTTACAGCTGAAAGTGTGCTTGGACAGAGCAACTAACTGACAGAACTCCCAGCAGAACTCCAAAGCTAGAACAAGGTGAGGGAAAAAAAAGCTAGAACAAGGTGAGGGAAAAAAAAGTCATATTGTATTATAACCCAATATAAAAATAAATATCCATGAATCCTTAGTGATTCAAATAGAAGATTAAATAACAATATATTGTTATCTTAATAACACTATAACAATATATTGTTATTATAACACTATAATAACAATATTAAATAAATAATTAATTAACTGGGGGAGAAGAGACAAATCTGCCCTGTAGAAGAATTCCACATTCATCATGTATGTGTTGTGCATAGTAACTTCCCTCCAAAAGGCACAGCATGGTAAGAGGAAAATAAAAAGTAACTTTACAGTAGAGAAACCTTATAAACACTACATCAGCCAGAGGATCAAGGTCAACATCAACAGTCTTAAATCATATTGATAGTATGCACCCTTGATATGATGTGATCAAAACAGCACTTTACCTCTGTTATCTTTGTGAAAATCCATAACTCCAACCTAATGAGGAAAACATCAGATAAATCACAATTAAGGGACATTCTACAAAACACTCGATCAGAACTCCTCAAGACTATTATATCATCAAAACAAGCAAAGTCTGAGAAACTATCACAGCCAAGAGTAACCTAAGGAGACATAATGACCAAATATATTATGGTATCCTGGATAAGTTCCCGTGATAGAGAGAGAATACTAGGTAAGATTTATACTAGGTAAGCAAATCTGAATGAAGTATGTAAGTTAGAAATAATATACCAATTTTTGTTCATTAACTGCAACCAATGTACCATGCTAATATGAGATATTAATCATAAGGGAAACGCGGTATTGGATATGTGGGAACTCTATGTATTTGTCTTCACAATTTTTCTGTAAATTTAAAACTGTTCTAAAAATAGTTTATTTTAAAGGAACATTTATAAAAATGTACAATTTGTTGTAAATATTGATAAATATTCTTTCAAAAGCATTTCTAAAATGCTTCTAAAGAACAGCATATGGAATGAGTAGAACAGGCAATTGCTAGATTTGACTCTAACTTCATATGTATATAAATGGTTTTCTTGAGGAAGGACTAGAAGCACTAAGTTTAGACTCATTAAAGAATAGCTAATATTTCTATTCTGATAAATTGTGCTTGTTTTTAGGAAAGAAAAAAAAAAAGTATTCCAATCCTCAGCCAGAAATCTATACTACTGGATTAACTAATTTGAGTTAGGCGGGCCAAGGAGGACAGGAACAGGTATTAAACACTGGTGTGCTCCAGCACAGTAGCAAGCCCTTTAAGCAGAGAATCCATCTCACTCTTCACAGCATTTCTGAAGATAAGTTATGAAACTCCCACTTTGCAGATGATGACACTGAGATTCAGATATCATGTGGCAGACCTACCAGAACTCAGATATAAACTGAAAGCTCTCTGACTCCCTGCTTTTTTCATCTAACCTGAAATAATCACGTATTTTTGGATGATAGCCGTGATGAGATGAAATCATTGAGAGGGTCTGTCCTAGCCACAGGTATATGAGAAGATATAAAGTTCAAAGAATGGTGAAAATGTCAATCTACCTCCCTGCTAAAAACACTTTTAAAAAAGAAAAACAACTCCTCTGGCATAAAGTCAGCAGTCAGATGTTTGAACTCAAAGGAACTCAGCAAAGTAGGTCTTGTGAATTAAATGTGTCTTTAATTGATGTTTTGGTTGAATGTCCCTTTTGCAATAAACAAATCCACAATAACTACCATTAACATGGAACTCGTTTTCCAACTGAGTGAACGGAATTGGGTAAGGTTGTAAAGCCTAGTTGTTGTTGTTTTTTTAATTTTCAGTGTTGCTCTGTTGTGTGAAGGTAACGAGTTAAAAGTAATTTGTGTGGACAGGCCAGACTATTTCCAGCAACGAAATCCAGAAATATTTCAGTTGGCCAAAGCAAACACAACCTGGGATGCATTTTATATCGAGCTGCCTTCCTCTCCAATCCTCTCACCCCAGGATTCAGGGAAAATAGTTCAAACCCTGAGTGCCAAGTGCATGTTTCAGTTCATGTTTTGACACAAACTGAATATCCTATGGGCCCTTACACTCTCTCCTTTATATTTCTGTCAAATGGCAATATAAAGAAGCTCTTCTCTCCCCCTTTATTAGTAAATCTTCTGGATATGGAACTCATCATATCATTGGAACTCAGGATTACTGCAAAAGTCTATAGCTAACATTTACTGAATACTTAGGGTGTGCCAAAGAATGGGCTAAGCACTTTTAAAACTTTCCACTACAGAGATCTAGGTGAGGCCACATGACCAAATTTTGGCCAATGAGTTGTAAGCAGAAGTGTTGAGTGGGATTTGGGAGTTTCCATAAAAAGAAGGGCACAACTTTAAACCCCTTTCTGTATCGTGCAGTCTGGATTTCAGATATGATATTGAGTTCAATCAGGTTCCAAGTATACAAAGATGAAGCTAACATCCTAGCTGAGAGCAGGAAGGAGCCAAGGTCCTTGCTATTAGGTCAGCCATAAAGTTCATACAGTGTTTTTTTCTGTACAGCTCTAATAGTGTTTAATTGTCTTTAACTTCATTTGAAACAGTTTTGTTAGACTGTATTGTGACAGCTGTCATATCAATGTGCCTTTTAAAAAACTTACCAAACTGGTGAATTTTTGTGCAGCCATTTTAATATTGAAGATGGAAGAAATATGCAACATTTTGGTGTATTATGCTTTATTATTTCAAGAAAGGTAAAAATGCAACTAAAACACGCAAAGAAAGATTTGTGCAGTGTATGGACAAGGTGTTGTGACTGATTGAATGTGTCAAAAGTAGTTTGTGAAGTTTCTTGGTACTATTGACATTTTGGTTAAATAATTCTTTGTTGTGGGGGCTATCTTATACTTTGGAAAATGTTTAGCAGCACCCCTGGCCTCTACCTATTTAAAAACCAATAGCAGGAGCTAGCCAACATACTCAAAATACCCAAATCAATAAACTTATTGGTGAAAATGAAAAATGTAATGGACTTTTTGGCTCCACTAAATAAAATCCTATAGCTTGCCAGCCAGCTCTTACTTCCTCCTTTGGACTCACTTTATATAAGAAAGAAAGAAAACTTCTATCTTGTTTAAATCACTACTATTTTGGGTTTCATATTGAATGAATGCAAAACTAATTCAAATGTATATAATGTCCACAAAAAGACCTAGAAATGTGCACAGAACATAGCACATTTATATAAAGGCATAGCTGATCTCACAAAAAGGAATGGAAATCCAAAGCAGGTAAAAATAATAAGGAAAACAGAAACTGTCAGGAGTTGATATTAGTAACCAAGTAGAATGGACCTTAGAAACCATGTGGGGACCTTGGACCTGAAAGAAACATGTATTACTGTTGCTGTTGGTATTGTTATTGAGCCGCTTCATAAAGTCAGGTCTTTTAAATGGAACTGCACCACCCAAAATGAAATGCAGGATAGAATATATTTACCCACTGGCAAAGGAAAATGTAAATGAAATTTGTCTTAACCTTTGATCTAGATGACACAAAATTTCTCCTGATATTTATAACCACTGCTATGTACCTTATATGATATATATACCTTAAGATATGTGTGTATATATGTATGTGTATATATACATGCATCTACATGCATGCATATATGATGTCTGTCTGAAAACAGTTCAGCCATTGTTAATAGAATGAGAACAGTTTGAATGACATCCATGTAACCTGGCAGCCAAGGACAGTGGACTGGAATGTGCATGTGTGAACAATGATGACTTCACCGTACTAGTCGGTGGGGGCAGTGGACACTGTTAAGTGAGCATGTGTACTGTGTGGCCTTCACATTCAAAATGATTGAGTGAGTAGAACAACAAATCTGCATCAAATTTTGTGTTAAGCTTGAACATTTCTCCCCAGAAATTATTTGGATGATTCAGAAGGCCATAGCTATGGTCAACTGGTGACTGGAAGCTTCATCACAACAATGCATCTGTTCATGCATCACATCATATGCAGAGATTTTTGGCAAAACATTAAATCACCCAGGTGACTCAGCCGCCCTTCAGCACAAATTTGGCACCCTGTGACTTCTGGCTTTTCTCAACACTAAAATCATCTTTGAAAGGGAAGAGATTTCAGACTGTCAGTGTGATTCAGGAAAATACAACGGGGCAGCTGATGGCAACTGGGAGAACTGTGTGAGGTCCCAAAGTGCCTACTCTGAAGGTGAATGAGCATCATTGTCTTATGTACAGTGTTTCTTATATCTTGTATCTTCTTCAATAAGTGCCTGTTTTTTATATTACATAGCTGGACACCTTCTGGACAAACCTCATACATATAAATATATGGGTGTGTATGTGTGTATAAAAAATCTCCTCTGTAGTGTAATAAACCCCAACATATAAAATTATATAGAAATGTGTCCAGAGAAAACAAATTTAAAACCTATCTGGAGATATACTCCCTCAACCCAGTTAGCAAACTCAGGTGGTCCAGGACTCCCATATATAAAAACATTTATTAAATACCTCACAGCCTAAAATGACAAAGCTGCAAGGACATAAAACATCTTAAAAGAGAGTTGACAAAAAATGAAAAGAAGAATTTGACCACTAACTACTGTATATACAGTGATTATCATATACATACTATAAAAGTGTTTATTATGATTCATGAATTAAAAGATGGAACTGAAAACAAAGAAAAATAAACAAGAATGTACAGCTCTGTTAAAAAAACATAGAACTTCTAATACCTACATGCATATACACATATATACGCATACATGTATATGCATATGCATATAAATATACATATTTGGTGAAATTTAAAAGCTTAATAGATGGGTTAAAATGGATTAACCAACAGATTACATAGTGTTGAGAAGGAAATTAGTGAACTGAAAGGTGTAACTGAAGAAATTATCAAAATGTATGTAATCAGAGGTACAGAGATTAAAGAGAAGGGTTCAGAGACAACATTTGAAGAAACGATGACAAAGAATTTTGTAGAACTGAGGACAGATTCACATCCTTAGATTGCAGAAGCAGAAGGCGTATTAAGAAGTCTAAATAAAAAGACAGATGTGTTAGTGGAAGAAGCAGGATAAGAACCCTGGTCTGTTTACTGTGGATGGATCATGATGTAACAGAAAGAGACCTAGAAATGAGACGGAAATTTATGGTGTGCTAAGCACAGTACAAACACATACTTCATTTAATTGTAACAAAATATAATAAATCAGAAATTACCAGTCCTAACTTACAGACAAGAAAATTGATGTTCAAAGACATTACAAAACCTTCTAAAGTCACTCAGGAAGCAAATAGCAAAAGCCCACTTCCTTTGGTGCACCTCTATGCTGTTCCCTGCTGGAAGACCACTTGCACAAACGTTTCATCTATTACCTCACCTTCTCTTCAATTTGCTAATTCTACAATGATCTATGATCCTCAGAGCATGTTCACATTTTTTACCCCTCAATGTAAATACATGTGTTGTTAAGAAAACCACACAGACGATCTTGGTTGACCTTCTGACAGGACGCACTGGTTTTCAGAGCCGTACATTTTACACCATATGGAATGAGTATTCTGTTTGCTGAGTATTAGAAAAAGGAGAATTAACCCTCAGGACTCCTTTTAAGCCTGATTAATGTGAAATTAATATAGACAAATATTTACTAAGAATTGGGCTAAGCACTGCCCATGCCTTCTCTCCTTTGTGTCTCCCAGGGACTGTGTGGGGTAGGCGTTGTCATTATCTTCATCTCCAGATGTGCTTAGAGAGGGCAAAAGACTTGTCTGAGGTTAGGTAGTGACTGAGTGGTTAGTTGAGGTTTCAATCCAAGCAATGGAACAGCAAACCCATGCATTTAACATTATACTCTACCAACTCCTAATACCAATATGGTCGTTGTGAAGACCCAACAAGAGTGTTTCAGAAACTGCAAAGCACATTTGAAAAGTAAGCTCCCATTGTGTCTAAGTCACAATGAACAGATTAGGAATTAGGTCCATCAAGTGGCAGCCCCAGTTTTGTATCAAAAGTTAACATTCTCTTCACAATAATCTTGCCATTAATGTCAGCTTTATTTTTTCATTTTCATTTTAAAATGTATTCACATATATACAATTAGCATTTCATTATTCTATTTCTATTATTCTTAACCCCCAAAGTTATTTTAGCATTTATTAAGAAAAATTTTAAAACTACCCTTTTTAGTGCATTAATAAATGGTTTCTTACTTGGATGTAGAAAGTCTAGATTTGCTAGATTAAAACTGATTTGATTGCAGGCTATGGCAATGGCCAGATCTAGTTTTACTGGAAAAAAATTAATATGCTGCCTAATTTGCTAGAAATTGCTGACTTCTCAGAGTCTTCATTAACCTGAAGGATTTAAGATATCGGCTGGACATGAGGAGCAGTCCAGTTGTGTGAAAGGGGGAAAAGACTATGGCGATGCCATAGTCATGTCGGGTATGCATGTGTGGGGGGGTATGCATGTGTGGGGGGGTATGCTATACGCAGGTGCATGTGCATACACGTGTTTTAACTCTGGTTCCAAAATGCCTACCTTCCAAAAAGAACACGTCTACTTTTATGAAAACTTAGTAAAATTGCCTCAAGGAAACAGGTTGTGATATGATCGTTAAAAGAGAGATAACATGGTAACAATCTCAAGCAGTTATCTGAAAGTAGAAATTTGTCTGTGGGAATTCTTTTCTTCATGCAATAGAGCACAGTACAGATTAAAGACCTAGTGATATGTATTTTCTAGTATTTATAAAGGAAAAAACTAGATTTGGTATGTTTTGTTCTTTCTCAAAAATCAATATTTGTTTTGGGGATGGTTGAGCTAAATAACATTGCTTTTAAAACACAAGAAGATATTGAATAACTCTGACCACAGGAACCTTCCGGAAACACGGGCGTGACTATGAAAATGAAGAGGGCAGGGAAGTGGGAGACAGCTTGCCTTTGAAGGCCAGGCCCAGAGTGGCATCCCGCTGGCTGTCACGGTTTTTAGTCTAGACTTTAGATAGATCCTCAAGTACTCGTTTAATCCTGCAATCATGTGATATGGAAAATGTCATTCAGAAGACCCAAGTGCAATTTCTTGGAACACCGAGCAAAGGGTGTGTGTGTGTGTGTGTGTGTGTGTGTGTGTGTGTGTGTCAGTTCAACACTAGATGGCTCTAGTTACAAAATCAATCCTTTTTTAAAAGTCTAAAATCCTGGGATATGACATTCCAAGAACAGATGGATTCTAACCCACTGAATCAAATTCTGCAGTCTTTCAGAGTCTTGTAGGCATTAATAGCATCCACAGCTTTTAGCTTTGAAATGCTATGAATCTCTAAAAGAGCAGGCATAAATCCTAGAAGTTCTTGTTTCATGGATTAAAACAAAAAGTGGCACTCATGTAGGCTGAAGCAGGTAGATTTAGTTTGCTCTGTAATTATTCCACTCTGTACTCTTACAGTACTCCATTATTTTCAAATTACTTTCACATATACCAACTCATTTGACCTTCTCAATTGTCAATGAGGTAGATGAGGGAGGAAGATGTTTTCCTCAGTAAAGGCAAAGACACTGAGACACAGACAAGAGGAGGGAGCTTGCTCAAGCTCACACAGCTCATAAGTGAGGCCTTTAAGACTAGATTCCTGAGTGCCAGATTCAGAATCAAAGCTCTTTCTACCCAGTCGGGGGGGGGGGGGGGGCAGGGGGGGGGACAAGGAAATTAGGCTTTTGTCCTATAGAGAGTGTCTGGTATGGCCCTTTCATTCTTTAGAATATTCCCTTCAAGTTAACTAAATACCTCTACCCAACCACCCAACATCTAAAATGAATTTTGAATTCCTAGGAGACTGAAAACAGTAAATAAATCTGTTCTTGAGATAGAAGGAGGAGGAGAGCTGGGAGGGAAACTTTTTACACTTAGTAACCTCTGGCTTTGAATTATATTTTAGTTTAAGTTTAATGTTTTATCCAAGCCAGCAATAACCAATGATTTTTGCCTAAATATGCCAGCTCTGCAGGATGGCAATATCAGTCTGATACTAAAGACTAGATTAAAATCCACCAGCCAAATAGTTCACATGCAAATGATTTATGACAGCTACCATTTAATGAGCACCTACTATGTACCTGCATATGGTCCACTTTGCAAACCTCTTCTTTTGTCCCTGTTTCCTTGCTCTAATGCCACCACCCTAATCTCAACCACCATCACCGGCCACCTCCTAACTGGTCTCTCTGTCACATGCTTTGGCTCCCTCAAATACAAATCATTAACTCTTAATACATACATGAATGAAATAATTCTAACACAAGCATATTTTGATTTTAAAAAGGAATAACTAATATAAGGTTACATGGGAATTATAACTCAATAAAAAAGGAGAGGGACAGACAATGATGACAGACAATGTCATCTATGACAATATTCTCAACTCTACACCCAGAACATATGTAAGTAGATTGTGCTGCTGTCCTTCTCAAAGCCCTCAGTGACTTCCCACTGTGCCAGGACAACATTGGGAACCTGTATGAGGAGACCTCCACGCTTTTCCCCACGTCTCCCTCTTGCCCCTCGACTGGACTTCTCTACCAGGTCTTTGAATGTGCCAAAGTCATTCACACTCAGGGCATCCACATGTGCTCTTTCCACTCACTAAAATGCCCACCCCACTACCCCATGCATCCCTCAGTCCTCAGTTTAAATATCTGATGTTCTAGAAGACTTCCCTCAACTCGCCCCCAGCCCCACACTAGATTAGGTCCACGTGTCTTAGCATCCTGTACTCTCCTTTGAAATATTTGTTACAAAGTCATTTACTGGGGGGAGTATTTGGTTAATGCATATACTCTGTATCTGGCTTATTAACCACAAAAATCCCTAGAGACTAACACAGGATTTTGCATCCTTTTTAAATTGTGCTCCCCGCTTAAAAAAATAAAAATTACATCATAACCAGTACACATATACAGGTAACTGAAAGAGAAGTTTCATGAACACTTCATACACTTGGTAAAGGCAATTCACTTGATATTTTCTATTCTGTTGTATTCAACCCGATTTATTGATTTTTACAGCCTGCTAATAGATTCTACTTTCACTTTAAATCATCAGCCATCTAACACAATGCTTAGCAGACAGAAGGTCCTCAGTAATTGTTTGTAGAATAAACAAATGAAAAAATATTTACCAGTCACTCTTTAAACCAGGTTTATTTGTTTATTGCTTTGTCCCTTCCAGGAGAAGGAGGCCCAAGGAGGACTAAACCCGGTGTATTTTTACAAAATTAAAGCAAGCCTTGCCATTCTAGGCACAGCTATTTCCCTTGATTAGAATGATGAGATCAAGGTCATGAATTTGATCTCATTATCAGTTGGTTTGTCTTTGTTCTAGGGCCACAAGCTATCTCCTGAGTAACCTTCAGAAAGAGAGACATTGATCCAGTATTGTTTCTTTTTATTGCTGATCAACGTATCCCTATTGTTCCAACAAAATATGGCTTAGAAAATAAAAAGGAACAAAGCTTTTCAGTAATAGCTTAATAATGTCACAACCACCAATGTGCTTTTATGAATGATATGTGAATTTTCCTGCTTGAATTACCAGATTTCAGGACTGCTTTAACTGATTTCCAAACACTTTGGTTTAATAGAATTGTAGTCCTGTTCCGTTGAATGCCAGGCCCCATAAAAAATTGATATGATTTTTATAAAATAGTAAATATAATTCATTCTTAGACCTGTTGTATGTTGTTGTTATCACCAGAAAACCTAGAAAACACTGGCTTTCCTTTCTTCTTTTTCTTTCCTCCCCATCCAGGCACCTACCACACAAAATAATAAAGGAAGCCCTTTTAAGACCAACTGTCTTACATCAACAAATCCTACAATTTTTGTAGGACCAGGCAGACTCAAGGTGAGAATTCCTCACTTATTTGGGAACCAGAAGCCCAGACTGGGCTTTCATGAAGAAAACCGATTAACACTGCTTGACTGGGGAGGGGGGCGTTATCCATTCCCAAGGAGGTTGTAGAAGCCCTTGTCCCTCCCACACCTGTCTGGCTCAGTGGGACATAAACGTTTCCCTTACGTCCCACTCCAAGAGGACAGTTCCAGGGCAAAACAACTGTTCCCGGGGTGTTTTGTTAAACCTTGCTGCACATTGCTTTGGGGGAGGTTGTAGGCAGGCTAACAAATCTAAAGGTGCTGTGGTTTTTTTTTTGACGGTGTTGTGTGTTTGGTTGGTTGGTTTTGTTTTGTCTGTTTTACATTCCCAGATGTGTTTTATTGACTTATCTTCCTCTACGTCTGTATTACGGAAGCACAGCTCATTATGTGCCTTTCTGTAGCCAAAGTACTTCTGTGAATAGTTAGGTCCTAGAAAATTAAGACTTCTCTTCGTAGCACTGCAGCCAAGTGAGAGTGTCCTCTAATTCTAGTGTGGGGGCCTGTGGTTTTATAAACCCTTAAAATTTACTCAAAATTAGAAGGGTTTTAGTTTGTCTGTATGTTTATTTGTTTAAGTGGGCTCTATTACCCTTAGGAATTTCCTGCATAGACTAGAGCTCTTCCTAGTAAATTTAGAATGTAGAATTTATAACATTAAAAATACTATTTCTTGATTCTTTAAGAAACACAGTTACCACTGGGATTTCAAGCAATCAACAACAGCCTTGCCTCTCATATAAGCCGCTACATAGCTGATTGTTGTGCTTTCACAGTGCTGGCCTTCTCCTAAAATCTGAACGAGCAGCTTGTATAAAAAGCACACTTACCCCAACCTGATCTGACCCCATTTACTTGCTTATATAAATGGTTTGTGTATTTTGATTTTGTAAGCTAGCATTTAGCTACATACTTGACCTAAAACTCTACACTGTAGTCCATGCAACACAGTGATATAAAAATTGTAAACAACTATTCTCCTAAGTTATCTTAGGCTTAGTATCATTTTGGCATAAGTAGAAAACAGGGAGCTAATGTAAAAAAAAAAGTTTAGTTTACACAAATTGCCTTGAGTTCTGAGTTGAAATGAATGTGGCTGAAACAGTTTCAAAATAATATTAATGTCAATGTTTTTAATGTAAAAATTCATTTTCCTTTTGCAAACAAATGACAACAGTAGTTTTGTAGATTCTGTTTGGGCTGTAGTGACCCAATTGTCTGGTCAAAGGGCTGCATGGATGCAAGAGACAGGGTGAGTTAAAGTTTAACTCCTAGGAATTGTAAACCAAACCTAAAGCCACTGAACCTTTGGAGTTTGATATGATGATTAGCGCATAACCAGAGTGACACGTTGAATTCGCCATAATCAAGGAAACCTTTTCCGGGTGGGGATCTCTGAAATCACTCAGGTATGGTCCATGTGTTTTGCTTTTTCTCTTTCAAATCTGTCAAATTGCGCGGTGAGGATTAGCGGAAATGCAGTGAAAACAGCATCTACCCTCTTCTGTTCTAGAGCCTAAGTCAGGGATTTTTCTGGTTTGTTTTTATACTGTGAAGCAACCTGAAAACCCAAGAAAAAATTGGGATGATCATACAAAAGATGATCATCTTTTGTTCCTTGATGTAATCATTTCCTGAGGTTTCAAAAAATGCAGACTTACCACTTTGGGTTCAAGAGTAGGGCTGTTGTTTCTGCAATGCTCAGTTAGCAGTAGCCAGACAGCAGAGAGAGTTGTGGGTTTGCCACCTGTCCTGGTCCCAGGACGCAGGGAAACAAAAAATGTATCAACAAGAGAAGGAGTATTACCATCACTGGCAGACTCTGAGTTCTCTGTATGGGCCATAATTCCTATCATATTTAAACTTCATATATTCAATTATCTTTTTCTCTCCTTCAGCCTGAAAATAACCCCAAAAACCACAACAAAAATACCAGCTTGGTGAATTCTTGCTATTTCCTCTGCCATTATTGTACTAATCAAAGGAGCACCCTAAGCTATTCACCTTTCATTCTAGCCAAAAAAAAAAAAAAGGTCAGAAAATGGTTGGCTTTGAGTGTGTTAAATTTCCTTGCGATGGCTAATTATTAGATCTTTCCCTTTCAGGATGGGTTGGGCAATTGTGCTGCAGTGGATACATTTTCACATAAGCTTTTTGTTCACTCCAAAAAGATGATTTGCAACCAGAATATGCTAGTGCTTTAATTAAAGAAATAAATCAATCAGGGCACTTGTCAGTAGTATCCCATTCCTACCAGAAAGCCCTGAAAGACTCTTGTTCCATGATTATCAAAGTCAGTTCCAAAGGGAATGGGTTTCAGCTAAACAATGTTTTATATATATTGTAGAACTTCTCAGATGTGTATTGTGTGTGTCCAAGAAGAGGAAGAGCATTTTAATTGTGCTGGATGAGTGTTTTGCAAAATATACATTGACAAATTCAACTCTAATTATATTGTAATTTAGGAGCAAAGATATTTTGGTCTGGTCTGAAACATTCTTTATAGAGGTGCTGAGATACATATTATAGGTCTGAAATTAAAAGTGAAATCACATATTTGCCAAGGCACTGAGGTCCTGCCCTACTAAATACAGAGTAGTAGACAAACAATTTATAGGTTCATTTGTACGAGCCATATTTTCTGGAATCATGTTGGTACTGCCCATTCGAGATAATTTCTCAATTTTACTGTTCTAATTTATTATTTATCAAGTGTAAGCAAAGATAGTTAGCAAGAAAAATTAGTTGTTATAGGCAAATATAAAATGACACAATGGATTAAAAAAACACTGAATACTCAATTATTTCCAACTGGGCTAATGCCACATTGGTTTTGTGTCATTTCAGATATATTTTCTATATTGTATTCAGTGCAGATTAATAAATGCGGCTCAAAAAAAGTGACTCCATTGTCAACTAAGTTGAGGAAATGGTGGCTACACAGGTCTTATTACCACATGAGTATTTTGAGTAATAACAACAAGCACATATTAGAACTATAAACACTATATTGCCAAGTGCATTTCTTAGCACCTTCCATACATTTATTTCATGTTATTCTTAGACCAAATATATATAAGGTAGATACTACTATACCATTTTCCAAGTGAGGAAACTAAGTCTCACCAGGTACGTCGCCATCACACTGTGCTCACGATGACTGAGGACTTAACACTGTGCGCAAATATGTTCATTCGTTGTGGATGGCTAGGCGAGGAGGCAATGTTTTGTTTTCTAAGTTTAACTTACAACAGAACATCTTCCAGGAACACCTATAAACATCTCTCAGAAATGGTATCCCTCAAAACACAGATTAGGAAAGGACAAGTCATTTTTATAGCCCATATCCAACATTCATAACAACAGTTGATTGAAATCATCACTATTGGAATCATCACAACTGAACAGGGACCTCACAAATCCAGCCCTCCTCCATCCCACAGGACCATCCCCATGTCTACTAGACTTTTGGTCCTGTGTGTTCTGGATTAATTATAGAATGAACACTGGACTTTTTTCCTGACAGAGCTGGGTTGGAATGCTTGCACCAAAACTCCCTAGGCTTGTGACCTTGGGCATAATATTTGACTTCTCTGAATCTCAGATTCCTCAAATACAAAACAGGAGTAAAATCTGCCCCATAGAATTTAGTGAAGATTGAATGAGAGGATGTAGCGAACAGTTAAGCATAGTTCCTAGCACACAAGGAGTTCAGCGAAATTACCTTCCCTTTTCATTCTCCCATGTGTCACAACCTCCAGAAAACCTTCCTAAACTTTCTGAACCTATCCATCAGCACCTCTTTGTCAAAAGATTACCAACATAGTTTAAATTAAAAATTATACAAATATAATGAAGTTTTCATTAGCCACAAGGAGTAACCCTATTCCATTTATTCAGAAAAAGACATATCCTATACCTTTTTATTATGAACAAAAAAAAAAAAAAACCCATATTTTAGAGAATGTTGCTCAAAGAAACTCTTAGTTAAAAGCCCAACTCCCTTTTCACAGAAACACATGCGACACCTGTCACAGTCTGTGTTCATTTCGTCACACGGTTGATAGTAAAAATGTTTCAGCAATATCTAAAATATTGCCACCTCTCAGAAAGCAGAGTAGCACGTTGGGTACTATTGCACAATGGCTGTCATTGCCTTATGTGTCTCCAAATGACTCAATAAGTTCAAACAAGACAATATTGATCAACAGAGGATAAACACTGTTTTATCTCACTCATGGGAACAGTAACCAGGCTCCTCTAAAGTGCAGTTCTAGCAACCCAAAAAAACCCCCACCCCTCAGGAAAAGCATCTGGAAAAGGACCAACGCTACTGAGAGGCATTCTATATTAAAAATCTCAGTCCCATCTGCTCCTGGGCCCACTGCTTACTGTACAGTCCAGGGTTTTATTAACAAATGTTTACTGCTGATTGGACCAGAAAAGCTAGTTTATCAGTTTAGTCCATTAAACCTAGTCCAACTAGGTTATCAGCATTTAAAAAATATCTAGAATATTTAATGAAAAAGTTGTGTTGAATATTTTTTGTATATCTTTTTTATTGTTTATGCAATTGCAGTTATTCTCGCTTTTTCTCCCCTTCCCCACCTCTATCCATTCCCACTTTCTCCCTTCCAACAATCAATCCCCATATCGAGTCTGTGTCCATGGGCTGTGCATAAATGTTCTTTGGTTAATCTCTTCACAATCTTTCATCTAGTTTCCCCCTACTTCTCCTTTGGGGAAGTCAGTCTGTTCTATGTACTTATGCTTCTGCTTTTATTCTGTTAGTTTATTATGTTCATTAGATTCCACATATAAACAAGATCATGTGGTATTTATCATTCACTGACTGAACCATCAGTAAGAAGAATAGGGAACTCAGTGTATGGAAGAACATTTTTGCCAAGGATACATCTGATAAGGGTTTAATCTCCAAAATGTACAAAGAACTAATACAACGCAACAGCAGGAAGACAAACGAAACAATTAAGATGGGGCAAAGGACCTGAATAGACAATTATTTAAAGAGGACATACAATGGCCCATAGGCAATTTTTAAAAATCCTCAATATCGCTGATCATCAGAGAGATGCAGATTAAAACCACAATGAAATATCACCTTACACATGTCAGAATGGCTACCATCAATAAATCAACAAACAAGAGCTTGTGAGGATGTGGAGAAAAGAGAACCCAGTTCACTGTTGGTGGGAATGCAGTCTGCTCCAGCCACTGTGGAAAACAATATGGAGTTACCTCAAAAAATTAAAAATGGAACTCCTTTTTGACCCAGCAATTCCACTCCTGGGAATATATACTAAGAATCCCAGAACACCAACACAAAAAGTATATGTACCCCTGTGTTCATAGCAGCATTATTTGTAATAGCCAAGATCTTGAAACAGCCTAAGTGCCCATCAGTAGATGAGTAGATTAAAAAACTGTGCACATTTACACAATGGAATACTACATGGCAGTAAAAAAGTAGAAATTCTTACCTTTTGTGACAACATGGATGAACCTGAAGAATATTGTGCTAAATGAAATAAGTCAGTCAGTGAAAGACAAATACCACAAGTATTGAATATTTTTGATTGACTCAAACCAAAAATTAAAATCTTTTCTTTTATAAAAATGGTTGTCTTGACTAAAATGTGCTGGTATCTTAAGCTCTCTAATTTGATTTTTTAAAGATATGTAACTGTTTTGTTTCTTCATACAGCTATGTATGTATAATTCTTTTATATGTGGGTGTTAATGGTCATATGGAAAACATTTCTCAGGTTTTGCTTATTTCAATAGGGTTTGGTCCCTGATAACATTAAGCGGGAAATAATAACAAGCATTAAGATAACTCCCTCTAGTTTGAAAGGTTATATACAATAGTCTGTGCACTTGTCAATAATATAGCTAAAGGGAATGAGTACGTTGTAATTTGGCCAGATGAAATGATTAAGTAAACAAATTGGTTTGCAATTCTATAAAGTACCACTTTTAGTGATGTACTAATGTCTTATCTTCTTCTCTTCCTCTAGAAGTTAAAAAATTATCATTGTTTTGGGATGTCCATTTGGTTTAAAAACACCAGATTTACATAGCAGGATTAACTACCATAATACCTTATTTCTACAGAATATTCTAGTCTACAGAGCATTTTATGCAGAAGAATTTATTTGATTTTTTAATGCCAAGTTTCTTCATAGTCAATTTAGTATGACTAGTTTCTTCAAGATAATTGAGTCGCTGTTCATCAATCCAATTGCCCCAAGCTAGTTAATTGAAAGATGCTCTCACCCAGCATGTACAGGCCTAGCTCTCTTTATGTAGCAAAGTGCTGAGTGTGTAGGAAGTCTCCAACTACTGTTCTAGACATTAACCAATCTGTTGATAAATTAAGAGGTTAGATGAAACTATGAACAAAGGTCTTAAGGATCCACATGGAAGGTGAGCAGAAAACCAGTCCCATGCAGGTCTCAGAAGGAAACAACCTAAAAAGGTTTAAACCAGTACAGATGCTGTAACTGACATAGAGAAAAAAAGGAAGGAAGACTCTATAGCATCTCCTAAAAGACTGGCAGGGCATTATGTATAAATGAAATTGCTGTTCATTTCTATTAATTCACCTTTAATATTCTACCCACTCTTCTATTAGAATTGTGTTTAGTTCATATCTTTTCAGCTGGAGCCTTCTGCCTAAAGTAAATTGGCTTATTAGATGTTCTTAAATCCTAACACCTCTGATTTCTTGCCATGGGAGTCAGAAATCAGAATCTGAGACGTGGAGTGGGAACTGTGTTGGCACATTTAAGTGCTTACTTACCTCAGGGTTTCAGTGACTCATGTTTTGGGCATTTATTACCAACCAGTTAGAATTGACATCCAATGATGATGTTATTAGTAATATTAATAATAGCTCTTATGTCCTCATATAGCTCCTGCCACGTGCCAGGCACATAAATTAACTTGTTTAATCCTATGGAATCCTATGGAATAGGATTATTGCTATGCCCTTTTTCCAACACAGAGGTTAAGTCTTAGAGACACAGCTAATAAGTGGTAGAAACAAGAGCAAACTCCAGCAGCCTGGCACACACCACTCTGTAAACAGAGTATAAATGGAACACTGAGAAGCACTGAATCCTAGAACTAGAAAGAAACTTTGAGGTTTTTTTATTTGACAGAGAAAAGCTAAATGACTTTCCTGGGGATGAAAGGCACCTTTTGTGATGGGTAAGAGCCCAAGTGCAGGACCCATACCCTCAGGCAGGCCCTTTGCATGATGTCACCTCCCCCTGTGCAGAATTTCTAATTCAGCCTGAATTACACAATTCTGGGAGGCAGATTAAAAGCCACCCCGCCCCCCCGCCCCGCCAAGGGTAGGAGGACTACTCCCTTCACTGAGTCCTGCCCTTTTTGCTACACCCAGACTCACAGACAGAATAAGCCAGAGACTCAGTTAAAGGAGACGCATCCATTTGGTTACTCTGAGAACCTCCCAGGCCCAGGTCACAGAGGAAATACGTGTAGGCACAGGTACCACGAACATAGTAAAGATATCTCCAAAAACACACAGTGATTGTCCTGAATGATTTGGTTGCCTTACACCAAAGTCCTGCTAGTGTCTGAGAGGACACACCCTCCTCCCCAGAGAAAGAATAATTGGGCTGCTAGGTCTCTGAATGCTGAGGGAGCCCCATATTTAAACTGACCTAATTTGTGGCTTTGAATTAAGATCCAAATGTTCCCAAATAGAAGCTCTGTCAGCCTCAGTAGAGTTGTTCATTTGAGATAATAAGAGTATGTTTTCAGAAGTTCCTTGTTAAAATACAAATTAGTTGGGATGTAGAGTGTGAGGGTAGGGGCACTAAGGAACGCTTTAGCCTAAAATCACTTAGCAGAACGGCCGGGTAAAGCCCTGTGGGAATGGTACTTAGGACAGGTAAAGTTTTGATGGTGGTGAAGGGAGAATGTAGAAAAACAGGTGGTCCAGTGTGGAAGTGTCATGGGTAACCAGAGGATAACATAGGGTATTTGAATGGCAGCTATTTGTCTGATCTTTGAGAAAGAATTGATTTAGGTTGGTAAATAATTTTGATTTGTGATTAAAGTCATTTGAGCACCACCCTTAGCAGACATTAATTCCTCCACATTTCTGACACATTGTATAAATTACTCAATACAAGTGCATTGACTTAAATCGGAATCCTCTAAGGAATGCCATTGTATGGCTCCTTACAGTATTTTAAGATAAGAGGAAAATCCTATAATGTCTAGAAACTCTTATTTTAACTGGCCTTTCAAATAACCCCTAAAGCTAAATATTTCTCATAATACTAATTCCATATCTCAAGATTTCAAAGGATTTCCTAATGCCCAATGAATTGAAGCTGATTCATAGTTTCAGCATGGCAAAGAGGGAGGCAATTTTAATGCTAAGGCAGGCAGCTCTGGGCCCAGATGGCTGGCTGAAATCCTGGCTCCACACTTACTACTATGCGACCTTTATCAAACGATTGGACTTCTCTATGTCTGTCTACCCTTCTGTAAAATCAAAGTTGTTGTCAGAATCAGATCACAAGCCATACATTAAGTGCTTACACCACCACCAAGTAAGTAAGTGTGCATAAACCTTAGCTACTGCCCCTATAATTCTCTTATTTCTGTGTTGATTACACAGTGCTTACTATCAATAGAAGAAAGACAGGCTCTGAGGTCAACGTGTAGAAAGTGCTCTTTGGACTGGACATCAGGTGGCTTAGAAAGTCACTATCTCCACCACTGGGTTGTGGTGAACATGAGGAATGATTTCTCCTCGACTCTGTAGCTGTCTTTCCAAGGCAGAGATGTTCCCTATCACAGGCAGGGCCTCCTAATTAAGTTGGTCCTAATTAAGAATGATTTAAAGGAACCTGGGTAATTTGCAAGGGAAGCAGAGTAGACATCGGAATCCTCACACTGGAGTGCAAACCTCTCAGGCTCTGTTATTTTTATAGATAAAACAAAAACCCATCAAAGAACACAAAGCCATTTACAAAGATGCCACCTGTTGAAGAATAGCAAGCATGAAGTAATGTATCCAGCCCCCACCCAGTCCCTACACAGTCAAGACAGCAGACCCCTTCAGAGAGGATTACGTGGGGAGGGGCTAAATGGGGCAGCAGAACCCCATGGAGGGGACAGGTGTCAGGTCCATTTTAAGGGAAGTTACTAGATAAAACGGCACCAAGAAGATCCCTCAAAATTATTGTTAACTTACCCATTAAGAATTGATTTATTTATTCCTTGTTTAAGTTCCGCATTGTTCTAGCTGCTGTGTTAGATACAAAGATATATTTTACATTCGTCCTTAATATCAAGAAACCCATGAAGGTTCTCTAGAGCTTCCAGTCCCAGATTAACTGACCACTCCCTTCTTGAAGGACTCTTACTTTGCTAGAAAATGAATGTAATTTACAATACTAAACTAAGAGTTCCTGAAGGGCAAGAAAGTTATTCTATTTATTTTTCAATTCCCAGACCAAACAGTGTTATGCATATAACAGATGCACAACACTATTTCTCAAATAAAAGAATTACCTAATTGGAGAAAGATGAGGAAAGGTAGAAGAAAGATAAACACTATTAAGTACCATGTACCAAACACTGAGCTGTGCACTTATTCTACCTGTTTGGATGACTATAACCACACTAATGAGGCAGGCATTATTATTCCCAATTCCAAAATAAAGAATTTGGATGTGGTTAAATAATGGCCCAAGTTTGCAAAGTTCTTGGGTAGAACCCTGCCATTCGAACCTGTGTCAGTTTGTATCCATGATCCTGTGGTTTTCCTTCCACTTGTGCATTGACAATGAACAACACAGAACAAATATACAAGAGCAAAATCTTGTATATTTTAATATCATTTGGTGAAACTGGAAGATTAGGACCAAAAAAGTCTATAGTAGTCAGAGCAGCTATACGAAATTTCCATTCCACTCAGCAACACTTATGAAGCATCTACTAAGCACAAGGCTCAGCGCTAAAAGCTGGAGCTAAAAAGATGAGCTCACGTGATTGGGGAGGTTATGGCCCTCCCTCTCCTCACCTTCACTGCTAAAGTCATAGTTCCACTCTTTTTATTTCCCTACCTGTCTCTAAACTGGGATTTCTTCCCCTAATCTACTCTCAATAAAACTCACAGAGCCATCTTTCTAAAGTACACCAGGTTCTGTTAGAACTTGTCCACGCTGATTCCAGTGACTTCATAATAAAACAAGAACTTTCTATCATGCCAATACTGATGTACTTCTTGCCTACCTAATAAGCCTTATCTGTTAGCACTTCCTCTTGATGTCCCCTCCCAACCTGCATTCAACATTCTAACCATACTCAACTTGTCAGCCATCCATGCTGCTTTCACCTCCATCTGTCTCCTCGAGTCCCTCCTTTCTCCCTTTTCTTAGCTCCTGCCAACTTTCAAGTTGGCCTGAGATAAAGTATACATTGAAAATTAATGTGGAGTACAAAGTTGGGTAATGTTGATAAGTGATGAAATGGAAAGTTGACATTAATTGTTATAGAATATGGAGTCACTGAAATTCTCATAATAGAAAAGTAATATCAAGTAGATATTTTTTAAAATTAACCAGTTTAGCCGTGGCTGGGTGGGTCAGTTGGTGGGAGCATCATCCTATAGACCAAAAGGTTGTGGTTTGACTCCTAGTCAAGGCACATACCTAGGTTGCGGGTTTGATCCCTTGGTAGGGCACACATGGGAAGCAACCAATTGATGTTTCTCATATCAGTGTTTTTCTTTCTCTCCCTGCCCCCTTTCTTTCTCTAAAAACAATAAAAACATTCTCTGTTGAGAATTTTAAAAAATTAACCAGTGTTATACACATGGTATTTAGAAATAGAAAAGACTAGAGGTTGAATTAAGACAATAATCTAGTATTAAATGATGGTTGCATAGACCATAATTAACGGCAGTGGGAATCCAAAGAAGGGCAATGTGTCAGGACTCAGTGGCTGAATAGAAATAGCAAGAATTTAGTAATGACAGTTTATGCCAATGAATGTAAATTAGCACAAAATCAGAATGTAGATAATCTGATGTTTTTAAAGGAAACGTAAGGCTGTCTTTCATTACAAGTCTCAGATTGCCTCAGGGCCACTGTAATACAGTACTTTAGATAGTTGGATTTAGTAAACTTCTCTCAATGGTCAAATATATTCTATTAATTAGTGATTGGGAGTCTTGATGAGAATGAAGTTTTCAACTTAGTTTTTCCAAATTTATCTGTAGAAAACAGATCCAGCAACTAAGCCCAAAAGGAAAATCTCAACAGGAAAAAAAAATGACATAATAACAGGAGACCAAGAATGACTGAAATACAGCTCAAGTCTCTGTAATCTGTCACATAAATAATTGGCCCCAGGACTATTGCATAAACATTGGCATTTGAGCTGAAGGATATCTATATCTAAGTTGCATGTTGTCATTAGCACTTTACCAATTTGTAAGTCAACTTAGAAATTAAACACATTGTGCAAAGACATTTTCTTCTCATCAGGCCATGCAATTCTAAAATTTCTAAACGCTGCCAGTTATCTTTTACGGGTATCGTTAAGAAAGGCAGGCACAGTGGGAACAGTTGAGTGTCATAACTGAGTGAAGACAACACAACAGTCACCTGTAGCCCGATTGTACAGGTACTGGAACAGTAACACAAAACCTTCCATGCATCTGCATTAGCCAGGGTGCTCCAGAGAATCAGAGCTAAGAACTCCAGCTGGCTAATATATACACATAAATGTTTTTTGGCATTGTCATTGTGCTGACACCTTTAAGATAATAGTACTGTTTACTAGTGTCTCTAAGATATATACCTACACCTATTTATCTATTAAAAAAGATTCATTCTAAGAAGTTGGCTTATGTGATTACTGAGGCTGAGAAGTACCAAAATCTTCAGTCAGCACGCTGCAGACTCAGGAAAGCCAATATGTAGTTTCCGACTGAAAGCCAGTAGTCTTGAGATCCAAGAAGGACCATATTTCAGTTCAGGTCTGAAGGCCAGAAAAGAGGTGGAGTTCTGTCTTACTCAATATTTTTGTTCTATTCAGGTCTTCAGTTGATCGAATGAGGTCTATCCACATTGAGGAGGGCAATCTGCTTTATTCAGTCTGTTAATTAAAATGTTAATTTCATCCCAAACACCCTCACAGACACTTTCAGAATAATGTTTGGTCAAATGTCCGTGCAATCCGTGATCCAGTCAAGCTGACATATAAAATTGCCCATCACAGCATAAGCCTAAGCGAGTAGAAAGCTCCTCAGATTGTCTGATTGTAAGCCTTTCCATTTCTCCCCACTTCCCTCTCCCTCTTCCAATGCATGCAGAGTTTCCATCTGCTACTCAAATTTTCCAAAATCTTTTTGGATTAAAATAATAGTATTCATCTCTCAATCTTCAATGTCACCAAAGAACAGGTCACTTATTAGAATCTCTGTTTCAGAGTCTCTGACATTCATATCCAAACTGAGAGCAGAGGCTGAAGGTTTTATAAAGGGTGGTGGTGCCAGAGCTAGTTACAGAAGGAAAGGGGAGTGTCAGGAGGTCTCTTGTGGGATGTGCTCACCACGCTGGCCTCCAGGAGTGCATTCATCCTGTGTATGCCTGTATGTTCATGCATACATATCCACAAAACCACACACAACCCGGTGGAGCAAGCGTGAATGTTTCTCAGCCAGGAAGACTGTAGAAAGAAGGATGGGAACTCTAGTCACAGGGCAAATGGGAAACAAGAGCAAGGGAACCAAAGATGTAACTGGAAACCTGATGGGCTCACTAGACTCGCATTGAGAGATAATCAGGAAAGCAGAGTTAGAGCTCAATTATGGCAGGCACCCAATGTCAGGCTAAGGGAGCAGGCTGTTTCTGTACTGTTGGTGATGAGGCCAATGAAGGTTTTGAGCAGGAGACTATTACAAGGGACACTGTAGGGAGACTGATCTAGCAGTGGTATGCAAAACAGAGAGGCAGTGCACAGAAAGTAGAAAGCAGTGAAGTTCTATTCAGCACCTTGGCTGAGCTCAAATCCAGAAATGGAAGAGGAGGTTGGGATGGGGGTAGGACTGTAAGAGGAGCAACGAGTAAAAGTACATATGTACAGAAAGCAGGAAAATGTCAAGATCCAGACTTCATGAGGGGCCCATATTGGATTCTGCTTTGGAGAAGGATGCTGTAAGGACCTCAGCAGTAGGAAGTCACAGATTTGCTAAGGCGCTTCTTTGCTAACTTGACTCAGCTATGTGCTTCCTGCATCTATTCCTCTCTGCCCTAAAAGCCATCCTTACTTTCTACTCTCTGTGCTTTGTCTACCTTGCACCTTTTGCTTCCTTTTCATACACAAACCACAATGAATCATAGTTTTATGCATACAGTACCAATATGAATATCTTATCGGTTGGTCCTCACAGAAACTGAATTGAAAATAAATTCCTTTGGCCAGAATCTAGGAAGGATGTATACTTTTAAAAATATATATTTCAAGGTCAGTATTTCTAAATACTACCAATTAGAAAACCATTTATTCACTAGAAATGATGAAAATCTAGACAAGACAATTATTACAGAATCATTTTATTATCCCCCTTTTCTCCTATAATCCAGTCTCTACCTTTCTTTTATAGACTCTTACTTCTTTTTACTAAAAGTTTTTAATGCATCCATTCTGTCCTTTTGGCAGATACAATACATTTAATTACTTCATTGTTTCATTCTGTTTGACATTTAACATGTACAGACTGGAGCTTAATTCAGCAGTTCTAAATTCAGCTGCATATGATCAGCTGAGGAGGCAATCACATACGATGTCCTGGGCCCCACTCCAGATTAGTCGAACCAGAACCTCTCTAGGTGTGGGGAGGGTGATGCCCAAGTAGAGATGATTATAACGTGGGGCCAGGTAGGGAGTCTGCTCTTTCTCCATAGCTCCTGCATCTCAAATCTGCTGTGAGCTGGCTTTGACAAAGACTGTTCCTTAAATCTTTTAGTGCCAGTTTGAAATACATTTCAACAGTGGTCCAAAATTTTAAGGTTAAGGCCCTGCTTAGCAAGGTGTTGCAAGTCGCAGTTAAGGAATTCACTCAAAGCAGACACACTCTGAACAGAAGATTACAGTGAACTTGTTTATAGAGCATGATAAAAATAGAGGAAGGAGAGATTTAATGCAGTGAATGTTACTTACTAAAATTTAGGAATGCTTGTAGCTAAATCTCAAAGTCCTATTTTGACAAGATGTGCATAGGTTAATGCTTCTCTGTTATCTTTTCTTGTGTAATTTACCATTTCAAGCTAAATTCCAGGGATTTAAAGGCTCCTTGTTGATATTTAAAGGGTATTTTAAGCAAATACATGGTAAAATTTCTTTCGAGGCAGATAAAATGTACCTCTATAATATTCACTTAATGAGAATATACTAAATGTCTGGAACTATTTCTACTAACTAGACCATAAATTCTGCAATTTTAAATGGACTTTTAAAATGATAATAAGTTTATTTTTTATTCTATTTAAAATTACTTATTCCTCAAAAAAACAAAAAGGACTTGTAGCTGTCAGCATTGTTTTGTGGAAATGAAGCTCTCTGAGCTAGATGAATGCACTTAACTTTCCCAAGAGTCGGTATGTGTCTCTCTTAAAATCAGATTGTGTGTGGTTCTTGATATAAATTAGAAAAAAAAAGTTGGGAAAATGTGGCTCCCCTGTACATTTCTAACATGCTGATTTAATCCAGGTGTGTGCTTGTGTGTGTATATATATTATAACAACATTACACAGGAATTATAATACAATCATTTGTCTATTATATATCTGTTTATCCTTGTTCTCTGGTAAATTCTAAGTCAGTAGTTCCAACAGTATTTTTTCTCTGTAGATACCTTTATTATGGTGCAATTTCCTCAGTATCTTAGGTTTTGCTGCTTTAGGTTACCTTATTTATAACTTGGGAGAACTCCAAATAGGCTAGTATATGGACTTAAAACATCAACAAACAGTAATCAAAGTATTGGCTGGCCCTATACATCTTGGCAAAAATACCATCTCTTGAGAAAGTTGGTCAGCACTTCCTAAATCACACTGCTTCTCTACAACAGGTAATAACTTGTCTTAAAAGTAAATATACCTTCTAGATGGAAGCAGTAACTTCTTTAGCTAGGGGTGTCACCAAAGAAGAGAGAGAAGAAAATACAGTATTAAAGAATAGAAAAGAGTAAGAAACAGGAGGAGAAAAAAGGAAATTACACAGACATTTGAAGGTGGAGGTAAAGACGGGCAGAGAAGACCCTGCTCTCAAAACAGCTGTGTTTGGTGCCCAGCAGAAGTACTTGTGGCCTTGGTTACCCACCACTGTATGATTCCTGCAGATATTTGGTCCATTGTTGAATTCCTCCTCTTTGGCTATCTACAATCCAGAAGATCTAGAGATCAATGGGAGGAAGGAACCAACGCTTCAATTTAAATATAATAATAGAAATTCACGTGAAATCCAAGTCAAGAACCTGCCAAGTGATCCACTTAGTCATCCACGAAGACGCTGTACTCTGCTGAGCAGTAATGTTTCAGGGAGGTACAACCAAGTACGTAACCGAGGCTTTCAGTGACCATGTGTCTAGTTTGGACCATGTCCAAAGAGGGTCAGACCCTATATATGTCCAAGTGAACCATCAGTCAGTCTAACCACAACACCACTCACAAGAGCTGTTACAATAGTCCATTTTCATTCCAGCAAACAAGCTAAGTTACCAGAGTGGTTTAAATGGCCAAGACCAACTGCCTATGGAGGAGAACACAGACTCACCATATCACCCTCACGGGTTTCATTCTGGTGTATGTTCCTCCCAGGAGCACTTTCAGGGAAGCTAAGCAGACATCACCTCCCTCCTCACCCTGCCCTGCCACCACTTGTCTCTTTATTTTTAGGGGAGAAAACTGAGAAGTCAAATTTAGTAACTAAGAGCATGGGCGTGGCCCCAAACTACCTGGGTTCAAATCATGGGTCTACCACTTACTGTATGAATAATCTTGGGCACATTAACCTCTCCAACTTGTATATTACCTATACCACAGGAATGATAATGCCTACCCTATTGAATTTTAATAAGAGTTAAATGTTTAAAGTTTAAATTGTGTTTAAAGTTTTTAGAACATAGCATATATGCCAAGCATTTCGTACATGTTAGCTACATTTTATTCTTATTTGAAACCTTTTCGAATTTTGCCACAAAGTAGACAAAAATCAAAATATCTTGTTTGTTTTGCTTTTTTTCTGATCACTAAAGATGGTGACCATACGTATGTAAATGGTACATTTACAAACCATATTATTTTTTCTGTGAACTGACTGCTCATGTCCTTGGCTGTTTTGTTCACTGATTTGTGAGTCTCCTTATCATTGATTTGAAAGTACTCTCTGTACATTACAGATAGTAATTCTCTGTATTTATGTAAATAGCAATCACTTTCTTCCAGTCTGTGGCTTCTTTTTAACTTTGTTTTGCCACTACAGATGTTTGTAACTGTTATGCAGTCAAATCTGGTACTCTGTTTTTATTTA
The DNA here is from genome assembly GCA_039655065.1 of Glossophaga mutica. Classification (NCBI taxonomy): domain Eukaryota; kingdom Metazoa; phylum Chordata; class Mammalia; order Chiroptera; family Phyllostomidae; genus Glossophaga; species Glossophaga mutica. Next base: position 144,442,834 of record CM077307.1, read on the forward strand.
TGGCTCTTAATATGCTTGTCTAGGAAAACATCCTGCATCACAAGATTATAAAAATACTCTCCCATATTTTATTCTGGTAGCTATACAATGATTTTAAAGGTTATTTCTTTAATATACTTAGAATTTTGGTATACATTGTGAGATGGTGTGCCAACTTTATCTTTTTTGTCAAATTGCCTAAGATATTCCTATGATTTGAAATAGCACCTATTGGCAAATTGCAATATACGGTAATCAAAACAATGGGTCTAAACTTTTTTATTCCCTTAATCTATTAGTCCATTTCTGTGCCCATTTTAATTAACTTTTGATTAGGCTGGTTTCAAATAATTCTATACTTTCAATATGTTGTGGCATTTATTGTACATTTTTCCTCCCAGATAAACTTTTAGAACTGACTTTTCAAATTTTGAAATAATTTTATTAGAATTTAAAGTAGTATTATAATTAATAATTTGGAAAGAACTAACATGTTTATGATTAGACTTCCATTATCCAGGCTTTCATATCCTTTAGTAAAATTTTATCATTTTCTTCATGTATATTCTGGATATATTCATTAAGTTTATTCTTACTTATGTTTTGTTTATACTGTTCAGATTTTTCATTGCATTTCTGTCATTCCTGTTTAAATAAGGAATATTTACTTTATAACTATTCTTTTTGTAGTATTCTGATTTTGTAGAATTGGTTTACTTTTTTTTAAGATTTTGTTTCTTTTTTAGAGAGAGGGGAAAGGAGAGACAAAGAGAGGGAGAGAAACATCAACATGTGGTTGCCTCTCACGCACCCCATAATGGGGACCTGGCCCACAACCCAGGCATGTGCCCTGACTGGGAATAGAACTGGCGACCCTTTGCTTCACAGTCCAGCACTCAATACACTGAGCCACATCAGCCAGGGCTGGTTTACTTCTTTTTTTCATGAAAATGCATGATTGCAGTGTTTGACAAGCATAATATTTGCTTCATATTTGACAGATGTTCTTTATCAACTTAGGAATGTTTTATCTTATTTTTAACTTACTAAGGGTATTTTTTAAATCAATAGTGGGTGTAGAATTTTATTAAATGCCACTTTTACATTTACTGGGGTGACCATATCTGTTTTCTTCCATATCAATGAATAAGTTAAACAAATGTTATCACTAAGGTTGAATAATCTTTGTATTCCTGTATTAAGCCTGTCATGTTTATTGTATATGAGTATTTGGCTACTTTGCTATATACAGGTCATACCTATAGTTATATGTGATAATGGTCAATAGGTTTATGCCTGTGATATATTTGTCTGGCTTTGTATCACACATATGATACATAAGCCTGTAGACAGTTTCAGAAGCTTTCCATAAGCTTTTTCTATACTTCAAAAAGTTTTGCGTAACAAAAGAAATATTTGTTTCTTAAATGATTTGTATAACTTGCCTAATAAAACCATCTGGAGATTGTGTTATTTTAGAGGAGAGCGTTGAATTTTTCAATGTAGTTTATTATTCAAGTTTTTAACTTACCATTGAGGTAATTTTGAGAATTCATACTTTTTAGATAATTGTGTACTACATCTATATTTTTCAATTTATTTTATAAAAACATGTCTTTCTATAAAAGTGTCTCGGTCTGTGCTTATATTCATTCATCCCTCATTTTAAAAATAGCTTTTCTCCTTTATACCATGTCAAGAGGGCCAGAGGTATACTAAGTTGCCCATCTTTTCAATCATCTTACATTTATTTATGAAGTCTACAGATTTTTCTCTTTTATTAACTTTATCTTTGATTTATTCTAATTTCATTAGTCTATTTTGTTCTTAGCTTTTTTTAATTTAATGCTTAGTTACATTATTTTCAGCACTTTTTGTTTTCTAATAAATAATACAGTTTTCTCATAAAAGAATCTTGGCCACTTCTCATCATTTTTTATATAGCTTGTTTTCATTGACATTCATTTATTAATGTAATTTAACTTATTTTTTTAATTATTAGAGTAGGAGTGATATATTTTGAAAAGCTGAAAGTAGCCAAATAAGCATGAGAAATATAATTTGTTATATCATCCAGATATAACTATTTAGCCTTTTATAATCAGTCTTTGTGAATATAAAAATTAACACAAAACAGACTATGTATTCTCTCTTGTAGCCTTCTTTTCTACTTGATTTTATTTCGCAAATTATCCAAATCATTACATATTCTATTACACAAATTTTATTAGCTTCACTGCACCACTTCTTATTCAAATATTTCTTCAGCATTGAATATGTATGTCGTGTCTACTTTTCATTATACCACTAAGGTGTTCCATGAGAGACAAACACAAACAGACTGAGGGTCTTAAGGATATTTCTGGTTGAGAAATGAAAACATAAATAATAGATCAATTATTAGAGCTGTATGAAAGAGGCTAAGATAATGCATTTAAAACTACATTTTTCTTCATCTCAGACATTGCTAGAAGTGAGAATAGCCATTCAGAGAACCACAGATGATGGCTAAGGTGAGTCAACCACAGGAACAAATAAAAAACAAAAGGGGAATATTTATTGAGCACTTTCTGTAGGCCAAGCACTATGTTAGGTGCTCTTATATCCAATATCCATTATCTAACTTATTAAATCCTTTGTTCTAAAAAAAATAAGTTAGGTATTAGTGTTCCTATTCTTTTCTTAGAAAATAGGGTCTCAGAAAACAGAATAGAAAAAGTACAAATCCTGGTGGCCAAACTAAAATTTAAATGTAAGCCTGTCCTTCCCTAAAACTGTGTAATCTTCTAAAGTAAGATAAAGATATCTACTATGAACAACTTTAATTTCTTTGTTTTGGGCCTTAACTAGGCCCAATTGACCAGAGCCAAATTAATGCACAATTCATTACTAGTGCTTTAGTAACATGAAAGGCATTCTGGTTTTTTTGTTTTGTTTTGTTTTGTTTTGTTTTCTGCTGATATATATTGCTTTGAAGAAAATAAGAATCCATATATTGGGACGTTTGTGATGTTTTTATGGCTATATTTTGGAAATTTATGTATGCATGTATTTTATTAATTTTGTTATGGTTCATGATGCATGGTCAAATAAAAATTATCACAATAATTCATTTCCAAAATAAGCCTAAAACCAATTACAAACATTTTCCCAAAGAGACTAATTGAGCTAATTTATGTTTCTTTATCAAGTAACATATAGTAATATTTACTTAGCACCATTAGGCAAATGCATTTGGTTATAAATCCTTCATAAACCATTTCAATACAATCTGGAACTCCTTTCATGTAAAATTCTCAGGAGGTTCTAGAACACTGAAATTGATAATAAAACCACTTACTGGTTTACACATGTTGCATAGGAGTTATGCTACATCATTCAGTGTCAGTGCACAATAATACATTGGGAAAGACTGGCTTCGGTTTGGAGAGGCCCCAAGGGCAGGGGGAAATCCTCAGTTCACAGCGTACATGGGGTGCATTGCTAGTACAAGCCCTCAAGTCTCCCGCTCAATTACAAAAGAACACCTTTCCTCTGCGTATAGAGTCAGAAAGTCTTTCTTCTTATTCAGTTTCCCTATCTATGCTCTTCAGGAAAAAATAAAAGATCAACTGAAATTAATAAGATAGAAACTATGATATTAACAAGGCAACTTCATTTCCGGACTCTAAGGTGTCTAGTGAAGTACCTGGTATGTTGTGGATATTAAATTAATATTTGTTGACATTTTGGTTAAAGTTAAGAATAATTACTTCATTTAATTTTTAACCACTAAAACATCTAACTTTAATTGTCTTTATCTTTCAGTTTCTTTGTGTTCTCCTCTGCCTGTCGTTCATGACTACCATGTCTGCTTTGGCTTTTCCAACCTATTCTCTCTTCACTCTTTAAGTGTGTTTTTGTACCATGTACTTCTCCTACCTTTGTCTCTTGTCTTGCCTACTTGATTGTGTTGAGAGATGTTAAAAAACTTGTTTTCCCACTTATTTTTGTTTCCCTAGCTGCCAACTTAAGTCCCACTAGGACATAAAAATCTGCCAGTGTTGTCATACCTTCAGGCAAATCTAAATAACAAATAGTCACTTAAAATCCTCTATCTCTCTCCCACGGCTTGGTTCTCTATGTGGGACCAATTGTTATGGACAAAATAAATGCTCTTCCTTGCTGGAGACCAGGGTTATAATTAAACAGCAGCACGTAGTCTCCTCCCTGAGGGTCTAGCTTTGGAAAAGTCAGATTTAAAAGCCACCACCTGTTTCTCTCTTCCAGCTTCCCTTTCATCTGTTTCCCTGACACCTTCCCTGATCCAGGACCCACTAATACCTGAGGGCCACCACAGTCAAAGGTCAGAAACAGCAGCTCTGACCTTGCCCAACAGTGAACTCTGGAAATTTCTACTGAGCAGTCTCATCCAAGTGATGAGGTGAGCTGTTCACCCACTCCACCTGTGATTTCAGGAAGGCAGAAATCACCAACTCTCAGTAACTTCTATGTCCTTCTTCCTCTTGACCAAATAGGCACTAAAGTTGCAACTATAAAACCAGAAAGGCATTAAGAAGAAAAGTAAATGTAAATGTCAATACGATTTTTCAATCCCTTTGAATTCTAAAAATTTTACACTTCTGTCTCTCACACAAATGTGACAAACATATTCTATAAGCACAGAGAAGCCACTCAAGTCACTTTCTCACATAAACCAAGTTCATTCCAGGATGGAACTTTCAGGAAGTGACTGAAACAAGAATACCAAGTATTAGGAGATTGGATACAGATTCACTTTACTGTAATTTCTAAAATGCTGACCCAAAATCTTCCATTTCTTCCACAAATATTTATTGAGCACCTAACATATGTCAGACTAAGCCTTCTAAGCAAATAGATCAGTATAGTAAGTCCTCATTTAACATTGTATGAAGGTTCTTGGAAACTGACTTTAATCAAAATGACTTATAATGGTATCAATTTTGCCATGGGTTAATTGATACAAACAAGAGTTAAGTTCCTACAGCATATTTTTGTTCACAAAAAAATATCACTAAACTTCTAAATAAAGACCCCAAACCCTTCTAAAATAAATGTAAGTTACACATACATTTAAGAAGTAAATACAACGTAAGAGAATTCTTTTCTAACTCACTCTATTCCAGTTCAGGGTCTTGGGGTCCAGAACCCACCCAGCAGCTCAGGGCTCAAGCACGGGATGCTGTCACCTCCAGCAGGCCCTTTCTGGAATCACTTTGCTGCTCCTCCACTCTGCTTGTCCCCTCCAACCTGAGTTGTAACCGTCACAGTAGTAAGTCATGTTGACATGCTTGCTCTGTGCTGGCCCTAAACTGAACCCTCCGTGGGGGTTTTCTCATTTGATCTTAACAACAGCATTGTTCACAGCCTGCTTGCTACCCCAATTCACAAATGAGGAAACTGGTGCTTATGCGGGCATGGGGGGTATCCATGATTCTTTCCTATAATACTGCCTATAACCCTTCTCCCTCCAACTTTCATTCCTTTGCCCCTTTCTTCTCTCAGGCACTCTCATCTAGATAACAGTACTGTTCCAGCAACCTGTGGGATTTCTTACTGCAGAAACTCTGAATTGAGAAGCTCAAATGCTTGGTGATTGTACCGCCTCTCCCTATACACCGAAAAATCTTCCAAAGGCCATTCAACATATTTACTCATGTAATACAATGACCTTGAGAGAAATACCATTACCTCCTCAGCAGAAGATACTTAGACACCAAGAGGTAAAAGAACTTTTCCAGATTAAGAGTCAGAATGAGGATTTGAACCCAGAATGTCCAGCTCTAGGACCTGCATTCCTATTCAGACTTCATCTTACATGACTTAGCAGGATTAGCACAACTGATCCCTCAGCTGTTCTCAGAATCCTTTCTTCAGTTAGTTTCCAATCCATCTTACCTGGTTCTTGTCCTACTTTTCTGACTGCCCCATCCCATTCTCCTTTGCTAGTTTCTCCTTGTCTCCCTGACTTCCAAAAGTCAGAGTGCCCTAGAGATCAATCTTTGGACATGTTTTCTACACTCAGTCCCTAGATGACCTCATCCAATTTTACAGCTTGAATAGCTCTATGTAAATAGCTTACAAATCAATACGTCCTGTCTGGGACTCTCTTGTAAAATTCAGACTCATATATCTAACTGTCCACTCAACCTCTCTACTATTGACTATCTATGGCATCTTAAAACCAACATGCCGACAGCTGAGCTCCTGCTCTTCTGCCACAAACTCGCTACTCCCTAACTCAGTTAATGATAAGCCTATTCTTCCAGTAGCCCAGGCCAGAGCCCTGGATGTCATTCTTTACCCCTCATTTTTTCCTCACAACGCATTCAATTCATCTGTAAAATATATCCAAGATTAGACAACTTTTCATCACCCCTCCCTATCACCACTCTAGTCCAAGCGGCTATTACCTCTTGCCTAGACGTTGCAGTGGTTTTTCATTGGTCTCCCCTCAACTCCCTTGCCAACTTAAACGAAGGCAATGAGGCACCGCCTTAAATGCAAAATTTAAGAAACATCAAAACTCTATAATCATGGCCAATGATATTTTAATATTATATTTTTTAAAACCCATCATTTAAAATAGCAAAATTTTAAATAAAAACTGGACCAGACCCTCTCTTTGCATACTCACCTCCTTTCCTCACCTTAGTCCCAGTCCCAATCCCACTTGACTCCCTTCTAGCGTTCTCAACAGTTACAGTGATTCTGTTAAAACTTAAGTAAAATCTTGTTAATTCTCTGGCTTCACATTTCAGAGCAAAAGCCAAAGCCCTTTTCACGAACTACAAGATCCTACGTGACCTGGTGGACCATTATCTCTCTAACCCCAACTCCCACTTCTCACCTCATTCACTCAGCTTCAACCTCTCCACATGGGCCACCTCACTATTCCATCAACAAGCTTGCACCTTAGGGCCCCTACACTGGCCATGCCTTCTTCCTAGAACCGTCTCCCTCAAACGCATCCCTCACTTCACCCAGTTCTCCATTCAAACTCATTCTGTGTAGATCACATTATCTAAAATTTCATCCCCCAGGTGGAGCAAAGTAGCGTAGTGGAAGCATGCTGGGCACATAAAACTTCATCCCCCCACACAATTTATTTCACTTCATATTCCTCTTCTGTTCTCTTTTTTTTTTCTCCCCAGAAATTATCATAAGCACTCTGTATAGATTACTAATGTATTTTATTGTTTTACCCACTATATAACTCCATAAAATAATACAAAGCTGAGATTTTGGGGAGAGAGGGGTTTGTTTTGTTCTCTTTATATCCCCATGTTTCAAAAAATTCTTGAATGATAGTAAGTACTCAGTAGATATCATAGTGTTTGAATGAAGATTGATAAATATACAAGAGTGCTTTCCTTTAGCTCCATAGTCTTAATGCCAACTATTGATAGGTTTTGAATTCTATTACCTCAATAAATTACATCAGGAACTATGCTTTCAAAATGCAGTTGCCTAAGATCTGAAGAATTCACAGGATGCTAACTTAGATAACATATTGCAAAACCTTTATTTCAAATTGACCAATTTTTGAAACAAAAGTTTGACTTGCTTAAAAAATATTTATCTGGGATTCGAGTTCATGCCTTAGATTATCAAAGTGGGGAGATCGAGTTACTTTGGAGAAATAACCATTGAATAACAAGTTTCTCTTATAGCAAATCCTGAATTTATTTCCATGTTCTGATTTCAAATGATGACATTATATTAAGATGTTACACAGACTTTCTTAATTTCACAGTGAAGCTGTGTATAATCAAAAGATCTTTCTGTTGTAAAATATCTTTGATTCTCTTTACTAATTATTAACCAAAACTAAAGATAGGTTTTGTAAATAAAACTTGTTTCACCATGAACTGTTATCTTTTGATAGGAAAGATGAAGTTCAGCAAAGGGCAAATCTTCAGGTTGGCCAAAAGACCACAGACTTTGCCTGCAAACACCCACAGGACACCCGTGGCTAACATCACAGAGGCCATGTGCAGTTATGGCCTCCTGGCTCATGCAGGTTAAATTCGGCACTGTGGCAGAGTTTGAGAGTATCCTGATGAAAAGACAATTTAGTAACATCTGAGAACAGGGCAAGAGTTAGATTTTGTCTTAAAGTCTATTTTCTTTGTAAATCTTCAAAATGCCTTTCGTAGTTTTATGTTTTTAAGATGATTTATATATACATTTTTTCAGATGTTTCTATGACTGTATTCACCAGCAGGTTGGGATTCTAAAGTGAAAACAGGCCTTGTTTCCATCCCCCGCCCCACCTCATAGTGTTGAGAGAAAGAGCATTTACACTATAAATGTGTCAATAAGGTACAAGTGCCACCCTGGATTTTGATACGTATATCAGATCACCACTATCATAAAGATGCTTTTTAATTTGTCTTAGCCAAAACATGAAGTTAGGATTTTTTTTTTTCTTTTTAAATCACTGCCTTTGGAAAAGTACAGACACAGAAACTGGTACGTTAACTAACTGGGTTAGCTTATACCCATGAAACACACTGCCCTAAAGCTGGGCAGGGGGTGGAGCTGACATACAGACAGCACTAACTAAATACTTCTAGAGAGAAAGAATGAGTGAAAACTGAATTGACCTGGGTCAGAAGTGAGCAAGAATTAGAAAGGTCAAGGGCTAGAATGGACATGCTTAATACGAAGAGCATAAAACTGTTCTGTCCCTATAACAGCTAATTGGTATTATCTTTCTGGAATCTCATTATTTCTTTCTTTTAGTTTTTAAAATTATATTGAAAATATTACTTGGTAAATGATGTTTGCCTATTAGTTTGGGGACTTTTTAATTCTATTATTTTAATAATACTTTGAAGCTATGTTTTGCTGAAATAATCGCCTCACACTCTTCATTTTATTTGGTCACCCAAATTTTGGCCCAGTGTCCTATATTATTAATTCATTCTGAATCTTTAAATGACAATGAAAATCAGTACACGAAATCTCAATACACAGGACAGAAAAGTTTTTAAAGGGCCTATCGTCAAATGCGTTAGATTTGCATTTGATTCATAAAACACGTTTCCTCAGTCTTGGCTGGCCAGAGCTCATGAAGCAGTCAAAACCAGCACAGAACCTTTGCTGCACCGTCACACTTGAACCCCGCAGTACGGTCCCACTGCGCACATGGGAGACTTCACAGCCCCGCATCATCATAGCCTGGGACATTCAGCATGGCCAACGCCTTGCTCTGGGAGCCTGAGCATTTGAACAACCATCACATTTGGAATGGCTTTCAAATCATGTACCCAAATAGAATGCATAAACAATAAAATGTGGAAATTGAATATTCATATCAACATACATAAACATGGCCATGTGTAAACTTTCATAATTTCTTACATTTTTACAAAGGGCCTCATGTCCTCTACTGAGTCCTCTGTGTGTATATGATCCAGATGTTAGTAGGCCCTTCCAATACCACTCACAAGGATCCACTGTTCTTGTTTTGTTAAAATCCAGGTGACATTTTTATTACATCAGGTAGTTTGTGTGATGACCCCTGTATATCTGCCACCAGCACACTGTTTTAGAAATTTATCTTAGGTTAACACAGAACAAGTAATTGAAGCTAAAACTCTCAGGATTTTGGTAGCTTGTACTAGTTGATTGATTTAGTAATAGTGTCCTCTTCCCACATCTGCAAGGACCACCTGCATATTCTTTTAATTGACAAGAGCTAATTTGTGTTTAAGCATTTGGTAACATTCTGAGATCACTGGGTTGAGAATGATTGATCTGCATTCTAAGTGGAGATGGAATATTATTCATTTATGACTTCTAAATTTCAACTTAAATCAAACATTTTTAAAAACTTTTCCTTAATAAGGATATTTAACTGGCCTAGTTTGCGTGTGACTGTTAGTTGCTTTAACCTTGATGACTCGTTTGCAGAGAATGTTCCTAAAGATGTCCCTCATGAAAAGGACAAGTTTGGACTTGGCAACAGCAATTTACTTAATTTATCTTAAATTTGGTTTCAGTGAGCAACCCTAATTAACCTGATTTTTTGCTGATAATCACTCTCAATGGAATCAAATCACAAATCCGGGGATGGATTGAGCGGCAACCAGAAGGAAGCAGCCCTTCGCGCACTGGTCCAGCGCACAGGATATAGCTTGGTCCAGGTAGGCACTTCTTATGACATGTGCTGAGACCCACAGAACTCAGTGCTGAGACACTGAATTCCCAGTGAGACTATTAGTGGTCTTAAGATGCAAAATGGGAGCGGTTGGTCGTATAACCCTTCAGGTGGGTGTTCCTTTCCGAGGGGGGAGGAAGTTGCATCATTTCAGTTGTGCACGTGCCCCTACTGGTGATGTTCTCTCTACTCTTGGTTATCAACTCAACTTTAACTTGTCATTTGCACATGAAATCAGTGTCCACGGTCATAGAGACTATCACAGTTTTTAAAGGCAATATTAGTGCATGGAAAGGCAGCTGGAATTTATGACCCAAAGATGTTGGTGAAGTAGAACCAAGCCATTGTTTCAAGAATCATCAGAGAACAAACTATGCAGGCACTAGCTTTGGTTTCCAAGGAGATCACTGCAGATTCAGGAGGACTACTAGATCCAAGGATCTCACCATCTAGCTATTCCAGTTATTTCTCATAACATCGACTCAATAGTTTAGGGTAAGGTAATACTTTTTCTATCATCGCTTTTTAAAGCAATCCTAAATTGTCTATTCACAGATGTTAGTTGTTAAGAATTATCTGTATATCATTGTCTTTATAATAACTTCCTTTAGAGAGCTTTTCATATATTAAAAAGCAAACTACTATCAGACATATAAATAATCTTATTTGAAAAAAATAATGTTGCTCTTATTTCAGTAAGACTAAGGACTGTAATTCTCAGCAATTTGATTGCCCCGCCCCCACATAGTTTTCCAACTTAACCAGATCTCTGTGCTGTTATGAATACCGGCGTCATACGTGGATAACAACAAAGCAGGCAGCAGCGTCCCTTTACCACATGGGTCCTCTGTCAGACTGTTATAAAATGTGCTACATTTAGTTTTCAGCTAACGTCCCACCTCATGGCACGCCTTGTTAGAGACAGTGCTCAACGTTGTTTCCAATTCTTCATCCTAATGAGCAGCTTTCAGTTATACTTTAAGATTTCAGAAAATATTATTTCATGATAGAGTTTTCAAAGTTTCACATATGTCAAGGGCAAGGGAGAGACTAATGGATTATTAGTTTTTTAACAGTTAACAAAAGTTAAGTTATTCTATTTGTTTTATCTCCAAATTTAGTGTACTTCAAAATTAATGACTGACTGAGAATTTTTGTGCAGCCTTCTAGCACATAAAGTGGTATTTTATAATTCATAGAGATTTGACCATGTACAGTTGAATTGGAGGAATTTTTTCCTTTTATATTCAATACTTCCATAGATGTTACAATATCAAATATTGTTTTTAAGTCAGTATATTTTAAAATGTCTCTGTATCTGAAATATCCATGCAAAGACAGTGGTATTGGAAAGCATTTAAACCCTTTTGAAGTGTAATTTGTCAGTATTTATAAGACTATTCCCCTTCTGTGAACAAATCTCATGTTCCAAAATACGACAGACATACATATAAACCTGTCTAGTCTGGTGTTATTTATAATACTTCAATATATCAAACCTAAATGTATAAAAGGAAAGAAATTATTAAGTTATGAAAATATAATCAATACATTCAAGAAGCATAATTTTATAATAAGTAATCCTAAAACAATATAAACTGCCCATTTAATTTTATTCTGGGCTCTGGTGCTTCCTCTTCTCCCAGATAAAACTCAAGGGAAGTCTGATGACTTTTCTCATAACTTTCAGGTAATAAAAAGATCTCCACTTTTTTTTAGTCCAGTATAGTCAAAACAACTTCATTCAAAGTGATAGCTATTTCCCTTTCCCAACTATGTCAAGGCAGAGTGTGATTTCTTTTTCATTTTCCTCCTTTATGCTTTCAGAAGCATAGTTTCTACGCCAGTCCACTAACTGTAATTCCTGACTCAGAGCTGGAGCAGAAAACAGGAGTAAGAGCAAAGGAAAAAAGACAGGAAAGTTCTTACTTGACTGATACTGGCCTTAGGCTCTCTGAGCCTGGCAGGTATGTGAAGCTCATACATTGTAAAACCATTGGAGACATCCTTAATTCCACGGCTGGGGATCTCTCACCTGGCTACAGTCTCCTCTGGCTGGCCACTGTCCTGAACCTGGGCCTCCTTCTGTAGAGCTTTTTAAACTCTAAGCAGCTCTCTTTGAAAAGATGAAACATAACCCCAGATTCCAACACATGGTCAAACTCTATTCCCCTGGAAACACTCACATACCCTCGGACCCCAGCAAACTCTGGAAACACAGATGACACGAAGGAACCAGCTCTCTCTCTCACCAAAACCAAAGCTGCAGGCCAATTCGCTGCTCACCGGTAGGATCCCAGCAGTGAATTAGAGCCCCCCACCCCAGCCTAGAGTGTTCTCTAATGCAGAGAACACCTATGAAGCTCCCTGAGTGCTTTCCTACAACCCCTCTCCCCTGCCTTAGGTAAACTGAGAAGTACCTTGCAATTCCTTGCATTAAGGGGTAAGTAGGACTCACAACACACCAGACAGTGGTCTCCAAATATCTTTGAATAAATTCCAAAAGCTCTTCTCACATTCTTCAATCTCATTTCTAAACTGCAGTGAAGAAGAGGAGTAGGGTGTTCAGTTAAGAATTTAAAACAGTTAAACAGTTTCCTCTGCCTCTTTGTCCTGCTTAGTAGTCCAGTAACTTAGTTTCCCATTCAAACCAGAGGCCAGAGGAGACCCACTCTGTCTTAAAATCCTATTACAAATGAAATTGTGTTCCATCATCAAATGATCATTTAAAATATTCTGCAGGACAGAAAATTGTATCATCATTATTACAGCTGCGTAAGAAACTTGCAAATAACAATATTTTAAAAAGAGACTCAAGCAACAAAGGAGATCATTTTACAAATCTAATGTTATGTTTTAAGAACATTTGCATCATAAAGGAAAAGACCAAGAGAGCTATGTAACTTTCTAACAAAATGTTTTCAAATAAAATACCCCTAAAAATACATGGCCAATCTGCATATTACTTTGATCTTATGCATTCAATTACATTGAGAGAATGTTAATAAGGATTTAGAATACATATTAATAACAAAATAACAGTGAATGTTTATCAGGCACTTACATTCTAACTGCTTTTGTATAGTAATTCATTTAACCCTTAAAACAACACTATGAGGTAACTACTACATCACAGAATCGTCCAACCTGCAGCCCACGATGGCTATGAGTGCGGCCCAACACAAAATCATGAATTTACTTAAAACATGAGATTTTTGTGTGATTATGTGTCACATTGTATTTAATGTGTGGCCAAGAGATGCCAAAAGGTTGGACACCCCTGTGACGGTTATCTTCAATTTCTGGGTGAGGAAAACAAGACACAAAGATGTCAGGTCACTTGCTGGAGATATAAAGGCTATAATCCCAGTATTATTGGCCAAAATGTCTGACAAGATTTACAAAACTAAGAGCTACTATAATGTTATCTTTAAGACTGCAATTTTAGAGGTTAGCCTGTTAGGGCATTCTAACAATATTTACTTAAGCCTGAACTTTGTGACATAAGTCACTTACAATAACATTTATTCGTTAGCAGAATGACTATTAGATCAGAAATTGTCCAATCACGTAGAAAACTAAAACTCTAAAACCTAGTTAGTTACCTAGATCTAAAGCCTCTAATCAAGATGTAAATGTTTCCATGGCTCAGTTCAATCATTTTGAATTCATTAGAAACTCCCTACTGATTTTGGCTGCAAAGGGCTGAAAATCACCCAAGATTTCAAATTAGAGATGGTAGAGGCTGCTCTCTACCACATACAAGGTGCATAATTTTGAGTACAGCCTTTAACCACTCTAGGGCTTAATTTCCCACTGGATTGACTAGGGCATCCCCCACACTATCCGGCATCATTTTGTGATTCTAGTATTCGCACAGTTTGATCATTGGTCAGCAAACTTCACTAATGAGTTGGAAGAAGACCAGCATATACTGAAACGCAGCCTCCAAGTTTTTATAATTTAGAGAAGATTCTTTAGCCTTTTCAATACTTCAGTCTTCCTATCTAGATTGGAGGAATGGTTAATATTGTTATTAAAAAAAAAAACAGGGCAACGTCAAGTTTACAATGAAAATAGATAACTTAATACAATTCAGGATGTATACCCATAAAATGATCATTTCAAATTTTATGACATTTACTAAATTAGGGTTTGAAAAATTTATTTCTGTTGTAACTTTGCAGTCTGACATTGAATGTTGAATACCTGCAAAATAAGCATTAAAAAAACAGAGGGTGGTTAATTTGTGTTCTCTTATCACTCACAGGACAAATACAGCTGTTAAAAATAGAGTTTTACAGGTTACTTAATAACGTGAGCCAGTCAGTTATATGGCAACTAATGTAACAATATCTTGCTTGTTTGCAAATATGCTTTGTGATATCGTTTTTAAATAATTGGATATTTTTGGATATTGATAGCTGAATTTTTTTTATCAAATTACTTCGGGGAATAGAAAAATGCAATTCCCTGCAAATAGCAGACATTTAATAAATATTGATGAAACGTGTAATACTGACAAGTTAAACTCTCAAATTCATAGCCACCTTATGCCACATAAAAATATTTTGGAAGTAAGTATGCTGCAGTGTTAACTTGTAAAAAGCCTTTGTGTCCAGGCAATGGATTATGTGCGGTGCTCTCTTTCCTTACTTTTTAACTCTTAACTGTCCTTTCCAGAATTTCTAAAACTAGAATATATTTGGGAGTCAAAGAAAAAAATCCCATTGTGATGATTCTTTCCTCAAGAATTCATCAATGACAGGGGTCATAAACTCTGTGCCATGTGATGCTCCTTCCATCGGAAATCTTCTCCTTAAAACTAGGCAAAAAGCAAGGGGATAGGTGCTAGGGAGGTTGCAAAGGGGAGAAAAAATGGGGACATAAAGAGACTTCACATGGAGTGATGGGCACATGATGCAGTGTGCAGATGATGTTTCATCAAGCTGTACACTTGAAACCTGTATGGTTTTGCAAGCCAATGTCACCCAATAAGTTTAATTTCTTAAAAAAGGCAAAATATACTTTTTATAGATGCACATTTTCAGAAAACTTTCTACCCTGTGTGGGGTTAGTTTACATTAACTTTAAATCTACTACAACTAAAGCTAAATATATATTAAATAAAGATCACCCTAAAGTAGTTAGAATATTTTTAAAAGTAGACAGGATATTTATATACAATTTTTAATTATTTAAAATATGGTGTATATATTAGCACTCTTTTTCTAGTTACCCTATTGATAACCTATTTTCTAAAAATCATTACAACACAATACATTTCTGTAAGGTATGATAGTACCATTGCTTTCTCTCTCTTTTTTAAGATTTTATTTATTTTTAGACAGAAGGAAAGGGATGGAGAAAGAAAGAGAGAGAAACATCATCATAGATACTGAAGACAGACTGACAGAGGTCAACGGGGATGGGTTTAGAAAGCTACTTATAAACAGAGAGTAAAATTCAGCAGGAAAAAGACTCCTGAACAAGGACAAAAATATTGTGATCAAAGCAAGGAAGAAGAGTGGGGCAAAGTGGAACAGGGGAAAGATAATTAGTTGTTGATAAAAAAAGACTTGACTTGGGGTGACAAACACAATAATATATTCAGATAATGTATCAAAATTGTACATTTGAAATCTATATAAAATTACCGAATTTCAACCATATATCATTCAATACTAGATAAATACATACATACATACATACATACTAAAAAAAAAAGAAAGAAAGAAATGTCAATGTGCATTTGCCTCTCAACCCCCTTCCCCCCCCCCCCCCCCACACACACACACTGGGGATGGCCCACAACCCAGGCATGCGCCCTGTCTGGGAACTGAACCAGCAACCCTTTCAGGCCAGCAACCCATTTGCAGGCCGGTGCTCAATCCACTGAGCTGCCCCTGCCAGGGAAGTACCCTTACTTTCTTAATCCAATGGTTGTGCTTGGTAAACTTAAAGGGTTGTTTTTTTCTGTTTTGCTTCTTTACTTCCTATTACTGAGCACAATGTGTTGATGATGTTAGGTCTTGATATTACAGATATAAAAGACATACAAAGGGGGATCCAAAAAAACCTAAATTTATTTATAAAAATTGCTTATTTATTCTTACATGTTTAAACTTCAGTCACTTTCAAAGTATTCTCCATTTGATGCAATATACCTATCAAGATGTTTTTTTCTACTGCTCAGAACAGTTTTTGAACTTGTTGATTTTGATGCCTTTTAGTGCTTCTACCATTTTTTGTTTCACCTCTTCCGCACTGGCAAAATATTTCCTTTTAAGGACTTTTTTCATCCAGGGAAACAACATGAATAATGCCACTTGGGGCCAGATGGGGTGAATAGGAGGGGTGGGGCACGGGAGTCACGCTGTTTTTCATCAAAAATGGCTGAACACTCCGTGCGGTGTGGGCAGGTGTGCTCGCAAAGCACCCATCATAATTGGACCAATACAGTAAAAGAGTCTTCAGACAAAAAGAAAAAATTCACTGAAGCCAAACAGCCTCTCACAGAAATGCCAGCTGGTACACTGGTATAGATGGGTTTCTAGAACACTCATCTAGTGGGGGAAGCCTGTACTACAAAGGGCCACCCTCCCAAAGATAATCCTGGTTTTTTGGGTCCCCCCCTTATACAGCCTAACCTAAAATGCATATAAGGTAGTTACAATGTGAATGGCTTTATTCAAAATTTAAAATGATAACATAAGACTGCATTAAACAGATGTGGGAACTATCTTTTGGTCAGAGGCTTAAAACTGACAATAACTTTTTACCTAAGGTATAAGGATGTTGATAATAGAGAAATTTATAATATTCAAAAATTAAACATATCCTAAATGTTCAATAAAATACTGGTTATATAAAATACAATCACCCTCATGTTTCCAAATTATACAGCCATGTATAACTCTGATTTCAAAAAAAGACATGGAGAAATGTCTAAATTTTAACGTTTACTTAAAAATCAGAATGTAAAACATATATGCTTCCAAATAATATTTTGAGAAATTATTCACACAATACAAACTATTGGAAAATAAATATAAATATCTGATTGGGGTAGTATTTTGTTTGAGAGTCTTTATTTTCCAAACTTTCTCTAATAATGTGGATTATTTTTATAAGGAAAAAATCTCAAAGAAAAAATTCTAAGGAGCATTCAATTAAGAGAAAAATTGGGAAATTTTTATGTAGAAAACTATTATTACAATTGGATAATGGGAACCTGTGTTCATTCAGCTATTCTTTCTAATTCTTTATGTGTTTGGATTTAATGTGAATATAGTCCAATTCTTTAATTCAATATTTCACAGTGAGAAAAGCCCCAGAGTTATACAGTTCAATAGGGACATAAGTCAGAGGTCTGCACACTGTGATCCCTGACTCAGATGTGGCTACAGCCTGTCTTTGTAGTGACTGCAGGCTGTGAATGGTTTTCACATTTTTAAAGGGTTATTTTTTTAAGCCTAAAATCTCAACTATCTGGTCTTTTACAGGAAAAAGTTTGCTCCCCCAGCTCTAAAATCCTTAATCTGTTACTCTACATTAGAAGCTAATCCACAATTTTAAAAGAAAATTCCTTATTACTGCTTAACCAAAATACTTGTAAAATACACAATGCCCTTGGGGCAGTGAAGACACTGTCTGAATTCCAAAGATCCAGTAAGATTACAGCAGATAAATAGGAAAAATAAGTGGGCCTCATCCTTCTCTTCTTCTTTCAATTGGCGATCAGCCTCAATTCTCTTAAACTAGAAACAAAATATGTCTTTAATTCCCACCCCTCAAATTTTGCTTTCTACATACGTTCTCTTAAATGGAGTTTTGATGCAACCACATTATTTTATTCCAATGTGTTCAATTCGTCTATGACTATGTGCAAGCCACAGGTTCAAAGGATGGTGCTAGATCAACATAAATCTGATGTGGATATACTCACCTCTGGTAAGGGGGCCCCAAATTAAGTTAAATCCCCCATCCCTCTGGCTTGCTACTTTAGTAATTTTATGTAGGCATTTCTCAAATTGCAATTTTCCCCTACAAATAAGGCAATGAAAATAAGTAACTTAGGACCTCAGTGTTTACAATGGACTTCACCTAGATTAGCTCAGCAAGAGGCCGAAGGGAAAACACTGTGGCATTGACATTCTTTTCCAACCACCACATGAAAACCCTAGGGATAGAAATAGGAATTTGACCTCATGGTACAATTTAGATCCTGGGACCTCTGTTTTCTCCTATTGCCTGTTCTCACCACCTGCTCATGTCCCTGCTGTCCAAGGACTTAGGTCGTTCACCAAGTGCATGAAAACTAATTCTTTAAATAGGTAGGCTAGGCAGGAGAACAAGATGGGATCAGCAAATCATTGCAGGCACGTGTTTCCCTTAGTTTATCACCCCAGCCACCCACAGGCCAACTTTATTTTAAAACTCCTATGAGGCCTTGCTTCTACTAGCCAGAAATGCCACAGCATACGGTGCGAGACTCTAAATGAAGGAACCATCCTGTGAATGTTTTTGTGGAAAATGTGCGTGCCTGACATGTGATGGGCACTGAGCATCCCAAGAAATAGACACACATTTCAGAAGCCATTTCCCAACAGCAATGGATTTCTCCTCATATAGCCTAATAGAGAGAGATGGTTTTATATGAGGTCTTCAGTATAAAGTTCAAAATCTTTGCAAACTATGTGGTTTCCCTAAAAACCAAAAGCACATGAGGTTTTCCATTTTATCAGCTTAAAAATCAGTGTGAACTCCATGATTCAAAAGCCCAGAAGCACAGACCATTCTTTTGGACTTCATACTTTGCTTGCAGACAACTTCAGGATTTTTTAAATTGGTACCTGTTGGTTGCTAATATAGATCAGCAACCAAAATAAGTGACTCTTCATCTGCAGAACCTACAAGGTTACCATTATGAGATGCAAAGATAGCTTCCTTACATAGACTAAGAAGAAAACAAGGGAGACTGCAACGCCAGACAATTAAGAATTTGCAAGGACTTCAACTTTGATCTTTTTCAACATTGTTTCAGAGGTGCCTGGAGAGAGATGAATGAGGTTAAACTTTACACTGACACAGCATTAAATAACTTTAAAGTTCATCCTGAGAAGCTTACTCCCCTTCCAATTGTTTCAGACACTCGGATGAGGAAAGTCAGTGTTTGAAGATATGCCTTAAACACCTCTCCAGCCCCTGCTAAGTTTTTTAAAATCTTTATTGCATTTTTTTCCATCACCATTTAGTCCCTTTATACCCTGCTCCCCTCAGCAATCTCCACACTGCTGTCCGTGGCCATGAGTCTGCTAAGCTTTTAAACACAAAGAGCAGGACTAGGGCTCAGCTTGCAGTGGACAACAATGTCCAGCTAGAATTTAATCATGATTTCCCTCCTTTGTAATTGCTTTTATAATTACCTTTCATTTGTGGGAAGTGATATGGGTATTCCAGTTACAAGGATGATATATATTTTCTTTTCTGCATAAGTTCCTTTAAGAAAATAAATCAATACAAAGATAGTTATTAAGTAGTTAATGAAGTAGATGTTAATTGGACATGCAATTGGAGAAACACTGATTTTTAAAATCCCCACAGTGTCCAGAGGGTGAGGGGAGGGAATTTCAGGGGAAAAGGGGAACAGTTTAGAGCAACAAGTATAAAGGACTCATGGACAAAAACTATGGGGGGTGGAAATGGGAGGGAGGTGGGGAGGGCTGGGGAGGTGGGCTGGGGCGGGGTAAAAGACAGAAAACTGTACAATATCAACAATTAAAAAATACTGATTAAAAATAAAATAAAATAAAAATAAAATAAAATCCCCATAGTATTCCCTTGAAGGATCCTAGTGACTCACAAAACATTGAATGAACATTTTCCCACATTTCGATCTTGCGTCAAAGTCTGCCTCTCTTTCAGCAAGCATCCTAACACCCTCACGAGTCCTTCACGATCACCTAGTTAACCCTGTTTCTTTATAAATGAACTTAAAGTCAGGGAATATTTAGTGTCTTGCCAAGTCTCTAAGCCTCTCAGAAACTTAAATTCATGGGAGTGTGGTAAAAAGAATAATGACTGTATAAAATTTCTCACTGTAGATTATGTTTCTCACATTAAAAAAAAAAATGAGTGCATTGGATGGGATTCTCCTTGGCATATGTTGAACTAGGGAAAAACAGAAATACAATTACCCAAACTGCATGTTCTTTATCTGAACATGCACAAATGTCTATCTGCATGTGGACAGCTTTCTATAATTTAACCAGCTTTCTATAATTTGAGTGCTATA
Source organism: Glossophaga mutica (assembly GCA_039655065.1). Taxonomy (NCBI): domain Eukaryota; kingdom Metazoa; phylum Chordata; class Mammalia; order Chiroptera; family Phyllostomidae; genus Glossophaga; species Glossophaga mutica. The sequence continues at coordinate 144,463,299 of CM077307.1, forward strand.
TTAGTCAATTCAAAAGGCAAATAAAAAGTAAATTAAGTAAACAGGTAAAAAAAATTGGATGTGTCTATTGAATAAATTATGTGTTCCCAAAGATAAAAGCTTAAAACATACAAAGCAGTTGCCAAAGGTTTTCCCTAGTTATTTCTTAGATGGAATTTCACGGTTCCTGTAGGTTGGAGTAGTGTGTCAAGATGCATAGCCAAAGCCAGAAGTGAGCACAAGTGCAGCAAATCCTGGTATCACAAAAATAAACACATTCTTTGCAGTCCATCATTATGCGAACTTTATTGCACAATGTGAACAGAGGGTCTTAGAAGTGAGGTGGCGTTTTACTCGTTCTCTTCTGTAGAAACACACATACACAAACAAAAGTTTTCTGATTTTTAATTTTGTGTAAGGATATTCTTGAATTTAATATTCCCACAAACTGGCCAAAAACTTATAAAAAGCTTTACAAAATAGAAGTTCTTTTTAAAAGCCTGTTTGCTTATGAAATATTGAGATACTGAATTTCTAAAGTGTGGTTTGCCATACGTAAGCCTTAAAGGTGAAGGGAAAATATTAAAGACAATATTATTAAATGCTTCATTTGATAAATTAGTTCTGCCTTCACAAGACAACTAATAATTTGAAATCAAATTAGGACTATTTTCCTAGGCAATAGCCCTTTGCCAACCTTCCAAAATGATAGAGAAACAGGATTCATAATTTGCTAATAGTTGTTTTCATGGGTGAACCCCATCATACATTTTTAAAGATCAAGTGCAAGGGCCTTAGGGAAAGTGAAACAAACAGATAAATTGCCAAGGACCCAAAGCCATTTGCATTTTTCTTTGTGCATTTTGCCATAAGTACCTCCAATGTTATCATTTATTTAGAATTAATTAAATCACTTCACTATTTCCATTCAAGTTGATTTTAAAGGTAAACTTTTTCTCACTTATATAAATGGAAAAGCCACAGGTTTTATGTGATAATTATAATTTTCTAATATGCAATAAAATAAATGTATAACTACTAAAATAAAACACTGGCCTATAAACAACCTAATGTCATCTCACATACCACATTTTGAGAAATGCTAAGCTATAAGGTGACAAAGCTAAATTTCTGTTTGTGTATTATGTTTACGCCCTGGCTTGGTTTCTAACTGTGGCTCCACACTTCTACAAATTGCAACATCCCATTTTATCACAATTGCTATTGCTTTGAGAAAAATAATACCTGGCATCCATATTGCACATGCCTTGCAAATACTGTAAAAAAAAAAAAAAAAGCTAATAATGTCAACTTCCAAAGTATATAAATTAAATAAATTCTGCTTTCTAAAAAGTCCCAGTCTAAAATAGATTTACCAACATGAAGTCAGTAATCTCAACAGGATGTGAAAGTGAGCACACTAAATACACAAAACAGATCACTATCTTTTACAGAAAATCAACAAAGCAAATACTCCCCAGAGCCCTGTCTGTTGTACTCAGAACAACAACAATGGCATAAGCAGAGCCAAGGTAAAAATCACATCTAAGAACTCTTTGGGGACATCTTATTTAAGGTTCCTCGGATTTGCCTTGAACCCTATCCAATGATGAGATATGTACGTGCTATGCAGGTGGAAAGCCATAAAAATAATGTCTAACAAAGATTTTTATTCACTCTTCCAAATCAACAATGGGAAAACACACTCCTAATTCATGAAGTGCAATAGACACAGTCCAGAGAGACATTCCCAATGCATCAGCATCAACTGTGACAAGAGTCCTCAGGAGTTTCCCACAGAACCACTGTTCCGGGTGTTGCCCATGTGACTGGCATGCTAATAAAGACTAGAAGGGCCACCTAGTCTGGGTATACTGTCCAGCACCTGAGTGAACAGGAGCAGAAAGAAGTACACAGCCATTGGAAAATGGATAGGACAGCATCTGAAAGCAGTTTAGGAAGGGAATATACACAAGTTCTTCCCTCTTGGCAAGAAAAAAACCAAAGAGAACCACAAAGATGATTATGGGTTTAGAATGCAAAATTTCCAAAGACCCAATAAAGGAATGGAAATTACTAATTATGAAATAAACAGGCAGACTGCCCTTCAGTTTATGAATGGGCTCATTTATGGGAGACAACAAACCATCTGGTCTCTGTGCTTAGTGAAGTAGAACAAGAAAGTAGATGTAACACATAACATGCAGAATTACAAGGCTGGTAAGCGTGAAAAGTCATCATAACCTTTGAACAGTATATATGGCATGCAGTTTACCAGATCAAGAATCACAGGACCTTTGTTCTAGTGTTGTCTGCAATAGATTAAACCAGTGTGACTTCAGACAACTCACATGATTTCTCTGGACTCAGTTTCCTCATCTGTACAATGAGCCTATTGGGTTGGCCAAAAAGTCCATTATGTTTTTTTCCATAAAATAAAAGGCACATTTTTCATTTTCACCAATAACTTTATCAATTTGGATATTTTGAGCATGTTGGCTGTCTCCCACTATTGGCTTCTAGTGGGTAGAGGTCAGGGGTGCTGCTGAACATCTTCCAATGCATAAGACTGCCCCACAGCAAAGAATTACTTGGCCAAAATGCCAAAAGGACCAAGAAACTTTGCAAACCACTTTTGATGTTCCATCAGTCACAGCACCTTCTCCACACACTGCACAAATCTTTTATTCCATTTCAGTTGCATTTTTATCTTTCTTGAAATAATAAAGCATAATACACCAAAGATGTTGCATATTTTTTCAATCTTCAATATGAAGTGGCTACACAAAAATTCACCAATTTTGATAAGTTTTATTTAAATGCATGCTGATATGACAGCTGTCAAAATACAATCTAATGAAACTGTTTCAAATGAAATTAAAGACAACTAAGCACTACTAGAGCCATCATATGAAAAAATTAAACAAACTTTTTGGCCAACCCAGTAACAACAAGGAAGAATAATGTCCTGACTACAAGCATGAGCTCAGGATTCAAAAGACTGTCTTTGTCACTTACTGCTTGTGTAAATCTGGAAACACACTGTGCCTTGGAGTCCTCATCTATAAATCGAAAGTAAGTAGTATCATCCACAATAGTTTTATTGAGAATATTAAATGTGTTAATATACGTAAAGCACTTAGCATAGTGCCCAACTTAATCAGGGCTAGCTGTTGTTTGGGGTTTTTGGGTTTTTGTTTTTGTTTTTGTTTTTGGTGCTGCTGCTGCTGTTACTAGTATGTATATGTAGTAGAAACTAATTTTTGTTGATTAAATAGAAAAGGAGTTTATTGAGAGAATATTGGTTCACAGAAACTTTTGATTTGGAGGACCAGAGTCAAGGGCAGGCTTCTAGGAATGAACCCCAAAACTATCACAAATCTGGAACGATATGAAAATGCTTCCACCATCACAGAATGCTCAAATCTCAAGTGTGCACCAGTACAACTCTGCACCAGAACTCAGTTTTTCTTTATTATAACTATGATTGTCCCAGAGCAAGGGAAGCTGGAAAGGCAAGTATTGGGCCTTTTAAAATCCTGTAGGAGAAGGCTATTTTGCCAGATTCCCCAGATGTATAAAAAGTTCAGATGCCAGGTGGCCAAAATGAACTCAGTGTGTTCAACTTTCATGCTAAGATTTATTGCTTAGAATCATTTGTTAAAGTTTGTGTGGTTTTATTCAAGGTCAAGAAGATGGTATACACAATCCCTTAAAGACATTATATTTCTATCATGAAAGGTTTAAAATATCTATGACAGAAGGAACTTCCAAATACTCTTCAGATGCAAACAGTTACTGAATAGGCTTGGAATCCAATATTTAAGGTACAGCTACTGGATTTATCTTCAGTTAGTTGAAGATCTAAAATTAGATCTTCAATTTTTAAATTGTATAGTTGAAAATTTTCACCTCTTCACATGTGACTGGAGAGAGTGAATAGTTTCCAAGTCTTTGATTGGGAAACTGAAAATTCCCAGAGTTGAATGAACATTCTCTCATGGAAAAAAGTCCTATATTCTTTCTCTTGGAACTATTAATATATTTGTGCTCCTGGGGGGAATGCATTCCATGAAGAGGACCTCAGGCAGGAGGGGAAAGAGTGGTTATAAACTGGGCTTTATTTTAAACTCGACTATAAAAAATAGTGCCTAAAATACCAACAATCTAGCTCCCAACTGTCCTTTCCCAGTAATGGACAGCTATTCTGACCCCATGACTAATGCCCAGCGCCTGTCTGAAACTGGCCCGGTTCTCCGCCATGGGTGCATTCCAGGCCTGGTGGGTGGTTCTCGAAGCCAATCCCCCCATTGGGTGAACTCTGTGGCATCTCTGTACCAGTCAGACCTTTTGTGATCCCAGAAGATATTCTTGGGGAATTTATTTTAAGGGTTTATAGAAACCACAAAAAGACCATGAATAAGATTTCCTGACCAATCATTTTGGCTCAGAAGCAGGAGAATTCTCCTATACACATAAATGACTTGCACAAAATACTTGGGTGACATTTTTAGCAATTGTAGCAAGAAAAAAAGTTGAAGAAAAAATTTCAAAGTGTCAGTATGCTTATTGCCTACTTATTATCAAATTATCAGCCAAAGCTTGTCAAATCAGAAATTCTGGAATAGCCACTTTTATGGGATGAAATTTGTTTTCTTTAACCTGAAGGGTAAAAATACTACCAAATTCATTCTAAACTTTTTTTCCCCAATAATTAACCAAATAGTATGTGTCTAGATATTTAAAACATACACAAATGGCCTCAGAGGGATCACCATCAACCACATGGGTCCAGTTGCCCCACAAGTGGGCTCTAGTTTGGCCACGGAAATAAGGCTGTCTATAAGCAACAGATATGAGATGTTCTCCTCCTCCCCCAAAAACTGTGCAATAAAATGATTGCAAAATGAAAAAGGATTTAATGCAGCAAGGAGTTTGCAATCTAATGGCATGATAAACTTTTTTCATAGACAAGTATTTAAATGTGTAGATCTGTTACAAGTGATTAGGCTTCCATATAACATGGCAACAAAATGTAGCTGAGGGACTCTTACACCAGACTGCCTGACTTCGGTCCCCAACCAGGAGACTCGGCAAATTATACATTTAAATCTCTCTGGGCTTCTGCCATTTGTAACTTGGGATGATAGCAGTCTATAACCCACATTGATGTTTGTGGCATCAGTATGTGGCAGTAAGGGCTGTGTAGGCAATTGTTAGAAGGTAAGTAAATAAAATCTTTAACATGTCTCCAAAAGTCTGTAACTTATACTTGTCAGGGAATTCTTAGTTGAGATATAGCTCACTGGGTTCTTAACTTTTTAAAATAAAAATATGAAAGAGTTTATTTCTTAGATTTCTCAGTGATGATAAATTTTTGCCACTAGATAATCCTGTAAGAATATAGGGGGAGAAAAAAAATACAAAAAATTGTGAGGCAAATATTTAAATATTTAGTAAAATGAAAAATATGCAGTCAGTTAAAGCAAAAAGCAATCAAGGCAAGGCAGAAGACTTATCTGACTATTTTTAATTTACAACAACATAATATCCATCATTAGGATTAAAAAAGTGATCGCAACCACAGACATCATTTAAATACTGTGGTCCCAAAAGCCTTTGTGCTTACACGTAGAATAATTGAGAAAGCCTCAAGTTGGTACGTACAAATTTATCAATGCAGCTAGAAGCTGCTTTACTCTTATTTCCACCAACAACTATTATACGAACAATGTTTTAAAGAACATGTCTTTTTAAAATACACATAAAAAGTATCTGAAAAGGCAGTGAAATTTTGAACAGTAACTACTTCTACAGATGGGTAGGCTGATATATTTGGAGATTTTTCTTTTTACTTCATATATTATTACTATGTTTTTTCCAGCATGTATCATTTTATAGTATAAAACTTCAAGTGTTAATTGTAGAAATTAGCAATGCTTACTGATATTTGGTCCCTTATAGTTTCCTTTCTTCAAAAATCACAAAAGCACAATGACAAGAGCCCTGGTGATGCCTACGAGGAAAGCAGGTTCACATTTCCCCAGCAGATCAGCAGTGGCGGATTAGGCCTGCATCTCACTTTGGGGCCCCTGAGTTACTTCAAGATCTTTAACATCCAGAAAAATATAGTTGGCACTGCAGAGAAGCACCTCTACTTATTCCTCCTCAAATGATGACATTAAATTAAGCGAGCATTTGTTAGGACAAAGGGAAAAAATAGAAGCTAATTTTCTTTGGACAGAGAACAGCATTATTACCTACCAAGACATCCGATACTAGTGAACACCACTCACCATTTTGTCAGCCTTGAAAACAGGTTTAAGCTCCTCACTAGCTATCCCCCAGTTTGACCGGCCATGTCTTCCAATGGTAATCCTAACATTGTTTCTATTTAGGGTCTTGTGTTGCCTTACTTGGCATATGAAACAACCTAAATTCAGAGAGGCAAGAAGAGAATTAATAAGCAATAAATACATATCACATGCCAAGCCCTGTGCTATGCATATCTGATGCATTAATCAAAAGCTGATATTATCCTCACTTTGCATATGAGAAAATTGAGGTTCTGAGAAGTCATTTGTCCAAGGACCCACAGCTTGAGAGTCACAGAGCCTTCTCCAGAACACTACCCGCCACACCACATAGCTTTCAGAGGGGGTCCAAATTGTATATAGTTGGATCCTTTGACGATCAGGCTCCAGTGATTTTGAATGACAACAGAAAAAAAATAACAACCCCTTATGTTTCTCAGTACTTTATAACTTTTCCCATGCTCATCTCAAGCAAGTCACTGAAGCATAAAACATGGTATTAAAATTCACACAAAAGAGACTTTTATGTGTTTTACCCTCTGACCAGTAAACTGTTATTTGCCAATGATAAATATCATTCACAGTTTCTGACTGTGAAATAACTCTGAATGATAATTGAGAAATTTGAGCTAAAGATCTCTTGTTTTCTTCTCTCCCTCATACAACCTACCCTGGATTTGCAGGAAAATGGACAAAGAAAATATGGTGGCCCCCCACCTGGCTGGGATGATGCACCCCCAGAAAGGGGCTGTGAAATTTTTATTGGAAAACTTCCCCGAGACCTTTTTGAGGATGAACTTATACCATTATGTGAAAAGGTGAGCCCAAGTTTAAATTTTCATATCTTTCAAAGGAAAAGTAGTACTCTCTTCACTTTGCTTTCCTGCTCATTTGTCCTGGTCACTGATGGTTTCTCTTCCGGTTGCTACTCCTTAAGCAGTGAAAACCTTCCCACCTGTTAGTGATGGTCTCCGCTCACTCACCGCCTGTTCCTGACGTCATTGCTGATGACTTTCAAATCTATCTCAGTCCCCATCTCCACTGGCACATCCTCTGACCACAAACTTTATGTGTCTATCAGTACACAGTAATATGACAACAACCTGTCTAGGAGGAGATATTGCTCCAACCTGACATTTTAATGTGTGCACAACATTTTTACCTAAAAAGAATGGGTAGATGTGTCATAGCTCGAACCTGTGTCTATCCATATTCATCCGGAATGAAATATTTTTCTACAAGTTCCAATTTCTTGTCTGCCCTAATGTATCCACACAATTAGATAATTATGAAGGTTCTCCAAGTCATTATATAATTAGTAAGTTATAAACTTCCTCAGCTTTAATTCCTAATGATATTTTGTTACTAAACCCCAAATTAAAGCATAACACAAAATTAACTGTCATTTTCAATAATTTACCAAGTGGCATTTAAAAAACCATATTCTTCAAAAGTTTAGCAAAAATGGGAGTTTAGCTATTTCATTTTCTAAATGCTGAAATCATTTGTGTGTGTGCGCGCGTGTGCGCGACTCAACTTCAGATTCCGAACTGCTCCTAATTTTATACACACAATCCCACTTGGCATGTGGGCAATTTATGAGGACTTCATCCTGCAAGAACCTTATAGTGAACCTGAAAATGAGCACCAAGAGCCACCTGAAACCCAGAGCTGCAATATGCTTGAACTCTTTCCTAATGAGCCCAGAAAATAATTGGTGTCCCTCACTGAATACCTTTGAGTGAGCTGGGGTGAGATGAGATGAGATGAGATGAGATGAGGGGTAACCAACCAGTGTGGTAATAGTATAGGCTTAATGATGCCTCTTCTTACCACATATGCTCCTCATATCTATTTGGGTCACCCTTGTTATAGCAGCCAACAAGAATGAATTGCTGAGTCTGTATCTCTGGGGAGCATTTGGAGTACCAGGAGGGAGTAGTATATAAGTAAACAGAGTAGCTATAGGTAGAGGTTAGTGAGTAGTACCTTTCTATGGTGGAGGTGCTGGCCCTGGGTCCACTGTATTAAGACCAGCACTTACCTTAAGCCTACAGATTGTGAGAATAACAGGGCATTCCAGACCATCCTCTGAAACACAGCCTCTGTATTCTCTTTGATGGCATGGTGGGGAAAAGGCAGCTAAAAAGGTTTAGCAAGGTTCCAAATTACTGTTCCTCGTTTTTCCTTCAATAACAGAGTATTAGCAAGTAAAGATAAAACTAACACTACTTCAGAGGCCTGTGGAAAGGAAAAGGACAAATCTATCAAGAAATTGTACTCCTGATGACAAATGTGTTTTCAGGTCCCTAGGACATTGTATAAATCCCCAGATAGTTTTGTGCTGAAAGGTCATTTGCCTTGCTCTGTCAAAAACATATTCTGTTAACTTAGGCTGAAATGCCATTTATACAAAAAAAATTTTTAAGTTGACTTCGCCCATGAGTCAGATAATGGGCCTGAACCCAGCATGAAAATATGCAGACCATTTCAGCAGGGATGCAAATGCCAAAGATGGCAGTGACAGGCTCCAGAAAACTGTGTGTGCACGTGTGTGTGTTCATGAGGAAGTACAAATGCAGAAATGTGAACTTCTCTTTTTCTATCGCTTACAGATTGGTAAAATTTATGAAATGAGAATGATGATGGATTTCAATGGCAACAATAGAGGGTATGCTTTTGTAACATTCTCAAATAAACAGGAAGCCAAGAATGCAATCAAGCAACTTAATAATTATGAAATCAGGTAAGATCCACCTTTTCTAGATAAAAAGTGAATCAGACAATGCACCTGTATCTGTTCTATCAAGTTTATCTACTAAAGTATATGCAAAGATAGCAAAACCAGAAATAAAAAAGGTTAGCTCTTTTCCTTGGGAAAAATCAGTTTAATGAAATACTTGTTTAATACCAACACTGTATTAGGTGCCAAACTAAGTTCTGTGAAATGTTGAAAGAAACAAAATTTATAATTTATTCATTTCATAAATATGTGCTGGGCATAGCTTAAAATATTATAACTATATCAAGGTATATACTTCCCTATCCTCAAAGTGAGAAAATTGATGTATAGGATTATTTATAAGCATATGAAAAAATAATACCAGGAAATGGGATAAAGTTGTGGCAGGAGGTGGATTCTCTAACTCAGTGTATATGAGAAAATATTCCCTGGAATAGTACAATTTCACCTGAGACGTGAATGAAAAAAGCCAGCCACAACAGTCATACCTGGAGAAAGGTTAGTGTAGAGAAGGAAGAGCAAGTGCAGAGATTCTGAACTGAGAACAAGGCTGGCGTGTTGAAGGGACAGCAGGAAAGACAACGCAGTAGAACCGAGCAAGAGAGGAAGGCTGACATCAGCACAGTGGGAGAGCCTTCTACTCCATGTTTAAGAATTTGGATTGTGTTCTAATGAAAGGAGGAACTCACAGAAGGGTTTTAATAAGCTTTCTGCTTTTTAAAACATTACTCTGGCTGTTTTAAAAACAAAGAGGGAAGCCAGTGAGAGGGCTGCCACAGTGGTATTCATCGCAACAAGACATGCTGGTGGTTGCATGAGGATGGGGTTGTGGGGGTGGTTAGTAATGCAGGTGGTGAAAAGGGTCAGGTCTGGGATACATCTGGGAGTTTGGGTAGATTGGACTGGCTAAATATTGGGTTAGGAGTGTGAGTGATTTAGGATTTAGGGAGGAGACCTAGGACGTTGGTCCAAGTATCCGTGGGTGTGACAGTGTCACTGAGATGGAAGAAACTGGAGAACAGCAGGAAACAGGAAGAGCTCTGTTTGGGGCATTTACATTTGAGATGCACATCACACATCCCGAGGGAGATGGTGATCACATGATATCAGGGTCAGAAGAGAAGTCAAGGAGGGAATATAAATGTGGAGGTCAGCCAAACAGAGAGAACATTTCAAATCATGGGACTGTGGAGGGTTCCAGGACATAACTGACCCTGTGCAACCAACAACTGGTTTTCACAAACTGGTCACAGGACTACTTCATAAACTGTAATGTTCCAAAACCCGCACTTGCAGAGGGCACTGACGTAAATCTTTTGTCGAAGGAAGCCCTGGGCTAGCTGGAAGAAAGCTTCATACAGCAGCTGAAAGGCCATTGCTTTGGCATCAGACAGGCTTCACTGGAGCGCCAACAAGTAACTTAACCTCTCTGAGCCTCAAGTTCCTCACCTATAAAGTAGGGATAATAATACTTATTTCATAAGTTTTATTGTGGGGATACCATAGAGATTTTCTTAAATGTTTAGCCCAGTGTTTGAAACAGTAATAGATCAATAAATTATCAATAGTAGTATTATATATTAGTATATCATCAATCCTAACATATAGTTTTTCACATATATTTTCCTTTCTGAAATAGATAGGTACCTTAATATTGATGGAATCTTAAAATTGATGAATACAGAGAGTGAGAATTTCCTACCATTATTTTTCTGTCACCTTTTAGAGACCCAAAAAAGTCATGTATTATCCTTATAATTCTGTAATCCAATCAGCTATTGGGTCATTTTTCTTGAGCCCCTTGGCCACCGAAAGATTAATTGGATTTGAAAACTATGAACAGCCTCACCATTCAGTCCAAGGTTGGATTCTGGAACAGAGTCTTAGAGAAAACATGAAGGAGGCTCTACTCCAACACCTGCCTCCATGCATCCAAAAGAGCTGTCTGGTGTGTGGAGCAGGCTCTGGAGCAGGAATCGGGAGCTCTGCACTAGTGCACGCTCCTGTGGACACATCCTTTGACCTCATTCAGCATCAGTTTTACATTAGAACCTATGATTTCTGAGCATCCATCATATGAAATCCAAATGCTCTTCAACTTACCCATCATATGAAATCCAAATGCTCTTCAACTTACGATTGGGTTATGTCCCAACAAACCCATCATAACTTGCTGAAAAAGCATTTAATCTACTGAATGCCATAATTTAGCCCAGCCAGTTTCTACTGAATGAATACAGCTTGTCCACTATTGTAAAGTCAAAATATTGTAAGCTGAACCATCATAAGTCAGGGACCATCTGGATAGTAACATGTTCTGGAAAGGGTTACAGAAATTTAATGTTATAGTTATATGGTTTCAGGGATTAGAAGACGCCCCATTTGTTAGATTTCATGAAACCTGGACATCCTAACAGTAAGGGTTATTCTCAAAGTGGTTTTCAAGTTGAGTGGATGTACAACTGGCTCTGTAGGGAATCAACAGGGTGAGCTGTATCTACTTAACACACAGTTACCCCCTGGGGTCTGTCAACAGACAGGGTATAAATAATGAGTACAGTAGACACCCTGGTTATTTGTGGAGAATACATTCCAAGGCCCCCAGTGGATGCCTGAAATCACAGACAGTACTAAACCCCATACACACTACTTTTTCCTATATGTACATAACTAAATTTATAAATTAGGCCCAGTAAGAAAGTAACAACAATAATAAAATTGAATAATTATAACCATATACTATAATCAAAGTTATACGAATGGCTTTGGGTTCATTAGGTAAAACACGGGTTACTTGAACACAAGCACCACTAACAGAACAGTTTTTCTGACCCAGACCACTATTAATTGACCTACAGGCAAGTCACATATACAGTGTAGGTATGCTGGACAAAGGGATGGTTCACATTCAGCAGGGTGAAGAGACACAGTACGAGATTTTTATCACTATTCAGAAGGGCACACAATCCAAAATTCATTAGCTGTTGCTTTCTGGAATTTTCCATTTAATATTTTCAGACTGTGGTTGACTGTGGGTAGCTGAAAGCATGCAAAGTAAAACCACAGGTAAGCGGGGGACTACTGTACAAATAATGCACTACGGTCATTGATAAGGACCAGCATTCTCTGAACATGAGTGTCTCTATCACATAGAAATAAAAATCTGCCTACATCATGGAGGCGTTATGAGATGATGCATGTAAAGCGGACAATATCCAATGTTCTGTAAATGTTTGCTGATAGTGATGGTGGTAATGAAGGAGGAGGGAGAGGAGAAATAGGACAAAGCCTTTAGATGAAGTTGGTGGCAAAACTGCAGTCAAAGTTCAGGTTGGATGTTAGTGGCAAGGTGAAGGAATAGGATAAATGGAATGTGAAGTAGCTGAGCAGACACCCCAGAGTCAACCTCTCCTGCCTCTACCTGCCTTCGGTCAGTGGGACCCGCCTGAGAGAGAACTTTTCTTGTACAGAAGACAATAACCTTTGATTTGCTTTTACCAGGTTATAGATAAGGTTCTTATCCAGAAAAGACCCACAATTGTCTGAGCATCCTCCTCATCATAAAATATTCACTGAGCATCATCTAAATGCCTGGCTTCTGGAGACATTAAAGTTGTGCCCTCTGCTTTTGAGAGATGACTTTTCGTCTCCAAGTACTTCTGGGAAAGGTGCCTAACAAACCACACAGATTGAGAAACAGGATATAGAGCCTCTGGGCTCCCCCTGCTGGTAGCTGACACCCGACCACCCCCTAACTATCAAAAATAATAATGTCTCAATAAATAATACCTAGGAATAGAGCATTTATTAAGTGAAGTTTTTTTTTTAAATGAAAGATTACTTTATCAACCTTTCCCTTCCCATCAAAAACAACAATAACAACAACAACAGCACATCCCTAGCACAATGGAAATGGACCTGTCACAGATTTGATATGGTCCTTGGTTCTTCTGGAAATCATAGAAGGCAACTAGGACAGTAGCCCAACCCTGCTCAGAATCCCTGCCACATACCCGAAAGCCACTAGTTCCAAAAGCCCAGCAGTCTCCCACTCACCTGGACGTGCATTTTATATCATGACGCACCAGTAATTTCCTTAAGGGAATTTTATCCAATTCTAATAACTTTGTGTCATCGCACACACATATACACACAAAGCAACAAAACTACAAAGTAATAAAAGTTAAACTATTCCTCCCTAACTCCACTGCCTGAAGATAATCACTATTTAACTTTTCTTGTCTTTCTTTCTAGATTTTATATATAGTTGTAATCAAAATGGCCTCCTCACACACTTATTTCGTAACCTTTTTTTTTTAACCCAGCAGCATGTTGTGAGCTGCTTTTATTTAACCAGTAAATATGCTTCTACAGTACTGTGTTCAGTGACTGTGGCACATAGTGTAGAATACTATGAATGCCTGTCTTTTATTAACTAGTGATTCTCAGCCAGCAGCAAACTGTTCACAATAGGGAACACCTAGAAAAGTGAGGAGTCATTTTTCAATGACCTACTGACATTTGGTGGGCGAGAATGAGGGTGACAAATATACTTTGCTACACAGTGAGGACACATCAAGCCTCAAGTCAGTAACATTTCAGTTGAGATGCATTAAACTAACCCTGTATGTTGGGATATTTTGCTCATTTCCAATTTGGAGGCAGGTTCTTTTAAATAACAACAGCGAATATCCTTATACACAATACTTGGTGCTCATCTGCTTCCTAAGGTCACTTTCATAAAGGGCATTATTTGGTCAAATGTTATGCACACTTGAGACTTTTGGTACATTCTGCCAAATGTTTCCCAGAAAAGTTTAATCAATCTACACTCTGCCAAGGAAGGTGTACTTTGACTTGCTATTAAGCAACACTGTTCAGTGGAAGAAACAGAAACTGAACTGAGAATCCAGCAAGTCACTTAATTTCTTGGAGTCTCAAGTTCTTCAGATGTAAAATGGAAGGAACACCTCCACCTACCTACAGGCGCCCTGTAGGGGCCAAGTAAGGTAATATGTAAAAATCTGTTCAAGCATAAGGGACTATTTTTAATAGCAATTATGTCTGAGTAGTTTCCCAGTTTGGATAGAAAAGAAAGGGAGCACCAGGAGTTGCAAACTCAAATACCTCCAGGGACAGGCAGGCACCTGTACTGTGGGCAGGAACAAAGGCCTCAGCATTGGGGGTATTTTAGGGAGGGGTGAGTATTGACAACTGGAGAATCCGTATCTACTCTAAAGACAGCTGATGTTATTCAGTTTCAAATACCTTTTTTTCTTTAAAAATATAGAGCAAATGCTAACAGATTTCCCAATTTCCCAAAAGCATCCACTGCTTTCCAAAAATAGTTTAATCACTATCGAGATCAAACACTCCACATCTATAGGCCATTTCAGGTACAGGGTCATACTACAACTTCTGTTTTAAACCTTCATTGCACATGGATTCCCACCAATCAAAGCTCTGCTCTTTTTGCAGAAATGGGCGCCTCTTAGGGGTTTGTGCCAGTGTGGATAACTGCCGATTGTTTGTGGGGGGAATTCCAAAAACCAAAAAGAGGGAAGAAATCTTATCAGAGATGAAGAAGGTAACGGAAGGAGTTGTTGACGTCATTGTCTACCCAAGTGCTGCAGATAAAACCAAAAACCGAGGCTTTGCCTTCGTGGAATACCAGAGCCATCGGGCAGCTGCCATGGCCCGGAGGAAGCTTCTACCAGGTCAGCAACCCTCTGGTCAAAACTGAGTTTCCCCCACCGCACCCTGCCCTCCTCAGGCTGCTGTGCTCCTCAGCAAAGGAAACAAACCCTTGCTGTTGTCCTGTTGGGTGTTGTTGTTGTTCCGTATCTTTGCTTCTGTTATGTTTTAAACTCTTTATCCTTCTTATCTATCTCAGAATACATTATATCTCCTAAAGTTTTCACAGACTAGACTCTGAAAAAAATACTCATTCTATGCATTAAGTCTAATTTGCATGCACTGGAGAAATTGAGAACTTCAAGCTCCAGCAATCCTATCATGTATACTTAAAGAATTTTCTTAAATTTATCAACCAAGTTATTTTTATATAGAGACTTTGTTATCCAGTTTATTAGAAATAGGGTATGTTATCCAGTACAATGTGGACATAATAAATCTTCAAAAGCTACATTATCCCAAAGACAATTAAACAAGATTCTTTTATCACGACTCCCTAGTGTCCAGTAACTTCTGCATAACTGGCAGGAAACAGAAATAATGGCTCTCTGTAGAAAGGCACCCTTGTGAGGTGCTGCAGCCCCAGGGAAAGTCCCATCTGGGCAATATCCACCAATTTTTACATTTAAAAAACTCAACACCAAGACTGCCTCCGTCAGAGCAACTTCGGAAAAATTGTTGAAAGTCTTCACTCTAAAATATTTGCTAAAACTTACATGAGGTAAGGCATTAAAGTGAATTACTATCAAAATAAGAGGATTTTCAACAATCAATAATTACAGGCTGGGCACACCTGAATCAACTCTTTTCCTGGTTATTAAGGGAGATCCGCCAGAACTGAGAACAGCACAACAAAAACATGCGGATTTATGTTGCCCTTGTACATATTCTTAAAGACAAAACAAACCACCAAGTAGCATTAACCCACTAGATTTTTCAAAACTGGAAGATGGCTTCTGAGCTTGGAAAAGAAGATTTTAACAATATTTTCATAAAGGGAGCTAAAATAAATAAATAAATATATATAGGAATGAGCCCCCAAATTGCTGAATCTGTTACAGAGGAGCATAAATTTAAGGTTGAAGCTTCCATTTACTGTTGAGTTAAGTCAGCTGACTCACAGCTACATAACAGCTCACCTCGTGAGGCACAGCTAACGTTTCAGTGACTGGAACTTAGTATGTTGCTATCCTCTTCAACTCTTCCCTCTTCTTCAACACTAACAATTCTGCCATTGAAAAGTCCCTCATTTCCATCCTGTTCCCAGGACACTATTATAATCTAACACAGTCACTTCCTCCCCTTAGACAATGTTTTTCAAGATCTCCTAATTATTCTCTCCATTTTGCTCTCCCTGGGATGCACCCCAACCTCTGCCTACTCCATCCTCAACATTACTGTGAGATTACTGTTCCCCAACTATCATGTCATCCTTCCAACAAGTTCTGGCAAACAGTAGGAATTCAATCTCTACCTGTTGATAGGTTGAATGGTGTGACTCTCTCATCAGTTCAAAAGTATGCGCCTACCCCTTGCTGCATATGAGATAAGGAGCAAACCTCTGAGCCTGCCACTCTCGGCCTTGCATTTACTGCCCTAGTTCTTTACAAGCGTATTATCTGCCTTCTCTTCCCCAATAAAATCCCTTTCTATCAGGACAAACTCCTCAGTGTGCTAGACAACACCATGCTATTTTCTTTTCTCCTCCATTCCTAAGGCTGAATCCCCTTCCCCTCTGCTGGCTAATGATGCTCAAAGCCCCAGGTCAGCCACCACTTCCTTGAGAAACCGGCCACCTCGTTTCAGCCCGAGTGAATCACTCTCTTCCTTCATTGCCCGTAAAGAGAGACATGTGCAATGATACTGGGGTTGGAGGAGGAAGAGAGTGAAAGAGTCCGGAATGGGGGAAAGGGGGCAAACAACTAGTGTTCCTAGAAAATCAGAACTTCTCATCCATCAGCTTTCCCTCTCTTCAAAAACAATACAGCATACTGACTCCCCCCACCCCCACCCCGAAAGAGCTTCTGTCTTTACCTGAGTTGAGCGGACCAGGCTGGGCAGAGTTGAGCTGCCAGGCTTCAGAAATTCTCAAGCACTTTGTTATGCTTCCACCCAAAGTCCTGACTTTTCCCTCTGCAGTCTCCGTCCAGAATCCAGGAGTATGCACGCTGCCTCACTCTCCCCATCCACTAAGCATCTTCATCCTGACCCAGGCAGCACCCCTTGCCCGTGGCCTTTATATTGGCCTCAGCTGAGCTGACTTTCATTCAGCTGGATTTTAGTCGGCCTGCCTCATCAGCAGATTACCAAGATGAGGCCCAGTGGTGAATAAGCCAGCCTCAGCAAACGGTTTCATTTCTACTGAGGCCTGAGAGTAACATCTATTATCCATTTGGACATTCTACCTATTACCCCACCGTACATTCAACAACAACAAAGGATTTCTGGACAGCCTAGTTTTAAAGAATAAAGAAGTCCTTAAGGAACATGATAAGCAGGGCCTACAAGAAGCTTTTCCCTCTGAATTGATCCAGACATGGAAACAGAAGTGCACTAAAGTGATATACTGGCTCCCCAACCACCTACCTCCTGCTGGCAGTGGCAGCTCTCATTTGATAAGACCCATCTTTGCTGAGATTTGTACAGAACAGAGTTGTTGCATTCTACTCAGAGAGTATCAAAGAATACTAAGAATGCTCATGAAAAATTCTCACAGGAGTCAGAATCACCTAGAGAGCTTGCTACAGGAGACGGCAGGCTCACTACCAGCATTCCAGACTCAGCAGGTGTGGTGTGCGGTCTGATAATTTGCATTTATAGCAAGTTCCCAGGATGCTGCTACTCATGAGACTACACATCTGAAGCAGTGGTTGTCCATCATGTGCTGCCAATTTGAAACACCAAGGAGGTTTTTAAACAATATCAGTACCCAAATCAACCTCTAGTCAAGTAAACCTGCTTCTTTGGGTTATGGAGTCTGGGCACTGGTGTTTTAAGTTTTCCAGATGATTCTATTGTGCAGCCAAATTTGTTGATCCACTGCTAAATCTATCAACTAATACTGGACATTCACCTGCAAGAGAGGTAAATAGGACCACTCAGTATGGAAACATTTATTGAGCATCTACAACATAACCTGCTCTCTTCTAAATAACATAGGAGATTCTT